>JAHDVF020000614.1:0-612400 GCA_022606425.2 Lepidostoma basale | reverse complement strand
AGGAGTTGATAGAAGACAGCTGTTCAAGCTGCCGAACATTAAAGAGTGGACAGGAATTACCAGAGTTCAGAACCTGTTCCAAGTGGCGCAGGACAGAGATGCCTTTGTTGCAATGATCGCCAACGTTGGGGGACTTGACACGGCACCGAAAGAAGAAGATTATTTTTTATGTAATTGAAACAGTGCACATGTACATAATCACATGTTCTAATATAAACGTTTAAATAATAAATATATATATATTTACTATTAATTAAAAAAGAAGAGGGAGAATTTAAAATGGACATGTTTTGATTGGACGCGGGCTGACACTGTGCGAACCAAGGAACTACTAAGAACATTGGAGATGAAGGTCCTAAGATCAATTACTGGAAAAACCCTCCGAGATCGTGTCCGCAACGTAGACATAAGAAAAACCTGCGAAATAGAGGATATCGTTCAGTGGAGTAGATCCAGAAGAAGATACTGGAGGGACCATGTAGCCCGAATGGATGGTGACAGACTCACATATACAGCCGCTTATGAAATCCCCTCCGGACACCGCCCACCTGGAAGACCGCCTAAGAGATGGAGGGACAGCTGGATCTCATCATCCGACGAGATATGATTTCTGTGTCACAGATCGTCAGATCTATTAAAAGAAGAAGAAGAAGAATGTTTTGATTCATGACTAAGTATTAATGGTGTATTAAAATTATCAGATTCTGTTCGGCAATTGGTATCGGAGGGGTTCCGGTATCCGCGGCCGGGGCACTGTCGGAGCTGGCCGGGGGCCGTTCCCGGCGCTCCACGTCTCTGTCCCCGCTGCTGGGCTGTGCCTGTGCTGGGGCCTTGGCAGCCGCCGGCCTTGCTGCCCTGCTGCTGCCACTCTCCGGCCCGCAGACCGTCATAGAGAACAGGGAGCATTTCAGTGCATGGCATAGGTAATATATTTGAATCCAATTAGTATTAGGTCCTTACATATGAAATTGGCGTTTTGTATGGGAGGAACATAAAGTTGATTTTTTTTTAATATAATATATTTATTTAATCAAAGTATGTACCATTGCTATCTATGCACTTTTGCCATCTCATAGGTAGTTCATCGATCCCTTTACTAAAAAAACCATTCGAACGGGAATCAATAAAATCTTTGAAGTCGGTTTGGACTGCCCCATCGGAGTTGAATTTTTTCCCTTGCAAGAAGTTATCCAAATTTCTAAAAAAATAGTAATCTGTTGGGGCAAGGTCCGGAGAGTACGGTGGATGTCTTAGACATTTCAATTGAAGCTCTTCTAATTTGGTAGGCGTCTGTTGTGCAGTGTGTGGTCTAGCGTCATCATGAAGCAGCAGTGGCCTAGAGCGATTAACCAGCCTCGGTTGTTTAGCAGCTAGCTTTTCCATCATGGTTTACAGTTGCTGACAATAGACATCTGCCGTAATCGTCTGGCCAGATTTAAGAAAGCTGTAGTGAACGACACCAGCACTAGTCCACCAAACGCTCACAAGTAACTTTTTTGGAGTCAATTTTCGCTTGGGGCATGGTTTGGCTGGTTCGGCAGGGTTCAGGCTTCCGATTATCATACAGGATCCACTTTTCATCACAGCTAATGATTCGATTCAAAATCCCTTCATTATTGTGCCGGTTGAGTAATGCAACGCAGCAGTCAACGCGCGTTTGTTGATTTGCTTCACTCAATTCGTGAGGTACCCACCTTTCAAGCTTTTCACCTTCCCAATTTGCTTCAAGTGGATTAAAACAGTTTTATCACTAACACCGCAGCCTGCAGCTAACTCGGACGTGGTTTGCGATGGGTCCGCTTCCACAATAGCCTTCAATTCTTCATTATCAACTTTGGTCTCCGGCCGTCCACGGGGCTTGTTCTGCAGGTCGAAATTTCCAGAACGAAAACGTTGGAACCAAAAACGCACTGTGTTTTCTTTTGCGGCACCGTCACCATACACATCATTAATCCTTCGAGCCGTTTCTGCAGCACTGGTGCCACGGTAGAACGTGTACTCGTAAATAACGCGATATTTCAAGTTTTCCATTTTATAAACTGAGTGACGCAAAGAAAGATAACAATTGAGGAAAAAACAAATGAATTATAATTTTCGAAACACAAATACTTGAGTAAATAGCTGTATAAATTTGAATATGGAATTCCTAACCAAAGAGAAGATATTTGAGATCAAAGTTGTCAGTACGGCAAAACGCCAATTTCATATGTAAGGACCTAATATTAAAATATTTGTATCATTACAATAGTTAATTTTTTTTTAGCATCATTCCAATTGGTATTAAAATCTATTAAATCTAATCTATCTATATAATCTATCTAAATTAATTAGTCTAATTTTTATTAAAAAACATAGCAAAATCTAATTGATATTAAAATCTGAGCATCATCAAATGGTAGTAAAATCTTAGCATCATTCAAATTGGTATTAACATCTTAGCATCGTTCTACTTGGTATTAAAAATCTTAGCATCATTCCAATTGGTATTTAAATCATAGCATCATTCGAATTGGTAATTAAATCATAGCATCATTCCAATTGGTTTTATAATTTTAGCATCATTCCAATTGGTATTAAAATCTATTAAATCTAATCTATCTATATAATCTATCTAAATTAATTAGTCTAATTTTTATTAAAAAACATAGCAAAATCTAATTGATATTAAAATCTGAGCATCATCAAATGGTAGTAAAATCTTAGCATCATTCAAATTGGTATTAACATCTTAGCATCGTTCTACTTGGTATTAAAAATCTTAGCATCATTCCAATTGGTATTTAAATCATAGCATCATTCGAATTGGTAATTAAATCATAGCATCATTCCAATTGGTTTTATAATTTTAGCATCATCCAATTGGTATTAAAATCTTAGCATCATTCCAAATGTGGCACGATCAAATTAATGAAATATTGAATGTCGGTCACGTGAGGAGTCGGAGAAATCGACATGCGTGCATGTCACGATGTATAAATGTTGAGGAAGCGAAGAAATATGTCAGGAAAGAAAAATGTGGCAGTCCATTCTGCCTACCCCTTCGGGGAGATGGCGTGATGGTTAGCTAGTTATCATCATTCCAATTGGTATTAAAATCTTAGCATTATTCCAATTGGTATTAAAATTTAGCATGTGATGTGTTAACATCTGTTCAAGGGATGCACATTATTTTAATATAATTTTTTCCATTCTTTATTTACTACAGTAAGAATTTGGTTATAACAATGTGATTTTGTCCGATAGATATCTGCTGCTTTGTTCGCTGCCCACAATCATGGCGCTGGTTGGACTGGTGTGGGCACATGAGTCCCCTCGATACCTGCTGGAGTGTGGCCGCGAGGTGGAAGCTCTCATGATATACCAGGTCTGTCCCAACTATCATACAATCTTCTCGTGTCAATGAGCTCTTTCCAATTTCAAATATCTTTTTTTTTTATCTGTGTAATCTGTGGTGACGGCCTTCACGGCAGAGTTGCAACAGCTGTATCCACCACAGCGATGATCCCGGGTTCGATTCCCGGCGATGACATTATGATTTTCTTTTAATTCTCACACTTTTTTAGTTTGACATAATTTTGCATTTATCTCAGACTTCCTTTATTATTAGGTTCAGTTTACATCGTTAACATAAACTTTTATCATTCTTTCTTTATTCATTCGTTCCAGATGTCCAAACCATCTTAATGACCCTTTAATTATTATTTTTTAACACTTTCATTCGCTCTGCATTCACTTCTTATATTTGCATTTGACACACTTAACACACATTTGTCTAAGATATCTCATTTCTACTGCATTTATTTTATTTTCATTCTTCTTTTGCCAGTTCAATGCTTCACTTCCAAGACAACGCATTATTTTAGTAAATTTGTGAATACAGACAACGCTTAATTTTAATAATATTGTGAATACAGACAACGCTTAATTTTAATAAATTTGTGAATACAGACAACGCTTAATTTTAATAAATTTGTGAATACAGACAATGGATAATTTTAATAATATTGTGAATACAGACAACGCTTAATTTTAATAAATTTATGAATACAGACAATGCTTAATTTTAATAAATTTGTGAATACAGACAATGCTTAATTTTAATAATGTGAATACAGACAACGCTTAATTTTAATAAATTTGTGAATACAGACAACGCTTAATTTTAATAAATTTGTGAATACAGACAATGCTTAATTTTAATAAATTTGTGAATATAGGCAATGCTTAATTTTAATAATATTGTGAATACAGACAACGCTTAATTTTAATAAATTTGTGAATACAGACAATGCTAAATTTTAATAAATTTGTGAATACAGACAATGCTTAATTTTAATAAATTTGTGAATACAGACCATGCTTAATTTTAATAAATTTGTTAATATAGGCAATGCTTAATTTTAATAAAAACAAGACAGGAAAAACCAATAAATAGCCAAAATTATTTTGTTTTTATTATTTTTTAGCGCATTTATAAGAAGAACCGCTCAGGAGGTGGTGGTGGCGCGGCTGGAGGCAGTGGCTACCAGCTGAGCGAGCTGGAGCTGCCCCCCAAGAGGGCGGGGGGAACCCGGGCACAGGCGCCCCCGGCCTCCGTACTTGCCGACATGGCTTACAGCGTCAATCAGGTGATGGCATTACAATTATATTTGCATCTCATTTTTGATGATGATCCCGTCATCTTTTTCTAGTTACGTTTTATCTGTTGTACTTTCATGAATACAAACAACACATAATTGAATATACACAACGCATAATTAAATATAGACAATGCATAATTAAAAATAGACAACACATAATTGAATATATACAACGCATAATTAAATAGAAAAAACGCATAATTGAATATAGACAATGCTTAATTTAATATAGACAATGAATAAATTTAAAAATAAACGTTGTTTTGGACCACGCATAATTTAAATAAATTAGTAAATATGGACAATGCTTAATTTTAATAAATTTGTGAATATGGATAACATATCATTTTAATAAATTTGTGAATAAGGACAATGCAAAATTTTCATAAATTTGTCAACATGGACAAACCATAATTTTAATAAATTTGTGAATATGTATGTATAAGTAGGGTAAATGCCATAGAAATGAGATCACTTAGAATAATGTGCTCGAAAACGATATGATAGATTACGGAACGATGAAATACGGAAAAAATGTAAAATAGATGATTGCATTATAAATAAAATTAAAAAAGTATCCCTTAGATGGTTTGGACATATGGAACAAATGGACAAGAAGGGTGAGTGGAAAGAAGCTGTGGAAGACCAAGTAAAGCATGGCATGACCAAATTAATCAAATACTGAAAGGTGCCCACATTCGAAGTCGGAAAAATCGATGAGTGTGCATTTTACGATGTATGAATGTAGAGTAGTGTGTCAGGACAGAGCAGTATGGCGATCCATCCTCTCTGCTTTCCCCCGCGGAGAAACAGTGTGATGGACAGTTAGTTAGTTTTGTATTCATCAATATAAGATTTTAACGTGATTTTCTTTCCAGTTTTGGAACTCATTCCTGCAACTGTTCTCCGCCCCGTTTGGCCGAACGACGGGCGTCTTATCGGCGACACTCTGCTGCGTCCTGTTCTGCCAGATCGCCCTGACGGTGTACGCCCCGGGTCTGGTCATCAGGAACAAGAACGCCGCCTTCCAGGCCAACACGACACGCATCACCAACGCCACGCACGAGAACGAGCTCTTCAACGATTCCGCAATCGAAAACGTCATCTACGAGAATTCCACCTTCGTCAACTGCACCTTCAAGGATCTGACCTTCTCGCACGTCGTGTTCCAATTTTGCACGTTCACGGACGTAGAGTTTTCCAATATCATGAGCTCGTACACGTTCTTCAAGGGAAGCTTGTTCCAAGGCACCAGGTTAGCGATTTTTTATTATTATATTATTTTATAGAATACAATACAATGGAGTTCTGGTCCCAACCCTAATGTATGGAAGCGAAGCATGGAACTGGCAGAAGAAGGATGAGAGTAGAATAAATGCGGTAGAGATGAGGTCCCTAAGGCGTATGCGTGGTAGAACGATATACGACAGAATCTCAAATGCTGATATAGCATTTTATTATTTCAGTCCTGATATATTCCTGATAGTACATTTTTTTACCCGCTTTTATGCTTTTTACATAGTGTTCTCATATTATTATCGCTTTGCACTTTTTTACCGCGTGATATTTTCAAGAGATACGTAATATATAGATATCTCGCTGGCTCTAATGTATGTAAGCGCTCGAACCTGATTCTTTCTCATGTGATATTTCACTTTATATTCATGTCTCATTTGAATTATTCGAAATCGTAATTACATTTTGATGAAAAACATTACGAATTACACAATATTTCGATTTAACAGTAGAATTTAATATAAAAAGTCAATTTTTGGACCGAGCAAATTACGAAAATTTCAAATTTGTTCAAATTAACGTACTTTTACTGTATTGTTTTTTTCTCTCGATTGTTTTCGTCTAAAGGATCTCTTCTCTCCTGAATTCATTCTGCACTCATTCTTCTTTCTTCCATGCTTCGCTTCCATACATTAGGGGTGTTTCCATGTTTTTAAACAAATATAAAGACGTATTTATGTTTTTGATTATCTCTTGCGTTGCTTCTTAGGTTCATAGACACGGACCTGAACACGGCCCGCCACATGGATTCGGGCTGCCGCCTCATCAACAGCACCATCCTGGGCCTGTCACCTCCCTGTCCCCAGGAGGCGGACCACAACATCTACATGGCAGAGGTGATCAGGACTCACGCCTCCATTGCGGGGGCCGCATGCGCCGCCGCCCTGCTCTGCACACTGCTTCCCGTGGTGCCCGTCACAGGTAATGTGACCACATGCACCTCCCTCACCCATTTCACAATAATTGGCTCAGCTCCTGACACGAATCGATGGTGATTAGTTATTTCCTAAAGTGTGCCCAGCATGGCAGTCACAGCTTGGAGTCACGTCTTTTCTGATAACTTCAAAACCGTCCCTGACGTGCTCATTTAGTAACCCCCATAGTGGCTGACTACATTTGCAGCACAGAGTGACAGTCCCAGTTTTCATAATGCTACATTTCATAGTATAAACTCTGCTGGACAGTCTTCAAAGCGCTACAATTAAATGGCTCCAAATTATATATCCAAACTCTGTATAACGGACAGCCTAAATACATACAAGGAAATCCACACTTTGCTCTGCGAGCTCCTCGGCAATAGGAAGATTAGTTGAGCCAAAGCGTTGCCCTAGTACAAATTTCGGGGATCGAGCGTTTGCGGTAGCCGGTACATCAGCTTGGAACAATCTTCCTGCACATCTCAGATGCTTAAATGATCCGACAGACTTCAGATCTAAGCTGAAAACCCATATTTTTCATATTTCATACCCAATTTAAAACTTGCATATTTTGTTTTATTATACTTTCTAATCGATCACGAATATCAATCAGATGCAGCGTTCACATTTAGATTTAAAACACGTCTTAATGCGCCCTTGAGGTGATTACATCACAAAAACGGCGCTTTAAAAGTTAGCATATTATTATTATTATTATTATTACGTACAATTTGATAGTATTTATTGTTTCTTGAACAATGATGTAAAACTCCATATTAATCTGACGGGTTTAATTAATAATATTTTCATCTTTTTATAGTCGGCGGCCTGGTTCTAGCAGCACTGTCCACTCCTGGAATATACTTCCTGCAGTCCGAGACGTCCATCATAGCATACAGCTCCGTGTTTGTGGCCCTCCTGATGTTCCCCTACATCGGTATCACCATACTCATCATGGAGTCTTACCCAGTGCATTTGAGGTCAGTTATATTCCATTTTTAATTTGAGGTTATTCACTAATTGTGAGGTTGGACCGTCACACTGTTCTATCCTGACATACCTCTTGAGCTTCCTCTGTATTCATCCATTGTTACATGCTAATTGATTTTTGCATCAACTTCGAATATGGCAGAGTTTTATTTGATTAATTTGATCATGCCATGTTTTCCTCAGCCATCTGTAACTTATATTTCCATTCACACTGCTTATTTCATTTTTATTTAAGATACAATCATTTACCTTCATTCCTTCCTTATTTCGTCATTCGGAATTTTATCACACATTGTTTTCCCATACATTTTGTCAGTGGTCATTTCCACGACATTTATCCTACTTCTACCAGCTTCACTACCATATATAAGCAGGCAACCGTACCTTCCAAACCAGTCAAGCAACCACACCTTCAAACCAAGCAAGCAATCATACCTTCCAAACCATCCAAGCAACCATACCTTCCAAACCATGCAAGCAACCATACCTTCAAACCAAGCAAGCAGTCATACCTTCCATACCATGCAAGCAGTAGCAGTACTCCCATAGAAGCCCAGAAGCCCGGTTTGCATAAAAAAATTTGAATCAAAACCCCCAAATCTAAGTAATCATGATGCCCCCGCATAAACCCAAAACCCACCAAATCACCTTCCAACAATGTTCCCATCAGAAGTAAGAGGAATAATCACCAGAGCTGAACCTCTGCATACCAGAAGAGGTTTTGATTCAAAATTTCTTACGCAAGCCGGGCTTCTGGGCTTCTATGGAAGTACCGCCACTGCATGCAAGCAACTGCACCTTCCAAACCAAGCAAGAGCAACCACACCTTCAAACCAAGCAAGCAATCATATCTCACAAACCATGCAAGCAACCACACCTTCAAACCAAGCAAGCAACCACACCTTCAAACCAAGCAAGCTCTCATACCTTTTCTATACCATGCAAGCAACCATACCTTCCAAACCAAGCAAGCCGCCACACCTTCAAACCAAGCAAGCAACCACACCTTCAAACCAAGCAAGCAACCACACCTTCAAACCAAGCAATCAACCATATCTTTCAAACCATTTTATGGTTGTGAGTTTCATGTGATATGCGGTCTAAGCGCAACCTGCGCAAACCTGCAATCGATTGCATTCCAAATATGATCTTCCTATTGTTTTATAATTTCAGGTGCACAGCACACGGCTTCGTCTTCTCCCTGGCGAACCTTTCCGCGCTGGTCGCCGCCGGCATCTACTCCAACATGACGCTCAACAGCTACGTCCTCGCCACCCTGATGACGGCCTTCTTCACCATCGTGGGGGCCGTCTTCTCCACCCGCGTCACGGACACAAGTGCCAATCCCATGTAGAGAAGCCCCCGCGACCCCCCGACTTGACAATTAATGTGCGATGGTGGTGTGAACAAGTGTTTACGTATGAAACAATTATTTAAAAAATCGTGTGTGAAATTTAAAATATTTTTTACCGTGTGACCGTTTAATTGAAAACTGCATAATTTTTTTGTGTATATATTTATTTTGATTATTTAATATAATTATTTATTTGTCTATAGTCACTGCTGAAAATTCTGATAGATGTATCGTACGTGCATAGGCGACAAAATATGTATTATTCATATTTTTGTAACGTGACGACCTTCTTGACAAAGTGGTTACAGCTACGGTAACGGCAATGTGATTGTGAGGCTGTCTTTGGTCTGGTGTAGAATTCACGTGACAATAAAATGGCGATAGATTATCTACCTATCACATGTAACGAGAATCAATATGATAGCTATACACTTCACATCTATTTGCCTCGCGGTGTAATGACGTAAAGAGTAATTCAACAAAATACAGTGAAACCCGGATTTAACGTTTTCCCGCCGATTGCGTTTTATTATTTCAGTCCTGATATATTTTAGTACATTTTTTGCGAGTTACGTGCGCTTGACAATGTGTCGGCGCATCGTTTCGGCCGTGATTGGTCAGCATACGGCGCAAACGTGGTGATTGGCCGACATTTTTAAATTAACATCTGTCATTCGGTTTTCGATTTGATTTGTTACGCTTCGTTATTTTTGACATTAGTCGCAATCGTCATTTACAAACAGTTTTTACCTTTTTTGTTTTGTTTTTTTAAGTTAATTACAATATTTTCTTTCTTTTTACATCGGTTTCATTTTGGTTCACGCATTTTGCAAACTAATCTACGTGATTAAAAAAAATTAAATGTGTTTTTTTTTCAATGCCCCATTTACGTTTTTTTTTCTCAGTCCCTTAAAAAACGTTTAATATGGGTTTCACTGTAATAATAATTGAACACTTGTTTAAATAATTTGAATTAAGAACTATGCTTTGTGCAATATTTTTACTACCCTTTTTTAATTAAATTTTTGACTGCGAAATACATATTAAGTTATTAACGTCTATTAGTATTTTCAGCTATAATTATAATGTAAATTTCAATACACTATAATCCCGATAAGAGGGTAAGCAATGATGCAGGAAATTTAATTCAGTTTCAGATTTATTTACAAGAAAGTTAGTTTTAAAGGGAAGATTTTTTGATATATAGGGTTTTTCAATAGGGAAGTTCTAACTTTGACAGCGTAAAGCGTCTATTTTGGTATAGCGAGCGACCAATTTGACAAGAATACTTATTTAGTCTTGACATTTCACAATGGAACGCTACACACTTCAACAACGCATTAAAATTGTTAAAATTAATTATCAATATCAATGGTCTGTTTGCCAAGTTCCGTACGTTGCGTAAATTTATGGCATTCATGACCGTCGGTGGTCCATGAAGCAGTACCTGTACGTCAAAGAAACGCAAGATCGTTTGAGAATATTGTTGCGGTTCGGGACAGTGTGAGAAAACCCCACAAGTCCATTCCGCGTCGTGCGCATGAGCTGTTTTTCTGCGACATCAACTATGGCAGATTCTGCGTCCGTACAAAGTTCAATTAACTAAAGCCTAATGACCACATACAGCGCCAATTTCTAAGTTCGAGCGCCCTTAAAGAAAAATCCTTTACAAGTTTCCTTCATCTTTACTTACCCTATTCTCTGAATTATAGCATAACGTACACACATAGAACATATATACAATATTATCATTCATATATCGTTATTTAGATTTAAAGTATTCTAATTCCATTTTTAAATCTCATTCTGTCCGTGTATTCGTATTTTTTTTTTCAAAAGAAATCTCGAAATTTATCTATGGTGTTCTAGAATAATATTTGAATTTGACAGCTTGTTTGAACTGACTAATGTATTTACTCTTATTTCTTGCCAGTTAGATAATAATTAGTACAATTTCTAGATATCGTATGTGCCATGATTTTATTTTATTCTTTGCATTTCAAAAATATGTTGGTTATTCCATACTTTTTATTTATTTAATAGGTAAATTTACACATTAAAATAATGCTATTAATGATTTATTGACGTATTTCATTGGTTACTGCATGCATTATACATTTAAAAAAATATATTTTAAGATTTTATTAAACTTAGCAGTCAATAAAAATGTATATTTTATGTAATCTGCATTAGATTTTTTATGTATATATGTGTTTTATAAAGTGATTTAAAAAAATAATTAATTAATCAAATGACATCAGATGAAAGGGAAGAAGACATTTTATCTGGGTTTAAAAATGAAATAATATCCGTGTTGTGTTTAAAACTAAAAAAAAATTGTGTGCAATGTTTAAGAGACTGAAACAAATGAACAAAATTGTGATTGTCTATGACTTATTCCAATTTCAAATTATACCAAAGACAAAAGTGCGAATCGGAGAGAGAGAAAGAGTAAATAATATGTGATACATGATTTTTGTTGCCATATCATGAAATTAATCTTTTTACAGTCAGTACTCGTGTAATAATTGGTAATTCTAATATTTATGTAAATACGTGTCTTGTGGAAAGTTAAAAAAATTATGTATTTTAATTTTTAACGCGTGTGCAAATTAATCGTTCTTCAAGAATAGCAATATAAACATTATACCGATAAATTGATAACCAATTCTGATTTTGACAAGAAAGAAATATGTAACATGAAATTATATTTAACCTTTCCCTTACGGTGCTAAAATAAAAACGCACATCCCTGTGTTGGGTAGTCAGTACCTAATATAAAATTAGCAATTTTAAATCAGAAAAATAAGAACATTCAACAATCACCTTAATTAATTATAATTGATATAAAAAATTATAATAATTGAGATTAATTTGCTGAAAACATCTAGCAACGCTCACGGAACAGGCATAGGTCCACTCGGGTTGCAAGCCCGAGAGCCACTGCCGGGCAGTGAGAACATTGAGCTCCTCGCGCTTCCACAGTGAAGTATGCAAGAGTGAGATGTGAATATAGTGTCGCGCACTCGGCGCTACAAATTTTGTTTCCGATGTTCACAAAATACTTCCGAGGTACCCAATAAATTCTGATTATTATTAATATTATTTTT
Source organism: Lepidostoma basale (assembly GCA_022606425.2). NCBI lineage: Eukaryota > Metazoa > Arthropoda > Insecta > Trichoptera > Lepidostomatidae > Lepidostoma > Lepidostoma basale. The sequence continues at coordinate 600,093 of JAHDVF020000614.1, read as the reverse complement.
TTAATCAATGCGTAAATATATTATGGAGGAATACCTAAAATCTTAACCTTGTATTTATTATATTTATAGAGATCTTCTTCTCTGGTTTCAATCCTGGGATTGGTTTGCAGCAATTTCCTCTATTCTTCTCTTCCGTTCTTCCCTGTCTTGTGCGGCTCTTTTGAAATCTGCATATGATGAGCAGCGCACGTCCACCAACAGGTCCTCCAGGTACTCTCGGCGTAGGCGTCCCCTAGAGTTTGTCCCCTCGGTTATACCCTCCATTATGGCATGCAAGAGACCTTGACGTATTACATGGCCGATCCATCTTGCACGCCTTTCGGACAAGGTCCTGAGCAGGTGCCTTCCTCCTTCGATTCCTTGAAGAACTTCCTCATTCGTGATGTGGTCTCTCCAGGAAATTCCTAGTAGTGTTCTATAGGACCACATCTCAAAAGCCTCTAGTCTCCGCTTATCCCTTTCGGATAGGCACCATGTCTCGCAGCCGTACATCAAGACACTCCATACATAGGTCTTGACGAGGAGTATTCTCAGTTTTAGGTCTATATTATTTGACTCTATTATTTTCAACCTTTTATTAAATGCAAGCCTAGCCTGATGTATACAGCTGTCGACCTCGCTCTTAGACCGACCGTTCCATGTTATTTTGCTCCCGAGTTAGACAAACTCCTTGGTGTTCTTTAGTGGAACTCCTGACATCACTACTCTCATCTGATGAATCATTATAGAGATATTGATTGTTATTAGAAGCTACCCATCACAGGGAAGGGAGGGTTAAAAATATTTTATAAATAATGCAATAGTATGATGTTGGTTAATGCTATTTTGGAAAGAACTTTAAAAACGGTATCTCATTATAAAACCTGACTTATTGTCTATCAAGGGTGGGGCAGGGAAATTGGCTTTTGTACCATTTTTCACATTTTCTTTAAAAATAGTTTTTACGAAATTTCATCATCACATAATTTCAATATCAATCGTAAAAACAACCATCTATCCTCTCTACCTACCCTTATAAAGAAAGAAAAAACGAGTCGATTTGTTAAGAATTAATTGTATAAAAAATGTTTTGTGTTTTTTTTTTTTTTAATGATTTTGACTGAATTTTTAATGAAAGACATAATCAATTTAGTTATTAAAAATATATATAAAAAAAACTTAGTTCTTTAGAATTGTGTTTTGGTTGTTTTTATTTTATTTGATTGTAGTATAAATTTTATCTTATTTGTGTATATAAATAATGGCCATTCAAAAAAATTTAAATCCATTATTTCGAAAAAAGATTTTTTTTATATTTCTGAATTATTTTTCTATTTAATTTTAATTTAATGATTCCACCTTTTATCTGAAATTCAATAAATGTATTTTAATAATAATATTTTATAATAATAATAATATTTCGGGCAGCGCAGGACAAGGAGGTCACCGGAGTGATCGCCAACGTCGGGGGGACCTGACACGGCACAGGAAGAAGAAGAAGAATAATTAATACGACTGAAAATGTCTTGTTTTTTTAGTAGTTTTGTTATATTTTATATAAATGACGTGTTTCACCGTGCTAAGGCATTATCAAAATTAAGTACCTTCTAGAAAACATGTGTTTTCTTTTATATTAATTATTTATTATGGAATTTTAAATCATTGTTCAGGAAACGGTTAATCGATGATTTGAAAATTCTTGATGGAAATTCATTTTAAATAATAATTACAAAAAATCACTTTTTTAAGAACTACTTCCATTTTCGTATTTATGACCAGTGGATGCCAGCTAGCCTGGCGAAACCAGTCGCTGCCGAAATAAAGACAAAAGTGAAAGTTTTTTTTTCTTTTTGTCTGCAGGAAGGGTATATGAACCCTTAACGGACATAAGTCACCTCTGACATGACAACAGAACTTCATTTGCTTTCTAGAATGTTCTTAATTTTGATAATGTCTTAGCAAGGTGAAACATGTCATTCCTATAAAATATAATAAAACTTCTAGAAAACAAGACGTTTTCATTCGTGTTGATAATGTATGTTTACACATTAATTTTATTTGATTATTTATATTAGTTAGTTAATTGGTTATTTCAATGACAGATTATTTTTTTAATTTACCAACCGGCTTCGTTTATAACGATAGCTTTAATGTATGGTCACAAGTTATTAATAATAATAGAATAATTTTTATAAATTCTTTTTTCGAAATTGTGGATTTTTGCATTTAACATAAATGTGTATTGTTTACAGTGGCGGTACTCCCATAGAAGCCCAGAAGCTCGTCTTGCGTAAGAAATTTTGAATCAGAACCCCCAAATCTAAGTAATCATGCCCCCGCATAAACCAACAACCCACCAAATCACCTTCCAACAATGTTCTCATCAGATGTAAGAGGAATAGTCACAAGAGCTTAAATTCTGTAAGCCAGAAGAGGTTTTGATTCAAAATTTCTTACGCAAGTCGGGCTTCTGGGCTTCTATGGGAGTACCGCCGCTGATTGTATGTATTCCCGAACATCACACCTGCGTATTTTCATCACTCGGCGGTCGTCCTGTTTATACACTCTTCCCGTTGTGCTGACGCATATCTCATATTTAGTCAATTAAATTTAGATACTTAGTCTGTATACTTGTAAAATAATTTAATAATCTACTTCCAGTCATCACGTATCATCGTATTTTTGTCCAGCGATTGGGTTAATGGCAAGATGTAACTAAAGACACCAACCGCATTAAGTTTTTTTTTTACAATGTAAATATTATAACGCAGGAAAGTTATACAACCCACAAAAACCTGTTCATCAATCAATGCTTTCAATTAACTAAATTTGATAATTGCGCAATGTGGTTCTATTGTGGACCCTTATGTATGGAAGTGAAACTTGGAGTTGGCGAAGAAGAATGAAAGTAGGATAAATAGAGAGATTATTAAGAAGATTGTGTAGAAAAACAATGTATAATCAAATCAAATCAGTTTATTTATTCAAAAGACATTACAAACAGCGTAAATGATTAAGGCATTTAGGTCAAATATTATATACATACAACATAATACCAGGAACGCATTAGTGATGGTTCGACATTAGGAAGACAAGATACTTTCTAAAGTCGAGAGTATTTGTCCCCTGAACGTACTTTCACTAATATGGAAGACGTCGATCTCCGAAGAGACCGCGTTCAGCAGACTAATTGCTCTTCCCACCGGAAGGAATGTAAGGCGGATGAAAGTGTTATAAACAAAATAATGAAAGGAATATGAAGATAGTTTGGACACATGAAGATAAATGGTAAAGACTGTATCTCTTTTCCGGTCTCAATCTAAAGAATGGTCTGCAGCAAGGCGATGCATCACCTCTTCCACTCCGCTAGTCCTCAGCAACTCTCTTCAACTCCGCATAGGAGGTGCAGATCTGGTCTAGGTACTCCTAGCGAGATCATCCTCTGCCAATCGATCCCTCCAATGCATCATGCAGGAAACGTTTGTGTCGCAACACATGGCCAATCCATCTCGCGCGCCTAAGAAAGTATACATTATCAGTTTAAACCGAACTAGAAATAGAGGAAGACCGAGGAAAATGTGACAATCAAATATCAGCCATGTAAGATGTCCGAGAAATCGACGTGCGTGCATGACACTATGTATGAAGGTTGAGGAAGTGAGAGAAGTAACACAAAGATGAATACATCCTAAATAAAATTTAGAAAGGGTCACTAAGATTGTTTAGACATATGGATGAGGGAAGAATGGTGTAAATGGAAAAAAGTCGAAGGAAGCCAAGGAAGACATGGCATGACAGAATTAATCAATTACTGAAAGGCGGCCGTGTTCAAAGTAGGAAAAATCGACGAACGTACGTGTCACGGTGTGTGAATGTAGAAGATGTGCAAAAGCATTTTTTTTATTAAATTATAATTCATTTTTTCTCTTGCTTACAGGACACAAATCAAACCACTGTTTTTGACTATGTAACAAATGCATTCATATTCTATCAAATGTGATTTTTTTAATAAATTAGTTTTCATTTGGGATATCCGTTCATTATTTGGTTATCTAACCTACGAACAAAATCTAAATGTAATCGCTTGATGTTACATTTTATTATTTGGGTATGTCAGATAACCGTTAAAATAACTGATTTGAAACTTGTTAGATCGGGAACATTTGTAAGTATGAATTCTAAATGATTTTTAAATTTTGCCGTGGCGATTTCAGGAATATATTCCCTTTCACTACTGCCCGTTGGTCACATTTGTGGAGAGTACTTGGATTCATAACGAAATCTTATCGACGGAAACTTTTAGCGTGGAGCTTCAAAGCTGACAGAAGTAGGATAAATGCTGTAAAGAATCAATTTTGCTCTAGTCATATCATCACTAGGCATCTTTAATATTGTCTACGAGTCCAGAAGTTCATCTGCTTTTATTTCATGAGTCAAATCATCTTCAAAACTACTATTTTAATGCAGGACATCTGCATCTTTCAGATATGTGTCATTCCACCCTGAAAGATAAGATATTTTGACAAGTTGTCTATGATTCTACTTTTAAGGAGGATTCCAATCCAATATATTATTCAAACAGTGTTTATCAATGCCTCTTGAAAGTATTTACCAGACTGTAAGCACCATAAACAATATTTGCAACATGGCGATTTATAGGGCCACGTATCGGTATTGTAACGCGCTCGTAAAGTTACTTAGTTACTGTGTGTCTTGAGCCGTGATCTCATTTTATTTCTATTATAAATGAGAAATCAATGTAAAATACGACATAAACATTTTAATATAAAACATTTGTAAGATAATCAAATGATTTTACTGATATCTCTTGATAGAAGTTCATTTTAAATAATAATTAAATTAAATAATGTTTTTTTAACTACTTTCACTTTTTTTTTTTTACAAGGATTAATTGTATCTCAATAGAGACGAAGATGCAAATTGTTTTCTGGGAACAGAAGGTGGTGGCCGAGGCGCTTACAGGACTTATGACCTGTCATTGGTTGGATTGAGCGATCGCTTCACTTTTGTCTTTATTTCGACAGCGGCCGGTTTCGCCAGGCTGGTCTGTCGATGCCAGCGAGTGTGGAGGAATAAATGACTAATCTCTCGCTGGAAGTCTTGCTATTGTCATGCAAAGTTGTGGTTCACTGCATTTTATAGGTACATACCTTCTATAATCTGCCCATTGCCATTTTAGAGTGACCTTTGTTTTTTCTCTCACCGTATCGCGTCTGACTCTGTCTCTTAGGCTTATTCCTAGTTTCTTGGCACTTTGTCTGGGCAATGTTACAGTTTCAAGACCGTAAGTACCAACTGGCAGAACGCAGGCTTCATAGACTTTTCGTTTCAGGTTGATCGGTATTTTCCGTTTAAGGATGTAACCCATGTTTCCGAAACATGTTTTACAACAAAAACTATTTTCATAAACGATGATGTGATTTGATATGTCCTGAAAGCGAAATTTATCAAGAAAGCTCGGAAATTCAGTTTTCAAAACCCTTTTAATAAATAAACGGAATACCATTCCTCGTGCATCAATGATCATGTAGACAGCATTTATCCACTTTCACTAATGTAGTTCGGTAATTCTAGCTTTTATATATTATCCCACCAAGTACAGCTAAGAGTCATAATATTCCTATAAGCTGCGCCATTTACATTTTAAGGTTAGGATATTTTTGTGTTTTTAATATATACTCTTTCTGATAACAAACCGATCATTTCTATTGAAGAGTTTTCAATTTGAATGTCATTGCAAACTGTAATCCATTATTGTATATGATAATTTATTTCTCCAAAATATTTTCTATTTTTCGCTTTATTTCAATGCTTTATAAAAAGTGTTACAATCGTCCGATTTAAGTCAATCTGTTCGATAACTTGTTGCCAACGAGAATCCAACTTCATAATGCCCCTCTCGTACAAGTCCTTGTCCCTATTGGCAAAAAACTCGGACAACCAATTTTCACAGGCCTCTATTGAGGCCAAATTTGTACCCCCAAGCGCGTTGGCCATAGACAGAAACAGGTAGTAGTCACTTAGTGCCAGGTCCGGACTATAGGGTGGATGCATAAGAACTTCCCATCCGAGCTCCCGGAGCTTCTGGCGCGTCATCAAAGATGTGTGCGGCCTGGCGTTGTCCTGATGAAACACGATTCCTCTCCTGTTCACCAATGCTGGCCGCTTCTGTTTGATCACCAGCTTCAAGCAGTCGAGTTGTTCACAGTAGAGGGGCAGAATAAAGCGTTTGGCCATAGGGGAACAGCTCATAGTAGAGTATTCCCTGTCAATCCCACCAAACACACAGACCTTCCTGGCTGTCTGTCATTCCCATAAAATATAATTAAACTTCTAGAAAACTGACGTTTTCATTCGTATTAATTATTTAATATGGAGTTTTACATCATTGTTCAAGAAACAATAAATTCAGTTTTTATATTATTTTATATGACTTTTAATAAAACTTTTCAATAGAACTTGATTATATTTTCAGCATTTAAACATATTAACTCACATTTCAAATATTAATTATTTTATTGTTTCTGTAAATATTAACGAAAAAAAAAGTATCGCAAAAGGATTATAAATTTTTTATTTAATGTCCTTTGTAAGCGTTATTCACGTTAACATTATATTGATAATTTCATGTTTTGGTCGTGTTTGTACCTAAAACATATTTCTATTAAGAAGAGAAGCCATTTTGATCCTTTTGTGAGTGCGTCCATCACTAAATTTAGTTTGCAATTGAATACGTGAGGTGTCTATCGTAGTCAACATATTGTGTACAAAGGTAAGGTGTAAGTTTAATGTTCATGGTAGCTATCCTCTCTAGTTGTAAGGTATTTCAATTTGAATTTATTAAAATAAAGATTTTTATAATCTTATAAGTTTGTTTTATTCATCCCTTAAATTATGATTAATCCAAACCTTTTAATAACCCCTTATTCGGCGCTAGGAAACTGATTATGTTAACCCTTTGGTTGTCGAAATCCAATATCATTGAAGATGCTGGGTTTTGTTCTTTGAACTGATAGGGTTTTCAGAGACACCCGGGTCTTAAGAACTCTATATAACTCCTTAGTCAGAAGCAGACACGAGGGAGTTGCCGTGATATGGAGTCCTCGTGAGGCTCAGTATTCTCTCATGTTGGAGAGGGTTCAAAAGAAATTCTTGAGAGCTCTCTACATGAGGGTACTGGGTATATCCTTGGCTCTATCCAACGGCATTTCTTTTGGGTATGCTGGGGTATAACTCCCTCGAACTGAGGAGGGAAGGATTAATGGCAACGCATTTTTACAAGCTGATTCGGGGCTCTATTGAGAACCCCTATGTTCCGGAGCAAATAGGTCTTTTTGTTCCTGATAATTACCTGCGACAGCGCCGACATCAATTGTTCTTTGCTCCATCACGCAGAACCAACTTGCCTTTGGTGATGCCAGTAGGAAGAGTTAACTTGAAGAAAGATGTTGAATCTAATCGTCTCGGATTTGGACATTTTCAGTGTCAGTGAGGCCAGTGTTCATAAAAAACACACTTCTGAAATATCTCCTCAACGCTTTTTAAGCCAGTCGACCTCCTATATTGCCCTTAATGTTCTGGTGCAACAATTGTGTTTATTTGAATATAATAATAAATAAATATCTACTGCAAAACTCAGTGTGAGAAGAATTTTAACACCACAAATAAGCAAGAAATTTGATGGAACAAATCATTCTAAACATAAAAGTATTTGAATCGTGTTTTTCAGAAGTAGCACACATCCAGTAACCTCAACTTTACAGGACGGACAAAAAACTGTCTGGTACAAAATTTTCCTACAATATATATATTTTTTCAATACACATTTGTCTATTTTACTCCCTATGACAAATGTGTATTGAAAAAAATATATATATACTGTAGGAAAATTTTGTACCAGACAGTTTTTTGTCCGTCCTGTAAAGTTGAGGTTACTGGATGTGCGCTACTTCTGATAAACACGATTCATTTAAACTTCTAGTTCAAAACAAAAGGGGTCTTATTTTTAAAAATAGAAACAACATCAAATTCGTAACTATTTATATTTTCATTCGCTGAAAACAACACTCATTAAATACAATCCTAAATATATTTTTACAAAACATCCATGTCTCGTGCGAAAGTTGGTCTCGTCAGCCGAGTCGATGTGAATATGATTTGGAACATTATAACGCGAGGACATTATAAAATCCCACATTCCAATTGATTAATTTTAAACATGGGTAATATACAAGTACTTAGAGGCCCCGTATATAGATTTCATGTTCAATCTAAATTGTTTGATGTCAACAAAAAGCACAGTGGTTTACACACAACGCATTCAAATGCCCAAAAGATAGTACTGTTAGCTGCCAGAACACAAATGAATAATGAATATAAGGCATGCATCATGGATAGAAGTGAGAGCCGATACTTACAGGACTGAAAACATTTTCAGAGTGGAAGAAATTGGAACCCCACGCTCCATCGCAAGCAAAACTCTCAGATATTGGATCAGAAATGAGGATACAAGAATTACAAGAGGTTACCAGGAAGGCCACCAAAGATATAGTTCACCATCACAAACAAGTCGTACGACCTAAACCAAAAGGTAGAAGATAAAAGCAGGCAAGACATTAAGAGGAACTCCAAAATAATAGAAATATGAGGCTGAGGATATTATAAGATGAAGTAGACAGAAGAGGGGCTGGTCATGTCCAAAGAATGGATACTTGATTCCCCTATGTTGTACTACAGCCTCACGGGACTCGTTCTCGTGAAAGACCTTCTAAAGGATGAGGACAGCTGAGAATCCACCTCACAGAAGGAGAAGCCCTCTGGAGAACCGACCACATAAGTCTATACATGCACACATTACATCTTAAATAGAATTGACACTCTAAAGTATCTAATATGAATTAAATAATTGAAATTTTAGCAGGCAGTAATAACTTTTGAGCATATGACGAGAGTTGCTTTTGTATTTATTCGGTGAAGACATAGTAACGAGAGCCGTAGACGGCCGGAGTTTTGACCGTCCCCTCGGGCAGGGAGTCGCTGGCATCCGGGTAGACGGCCTTCTTCTCCACGGGCGGCTTAGGACGGTCCGTGTGGTGCACGCGGGCGCGGCAGAAGTAGCCGTACCCGGGCCGAGGGATGTTCATCTTCTCCAGCACGCACTGGTCGTACACGCCCTGCGTCTTGCGACACCTGATGGAAATTAAAATTAAATCATTTCAGCACTTCATTTCCACTCTAAAACTAATATTAACCCTTCATTTCATAATTTAGCTAATTTACTACAAACTGAAAAATCTACAATTATGTTTTACAGTAATTGGATTAAAAAAAAACTGTTGTATACAAAATAGTGGAAAGCAATCTACCACATTTAAAAAGGCCAAGTGGCATCCCAAGAACCAGCAAAGATGTTAAACCCTTATCGGACGCTAGCTTTTGTATAATTTGTATATGTTATTCTATCAATATTTAATTTTAAAAAGGCACTGTTTATGTTAACCGCTCCATTGGTAATATTCAACCAATAAATTAAAGATGCGCAGATTCCACAGACAACATGATACATCATGTCACCTCACATGTGCCATACGACCGCAGCGTCATATCAAATCTGCTGTCACATCAGAGGTGACTTACTGCAAACCAATGCCTGGGATTGAATCTTAAAAACTATATATTCTTGAATTATTAATTATAGTCTCATGTAATTTAAACAATTATTCAATAGTTAAAAAGGATATTTATTTATGAATCTATATTGTTTATATATATTTTTTAAATAAATTGAAATAATAAAAAAAACAGATGTTTTCCTCAATATTACTCTGGATACCGAAAGAAGAAGAAAGGAATGTAAGGCGGATAAATACATCCTAAAAAAAATTAAGAAAAGGTCATTAAGATGACATGTGGAATGAATGGATGGGAGTAGAATGGTTAAAAAGATATATACAAGTAGTGTGAATGGAAAAAGAAATCGAAAGAAAACATGGCGTGACAATCAATTATTAAAAATAGGCCATGCTCAAAGTTGGAACAATCGATGCGTGTCACGGCGTATGAATGTTGAAGGAGCACCAGAGTTTTATCAAGATAGATTGTGTTGATGGTCCATCCTCTCTGCCTACCTTTTAAGTCATTATTTTACGTCGTCATTTAAAGTCGTCGATGTAGCCTGCAAAATAGCTCTGTTGAAGTGGAATTGGGCCGGCCATATGATATATATGTCGCCGCCACCTAGTTAAATACGCCGCTCAATTGAACGGCTAGGCTGATAATGAAATGGCGGCATTCAATGAAGTGACTAGGCCCGTAGTTTTAGTGTTTTTGCTCCGCCCGGATTTCATGTATTTTGTAAAATAAATTTCGATGAAAATTATTGTGACTTTGTTTTATCGTGAATTAATTTATTTATTTGAACACAAATAAAATAGGGATTTTGCTAAACAAGTTTTTAGTGTTTTTAACTCGTACGGTAGTAAAGAAGAACAGTACGTTTAGGTTAGAGTTAGTTTTAAAAAAAATAATACATCCCACATCCCCTATACGCATGCCCTCTCTCTTTTTTGTTTGAAAATCGTGTTACTTTTTACAAAAACACATGTTATCGAATGCCGACTGACAGTTGAAATTTGTTAGATGACTGCTAGCGTTGCAGTGGTAAAAAATAGAACTAGAACGTTAATTTATTCAACTACCGGCCACCATTTCATTATCAGCCTAGCCGTTCAATTGAGTGGCGTTTTTAACTAGGTGGCGGCGACATATATACAACGATGATAATCAGTGGACCAGATGCACCCCGGAGTGGCGACCGAGAACCGGCCATAAAAAACCAGACAGACCACAAACAAGATGCTCTGATAACATCAAAAGAGTGGCAGGAAGTCAATGCAAAGAGTGGCAAGGGATAGAGAGTTATGGAAGTCCGGAAGGGAGGCGTATGTTCAACACTGAATGGCTAATTCGCCCACCATCTTAAAGCTAGTGGCTAGAAGCAATGTCTACGTACGCGTCGAAGGAGTAGTCTCCGGAGCTCTTGTCGATGCAGTTGGCGTGCTGCGTGAACTCGGCCAGGCAGGCCTTCTTCAGCTGGCGGAAGAACTGCAGCGAGCAGGCCGTCACCTCCTTGCCCTCCTTAAGGCACGCCCGAGGGTCGTCCAACTCCATGCGGCACAGCATGAATTCCTGGGTATTCAAACGAATGTTATTGCCCCATATTATTAATTGTTAACTCCAGTAAACTAATATTAGAAAACTATTTAACTCTTTGGTTGCTGAAATCTGATATATCGGCTTTCACTACACTAGCGAAGTGCCGAATCCAAAGGATCGAAGCCACGATATATAAAAGAATCATATACATTTTAGACAGAGTCTGAGGGAGTGAGTCAGTGCTATATTTGTATATATTTTTTAATAAAAAAATCATTTTTGAAATTAGATTACAATTTAATACTGTTGTCAGCATACACGTTTCGGCTCTACAAGTTATGACTGGTAAGACGCACTGTTTCGCTCTGCTAGGTGTTTAATGTAATTTATGATATGATAATGCCCCACCAAGGTGAAACACTTAATTCCCATATTTCATAACAAAATTGACTTTTTCTACAATTGTATTAAATACGGGATTTTTAATGTAAACCATTTTCTAAGAAAAATATAAAGCATTAACGGCAATATACATGAGATTTTTTTATGTATAGGGTGTTTTTTTTAGAGGTTTGGTTTTTAAACTGGCAACATTGTTTCTACAGACTGTCAATTTCACAGTTGACAGTTGATTTGTAGTCAGTACGTTTTGCCATTTTACCATGAATAGACTGAAGTCAAAACAGCGCTTGCAAATTGTGCAAATTTATTTTGAAAATCATGGTTCGATTCGCCAAACTTATCGTGCACTACGTCCATTTTACGATCGACATAATCGTCCATCCGAGCAAGTTATTCGGAAGACCATGGATCGTTTTCGCACCACGTACACTCTAGTGGATAATACGCATCCACAAGACGACAATTGTCGAAAATTGGATTTCACGATTGCGCTTCATTCGAGCTAGCCGTGGCGCTCATATGCCCGAGACCATATTTAAACAATAATGGCATAAAATTATCTATTAAATAAAGCCAATATAATAGACATTAACATTATTTTAATGTGTTTTTTTTAATTTTGAATATGTATTGTATACCTCTAAAAAACAGCCTATATATAAATGGTTAATACGGAATAAATTATTGTTGGCAAAAGTATAATAATAATGATTTCAAAAATATACAATAACGCATGAAAATATGGCAGCCATAACAACAGACTTAATAAATGAGATTTTATATAATTTATATGACATTTAACAATAAACAAAACTATCCTAAATATTAGGTTATGTTCTCGTAAGATGTCATAGAGCCAAACAACAGCACTGCTGTTATGCAACCAAATTTATCTAATAAAATTGTCCAAACACTGAACAATCAAAGCGAAAATATTAAAAAGAGAATACATATTATAATACAAAGTAACTAATAATGAGAGCTTATTTAAAAAAATGTGAAATAAATTAAGCAAAATCTACTTACATTGTTTTTGTCTTCACAATATTTCCCAAGGTGAAAAGAAGATGTTCGGAGGGTCGCGGTAGACAAGTTTACCTCTTCAACTGTTAGTTCCGAATCCGGAGGAATATAAAATTCTTTCGTAACCATTTTTCACGATTTATAAAGAAAATAGAAAAACCTATTCAGTAGCCGTCACTCAAGTCCAAGGCAGAAAATCTGCCTTGCTGTGACTTTTTCTGTGGAGTTGTCATTTTAGTGCCGCCAGATATAAAAAATGTATCTGGACAAATTTATTATTAATTCTTTCTTTGATATATTGTTGTGAAATATGTTATATTGTTATATTGTTGTGAAAGATGAATTTGATCGAAATTCACTCCCGATCTCGAATAACTTCCCAACGTTTGTTCATATGTTATTCGCCAATGCTAACATTATGTTATTTGAGATATGCTCCGGGATGTATTATGATATGAAATTGAAACCAATATTTACTATTTAAAATTACATTTATTTAACAAAACATACAATACAAAAGAAAAGAAAAATTGCTTAAGAACTAAAGAGGACTTACATGCTATTCGTTGGCCAACGAATTAAAACTGGATGATGGACCGCGGAGGGCACGGGTCTCCTTCGCTGAGACAGCAGTGGCCAGCATCAGGCCCTAATGATGATAATCTGGCCCTTGGTTGCTGGCGCCACGCGGCGCGTATATTGCGATCTTCTCCTTATTCAAATTACCTCCCCGGCGCGGCGTTCGGCCGCCCGCCGAGCGCCGGGAAGAGATGTTACCTCTACCGAAGTCCAGTTTGTAAGAGCTATAAAGTCCTTTATAATATGTAGTTCGTTATATTCTATTGATTTTTTTTAGCTTCAACCGGTTTTGGTAGCTCGTAACCAACTTCTAGTGGCCATCCATGCCATCCAGAAGATGGCAGCGTGTTGCTGAATCCAGTCGAACCTAAAAATCAAGTATACTAAAATTACAGTAGAACCTCTCATAAGAGAATAATTCGTTCCAGAATCTTATTCGTTATGTGAAACACTCGTTAAACAAAACAATTTTTCGCATATAAATCAATGTAAAATACAATAATGCATTCCTTGCCGAAAAAAAAACTTTTATTTTTATTTTTGACGTTTATTTATATAAGATTACTACTACTTCTCGGCGATACATCCTGGTGTGGGACTTAGCTTCCTCCACAACGGTCCTCCACTGACATCTATCCCTGGATAACTTCCCCTCGGGAACAGACTTTTTTTTATAAATACAATCCCAACCTTAACTGGTCTTCCATTCCTCGACAATAATGTAAGACTTTATCATAAACCCTAAATCCCCCCTCGCCCCTTTCGGAGGGACACTCTGGGCCATACACTTAGCCCCATCATAAAACAACTACCAAATCGCATTCCAACAATGTTTCCTACAGACGTAAGAGGAATAGCCATTAGAGCTGAACCTCTGTAAGCCAGAAGATCCAAGTTCAAGTCCAATGTACCTACTCCTTTCCCTATCTTTTTCTTCAAAAATAACTTTCAGATTAGTATCGTTCTTAAATTCGATAAATTCATCATAAAGCTCCCCAATGCAGCTAATAATAAATGCTCTCGATACATGTATTTAGGGCCGCAGGGTTGAATATCGATGGTTTAGACGAATGTATAGTAAATCTGTATATGATAAAGTGTTAAATGCAAATATAAGAAGTGGATGCAGTGCGAATGAAAGTCTTCTCCTTCTTCTCCTTTTAGACCTTTGATCTGTTCCTGTAGTCAAGTTTTCCTCTCTTGGGAACTCAGCTAACCATTCATCTCTTTGGCGGTCTTCCGGGAGGACGGTAGGCAACAGGAGTTTGATGCATCACAATCACGTCGTGCTCTAACATATGTCAGCTCTTAAGGATGGTCTGATGTGGAGAAGGGATACAACACAGAGCTCTACGATCTATACCAGGACATCAGCGTAGTCAAGTTTATAAAGATTAACAGGCTGCACTGGCTAGGGCACTTGCAGCGCATGGGGAATCTGCAGCTCCCCAAAAGAGTGTTGTTTGACAATTCAGTAGGGCGAAAAAGCGTCGGCAGGCCGAGACTGCGGTGGTTGGATGGTGCTGCGGGAGAATGTCGGGTCCCGGAGCAGCAAGACTGGGAGGTGGCGACCAGAGACAGGACGGGATGAAAACGTTTCTTGGAGAAGGCTAAGACCCACCAAGAATTGTAACACCGATGAAGAAGAAGTAGAATAAATCTATTATTTTAGTAGATTGTCAATGTTCACGAAGCGACATAATTAAAAAAATTCTTTGTCGCCTTTCCTGACTGATTTCATTCCCCGATTAACTGGGATGATCTGGGACAAAAGAGGAACGAGTAAAGAAAGATAGAAGAGTCCTCTGTATCCAGCAGTTAAAGGAAGAAAGGAAAGGTTAATTTATAACGAATGCCATGTTTTGACTAACAAGTACATGATGAACAAAACAAAAAGTTTTCTAAAATAGTTATAAACAAATGTGATAAGAATTTGTACCATCATGGGCATAAAAACTTTTCAATACTGTGTGAATTGTAAAATATTAATACCAGATACGTTAACCATCTGCAAATGTTTAAGTATATATAGTTCTAGAAAAAAACTAACTGACTAAACATCATGCCGTCTCCGTCTCCGCGATTGCGGGAGGGGTAAATTTTTGGAAATTAGTTCCTGAAAAATACAAAACTGTGCAAGATTCTGCTCTCCTGCTCCTCACATTGTTTGCACCAACATATCTTTGTGAATCATCATATTCCAAAATGAAAGATGCAAAAAACGTATACAGGAATCGACTTACTGATTCTCACCTTGATGACGTATTGAGGGTAGAATGCAGCAATTATATACCCGATTTATCTAAAATCGCTGAAAATTTATCTGTAATGTCAAAAATCGCACTAATTTTTAAATAAACGATAGGATACACGTTACTATTGAGTTTTACTTTTTTCACTATTGTAATTTTGACGATCAGTATGCTGATGAGGGATAACTAACTAACTAACCATCACGCCGTCTCCCCGAAAGGGTAAGCAGAAATTATTCTGTTTTAGTTTACAAGTATAATTTTTTAAATCTTACAAATGTTTTCTAAAAAGGAGGGAGGGGTGTTTCACGATTTTTTTCGTCATACCAGTATAGTGTTGCGGCCCGCGTAACTTTACAAATACATGTATGTATGTCCCCCGAAGAAAAAAAAGGTTGAGTAACATTGGTCTAAACGATTCATCATTTGAAATGTGATTGCACAGGAGAATGCTTCGCATACCGTGGACAGTTTTCGTCAGCAATTTGGAGGTTTTGAGAAGAGACAATTGTAGTAAACTGCTAAAGGACGTTAAGGTAAGATTTCATATCTGGGTCACATTCTGCGGGGAGATAAATACAGTTTGCTCTAACTAATACTGATGGGAAAAATTGAGGGGCAGCGTGGTCCTGGTAGAAGGCAAACGTCTTGGCTGTGTAACATAAGAGACTGGACCGGGAAGAGACATGTGGGGGAGCTGTTCCGGGTTGCGCAAGATAGAGAAGCCTTCGCCGGAGTGATTGCCAACGTCAGGGGGACCTGATACGGCACGCGAAAAAGAAGGTCTAAACGATTACGTTTCTACTGCACTTTTACCATTCTTTTGCCAGTTCCATGCTCCACTTCCATACATAAGGGTCAGTACAAGAACAATGCTAGAATTAACGTTTAAATCTGTTTATACAAATTCATACTGTCATAAAATATGGCAAAGCTTTAATATTAATCACGCCTAAAGACTTTATATTATCATACTTACGCCTCGTTTGCCGCCATATCATGATATATCTTACCTGTAGTCTGAAGCTTGAGACGATGGTGCCAGCCTGTATAATGAATACAAAATAACATAAAATAAAACTTCACAATCGTATGGGAGAATGTATTAATTCGTTTAACATTCTACAATATACAAACAAATAAATTTATTTATAATAATAATTTTATGGTATAGTAGAAAAAAAAGCGCTCCTCTTAGCGAGTTGTCAATGTTTGCGAAGCGACATATTTTAAATCTTTCTCTGTCGCCTTTCCTTCTATTTTCATTAACATCTATAATATGTACAATTTATTTCTTTTAAGGCCATTATTAGCAATGGTGTCATATTTTAGGGTGTCCATATCGTTAAAACTTAATCAACGCAAGACAAATGTCATCTCTTTATTTTAAAATGGCGTACTTCTACAAAGATAGTTTTCATCTATGGAAATTATTTTGACAAATTTAAACTCAATTGAAAATAACTCGTAATGGATTTTAACAAATTTAATTATAATTAAAAAAAAAAACTGATACATTATATGAACGTTTATAGCAATATTGATTAATTGAAAACAGATTTTTCCTTCTTTCAATTGAATAAAATTATAAGAATATATTTTAAAATGTTGGGCTTTGAAACATAAAACTAGGTTGTTTTTGTCTTGTTTGCATAACCAACCTTCCGATAGTAATGCTAACCCGAGAGCAACACTGGTAAGGGGCATTGTTTATAATAATGAACACCCATTCGTATGTAATAATAATTTAAAGAGAATATTATCGTTATTAAATAGGTACAATATATTTCAATTTATTCTAGTGAAAGTTTGGATTCTAGCGACTTTAAGATTTTTTTAAATAAGCCCTTAATAAATAGTATATATAACTGTAGATTTGGTACTAAGTAGAAAATCTATATTTCGGGTGTTATTTTATCAGTGAACACATTTATATTTATATTGAATTTACTTAGAAAAACACTATTTTATTCTGCGATAAGTCGTATAACGTTTTATATGAAAAAAAATACACATTCCATTTCATAATTAAGTAACCTGATTCTAAAACTTTGTGTTATAAAATTGCATATCAATTCACTTTATTTAATCTTCGAAGTAGATAATAACGACAAAATAATAAAAACATGTTGTAAACCAGACGTGTAACTGCATTAATCTAAGTAAATCCAATGTTTGTTTCCACCCAACAAATTAAATGTGTTGGAAAGAATTAAAAAATATTTATATTTGGTCAAATGTCCGCTACATTCTCTCGTACGTGAATTTATTTAATTTTCAGCTAAGAATAAAAAACTATGCGTTCTGAATAGTTTAAGTATACATAATTTATATAAATACATTGGATTTCAATATAAGCTGTTCTTTGACACTTGTCATAAGATCTAATTCGCGATTTGAATTTGTCACATATTGCCAGTAAACAAAATTATTTATAACTGGCCAAGATGTTACTTATACTTTCGATCGCGGGTACATTTTCATGTAATTTTGCGTGAACGTTATTTTGGCGGATCAGTAAACTAAATACAATTATGATTTTTTTATCGTGCAAACTAATTAATAATAGATTCGAAAGTCTGACAACAATGTCTTGATTTAAATATAATACGCATTTAAGCATCTTTAAGTAACAATTAAATAAAAATTATGGCAAGAAACGACATAAGCTGCATTTTTTATATAACAATAGTATGTAATTTTAATATAAATAGTTATATAATTCAAATAATGCATGTATTTGTATTAATATTTATATCATTTCGTCTTAATATTTAAGCGTAGGAAAACACATTTCTTTTAATTTGGATAACAATAAAGTATATAAACCAAAGTATATAAATAAATCAATAATGTATATAAGAAAAATATTTAATAAAATCTTATGTATAATATCTTGTTGTGTCTTCGTATATCTTGATTGGTGATTTGCAGATGAAAATTTCTTCCTTTTTTCACGTTTTCTTGGAACCTTGTTCTTCGTAGCAGGTAGAGAATGTGTGCAATGAGGAAAGTGTCCAAACACGAGACATGACGGCCATTTAAAAAAAACAGACGCCATCTTGTAGTATTCTGGGAAAGACATGTGATTGCGAAGTTTCTTTTGTTGTTAAACCCTTTAATTTGGAATTGGGAATAATGTGTCAGGAAAATGATCGATTGTTTTAAATTCTAATCTGACGAATCGCGGGTAATATTTTGGATCTATCAGTTCGGAAAAGCATACGACAAACATGATTTAATAGGTTTTAGTGAAAATAAATATACCTAAGTTGAGAAGTAGTCTTTTCTAATTATTAAAATATTATGTACATTCATAACGACATGATATTTATTGAATAAATTAATCAATGTCATTATGAATGTATATTTAAAGGGCAAGCAATAATTCTGAGTAGTAAAACCATTTTTAGAAGTATGAAAAATCGTTTGTAGTATCTTTTCAAGCAATTGTTTCTAGAGAACATCTTAAAAATAGAATAATTAATTAATTAGTGGTCATCTTTGAAAGTTTAAGCAAATATTGTTGAAATATAAGCGTCAATTAGTTTCTAGCGAGGAGTATAGATCAAAATGTGATTAGTTTAACGATTAAAATGAAACGCGACATGCTCTATGTAAGTATATTTCTAATATTCTAAAAGGCGGATTACGATGGAGTTAGTAAAAATCTAAATGCTTTAAATAAATGTATGTGGAAAGCACCGAAAATCGTTGATTTAACAGATAAAAGTCAATATTATTTTGACAGTAAATACATTTTTAAATGCACTTGTGTTTTTGATAAAAATGGATATTTCTAAATATCAAATCAAAGATTTTCTGTGATATCAAAGTTATTGGGTTACTCGATAAAATTAAGTGCACAATTCAAGTTTTAGTGAAAATATTTATTTTTGAAATCATATTTTTTGTACAGGGAAGGTGGTGTGAAAAATATATCGTCAAAGATAACATTACATGGGCCATACTTAAATTTCGGCTTAGACCGAAGCATTCATGAGTCATTTGAACTAGTGTGCGATGCTAGTAACTTTTGTGTGCAAGCAACTACTGTGATTCCAATATGAAACTAATAATTAAAAAAATCAATATATTACATAATAATCCAGCTGACCAGATGGCAAAATGTGTAAATTATTCAACAAATGCATTCCTGTTACTAAAAATATAAATCAGTTTTTTTTTAAATATATTTTTTATTACAGAAGGTAATAAAATCCAAACGCATTTTCAACGTTCAAACGATCGAAATAACTGATCCACATTTTTATAGTATTACAAAGTAAATGATTTTGTCATCTGGCAACATTTAACTTTGAATCCCGGCTATTCATTTGTTTTACATGTTCCGATTTGAAAACTGATTAATTTTTTATTTTGTTAGTTTGTGGACAAGAGTAGATACTACTGATGATGATGTATGGAAAACTAAATTTTAAGATATGCAACTAATGACTCAGTTTCATGCCCGGGTCTAAACTAATTACATACTCAAAAGCCTTGGGACGTGGATTTTACATGATATTGTGATTATTAAAATATAATTACAGTCAAAAGAGTTAGTGTTAATTCAATTCTTGCAAAATTACATGTTTTAAAAGTTAATTTAGTTCAAATATATAACATATTAAGAAACAATAAAATATTTAAATAAAAATACGTTCTTTAAAAATCGTTTAGTGTATAAATAAATTAAACATTTCAGAATTTATTCAAAATGTAACTAGAATTTTTATTATCTTTAAAAAAACGTTATTTTGCAAGAAATAAAATATGGTCATTTAACAAACACGTTACAAGAATTAATAAAATTGTAATTTATATGTAAGTAAACAGAAAAGTTGTAAGCTGGAGGATATAATGTGTCGTAACTATTTCGCAGTCGAATATATTTCAAATCAAATAGAATTCTGTGACATTTGGTAGTGAAACCATAGAGAAACAGTCTATGCCAAAATTGATCAAAGGGCGTAGACAAAATGTTAAAAATGGTAACTATTATGGTCAATCTAAAAGATTAACGCAAAATGACCGCGCACGAAATATCGCAACACAAGATGGCCGCCAGCGAATGCGATTTATCAAACGTATTTAAAAATTCTTGTATATTGTGTAACAAGCCAAAAATTAAGCAGTTAGAAAGGCAGCCCTTGATTTCAAACATATTTTTAAATAAGTTTATGCGTCAGAGTATCCTCTTATCTTAAATATTTTAACTTTATCTGGTAATTCCACCCAATTGTTAACCTTTGATGGATCATTTTTTTAAATCAAGCGCCACTTTTCTGTTACAATTTTGAAATCATTAATAAGAAGTTCATTTTGAAATTTAATACTAAAATATTGCTTTCAAATTATTAAAGTATCTATAATAATAACTTAAGTAAAATATAATTAATTTAACGTTGATAATTATCAAATGTTTTGAATCCATAAAATTTGAGGTTATGTGGACATCACTCTCTCTTTTTATTAAAGTATAAATAGAATTATGAAATCATTTAATATATATCAAGTGTTAGAATATTAATAATACACTGTTTACAGATGTTCTATTCCACATGCAAAATCGTATTGAATTAAGTAACAGAGACACCAGTGAAAAAGGTATTTTTAAAAGGAGAGAAATGATGTACAATATGTAAAATTTGTAAATCGAACTATTATCGTATCGCTTTTGTTTAGAATTAAAAACACAATTCAAAATTGACAAATTATGGTCTCCACCGTTGTCTATGCATCAACTAGTATCAAATTAGTTATTGACTTTTGTGATATGGATACATACTTGTTTAAATCGCCATTTTTTTATACGTTGGTAAATTGATAGATCATAAAACTTCAAACTCAAGTATACAACGTAAAAATGACAGACAAAACAAATATAAAAGAAGACAAAGATGTTTAAGTGGATTAAAAAATATATTAATTTTCGTTATTAAAAAAATAATAAAAAAATAATATTTAATTTTTATAAATTGTAATTAGGCTCATGATTAAAAAAATAGCGAAAATCAACAATTTATTCCACTTTTTGATTTGTCAATTTTAAATAGCAATAAAGTATCACTGTTTTAATCTTATAAATAATAACTATAATAAAATAAATTAAATGTATAAATTAATAAGAAATATTTTGACTCCACTGAACAGCATCATAATTTAAAATTATTTAATATTTTGTTAAAATGCCTACTCACTGAAGTCATTATTTCTAAAAATAAACTAATTTTTAAGTCAATACAAAACTTACAAAAATAAATGTCGTGGTTTAAATTAATTTCATATAATAAACATACAAAAATAAAGTATTACTTTCTACAAAATAATATCAAAATGAACTTCTAAATAATTTTAACTATATCTACTATTTTAATACATGCTTTTAAAAACAAATAAAATGGTTTGGTAATTCAAATCAAATGTCAACAATATTAATATTATATGAGAATAGGGGTACGCCATAATAAATTATTAAAACATTTGTTTATTATTTATTTGAATAATAGAACGGTCAGTTTATATTATTTTTGAATCGCCCGATTTTCTATTTGTATCTTTAATTTATACATGAGAGCCATTAAGTCCTATGTGATTTTTAACCGAAAAGAGTCTATGGTCATATCAGATTTTCTTTCTGTTACGATTTCGTCCAAAGCAATTGAAGACTACAGGGGAAAAACAAGGAATGTCAGTAGAAGGTTAATTTGAATAAATTGAGAATAAAGCTAATCAAAGTCTATATATTTCTTAGCAATTAGCAATCGATTATCTGGCCATAGTCGATGACACAGATGATTTTTGAATATGAAAATTTTACTGTTGATAGTACGTACAAATGCCGCTAGATGGCATTACTACATTTATTTTGAATTTTAACTGACATTCCTTGTTTTTCCCTTGTAGTCTTCAATTAATTGTCTTTTAAAATAATTACTTCACACTATACAACATAACATGTCGACTATAACGTAAAATGGTATACTTAATTCATATACGAGTAAGACAAAAACTCACTTAAGACTTTATAGCACTCAGGTACATATATATTTTTTAAATTATTTTCTTGTAGTGTCGTGTGTTTAAACTAATAACAAATCATTTTAATATTTATTTAATTAGTTTTATTAATAAATTCACTTCGGATTTTACGAGTTGAGTGAATTTATTGGTCGTGTGTCGATATAAATATTATTTATAAATTTATTATCACGTAAATTTTCGCGTATTGTTTTTTTTTATAAGTAAATAATTAAAACTAAAAAATCTACCCGATTTAATTATAAATATAAAACATTTAACCTACATAACAGAGTCTATTTTAATAATTAAGTCATTTTTGTGATAAGCTCGCGATGATTTTTCTATGTTATCTGTGAAAGGGTCAAGTCGGTTGTTAAATGTGAATTAAAAGATACAAATTCGAAATTTAAAAAAAATTAAATACATTATTATCATAATATAAATAGGCTAAAACTCGGATGTCGCCAAGAAAGAGCACGAGAATATTTTGAATACATGAGAGCAAGACACGCATAAGATGGGGAAGAAGCAGAAGGCGCTTTTGGAGAGACCACGTGGACCGCATGGAGAACATCAGAATTGCAACATTTGCAAGAGTAGGCACGTGTTGAACACCATAGCGGAGAGGCGGGCAAGATGGATTGGTCATGTGTTGCGACACGAATGTTTCCTGCATGATGTGTTGGAGAGAATGATCAAGGGATCGATTGGCAGAGAACAACCTCGCCAAGAGTACCTAGACCAGATTTACCGAGATATGGGCTGCACCTCTTATGCGGAGTTGAAGAGAGTTGCCGAGACCGAGCGGAGTGGAAGAGGAGATGCGTCGCCTTGCTGCAGACCAATCATTAGATTGAGACCCAAGCAGCAAGAGACTACCAGGAAGGCCGCAAAAAAATGGAGAGATGGCTGGACATCATCATCCCAGGACAGCTCACCGTCACAAACAGTCATACGACCCAAACTAAGAGGAAGGAGAAGACTATGATAGCAAGAGAGGAATACTACGATTCTCTCCGAAAGTGATTCGAAATGCACACGATGCACATGTGAGGGAACGTTCATTGATGACAATACACACTGCCATCGCCGGCAATTGAACCCGGGTACCTTCGATGTAACAATCGTAGCACTGATCACTTCAGCCACAAACGTCGTTATTTATTATAACAAAACCGACGTACAATTTCAAGATAACATATTTAAAAAATCGCATAACCTAGTTCACTGATATATTATTTGATATATATAAATTATTAACTAATTAATTATTGCATATTATTTTTGCTCAATTAATTATAATTTTAGCAGGCTTGAAAATGTTATAATCTCTGTCAAAAATAATAACCCATTAACTTTATAACACAATGTGAAAAAAATTACGAATAAATTATTTTTAGTTTAGGTACTTAGTGATTTATTAATTATTTTTAATTATTGTATGTTTTATTGTGTTATTAAGGATACATTGTGTGATTAAAAAAATGTATAGCTTACTAATCATCTGGAAAATTGCTTAAAAAATTGCATAATTATCACGCCGATATAAATAGAAAAAAAGATATTATAAATTGTGTTAAATTATTATTTTTATAACTATAATATAAGATATGAAACAATCTGAGGAAGCCCAAATACATTATATTAATTCACAACTTTTTTTATGAGGGGCTTTTTAATAGTTCCTCGTCTAATAGCGAAGATACTATATATATAATTTTTAATGTGTGGGGAATAGTGAACATAGTACCCTCCTGATTTTCCGGGATAGATGGTGAAAAAAAATCCCATATAGATTTCCGCTTAATCCAAAAATATTTTTTTAAATCTTTTTATTAATGATGTCCCCTATAGTTTGATCACCAACATTATATTGATTCAATATATATTTAACGGTTGCACCATTTTCAAACTTTTGAATTATTTCGAGTTTTTGTTCAATTGAAAGTACGACTCGTTTGTGTTTACCCATTATACCATAGACAATTTTTCACAGTAAAATAGAATAACGACTTTAGAGCCACAAACGTATGTTGGCGGTGGCGCAAATGTGAACTAAACGCCCAATGTCATCGGGACAAGTGCATTATAACTACTGCTGTGAAATCTTTTTGTTTTCATGAAATATTTTTTCAATGACTCAAGTGTCCCGGATAACCCGACCCGAAAAGTCGGGAGTGTACTATATATGGAAATAACATAAATAAATATCCAAATATTTAAATAAATTATAAAACTGTAGTATTTTTTCATAAGTTTGGTCAATAATCTTAATCAATAATGATTGCCTGATAGTATTAAATATTTTTTAAATAATTTATATTAAATTGCTTATTGAAATGATATATTTTTTATAGATCGTATGAACATTATTTTTAATGATTTTTAAAACGTTTTCAGGATAAAACAAACGAATCGTTTTAGAATCGAATAATAATTTAAAATTGGAATATCTTTTATCGCGTCTGTAGTGTAGGTAGGTACTATTAATTTATAAATTTGCGTGTCAGTTTTATTGCATCAAGAGCCGATCACTCGACATAAATATTTGATTATTAAAATACTTAAAACATACTTTTTTTGCATTCAAATTCGAAAATTTCGTTTTAGTTTAAACGCATATTATTGTTATCGTATTAACATGCCATTCCACGCAGGTCAGGACGAGAAAGTGTTGCCACGATCGCGAAAAGAATACAAGCAATAAAAAAAGCAGGTAGGTACTTAAAATATTAGATCGACTGAATATAGAGGTACTTATAATAAATCGTGTTTGTATTTTTTTTATGAATTACAATATCGTTAAGATTTTAAATTAAGCTTTAGAGTAGCAGAGATAAAAATGCAATATTTAAAAATTATTTTTTTATGTTTTTTGTAAGATAGTTTTTTTTTCATGTGGCGACTCTTTTCGCAATAGGTGGCAACACTGTCTCGAATCCAACAGTAAGTCATGCAGGTAAAGTAGTATTTTTATTTATTACGCTATCACTGTTGTTAATATTTTTAATATATATATTTTTTAAATCATGCCAGTGCAATGTTATTCTAAATTTAAAAAAATCTATCTACACATAATACAAGACGCTCGAGGACTTCAGTGTTCTTGTTTCAAATTATTTTTCAAACAAATTGTAATGTTTCGTTTTGGTGGCCATCTTTCTTTTTAAAATACGAATATAAAATGTGACATTTAAGAAACATTTGAACACCGGTATATTGTGTGTTGTATGCGTAAAAAATCACACATCAAATTCGTATTTTATGAGGATAGACAGCATATTAATTTTATTTAAAATATAACGTAATATTTTGCCAATTTTAAATATCCAAATGTTTATTAGCATAACACTTTTTTCTGTACTTTGTTAAATATATCTGAAATTGTATACATAACGTTCAACGCATTTATTTTTATTTATATCAAAATTGAATACCAGGTTATTGATACTATCACAGAATTGATATATTTTGTATGAATATTACTTTTTTTTATTGCAATTATCCACTTATTTGGGTAATGTCGATATTCTTTGTATATGCTAGATTTGTAATTTTTATCTATAGACAAAAAAGAAATTATACAAAAAAAATTAAATTATCATTTGATTTCTGTCGACGTATGTCGACGTTGTTGATATGAGATAAAAATAAACAATTTTGAAAATTGTATGCAATTCCGACCTTCACAGACAATTAAGATATTTGTTTATAATTTCGAAATATGTAAAGAAATTCTACAAATGTAGACAATTTCTACAACTAAAGATTAATACAAATGTCGAAATTGTCGACAATTTCGACATTTGTATACAATTCCGACCTATGTAGACATTTTTTACAAATGTAGACAATTTAGACATCCGTTGATAAATTCCAAATATGTTTACAATTTCGACCTACATAGACAATTTCGATGTTTGTGAAGAACTTCGACAATTGTAGATAATTTCGAAATTTGTATAGAATTCCGACCTATGTAGACAATGTACACATATGTAGACAATTTCTACAAATGTAGACAATTTCGACATCCGTAGATAAATTCGAAATATGTATACGATTTCGACCTACATAGACAATTTCGATGTTTGCGAAGAATTTCGACATTTGTAGATAATTTCGACATTTGTATACAATTCCGATCTATGTAGACAATGTACACATATGTAGACAATTTCGATATCCGTAGATAAATTCGAAATATGTATACAATTTCGACCTTCATAGACAATGTCGATGTTTGTGAAGAATTTCGACATTTGTATACAATTCCGAACTATATATACAATTTCGATATATGCAGACATTTTTGGTTAATGCAGAGAGATTCGACATTTATAGATAATATCGACATTTTTATTTCGACAATTGCAAACAATTTCAACAATTACAGACAATTTCTAAATATGAGATTATTTCGACATTTGTATACGATTTAGACCCATGTAAACAATTTCGATATATCAAGGCTATGACAGATAATTGAAAAATCTGTGGATATTTTTAGGAATAATTTTGAAATTAGAACACTGAAGTGGTCCAGTCGTCACCCTAGCGTACCGCCGTAAACTTACACAGACAAAGTGGCGTCGCGCGTCGAGAGGCGCTCACTCGTCTGCCTTAATACGTAATCTAATGGTATGACACATCGGTGATCTATAGAGGAATTCACACACGCCATGGCCGGTAAGGATGTGACACCTTTTAAATAAAATAATCGTACACCGCTGATTGTTATCACTTCATAATAAAACTAGAAATAAAGTAATTTTATCATTTATCTAAAAAAAAAATCCCCTAAACCCAGTTGACTTATGAATTTTTTTTTAAATCCCCTAAACCCAGTTAACTTATGTTAAACTAAATTAAAAATAAACAACTTAAAACTCAATAATATTACGAGAAAAACAAGTTAACTTATATAACAGTGTTGTTTTTAACAAAACCTTAAAATAAATCACTGAAAAATAGTATTAAATTATATTATTAAATCTGAAATTACACTAGAAAATTAAGATATAGTATTAAAAATAAAATATAGCCTAAAAATGATAACAATCTCGGAACCATTTTGAAATTGATTTTTATTTCAAAATGGCGGATTATGTAATTATTTTATTGAAAACCGGCACAGCTCTACCGGGAAGCAACGCGGCCGCAGACAATGGACGTATTCATTGTACACAATAAAATCCAGGATTTCTTCTATTTAATATATCATTAATAAATAAATAAAATTCGATAACCAAAGCGAATTTTGACATTTAATGCCGCCTCAAAACAAACGACTTTAATCTGCACCTTTAGTTTCTTGTTTACCCTAACCTAACCTATAATTGTATGATCGCTACGTAACTTAGAACGGTCTACCAACTTAAAAAATACGGAATTGTTCTAACAATAATTGTAAAGGCACTTCTTACAACTCTAATCTATTAAGGAAATCTTTCATAAGTACACGGAGAGACGTTGAATTCTGCGTCGGCTCAAAAAACATTTCAAATTATATATTTTTCATACGCCAGTATCATTCTTAGCTATGCTTAAGTACTCGCAAAAATAAATTGGTAAAAATAAACAAATGGTTGAAGTAAATTAGGCACTAAGTACAAAAAAACTTAGTATCGTTCTATATGTCATATAAAACGAAACTTCATATGTAGTTTTTTGTGGTGCTCAGTGCTTTTACATAACATTCTATTTATTTGACAAAGAATAATCGATTATAATTTTAATTTAATTATTGTTTGTAACAAATCAATGTAAATGTCTGATTTTTAGAAGATATAATATTTAATTAAAATGAAATGTGTCGCCTTACTAATTCATTTGACAATACCTTAGCAAGGGAAACATGTCTTACCCATTAAATATTTAAATAAAACTTCTAAAAAACAGACGTTTTCATTTATAACATTTATTTAATAAGACGTAAGAAATATAAATTGGATGTAATTTTTCAAATAATTAAAATTACGTATTCCTATTAAAAGCAAAACATGACATTATTTTAAATCAAATAAAACGTTTGAAAATCACTGTTCCACTAATATACACAATGTTTTGTCATCATACTTATATTGAATTGAACTTTGAATTAACTTTTTGTATTGTTTTCATATGGAAAAAAATCATCTGCGAGTATATAAATAAAAGACAGTGTGTATTATTGTGTTTCCCGATAACTCTGTAAATACTTTATCTTTATTCACCATAGTAAATAAAAATAGATCCGAAAATTTAATAAGTAACGAATATATTAAAATATTTTACATTTTAAATTTCAAGTGTTTTAGTATCCATAGTATTATATTTTAAATAATATGACGGTGCATCTAATTGTGCCGACTGTACAAGAAGAAATGTATATTTTCTATGGAATAAATAAAAATCTATTTTCAAACTGTGAAACACAGAGCTGTACTTGGGTAGCCAAATGCCAACTATTTTTAACTGTAAAATAACTATTTAGAATTTCATTTAATTATTAATATATAAATAATAAATTGAAGCAAATAAAAATACAACCGATTTAAAATAATACGATGCAATTTAGTAATGAAAAATGTTTTGTATGTTTTAAATAATATTTTTATATGTAATGACGTTTTTCATAGGAATAAGAATTGACAAAGCCATTTTAAGGCAAATCATAACGTAAGAGCTTTCTAATCTACATTTAAAATTATATATTTTTTAAAATACTTATGCATAGCCAAAAATAATACTAACGTGTGAGATTCGCTCTATTAAAAAACTGCTAATTAAAAAAATCTATGATCCCTAGTTTTTGAAATCTGTTAATGATATTATAATTTTGAGTTTCTGAATTTTTGGCCCTTTGAGTGTGTGCCAACCAACCCCTCTAACAAAAGTATCACTGTTTTAAAAGTGCCATCATTTGTTTAATATTATTTAGTGCCAATAAGCCCTATATTCTCGCATTAAATCGGCCCTCCTGACAATAGCCAACTAACTCCGCTTTACATTATATTATATCCTGAAACTGTGCCAAATGGCCCTGTTATCCCCTATTCAATACATTTTTCTTGAGCAGATTATGACGTCACACTGATAAATTTTAGATATTAAAAATTTAACGTGACGTTTTTTTATATAGCGTTTAACTATTCGCATATTATTTGGAATCAAATTTTAGTATTTCTTTCTCGCCCTGACGTGCTCCTTATAGAAGCGATTAGAGAGAGACAAAACACAAAAATACTAATAATAAGGCTGTGAATGTGTTTAGTCCGATGAATATTTTAATTTCATCTCAATCTATGGAAAGATTTATCATTCGAATTTTAGTTTTAAACTTTTAAAAATAGAATTTCTACACGCGAAGGATTGCAAACCATTGTAAAAACGGTAACTCTTTCGGCGATCGACTACTATATCTTTTAACACCTTACTACAGCACTATATGGTTTGTTCAAAGAGATAGGTATCACTCCAGTTTGGATAACCGCTCAAACAATGCATTGCAATCCCAGGCGAATGTTAAATATATATATATTTCGATATCGAATGACGCATATTGACAGTGATATAAAACTCCTAATCAAAAACAGATATTATGAAAGCTATTAGAGCATTATCATAATTTGACATAACCATAGATATGTGTGCTAAATAGAAGTAAATTTAAATCATCTTTAATGTTGCCAGAATCAAAATGTACAATTCTGTATTGAATCGAAAGATAAAAATAAAATAAATATCTTTGTTATTAGTTTGCAGAAGTTTTTTTAACATCTGTGATGGCTTGTTCAACATTTTTGTGTACAAAATGCTATTTGAACTTAATTATTATTTTAATTTGCTATTGATTCTCATGACAGTGATATGTAAGCTACTCTATCGCCATTTTATTGTCACGTGAATTATACAAGATCCAAGACAGCGTGAATTTTATTTTACACTGTCATCGCCGGGAATCGAGCCCGGGATCTTCGGTGTGTCTGTTGTCACTCTGCCACGAAGGTTAATTGAAATGTAAAGAATTATAATGATTCCCATGACATGTGATAGATATCTAATCTATCGCCATTTTATTGTGATGTGAATTCTACCCCAGACCAAAGACATTGTTAGAATCAAGACCAGGTCCTTCAGTGTGGCAGTCAAAGCTGTAGCGACTCTGCTAAGAAGTTATTATTATTATTATTTTGTTGAATTGCTCTTTACATCATGACAGCATGAGCCAAATCGATGTAAAGGGTATTATAGCTATCATAGTGATTCTCGTGACATGTGATAGGTAGCTAATCTAACGGCATTTTTATGTCACGTGAATTCTACACCAGACCAAAGACCAAAGACCAAAGACAGTGTGACAATTTAAATCATGTTATATTTTTACTACCACGTGTTCATTGTACGTGTATATAATGTGACAATCACACTGTCCTCGCGGGAATCGAACCCGGAACCTTGGGGGTGGCAGTCAATGCACTCGGACACGAAGGTCGTCCAGTTGTGAATAAAGGTATTAAAAAATGCGAGAATGATCGATATCGAAATAAAGAATCTATTTTAAAATTTAAAATCCGAATGATGAGTCTCTCCAGCCAATCGGCGAACGCCGGAATGGAACGTATTTGTATTTCACGCGTTAGAAGAAATCCCGGATATCGCGCGCGGCTGGGATTAGCCTCAACTGGCCGCTCGGAGGGCGAGGGAGGCGACCAGCGAGACGGCCAGCGAGGCCAGGGGCGGCGGGAGGGGGCGGGCGGGGGCCGCGTTGCACATGTCCTCCTCGCAGAAGCACATGTGCCCCGTGCCGGAACTTTCCATCATGCACACATGGTCCACCATGAACAGATTGATCTGCAGCTGCGACGTGCACGTTCGTCTCACCGATTCGTACGCTGAAAACACACAAAAACACAACTTAATTCTCATACGCAACGCTAATATTATCATAAATGTCGATCAACACACATCTGTGACACGACAGCTCCGTAACCGTCCCGTATTAACACACATCAGTGACGTGATAGCTACAGAGCGGTTACAGAACCGTAACATATTACCACACATCAGTGACGTGACAGCTCCTTAACCATAACGTATTAACACAACCGGTCGCTATCGAAATAAAGTTTCTATTGTAGTTCTGTAACCGTCCCATATGAACACACATTTGTGACGTGACAGCTCTGAAACCGTCCCGTATTAACACACATCAGTGACGTAACCGTCCCGTATTAACATTTATCAGTGACATGACAGCTCCGTAGCCCTCACGTATTAACACACATCAGTGACGTGACAGCTCCGTAACCGTCCCATATTAACACACATTAGTGACGTGACAGTTCCGTAACCGTCCCGTATTAATACATATCAGTGAAGTGACAGCTCCGTAACCGTCCCGTATTTAATACATAAATCTCTTACGGGCGCTTATGTAACCGAGTATGCACCTGATCGAAAAATAATTTTAAATTCAAATTCATACGGAATGAATTTGAATTCAAATATTCATTGCGTTATACAAGCAGGTAGGCGCGCAGTTTTTGAGTACTTGACGCATATCCTAGGTCCAACTATCCTGGATTGTTCAAATTGTAACATTAAAAACTTCTAAGGGGCCTATGATTTCCCTCCTTCTTCTTCTTTCGGTGCCGTGTCAGGTCCCCCCCCAACGTTGGCGATCACTGCAGTAAAGGCATCTTTGTCCTGCGCCACTTGGAACAGGTTCTGAATTTTTGTTATTCCTGTCCACTCTTTGATGTTCCGCAGCCAAGACAGCTGCCTTCTACCAACTCCCCGACGTCCCTCCACTTTACCCATTAATATCAGTCGAAGGAGGTGGAATTTTTCTCCCCTTAGCACATGACCCAAATATGAGACCTCTGGCTTACTGACCCTATGGGTCCACGGGATACGGAGCATTCTGCGGTGCATACACATCTCGAACGCTTTTTACCAATTCATTACATTCACTTTCAGAGTCCAGGTTTCGCAGCCATAGAGCAAAACAGACCATACACGATGGTTGTCCGTAAAATAAGTTTCCCTATTTTTTTTCACAATGAAAACCATTTTTATTTACAACGAGCAATAGATCATTGGAAAGCTTAGACTTTCAGCTATTTTTCTACATAGTCCCCGTTGACTTCGATGCACTTTTCATCCGGGTCACCATCTTTTTGATTCCCTGGTCATAGAAGTCTCCCGCCAGGCCGTGAAGGTAGCTCAGAACCTCTTCTTTCAGCTCCTCTTCGTTTGCAAAATGCGTTCCACCGAGGTGTTTCTTCAAATCAGGGAAGAGATGGTAGTCGCTCGGGGCCTAGTCCGGACTGTATGGTGGGTGTAGGACGATCTCCCATCCGAATTTCTCAATGAGCATCGTTTGTGGTCCTCCGTAAGCATCCTGAGTACCCACCTTGCACAAACCTTATAATAACCTAAATGTTCTGTTAGGATCTTGTCATAGTTGTCTTGCTGACATCTGGGATCATCTAGCTAAGCTTTGTTAGTGTCAGGAGTTTTCATTGTTCATGCAATGTATTTCACCATACAGTACAGCAGTACAGCAGTGCTAGTACAGCAGTCCATTGTCTCCACTCGTGTGGTCTCAAAGTCCTGCATGGTTTGTTAACCCCACAAGTGAATAAAATTTGAATTGAAATATGTCAATCAGCTTTATTTTTCCTCTATCCTCTGACTCTGCCTCTAAGCTTATTCCTAACATGAGTCTTTGGGTCACTCTACAATCTATGGAAGATTATTAATTAGATTGTGTGTTTACTCACGCGATTTGGAATGTCGCACCATCTTGACGCAGCAACCGTTGCACGTCATGAGCGGGGGCTGGTCTCGAGGCAGAGCCGTGTAGTTGAAGGGGTCCTTGCATCTGAGGTCCGTCCAGCTGTCGCACTCATAGCAGTAGATGGACCGAGCTGAAATCACCACAAGCCCATGAAACCATACATACGATGAACATTTTAAGGTTACAGACGTTCAAACGAGATAAAACAAGAGAAACCATCACGAAAGGGTAGGCAAAGATATGGACCGCCACACTACTCTATCCTGACACGCCTCTCTAGCTTCCTCCACATTCATACACGCACGTCAATTCTTCCGACTTCTAACATGCCCGACCTTTAAAATATGATTGATTTGGTCATGCCATGTTTTGATACACGGATAAGTGAGATATGCGAGGTTGAGGATGTCGTTAGATGGGGAAGGCAAAGGAGAAGATACTGGTATGCACACGTGAGGAGAATGGATTCATCCAGACTCCCCTTCATTGTGTTACACGGCCCCAGCCCCAAGGTATACGATCCCCGGGCAGACCACCAAAGAGATGGATCGACAGCTGGGAGTCGACTTAGCAGGAGGCCAATTCCGCTTAAGAAACTGGCCACTAGGCCTACACTAAGACTTAGAAGAAGAAGATGTTTTCCTCGGTCTTCCTTGACTCCTTACCCAATCACAACGTTAACGTATACTTTCTTAACCATTATTCGTTTGTAACACCCGATGATGCCAACATCGGTTGGCGAAACAGCTGCCGCGACACTCAAAAAGTTAATCTTAACAGTGTTGTAAATTTAAGCAGTTTACTATTTTTTAAAATTCCGTCGCTACTTGAGAATAGCTTGCTTGAGAAACGTTTTATAATCCGGTCCTAAAAATAAATTTATCTTTTCATAATGAGTTTGAATTGAATTTTAAACGCAAACAAATAAATATTTCCTTAGGACATAAATACTTCAGTACTCAGAGGCGCTCAATAAATATTTATGCCATAAAGACGCTCGGCCGGCGTGTTAGGTCCATCAAGAATCAAATAAAACTGCGGGGAATAAAAAATCAGACGTAAAACCGAGGAAGTGCTTAGATGTATACATTGTTTAACTCAGCTGTTTTATAGGAGCTTCGACAAGGGGCAAAATGTAGAGAACTAGCCAACTAACCAGACGATGGACCGCCATACTGCTCCACTACATTAATACTGTCACCGTACTACAGTAATAGGTCCCACTACATTCAAACATTCATATTAATATTTTATTAATTTGGTGATGAGATGCTTTCCTTAGTCTTCCACGGCTTCTCTTTCTACTCACACTTATTGTATACAACATTTTAACCATTCTTCCCGCATCGTGATGTCTTTGGTTTGGTGTAGAATTTGCGTGACAATGGCGATAGATTACCTATCACATGTCATCAGAAACAATAGCTAAAAAGTTGGGTTAAAATAACCTGCTGCATACAAATGTGAAAACCGACGGAAAACTACCACATTAAAGGCCCAAGTGGTATCTCAAGAACCAACAAAAATGTTAGGTACATTTTGCTGCAAACCAATCCCTTGGATTGAAACTAGCGGGGAAGTTTATATGTTCAGATATAGTTTTTTTAGGACAGAAAACGAGCCACGAAGGTCATCTATAATAGTAGTAAACATAATATGCTAGTAGCACATTAATACAAACATTTAGGTGCGTGTTCTAGTTGAAAAAGTCGACCTAGAACTGTAAACTAAATGCAGAATAGAGGCAGCACGTGCAGCACTCAATGAAATGAGAAAAGTCTTGCCAAAGAATGGTTAAGCGTTATGTTGGGTCGATGATCTTATACGGAGTTGAGTCCTAGGTTACGAACAGGTTAGAGACATTCGAAATTTGGATGCATGGTAGAATGCTGCGCATTCCATGGACCGATATGGTCAGCAATGTAAGTATGCAACAAATATCAAAATTTGATATACAATTTCTGTCTGACATCAAGGTCCTGTATTATGTCCTACCTGGAGGCATATGTTTGAATGAACTGAGAAGTACAAGCTGTTGCACCTAAGCATAAAAGGCAAAATAGAAGGTGTAGGGAGAAGTGCATTGACTGCCACCCCGAAGGTTCCGGATTCGATTCCCGGCGAGGTCTTTGGTCTGGTGTAGAATTCACGTGACAATAAGATGGCGATAGATTAGCTACCTATCACATGTCACGAGAATCACTATGATAGCTATAATACCCTTTACATCAATTTGGCTCATGCTGTCATGATGGAAAGAGTGATTCAACAAAATAATAATAATAATCTTTTTCTTCTTCTTCTTCCTTTTTCTAGACCTACGTGATCTATGTGGTCTATGTGGTTCTATGTTCTCCAGAGTGTTGCTCCTCCTGTGAGGTAGATTCCCAGCTATCCTTCCATTTTTAGGAGGTCTTCCACGAGGACGAGTCCCATGAGGCTGATTATGCAATGCAATAATACAAGGGAGTCTGCTGGTGTCCATTCTTTGAACATGACCGTACCAGTCCCTTTTTCGCTGTCTGCTCCATCTTATAATATCCTCAACCTCACATATCTCACTTATTCTGGTGTTCCTCACGCGATCTCTCAGTGTCTTGCCTGCTATCGTCCTCAGTGTCTTTATTTCGGAAGGAAAAACTGGTTGGTCCTTACCGTGTCTGCCCTTGCTTCGACGCCATATGTTATTATAGGTCTTACGCATGGTTTATAGATTCTTATCTTGCTCTTAATGGCCATGTCTTTGTTTTTCCATATTGTGGATTTTAGAGCGCTAGAGATTGCAGCTGCCTTGTTTACTTGGGCTTGTATTTCTTCCCGCAGATCAGCTCCTCCCACCAGGTCTACGCCTAGATACTTTTGGGTGTTTTAGAAAAGGTCATACCTTTTGTATTTTCGATAGAGATCATCATGTTGTATTTCTTACAGGCGTGATGTAGTCTGTCTAGCATTATTTTGTAAGTCATTTTGGTTTTCAGCTATAATTATAGCATCGTCTGCATAACATACCACATTGACAATTTGCTCTCCCATCCTATATCCCAGTTGTAGCAATTGAGTCTCCTCTATTAGTTCGTCTATTATCAGATTGAACAGAAAAGGGCTTAGGCTGTCTCCTTGTCGTATACCTGTCAGTACGGGAATAATAATAATAATAATACGTGATTGGTCTGGGATTAGAACAATCGAGCAGCTGTTTAGAACTGCACAAGATAGAGACAACTTCTCTCAAGTGATAGTCGACGTCGGGGGAGCCCGGCATGACACATAAAGAAGATCAATGTGACGTCATTATTGGGGTCGTTTTTTTTTAAATATATACATAAATATTTATCATACCGTAACATTACAATTAAAGTTGCACAACAGACCATCGAAAGATCCATGTTGGGTATCTCGCTTAGAGACCATATACCCAACGTGGAGATTAGAAAACGCACCAGGGTCACCGACATATGGATATGCATTACGAGGATGAAGTGGCAATGGGCTAGGCATGTGTGCCGACGGGATGATGAAAGATGGAGCCAGAGGGTTACTGAATGGAGGCCAATGTTGGGCTGAAGAAGTATCGGGAGAAAGCCTACCAGGTAGAGCGAAGATATTGTGCGGACAGCGGGAAGGGCCTGGAGAACACTAGCGAGAGACCGAGAGGGATAGCTGATGGAGACAAGCTGATGAAGGAATATTATAGACAATGTAAATGCCTAGTATATTTTTTTATTAACATAATATAATATATTTTTTAGGCACAGCGGAACCCTGTTTTTTTTTCGTCTTATAACGCCACCGGGCCGAAATGATCGCGCGGAATAATTTACGGGGAGAATGAAATATTTATAGCGAACACAGAACATCTGACAAATTGTCTTGTAAACAAATAAAAGTTGCCCCATCATTTCAACCAACCACTCAAGTACCGCAACCAATATATTCTATTCGACCGATATAATTCAAAAATATGACTAGCCATACAGACAATGCAACTATTTATCTATGGTTTATCTTGTGCACGTGACCAATGAGGTCCTTGCACTAATGACGGAT
Source organism: Lepidostoma basale (assembly GCA_022606425.2). NCBI lineage: Eukaryota > Metazoa > Arthropoda > Insecta > Trichoptera > Lepidostomatidae > Lepidostoma > Lepidostoma basale. The sequence goes on along the minus strand of JAHDVF020000614.1, from coordinate 562,824 downwards.
ATGTTTGAATTTATATAATGTAGAATACGTAAAACATTTTTCTGATTTTAATAGCTTATTTTATTCATTCATATAATTAGTGTTTTCATACATTATCTTACGTTAAAAAAACATCTTTTAAACACTTCTGATTGATTGATTAACGGTTTATGACGTCAAAAAATACGACATTTCATGTCAAAACAAAAATATTGCAACGAGGTCGAACAAATCATGAAAATTTCGTATATATTACGATGAATATTCATGTTTTCTGTTTTTACTTCTAATCTATACATATTCAATATGATTGACGCTGGATTTTTATAAACAAAGTCTGTTTACTGTTTTACTGTTTTGGTGTTAAAATTATATAAGTTTTTTTAGTTTATAAAAAGAATTTTGACAGATGTAAAAATAAATTTTTCATTTGTTCCAATGACAATTTGAATAAATTCAACAAATACATATTTAAGTTCTTGCTGGTGTTGGATTGTTTTAAGTGCCTCATTACAGTAAATAAAATAAAAACAGTGGATAACGTGGAATAAAATTAAATAAACACAAATGTCCGGATCGTCCAGCTGACGACAAGTGCACCATCTAAAAGAACATTATGTGTTAAATTATTTTTCTTTGTTATTTTATTTTATATCATTGTATTTCAGATAATTTATTTTAGATTTATTATGTAGACGTTGAACGATCGAAGTGTGCGCGGGAGATGCCTGTTGGTGGCGATGAGTTCGCGTGCATGGCACGATGTTGAGGAAGCGAGAGAAGTACATCAGAAAACAAAAGTGTGGCAGTCCATGCTTTCTGCCTACCCCTGAATATTTTGATACATCTTTCTGCATACCCCTTGATACCCTTTTCAAATTTTACTATGTTTTTATTAATTAGATAACTAGGTTTAAGAGATATTTTTTGAACGTGATTCTAAACGATTTGCGATAATAATATTAAAAATATGAAAATACCCCTTGTAGCGTTGACTCACTCGAGAAAACCTTTGTATCCTTAGTAACGCGAAATAACTTCTACACAACTCCTTACCCGCAACATTTGTTAATGATTTGTACCCACGGCATTTAAGTATTGATTGTTTCAATTTACGAGTCCTTGGTACATGTTCCAAGAATGTCCATTATTTTTTCTTCTTTTTCTTCCTTGTTGTAGGCCTTTGTGGTCTGTTCTACAGAGTGTTGCTCCTCTTGTGAGGTGGATCTTCCATCATTTAGGAGGTCTTCCACGAGGACGAGTCCTGTGAGGCTGTATATGTAGTGCGATATAGGGGAGTCTGGTGGTGTCCATTCGTTGGACATGATCGTACCATTCCCTCATTCGCTGTCTACTCCATCTTATAATATCCTCAACCTGACGTATCTCTCTAATTGTGGTGTTCCTCAAGCGATCTCTCAGTGTCTTGCCTGCTATCGCTCTCAGTGTCTTCATCTCGGAAGTCATTGAAGAACTTATTTGGTCCTGACTGTCTCTGCCCTTTTTGGCCTTACGCATGTTTTATAGATTCTCATCTTAGTCTTAATGGCCTTTAATTTTACCATATCAAAGACTTTCACAGGTTTACAAAGCAGAATTTTCTGACTTTATTTATTGGAAGCAACTCTCTAGCAACGATTGTCCAACCAAATACATCGAGGTTGCTGAGTACGCTATGTTTATGTTAATTAAAACACATATTTTTTTATATTTTCTTCTATGTTTGCCATACTTTGTGTTGCAGATGTTTTATTTGTCTCTTTCTTTTTTTATATACTTTGTATATACAACATAAACTTTAAAAAAAAACAATTAAATATCAGATATGTTTCGGACAACCCCGTCCTTCCTCGGTGATATTATAAAGATATTTAAAATATTATAAAATTGTTTACAAATATTATCAGTTTTGACAGATGTTATAAAGATTTATTTTGGAACGTTATGCTTTTGTTATAACAAATATTAGGTCCTTACATATGAAATTGGCGTTTTGCCGTACTGGCAACTTTGATCTCAAATATCTTCTCTTTGGTTAGGAATTCCAAATTCAAATTTATACAGCTTTTTACTCAAGTATTTGTGTTTCGAAAATTATAATTTATTTGCTTTTTCCTAAATTGTTTTTTTTTCTTTGCGTCACTCAGTTTACAAAATGGAAAACTTGAAATATCGCGTTATTTACGAGTACGAGTTCCACCGTGGCACCAGTGCTGCAGAAACGGCTCGAAGGATTAATGATGTGTGTGGCGACGGTGTCGCAAAAGAAAACACAGTGCGTTTTTGGTTCCAACCTTTTCGTTCTGGAAATTTCGACCTGCAGAACAAGCCCCGTGGACGGCCGGAGACCAAAGTTGATAATGAAGAATTGAAGGCTATTGTGGAAGCGGATCCATCGCAAACCACGTCCGAGTTAGCTGCAGGCTGCGGTGTTAGTGATAAAACTGTTTTAATCCACTTGAAGCAAATTGGGAAGGTGAAAAAGCTTGAAAGGTGGGTACCTCACGAATTGAGTGAAGCAAATCAACAAACGCGCGTTGACTGCTGCGTTGCATTACTCAACCGGCACAATAATGAAGGGATTTTGAATCGAATCATTACCTGTGATGAAAAGTGGATCCTGTATGATAATCGGAAGCGCTCATCGCAATGGCTGAACCCTGCCGAACCAGCCAAACCATGCCCCAAGCGAAAATTGACTCCAAAAAAGTTACTTGTGAGCGTTTGGTGGACTAGTGCTGGTGTCGTTCACTACAGCTTTCTTAAATCTGGCCAGACGATTACGGCAGATGTCTATTGTCAGCAACTGCAAACCATGATGGAAAAGCTAGCTGCTAAACAACCGAGGCTGGTTAATCGCTCTAGGCCACTGCTGCTTCATGATGACGCTAGACCACACACTGCACAGCAGACGGCTACCAAATTAGAAGAGCTTCAATTGGAATGTCTAAGACATCCACCGTACTCTCCGGACCTTGCCCCAACAGATTACTATTTTTTTCGAAATTTGGATAACTTCTTGCAAGGGAAAAAATTCAACTCCGATGGGGCAGTCCAAACCGACTTCCAAGATTTTATTGATTCCCGTCCGAATGGTTTTTTTAGTAAAGGGATCGATGAACTACCTATGAGATGGCAAAAGTGCATAGATAGCAATGGTACATACTTTGATTAAATAAATATATTATATTAAAAAAAATCAACTTTATGTTCCTCCCATACAAAACGCCAATTTCATATGTAAGGACCTAATATTATATTATGAATACATAAAATTTTTAAAATAATAATTTAAGTTCAGGAAATAATCAAAAAATTGGACGTTAAATTTATTTTATTATTTATAACATTTTCTTTACTTTTAATTGCTTTTTTAATTTCTAAAATTTCGAGGTTGCTAAAAGTATATTATTAACATGCAAAATTTCAACGCCATTATCTTTATTAAATGAATGATATTTTTTAATGAGGTATTTTTAAACTGGATGCAAGAGGCCAACATCGTGGGGAAAAGCATAAATTTTACACCCTAAATAGAGTGTTCAAGAGATTCTTAAAGCACCATAAATCGAGTGTTACAGATATTCTTAAAGCTAAGATATAGTTATGAGGGATGGTCACACTTACTTTGACACTCCGCGTCCGCTAGAGGTGCTGTTGTTAAAGCCAGTAAAACTGTAAAATAACACACAAAAACACTGTTAGTATAAAAACACACACAGTTTAGTTAAAATAAAGTACTCAAGCAAAACTCAAACAAAGTTGAAAGGACACAAACAGATTTGTAATTAACCTTCCTTTACCGATGCTGTAAATCTAGAACTCATTGCTTCTAATAACTAGAATATCAATATATTGTACATATAATAAATACTGATTTTAGAGTTATTAATATTCCTTCGTTGCATGTATTGGGGACAAAATAATAAATTAATCGAAAATTTTATAAATATTACCAAAACAATAAAAAATAAATACAAATGAGTTAAAAATTCACGTATCGAAGTGTAACTAACTAACTAACCATCACGCCGTCTCCCCGAATTCTCTTTTCGCCCCCGCGGGAGACGCGGTGTGATGGGTTGCAAACCTCATCGCCACCAATAGGCATCTCCCGCGTACACTTCGATCGTCCAACATCAATGAATGCAGGTGAAGTGTAAAGAATATAGTATATACGATAGCCTCACAAACACATTTAGCGTCTTTAATCTGGCTAGTTATATATTCGCGTGTGCGAGAGAGGCAAGTAATTAGCAATGCCCCCAGAAATCGAATGTTGTGTTAGTCTGTTTGGGTTCGTTTACAGGAGTGGATAATTTTTTAAGTTTTTTTCGATTTTTTCTTGTTTTTTAGAAATTAAATTTATGTATTATCGTTTTTGACTTTAACTATAATAATTTAAGCAATTTCCTATAAATAATATATGTTTAATATTGAAACTCTCATTTTGAAATGTGTATTGATCACACAACACCGTTGTATGCGGTAAAGAAAAGGTTAAATCTGTAGATATTTTTTACAAAGGTTAGCAAAAGGTGTATAGAATTTATAGGTACATTCATAAGAATAGTATTAACATATTTTTATATACAGGTAACCCTCTCTTCAAAATCGATTGGCCCCAAACATTGTCAAATGCCGTTCTCTGGACCATGGCAGGCGAAAAGCCAATTAGAGAACAAGTCGCTAGACGCAAATGGCAGTGGATCGGTTACACTCTGAGACGGAACCCAGCCTGCATCGCTCAGGGCGCACTAGACTGGTCCTCTACGGGGGGAAAGAGAAAGCGAGGCAGACCTAGAGCCACCTGGAGAAGAGCCCTGCAGGACGAGGTTAAGGCAACAGGCCTCACTTGGGAAGATGTTAGTCATGCGATAGAGTCGGGTGGAGAAGGTTCCTTGAGGCCCTATGCACCACGGAGGTGTGACAGGACAAAAATAATAATAAGAAGAAGAACCCTCCTATAGCATGGTTTCGTTATAACACGAATAAATAAATTGTAATAATCCTCGTATAACATGGCAACTCCAAGACGCGATATTTACATAATATTGGATTGAATCAAACAAATTATTTATGAAAAAATAGTAAAATTAAAATTATGTCAACTTTTTATATTATATCAGAACCAAACATTTCCCAAGAGTAGCAGAAATGAAAACATTGCGATATATCGTGGGTACAATCCTTAGAGATAGGATATCCAACGAAGAGATTCGCAGATTCTGAACAATTGATGACCCAGTGAGATGGAGATTGGAGAGAAGACTATTCTGGAGGGACCACATCGAGAGGATGGATCCAGCGAGGATTCCTAAGATCGTGATGCACGAGACTCCAAAGGGCCGTCGACCACCTGGACGATTACCAAAGAGATGGAGAGAAAACTAAACGTCTTCGTCACAGGAATAAATTTGATATCCTGTATAAACAGATCGCAAGATTTACAATATTGATAAGAAGAAGATGACGATTTTATTATGTACATAATAAATTTATGAAAAAATGGCTGCTTGACGAATGCTGTTCGGAAAAATAAAAATATGCCAATATTCAGCAAAATTCGAATCTACAAGACATGCGTACGTCCTATAATGACATAAGGAATAGAAGCGAGAGCTGACACCATCAGAACAAAAAGTCTCCTAAGAACCACAGAAATGAAGACTCTCCGATCCTTTGCGGGAACGACACTCCGAGACAGAATAAGAAATTCTGAAATAAGAAAGATCTGCAATGTGGAAGATGTTGTGCGATGGGGAAGACTGAGAAGACGCTACTGGAGAGATCGTGTGGAAAGAGCATGTTCTGAAAGAGTGATAAATATAGCCGCAAATAAAGTACCAACAGGAAATCGACCTGCAGGAAGACCACCTAAAAGATGGCGAGACAGTTGGACATCTGCATCCCAGGAATAGGCTCGGAGAAATAACAGGACACAGTCCTAAATAAAGAAGAAGAAGAAGAAGAAGTAGAAAAAAATATATATATAATAACTTAAAAACATCCAAGAACAGATACCACTAAAATCTAGAGAAATGTCTAAATGCGTTGTAACATTATAATTTTGTTTTGTATAATCTTACAAATCATAACATTATACAAAACATCTGTTCTTCAATGTTTTTAAAAACATTTTTTTTACAAATTAATATTTTAAATTGTTAAAATTTAAAACGCTGTTATGGTATCACTTTTTATTTAATCTTCGCGACAGCTGTTTCGCCAACATACTCGTATATTGGCATCATCGGGTGTTACAATATTTTTTTCGTTTATTCGGAGGGTTTTGACAACCTGTTAAAATATAACAGTTGTCAAAACCACATAAAAGAAAAAAAATGGAAAACCTGATGATGCCAACATCAGTTGGCGAAACAGCTGTCTCGAAAAAAAATGTGATACAATCACAGCGTTTTAAATATTAACAGTTAATAATGTTGAAGTATCATAGTGTTTCGTCCAAGACAGTGGACAATTGAATTAATATTTAATAATTATAATTAGAGATGGGCCGAGTACTCGTTTAATACTCGGTACTCGGTGTATTCGGCGTTTTTTTATTACTCGTATTCGGCCGAATAACTCGGTCTAATTGACGAGTATACTCGGTTTAACTAAAGTAATATAATATTTTGGGAAATATAATGAAAATAGGAGGATTAAAAAGGTGCATTTATTAAAATTTAAGTTAAACATTTAATATTTAAAATTTAGCAAAGGCAAGTTGTGATGTAAGAATACAAGACTCTCTGCACGTTTTAGTAACAGCCTGTTCCTTTTTTTTCATAGACGTTACCTGATTCTGAAAAGAAACGCTCGCTATACACAGTGCTTGCAGGTGCACAGAAAAACACTCTTGCTAAATGTGCTATCTCTGGATATCTTGTTTTATGTCTTGCCCACCACTCGAAAGGACTCTTATCTTTTGACAATAATCCTTCGTTTACATATCGATCCAATTCTAGAGCCATGGGGCTTTTCCAAAATGATGCATGAGCATCTTGTGATTGTCTTAATTTGTTAAGGTTAGAATTAGATTCGTTTTCTTCATTGCTGCTGGCGCTCTCTGTAACGTCGCTTCTTTCAATGGATTCTAATAATAGGATCTTCCTGATGAATTCGCATTTCTCTGGATTGAAAAATCTCATTCTGGGGTCCAGTTAAGTAGCCTAACAGTAATACTTATCACCTTCTAAGCCTTGAAAGCAATCCTGAACTTCATCTTTAAGCTTTTCTTGCATATCCGTTATGTTTGGGCAGATTTCACGGACTTGAAATTGAACCGAGTTATTCGGCCGAGTATTCGGTTTGGCAAACATCAAACCGAGTAAAACTCGTACTCGGTAACTCGGTAAAACTTGTACTCGGCGCATCTCTAATTATAATTGATTAATTAAAATGGCGTATTAGAAAAAAATAAAACCACACAGAACGCAAGGTAAGTAATTGAATTGATTTTTTGGGGTTAGATTTTTATAGATGAAATCTTGGATTACATGAAACACTATTTATATGCAATTCTGACCAGTTTTTACGCACGATGTTCCTTTGGCCTGTTCGACACTACTGCCAATCCAAGAAAATAAAAGAACTGGAAATAAAAAAAATATATTATAGTATTCGAATATTTCAAATTACAAAATGGATACTGAGAATATTTTAACTAACTAACAAACCATCACGCCTTCACCTCGAAGGGGTAGGCAGAAATAATAGACCACAATGTTCTTTCCCGACATTCTCCTATCGATTCCTCAACATTCATACATCGTGTCATGCACGCACGTCGATTTCTCCGACTCCTTACGTGGCCGACATTTAAAATTTGATTTATTTGATCTTGTCACGTTTTCCACGGTCTTCCTTTATTTCTAGTTCCGTTTACATAATTCAAATATTCTTTCTTTACCAATCTTTCTTTCCATGTGTCCAAACCATCTAAATAATCCTTTCATTATGTCAGAGTATCAGTGGATACTTTGTGTATGATAGAGTATCAAATGCAAATATATAAAGTGAATGCAGTGCGAAAGAATGTGGTATGAAGAAAATAATGAAAGGATCATTAAGATGGTTTGGACATATGGAAAGAATGAATGAAGAAAGAAAGGTAAAAAAATTATATGTTAACGATGTAAATGGAACCAGAAATAGAGGAAGACCGAGGAAAACGTGGCACGATCAAATAAATCAAATATTGAAAGTCGGCCACGTGAGGAGTCGGAGAAATCGACGCGCGTGCATAACACGAAGCGAGAGGAATATGTCAGGAAAGAAAAGTGTGGCAGTCCATTCTTTCTGTCTACTCCTTCGGGGAGGCGGCATGATGGTTAGTTAGTTAGTTAGTTAGTTAGTTTATTTACATGTTTTATTTATTTATTTATAATAGGCCGTCAAGGGTTCGCAGTAATTGCTTTGGAAACACTTTTCTAAAGAAACCAGCTATTCATATTTATTCTACTAATCGCTGATAATATCCGCCTGCCTCTGCGAAAACACGGCATGATGAAATAGAGCAGTTACGCGTTTCGCAATTCTACATAATTAACATTGTTATTAATCTGACCTTATCAATAATTAAGCCCATAACAGAACGCTTAACGCGGTGTACATAAACAAGATACATCCGGGTGTTAATAAAAAAATGCACTATTTAATATTATTGCATTATTATAGATATATCCACGACCTACAACGGCATAAAGAATTGAGTCGAGAGGTGACAACATTAGAACAAAATGTCTCCTAAGTAACATTGCGGGAACGACACTCCGAGACAGAGTAAGAAATTCTAAAATAAGGAAGATCTGTGATTTCAAAGATGCTGTGCGAATGGGAAGACTAAGGAGACGTTATTGGAGAGAGCGTGTTATGAGGAAAGCGGCAAATTACATAATAACGGGTATCAGACCTCCGCAAATCTACCGCGGACGTTATTGGAAAACTCCAGGTGTTTTATAAATAGGTGCCTTCGCTCAATATTCAATATCTATTGGCCCCAAACAGTGTCAAATTCCGTTCTCTGGACTATGGCAGGCGAAAAAACAATTAGAGAACAAGTCGTTAGATGCAAACAGCAGTAGATCGATCACACTCTGAGACGGAACCCAGCCTGCATCGCTCAGAGCGCACTAGACTGGTCCCCTATGGGAGGAAAAAGGAAGCGAGACAGACCTAGGGCCACCTGGAGAAAAGCCCTGCAGGACGAGGTTAAGGCAGCAGGCCTCACTTGGAATGATGTTAGGCATCAGCCATGCGATAGAGTCGGTTCGAAAAGGTTCCTTGAGGCCCTATGCACCACGGAGGTGTGACAGGACAAAAATAAGAATGAAGAAGATAAGACCTCCAGGATGAACATTTAAAGACAACTGGACATCTACATCCCAAGAACAAGATCCGAGAAACAATTGGACAAAGTCGAAAGAATACAAATGAAAAAGAAAAAGTACAATCCGCTCTAGAATATTCTGTAACACATTTTTTTCTTTTCAGCGAATTTTTTCCAGTGTATATAGACCTATTCTAAACTCTTCCAAAATTTTCTATCTTGGGCTATCTGTTGCCACCCACAAATTGGATGATATCTTAAACGAACAGTTGTATAAAAAAAAGGAATCAAGTCTTGTCCGGGACTGAAACCAAGTCACTTGGATCAGGAACCGAACGTTCAGTGGCGGTACTCCCATAGAAGCCCAGAAACCCGGCTTGCGTAAGAAATTTTGAATCAAAACCTCTTCTGGCTTACAGAGGTTCAGCTCTTTTGGTTATTCCTCTTACGTCTGATGGGAACATTGCTGGAATGTGATTTGGTGGAAAATTTCTTTATTATTATGTATTTAATGTGCAGCTTGCTGCCATCTTCTGGCAAAAAAATCAGTGCATAAAATGTATAATCTATTATATATTCTCTGTGTGGTCAGTTTGAAAAAATAAAATAATATATTCATACCTTTGTATATAAGATGAATATGTTCATATAACATAAGATTTACGCATTTCGGAACGCATGAAAGGTCTTTGATAGAACGCACTTTTAACTCATTGTGACTACCTCTCTAGAAATCTGTTTTCCTGGTCTGTAAGCTTTATCTGATTTAACCCTTAAATACCCTCGACCCCTCCCGAATACCAGGCATCCCACTTCTACTTTGGAAATTAATTAAAATAGTAGAAATCAGTAAGTAAAGACCAGAAGATGGCAGCAAGCTGCCGAAACCGGTCGAAAATAAATACAAGTGGAAGCACACCAAATACATTTATAATAAAGAAAAATTGTGTCAATATTTTTTTTGTTTTCATTATTTAAAATGAACTTCTACCGAGAAAATTCAATTAAAAACATTAATTATTTGATTTGGTGGGTTGTTGGTTTATGCGGGGGTATGATTACTTAGATTTGCGGGTTTTGATTCAAAATTTCTTACGCACGGGCTTCTGGGCTTCTATGGGAGTACCGCCACTGCGAACGTTGTCTTATAGACCGTATGATTCGATAATGGGAAAACATCTAATGAATATTTAAATTTTTATATCACACGAGACTATTATAAGACCGGTAGAGTCACCTACGGCTGTGAGACATGGTCTCTAACGCAGAGAGAGGAAGGCAGACTGCCAGTTTTTGAGAGGAAAATACTGAGATTTTTTTTGGACCCACGGAGAGACTTACAGAATCAAAAGAAACCTTGAACTTGAAGTACTGATTAACCAGGAAACAGTAATGAGATTATGTAAGCGTCAATGTCTACGGTGGTCTGGCCATGTAGAAAGAATGCCAGAGAGCAGTACACCAAAAATTATATCTAGATGGGTGCCCCGCGTAAAGAGACCAAGAGGCAGACCGAGGAAAAGATGGGCGGATTGCGTGGAACAAGATTGGGAGAAAATGGAAGGAGCTGGGGAATGGAGAGAGATGGCCAGAGACAGAAGTCAGTGGAGGACCGTTGTGGAGGAGGCCAAGTCCCACACCGGGATGTAGCGCCGAGAAATGAATGAATGAATGAATATCGCACGAAAATCTGACAGATCGCCCGAAATATTAATTATAAATCACTTTTGTTTTGAGGGCGCCTGGTCGCGTGTCACGCTATTTTTAGGGTCCCAAAACGAGAGAGAGATAGATGACTCCTAGTGGTGGTGAGACCAAATCGAAACCGAATATTTTTTCTCGTCTGTTTACAAGTTTTTCCCCATTTTTAAAAATCAATTTAAAAATTCACAATAACAAATGAAGTGACTAACTAACCAATAAACCATCACGCTATTTGCCGTAGGGATAGGAAGAAATGGTGGACCGCCATAATGCTTTGTCCTGAATCCATCTCTCCTACATTTTTTTTAGGGTTCGACAGCGACTTCCGGCCGGTAAGTAGAGGATTCGGCGGCGACCTTTTTTTTAGCCCATAAGCGACTTCCGGCCGGTTGGATACGGCAGCGACCAATTCGATTTTCCGGACTACCGACCGGAAGTCGCTGAAGGTCTAAAAAAAAGGGTCCCCCTGAAAACGACCCAGAATTCGGTATCGAATTCCATCCATGCACTAGAGTTTTCCATCCATGCACTAGGCAAAGGTTTCCAATCTTTTCTGGGCCACCGCCCCCTTTACAAGAAAAATAAACGTTCAACGCCCCCCTCCCATAAAAGTTATTCCAAATATTTAGAAACACATAGTGGAATTTTAAAATTATATGTTAACAATGTAAATGGAACCAGAAATAGAGGAAGACCGAGGAAAACGTGGCACGATCAAATAAATCAAATATTAAATGTCGGCCATGTGAGAAGTCAGAGAAATCGACGCGCGTGCATGACACGGTGTATGAATGTTGAGGAAGCGCGAGAAATGGAAAGAAAATTGTGGCAGTCCATTCTCTCTGCCTACCCCTTCGGGGAGACAGCGTGATGGTTAGTAAGTTAGCAGAAATTTAAAATATTATTTAGTGGATTTTTAAAATACGTAAAAGTTTAATTTGTTTTATTTAGTACCTACATGATTAGCTTTTTTTTTGTCGTTTTAGACTACATTTTTTTATCTGTCCAAGCTCTCCATTTTTTCTGGGTCTTCTACTGCCCACCTGCAAGTCTCAATCGCCCACAAGGGGGCGTTATCGTCCACTTTGAGAACCTAGGCATTAGAGTCTTCAAATATTCGAAACGCGTTGGGAAATATGTGTCCCATCCCTATAATCTCCCTGATGATACAAAAGTCTCAAACTATTTGCGTACTGCTGCGCTGGTCCGAGAACTTCAGTTTTCTTTTAATAGATCAATGAGAGAACGTGTCGCGATCAAGAGGAACGTGTGTAAATAATTTAATAACCAACAAATTTTTGCAACAACTTGTATAATTTATTTTTATTATATTTAAAAAAAAACTAAGTCAATCTAACCATCAAACCGTCTCTCCGAAGGGGTAGGCAGAAATAATGGGCTGCCACACTTTTTTTCCTGACATATTTCGCTCGCTTCATCACACGCTTGCACGCGCGTCGATTTCTCTGACTCCTCACGTGGCCGACATTCAATATTTAATTTATTTGATCGTGCCACGTTTTCCTCGGTCTTCCTCTATTTCTAGTTCCATTTACATCGTTAACACATAATTTTTTTAACCATTATTTCTTCATTCATTTTTCCACGTGTCCAAACAATCTTAATGATCTCTGACTCCTCACGTGGCCGACATTCAATATTTGATTTATTTGATCGTGCCACGTTTTCCTCGGTCTTCCTCTATTTCTAGTTCCATTTACATCGTTAACACATAATTTTTTTAACCATTATTTCTTCATTCATTTTTCCACGTGTCCAAACAATCTTAATGATCCTTTCATTATTTTGTTTATAACACCATCATTCGCACCCCATTAACTTCTTATATTTTCATTCGACATTCTATCATACACAGAGTATCCGCACATTCGTCTTAGAGATCTCATTTCTACTGCATTTATTCTACTTCCATCATCATCACCATTCTTCTTTTTCCAGTTCCATGCTTCGCTTCCATACATAAGGGTCGGTAAAAGAACACCATTGTGCACTGCCATTTTAGCTTTTTTGGATTTGTTTTTGTTTGCGATGACTAATTTATGTGCACCATTCACTTTGTTGCCTGCCCCAACCCTTCTTCCAATATCTTTTGTAAACATACTACCCAAATAAACAAGCTCATCTACTTTTTTCACCATTCACTCTAATGTTGCAGACTGTCGTGATTTCTTATTTTTAAAAATCATTACCTTAGACTTATTCACATTCATCTTCAGATCATAGATAGTTCCAAATTTATAAAACCTGCATCAGCCATATGAAGAAAGAAGAGTCAAAAGGTATATATTAACGAAGTAAATTGAACTAGAAATAGAGGAAGACCAGGAAAAACGTGGCGCAATCAAATCAATATATGCAGTAGTCAGAGAAATCAATGTGCATACACGAGACGACGTAAGAATGTTGAGGAATCAAGAGAAATATCGTTAACATATACTTTCTTTATTCATTTTTTCCATGTGTCCAAACCACCTTAGTGATCCTTTCTTTATTTTGTACATAACACCATCATTCGTACTGCATTCACACAAATTTATTACACATTAGTCTAAAAGATCTCATTTCTACTGCATTTATTCTGCTTTCATCATTCGTTTGCCAGCGTGATTCACTTAAAAACATATAATAAATTTAGTTAAGATTTAAATATATTAGCAAAAACATTTTATAAAACAGTTTTTGCAATCAACGGCCTTGAAGTTGTCGAAGAAAGTGAGTTTGCAATCACTTTTTTTATGTTAGTTATGTCAAAACTGAGATTCTATTTATTCAATACAAAAATAAATGCAAACATGTTTATAAATAGACGAAATAATTGTACGATTCTTAAATCGTTAATATTAACTTTTGTATACGTGGAAAGCAACGGGAAACTACCACATTTAAATTACCCAAGTGGTACCCTAAGAACCAGCAAAGGTGTGAATAGACTTTGCCACAAACCAACCCCAAGGATAGAAATATAAACAATAACAATAATAACTTTTGAAAATAAGGATATTTATTTATTGTTTCTTGATGAATGACGTAAGAGTCCAAATTGAATAATGAAAAATATATATATGTTTAAAAAAATAAATTTCTTTATGTTTTTCGACAGCTCGCTGCATAAGATTAATATCCATATTAAATAATAAATACGAATGAAAACGAATGAGAACATTGCGACCTATTGTGGGGAGAACACTTAGAGACAGGATACCCAATGAAGAAATTAGCAAATCCTGCAAAATTGAAGACAAAGTGAGATGGAGTAGGCAGAGAAGACGATTCTGGAGGGACCACATCGAGAGAATGGATCCAGCAAGAATTCCTAATGTCGTGATGCACGAGACTCCAGAGGGCCTTCGACCACCAAAGAGATGGATAGAAGATCTTCATCACAGGAAGAAAGTTGATATCCTGCATAAACAGATCGCAAGATCTACAATCAGAAGAAGAAGAAGAATGAAAACGTCTGTTTTATACAAGTTTTATTATAAAAACTAGCTAGCTAACCATCAAGCCGTCTCCCCGAAGCATAAGCAAGAATAATTGAATGTCACGTTTCTTTCCTTACATACTTATCTCGATTACTCAACATTCATATATCGTGCCATGCACGTACGTCGATTTCTCCGACTCCTCACGTGGCCGACATTCAATATTATTTTTTGTTTATTATAATTTAACAAGTTTTATAATAATTTATGAGAATAACGTGTTTCGCCTTTCTAAGGCATTATCACATTTGATTAATGTTTTAGGCGTTAAATAATTGAAACATTTATTTATTTACGATTTTTTTATTAATGAAAACACTGTTTTTTTGCACTTTTGAGTTTATTTTTCTCGACACGTTTTGTAGGCTTGCAGTTTATATCGTTCTCCCGATGATGTAGGTATAAACCTTCGAAACCTGTCGAGAAAAATAAACTCTAAAGTGGAAAAAACACTATTTTAATTCATAAAAAATCGGTATTATGGAATTCCACAGTGTTAACGCCTTAAGTTTATCTAAAATTTATTTATTTACTTAATTAATACGATTGAAAACGTCTGTTTTACAGAAGATTTATGTTTATAGAAGTCTTAAAAATAAACAAGCTGCTGATAAAAATATAGCCAAATTTAGAAAAAATAATGGAAAAATACCAGGTTCATCCTTCGTATTAGAAATTAATTTAATTTTAAATTTTCTCTGATATTATTCGCTAATAATAATTACCTTTATAAAATATTTTTTCGAATTGTTTTATTTCCAAAATATCTTTTTAAATAAATAAAAAATACTCTCGTAGTTGAATTTTATTTTGATGATTTCACACCAGGTTCATAATTGACAGTACATCAGGTTCGCCTCCATCATTACGATTATTTAATAAATATTAATTACTCAACAATTATTTTTGACACTATAAGTAAGTATATAAAAAAGAAGTTCATTACATTTTTTTCTTTTATTAAATTTAAAAAATGAAAATTTCCAGGGGAGCCTGGTGTATTTTTGTGTCTGAAAGGGGGGCCATGGGTCAAAACGTTTGGGCTACAATGATTGAAATCCTCGTAGTTGATATTTATTATTAAATAATAAAACAGAACAGGCGAAACATGTCATTCCCATTAATTATAATAAAACATTTATTTTATTTTATTTATTTATTAATTAATTGAATCGCTCTTTACGCCATGACAGCATGAGCCAAATAGGTGTAAAGGATATTATTAAAGCTATCATAGTGATTCTGGTAGCATGCTAATCTATAGCCATTTTATTTTCACGTGAATTCTACACCAGACCAAAGACAGTGTGACAATCACACTGCCCTCGCCGGGAATCGAACCCGGAACCTTCGAGGTGGCAGTCAATGCACTTACCACTCATGTAGGTGTAAAGCAGATGTTTTCATTTGTATTAATTATTTATTGTGGAGTTTTATATCATTGTTAAAAAACAATCATAATATTAATTCACAAAAACCCGTATGTCATCAAAAGAGAGTACGAAAATATTTTGTATACTCGAGAGCGTGAGAGGAATACTTCTTTGAATTTTGTTCTGATTTTGAATATATTTTCTAAATTTTGTTCTGATTATTGTTGTATGACAGAAGTGTATAAAATAAAAGGAGAACAATCATAATCGGCAAAAACCCGAATGTCATCAAGGGAGAGTACGATAATATTTTGAACACTTGAGAGCTTGAAAGGAATACTTCTTTTAATTTTGTTCTGATTTTGAATCTATTTTTTAAATGTAGTACTGATTATTGTTGTATGACAAAAGTGTAGAAAAAAAAAGAGAACAATTTGGTATTGTTAATTGTGATTTCTACTAAAAGTAACAACTTATTACTGATTACGATTGTACAGTCTTTAAAGGATAGAAAATCTTTACTTCTGTAAATATTTCACTGGTTGCTACTAGTAAATAATATTGTTCTTTTTTTAAATAAAATAAGACTGCAGAAACGTGTATAGTAGTAGTTGTAAAAACTCCTTAGTAGGACACGGCATGCTTTGGTGTGTATGTGTTTGTGTGCCTATACCAAAAGAGGGTGTGTTTTTGTATATACACTATACCTATACACTCTGTGTAGCTATGTATGGTGACATGTGACTGCGGTAATAGAGTGTGCTGCATAGGAACCCGTACATCTGAGAGATTACATAAAATCACGTTTCTTTAAGACAGTAAGCTTACCTGGTACTGGGAATATCCAATTCATCTTGAAACGAAGAGAAGAACTGTATGTAAACTCAGAAATCTCCGGGGATTTTCATCTATGTCACTGCATTTTAAAATCGCATACGCGCGAGCACTCGACGTTTATCCTATATCACGTGTCTTTATGTCGCATTGAATATAATAATTTACCAATTGTCTGTCACCATTCTCCCATTTTCTCGGCGCAAACTGGGTGCTTCATAATTCGGAGGGCACGCAACGCGAGGCACTCCAATCTCGAGCGAAAGGCGAATTCATGACTCGAGAAGAGCGAAGATCGCGCTAAGGCAGCTGCAAACAAATACACAAATCAAGACGCACAAACAGGATTAGTGATAAGGGTTAGTTAACGAATTCTCTGGCCATAATCAAATTATGATCCCGCTCGGGAATTGGGAGTCAAGTGTGTAGAAGAGATTTTTTCGTTTCAAGGAGATATTTAAACGGTTATTTTCAGTTGTTTTCAGACTAAAATATCGCGGGATAATAAAAATATCGACATTTGTACCCTCGGATTGATAAACTTCCGCAAGTTGGGGGATCGACCGCGGGCTTGTCAAGTCGGCCAGTGACTGATCGGGGGCGCTTAGGGGCCCGGGGCGGCGTTCGCCGGCCCTCGCATCTCGGGGGCGCGAATCGCAATCCGAGACACGAATTAATCACGGAATTAACGCACTTTCGAAACGGGTATCGATCGTAGAGTCCGTTCAGCCCGCCAATCTCACTCGACGAGAAGTGCCCGTAGAGACACCAACAGCCCACTGTACTAACTACACACAAGGAAACATCGCAGCGCGGCACGCAGACGCGGCGCTGCACGCTCGATACGAAACCTAAAAACCCACTTCAAAACAATAAATACGACACACAACTACAGCGGCACGCTAAGAATTCCTTACAAGCTCACTTTACAGCGCTAACAAATTACGTTATTTTCACAAGCTGCATAACACCCCCCCACTATAAAATTTTCCGCCATGGACTACCGCAGCGCCGCCGCGAAATGACACATTACTTATGCCGCAGTATAAAGCAACACTCTACGGCCAATTTACGAACTAATACACCCCTACTTTAGAGTTTTCCGCTATTGTTTACCGCAGCGCCGCCTTGCAATGAGGGTTTTTAATATGTTTTCTAACAGCAGTTGTCGGACGGTAATATTTCGAAGTTAGAAAATAGCGCCCTCTTGAGACAGACGTTTGAATGCTGGCGATCGCGACTGACTTCACACCGCGCCGTTCTTCGTCTGCGAACGCTCACTTTCAAACTAAAATAAACATCAAAAGAACCGACGCGACTATCAAATTGCTTTTAAAAACCCACGAAGAATGCTCCCCGCGTTCTCGGCCGCGGTGGGCCGGAGTATTGCGGTTCGATTCTCGCCTGGCATTTGTAGTTGAATATTTTTATCACATTCTCATTTTGGCGCAATGTTTGACGCATGCGCGCGGGCTGCGTGCATAGCGACGGGAAATGTTTTTGCAAAGACATCGGGGATTTGAATAATCATTCCTTATTCCTTTTCCAAATTATTAATGACAGCGCAAAACTTAATTACGAAGACAATTTAGATCAATATTCAGAGAATCAATTTTCGATAACAAAATTAAAATTAAACATATTTTGTTCTTTATTATTAACTTCGTGTTAAGTATTTCAGTAAGATTTCACTAAGCTGGCTAGCATCAACGGACTGGTCTGTCGATGCCAGCCAGCTTGGTGAAACCGGCCGCTGTAGAAATAAAGACAATAGTGGATGTAGTTATTAAAACATATTGTTTTATTTTATTATTATTTAAAATTAGGGGAGATGTAGGTAATGGGAGTCACTTAAGCGAGAATTGAAAAAAAAAAAAAACTATTAGTTAACTATTTGTTACTTAAGCCTTATTATAAACTTTAGTTATTAAACTATTAATTGAGATCACCTTTAATCACTTTGGCTTTTTACTTTTGGAACAATAATCATTTAAAAAAAAAACAGGTTTGACCACCATTGCCCACATCTGTTGGCAATGGTGATCAGTATGTTGGCAATGGGGGTCAACACAAATCGTACACATAATTGCAAGCTGAGTCCCACCCAGTGCAATCTGAATGAGCCCAAAGCCCACATGAAGTGCATCGGAACCACATCTCATTATCTCGCCCGAATTCGCCGCATAAAGACATTGGTTGTCAGAATCTTCTGCATCATCGTTTTTGTCGTCCTGGTACAAGTCATCAGTGTTCATATCTGACGCTGAAGTATTGTTCGATTCCTGCAGAATTTTCTTCTTTATCTATTTTCTTCGCGTACCTCTTCTGAAGACTCGAAAATGGGATGTTCATTGTTTTAGTGGCTTTTCTTATTGAATAACCTTGTTCATCGATGAGCTCCACGGCCTTTTTCAGGTTAGCTATAGACCAGTTAGCCTTATTTGTCTTTCTAGGACGAACGTTCGGTATCTACAAACCAAAAATAAGATTATTTTATCGAAGACAGGAAATGTTAACAATAAGGGTCACCTGACTCCGATTGCCTACATCGGTAAAAAAGAGAAAAAACCTACCTTGACATAAAAGTAAAAGTGATAGTGGTAAAATGAGTTTGAAATCACGATCTAAAATGCTTTAGTCATTACATATCACAAGCGCAAAAAGAAACACTCAGTAGTTTGATCCTTACCTTCGGATTTGTCCACTCGAAAAATTAGATCAGATAGGCCCGAAAACTTGTTACGTCTACCACTCTCTAGCACGTGATGCGAACTGACTAAGCTGCATACCGCGGATGTTACGGGCAAACAGCTAGCATATGACGTCACTGAAACCGCCATCACGCGTATTGTTTTCGAATTAAAGGGGTGACTCCCATTGCCAACTGACTCCCATTGCCTACATCTCCCCTAACTTCCACCAAGAGATTTCAGTAAAGTCATTTAAATATCTTAAATAACTATTATTTTTATTTTGTTGAATTACATTTTACATTACAGCGAGAGTCAAATTCATGTAATTGATAAAGATACCATATTTATTCTCATGACGTTTATTTATTTATTTATTGTCGGGTAACGAAAGGTCTATGAAGCCTGCGTTCTGCCAGTTGGTACTTATGGTCTTGAAATTGTTACATTGTCCAAACAAAGTGCCGAGAAACTACGAGTGACCCAAAGAGCCATGGAAAGAGCCTTGTTAGGAATCAGCCTAAGAGACAGAGTCAGAAACGATACGGTGAGAGAAAAAAACAGAGGTCACTGACATCATTCACCGGGTGGCGACTCTAGAATGGCAATGGGCAGGTCACGTAGCCAGAAGCTCAGATGAAAAGTGGACAAGAAGACTGCTGACTTGGAGACCGTGGACGGCGAAGAGAAATGCAGGGCGACCGCAACTACGGTAGAAGGATGATCTAAACAGACACGTCGGAATAACCTGGATGCAGGCTGCACAGGACAGAATGACATGGAAGCAAATGGAGGAGGCCTTTGTCCAGGAGTGGAGGGAATAGGCTGAGGAAAAAGAAGAAGAAAAAGAAGGGTAACATACAGTGATTGTTAATACACATACAAATAAACAAACATACAGTTAAATAAAGACATAGAAGGTTACCCACGGCTTACCCGAAGCTGTTATAGGACGCAGCGGCGTCTTTTTGTCAGCTTCGTTCATACATTTTCATTTCATTTCATTTATTTATTTTAAACATATCTAAAGCATTACATATTTTTTTTTTACAATACACTAAAGATACAAGTTAGAGATACATAATAATAAGTATTACATGATAGATTAATAAAAAGAGCGAGAAACATAAGATACATGACAAATTAATAAAATAAATATACCATATAATTATAATAAAGATAGTACTTCCCTCAGATGAGCCAAACTATCACAAAATATGTCAAACTCCGAGGTGATACGATTAAGCAAAGATATTGCTTACCTACCAGCATAACCATTGGCAGGTTAGTTCTGCATCGTGGGAGATAAAACAATCTATGGCCCCTTTGTCAAAGATAATTATCTGGGACGAACAGACCTACATCACTCAGGATTTCTGAGTTGTGTATACAACCGCCTATCAGTCGAAAGAAGTGAACACCTAAGTGAATGTCTCGTCTCCTCTCGAGTGACTGGTAGCCTAGCATCCCTAGCAAGAAATCAGTTGGAAAGAGCCACGGGTAATATCCATACTTCCTAAGATAGAGGTATCGCAGAAATTTTTTCTACACCCTCACCACCATCAGGGAATATCGAACCTCATGCGGCGCCCAGATAATACAATCTCTAGGCCCGCCCCGTCCACGCGGGACTTACATTAACTGGGGAATGCACCATTCCAGAAAAAAAGAAGCTAAAGGCAAATGAGTCTCCTGGCCACATGTAATCTAGTTTAATTTCTTTACAATTCTATGTCCCAATCTCACAAAACAGAGCAAAATATGGTACATGGTTTTATGGCCAATCATAAAATTATTTCAGACAGCTATTGGACAGAGGGTGGGAAAGCGTGTGGGATGGGAGAGAAAACTGGAATGATAAAACAAATATTAATAATAATTTTCCTAATGAAATAGAGAAAACACTGGTCATGGAAACAAGGGGTGTAAACACAGGGAACCTAAAATTAAAAATAGAATTAATCCAAGAGTAAAGAACGGGGCCCCACAAGGTGCCCCCTCTCCCCCAGGGAGGCATCTGACACCCCCTCAATGGAGCGGATGACATGTAATATGTAGCTAATCTATCGTCATTTTATTGTCACGTGATTTCCGCACCAGACCAAAGACGGCGTGATAATCACAATGCCATCGTCGGGAATCGAACGGTACCTTCGGTATAGCGGTCAGAGCTCTTGACACTCTGCCACGGAGGCAGTCAATTATGGGAGAAGGTGAAAAAATGCTCCATTTATAACTGTTTATTCTCCCATGTAAGATCAAAACGATATGACATCGTCACATGAAACTATATTTAACTGAAACGCATTACATAAGTCATGAATTTTTTTGTGTATTTGCGCCTGGATAGCTGCCATTTTATAACACGTAAAATGTATGCACGAGGTATGAACATTTTTGTAATTATTTTATGGTTTATATGTTCAGTCACGTCATTTCAAAGTAGGTTCATTAATATAAGAGTTTTCTGTTGCATAATAATGGGAGAATTTTCTAAAATAAACACTGTTTTGTTTGATCATGATATATTTATTGTTTATCGAACATTTATGTAAAATTTCTTCTATATTCGCCATACTTTGTGTTGTAATTGCTTTATTTATCTTTTTCTATTTTTATACACTTTGTTTATACAACACTTACATTATTTTTTTTTAATTACATACAATAATAGACATGTTTCGGACAACCAGTCCTTCTTCAGTGATACATATTATAAAGATACATACAGATTTAAAATATTATAAAATTGTTTACATGATCTGACAGATGTTATAAATATTATATATAAAAAAAAAATCTTTTTGATACAAGTGCATAAAAAAGTTGTACACAAGCAGCGTGAGTGGAAAAAGAAGCCGAGGACGACCGAGGAAAACATGGCATGACCAAATTAATCAATTACTAAAAGGCGGTCACATTCGAAGTCGGAATAATCGACGTGCGTGCATGGTACAATGTATGAATGTAGAGGAATCCCGAGAGGTATGCCAGGACAAAGCATTGTGGCGATCCATCCTCTCTGCCTACCCCTCCGAGGAAATGGCGTGATGGTTAGTTAGTTAGTTATAAATCTTTTTAACATCTGTCAGATCAAGTAAACGATTTTATAATATTTTAAATCTGTATGTATCTTTATAATATGTATCACTGAAGAAGGACTGGTTGTCCGAAACATGTCTATGTAATTTTAAAAAAATTAATGTAAGTGTTGTATAAACAAAGTGCATAAAAAAAGAAAAAGAGAAATTTACGCAAAACTCCATATTAAATAATTGAGGGGTAATATAAAATACCTTGGAGCTTGGAAAAATAGGTATATACTCGTAAATAAACTTTCTTATTAACATAGCCATTATATATAATAAAATAATCTTTATTTTATCCATGTAAATTGTATTTTTCGAAACAATTTACAATATTAAATATTTTTAAAAAAGGCAGAGAAATAAGCCGATATGAAGAGTCCTGTTTTAAAAATCCTTGGTGACGGTGTACATGATTTCTTTTTAATGCATTGCCTGAAATAAAAATACATCATTGTTTATTATTAAAAATTGTAAAAGCTATCGAATGGTGTGGGTTTTTTGAAGAAATGGCAGCTGTTTGGAAAAAGAAAACTCTAATTTTTATGGAAAATTTTGAGTTACATTTTTTTTTACTTTTGAGCATGACACCTAATAAAAAAAACCTACGTCACACTTTAGATAATATAATGGAAAATAACTGTTTTAAATTTCAACCAAATCGGGTGAGTAGATCGGGAGATATCGTGTTACCGTTTTGAAAAAAGTAGTTTCGAGAAAAACGCAATAGAATAAAGTAAGACGTCAGAGTCTTTAAATGAAATATATTTTTAAATTACCTCAGTATGCAATTCCTGAACCATACATAAGGTCTTCTGTTGTTGCTGTGGTATCCTCTGTTTCCTTTCGATCTCTTCTGACAAATTGAAAATTTCAGGGTAGCATAACCCCTTAATACGAAAAAAAACGTCTGTTTTATACAAATTTTATTATATTTTATGGGAATGACACGTTTCGCTATAACAAGGCAAGCTTTGCTCTTTCGTTTTGCTTAACACGTGATATGATAATGCCTTCTGTACCAAGTATTCTGCGATCGGTAGATTGACTGTGCCAAAACGCTGTCTTAGCACAAGCTTTCACGACCGAACCTACGCAGTAGCCGGCCCCTCAGCCTGGAACAATCTTCCAGCAGACCTCAAGTGCAATTAGAATCAGTCATAGTTTGGATCGAGACTCAAATTCACCTTTTTAAATTATCCTTTCCTGATGTAAATGTTGATCGACTGCGTCAGGTGTAGCCCTCATACTAAATATGTTTATTTTTAACTAGTTCATAAAATGGACCATTTCCTACAGCGCCCTTGAGATGATTAATTCATAATTCAATCTGCCTCTGGTGACACCGCTGGGAAGAGCAATTAGTCTGCTGAACGCGGTCTCCTCGGAGATCGACGTATTTAATATTAGTGAAGGTACGTTCAGGGGACAAATACTCTTGACTTTAGAAAGTATCTTGTCTTCCTAATGTCGAACCATCTCTAATGCGTTCCTGGTATTATGTTGTAATTTTATAATATTTTACCTGTACTCAATACATGCCTTAAACATGTTGCGGTTCGTAATGTCTTTTGAGTTAATAAACTGATTTGATTTGATTTGATAATAATGGCACACTATAATTGATCCAAATTATTATAATTATTTCGATTATTATAAACGTTTCACGATAAATCAATCAAATATTAAAAATCGCCCACGTGAGGAGTCTGAGTAATCGACATGCGTGCATGACATGATGTAGGAATTCCGAAGAAGTGAGAAAAGAGGCGGCCCATTCTATCTGCTTACCCCTGCGGAAAGACGGCATGATGGTTAGTTAGTTATGTAGTTAGAAAAATACCACCTCCTTCAACTGATATTAATCAGTGGCGGTACTCCCATAAAAGCCCAGAAGCCCGGCTTGCGTAAGAAATTTTGAATCAAAACCCCCAAATCTAAGTAATCATGTCCCCGCATAAACCACCAACCCACCAAATCACTTTCCAACAATGTTCCCATCAGACGTAAGAGGAATAGCCACAACAGCTGAACCTCTGTAAGCCAGAAGAGGTTTTGATTCAAAATTTATTACGCAAGCCAGGCTTCTGGGCTTCTATGGGAGTATCGCCACTGATATTAATGGGTTGAGTAGAGGGACGTCGGGGAATTGGTTGAAGGCAGCTGTCCTGACTGCGGAACATAAAAGATTGGACAGGAATGACCAAAGATCAGAATCTGTTCCATGTGGCGTAAGACAGAAATGCCTTTGCTGCAGTGATCGCCAACGTTGGGTCGACCTGACACGGCACCGGGAGAAGAAGAAGATGTTCTAACCGAAACTTGTCTGTGATAAGTGAAATAAAGTGTTGTATTCTAAATGTAGTTATATTTATTCAAATATGAATCCAAAACACAAAGTGAAGTCGAATATAGAAGTAATTAAAAAATATGCTTCAATATTAATTTGGCCAAAGACTCCACAATTTTACCTAAACTATAAAATTGAGAGTGACGAATGTGAATTTTTTTATGATTATAACTTTGATTTACACGAGAGAAAAAAAATTTAAACTATTTTTCATTTCAAAACATGAGTTGCGTGGCTTAGCTTTATTTTCAACCGTTACCCCCGTTAGTACCATAACATTCATAGCATGCGTGTTTATAAATTGCAGACATCTAGGCGTCACTGTGCCCACTAGTAAAAAATATATATTTGAATCGATTTGCAGAAGTACTTAACTTTAATATACTCGTATAAGTGTTTAACAGGCGTGTTGGTTGGTTAGTTGGATTAAGTTATATCGTATATAACTTATTTATTGATTATTTGCCAAATAAACGGTGTGGAAATATCTAGTTGCAGCGATCTATATAATAAAGTTTAAAAAAAAGATTGATAAAGCTGCAGTTATCTCCGGATGTCTAAGGGACACTGTCTAGGACAATAAGCATATGCTTGTGGAAAGCAAAGTTAGAATTTATAAAATATGCATTAACCCCATAATGACCTATGGAATCGAAGCAAGAGCAGTATCAGAACCAAACATTTCTTAAGAGTATCAGAAATGAGAGCATTGCGATCTATTGTTGGGAGAACCCTTAGAGATAGGATACCCAATGAAGAAATTCGTAAATCTTTCAAATTTTAAGACATAGTGAGATGGAGTAGGCAGAGAAGACGATTCTGGAGGGAATACATCGAGAGGATGGATCCAGCAAGAATTCCTGATATCGTGATGCACGAGACTCCAGAGGGTCGCCGACAAACAGGACGACCACCTAAGAGATGGAGAGAAGGCTGGTCGTCTTCATCACAGGAAGAAAGTTGATATCCTGCATAAACAGATAGCAAGATCTACAATCAGAAGAAGAAGACAGTAGAAATAATAATTAAATAGTTGCAACCCGTGAAATATTCACAGAAGTAAAGATTGTCTACCCTTTAAATACTTTGTTCATTGTACAATCATAATCAGTTTTAACTTTTTGTAAATGATTTTATTTCACACACGTTAAAAAAATTACAATTAACAACACCAAATAGTTCTCATTTTGTTTTATACAATAATGTCAAACAACAATAATCAGAATAAAAGTCAAAATAATCCAGAAACGTTCTCGGCCACGTGCATCGTGTGTATTTCGAATCACGGAGAGAATCGAAGTATTCCTTTCTCGCTCTCATGTATTCAAAATATTCGCGTACTCTTTCTATGATGACATCCGAGTTTTTGCCTATTTATATTACGATCATCGCAAACAAAGATCTATCAAAAAAAGCTAACATGGCAGTGCACAATGGTGTTTTTGTACCGACTCTTATGTATGGAAGTGAAACATGGAACTGGGAAAAGAATTTTGTCATGATGCGTAATATTAGTGTACATATACCTTGTAGGTCGACTTTTGGGATATGCGTTGTTATATTCAGTCCGCCTAATAAAACACACAATCTTCACCACTGCCTAAAATAGGTATATGCATAGACAAAAGTTTAAAATTTGGCACTCGCAAAAAAAAAATTATTTAATATTTTTTTTATTTTTTTAATGTGTAATTATATAAAATGTGAA
This sequence comes from Lepidostoma basale, assembly GCA_022606425.2. Lineage (NCBI taxonomy): Eukaryota > Metazoa > Arthropoda > Insecta > Trichoptera > Lepidostomatidae > Lepidostoma > Lepidostoma basale. The sequence continues at coordinate 536,263 of JAHDVF020000614.1, read as the reverse complement.
AAATACAAATAAGCATTTTGGAAATTATAAAAAATATTTTATTTTTATAATGCTTTTAATTTTACCTAAATAGGATGACTAATTTACTATTTGACAGCTACGCGTAAGTCGCAAGTCGCGCGAATATTTCACTAAAAATGCTTGGGCAGTGGGCTACCTTTATTGCACGCGGCGCACGGGCGTTTAAAGGTTAAACGACATAAACGCAACACGATTTAGAGGAAGTCCAAGGATATGTGGCACGATCAAATTAATCAAATATTTAATGTCTTTTATTTTATCGGCCATATTTGACGTCATATAGTTTTATTCTTTATGTCAAAACAAATGCATGATATATGGCAAATGTCAAAAATTTCGTCACATATGACGCCACACACCTTAAAGCCTGAAATATCTTTTTGACCAAATCAATATTTTTAATTTCAATCTATATTTATTAATGATATTTCAATTACAATGCTAAATAAACAATGATGTTTCATGTATGATACAATTTTTAAAAAAGATTCTTAATAATTATTGTAATTATTTTTAAAAAAATCATGTAAAGTCATCATGGAAAATTATATGACCTTTACTTTGACATGGCCGTGGACCTTCGGGCTTACAGAGGTTCAGCTCTTGTGGTTATTCCTTTTATGTCTAATGGGATCATTGTTGGATAGGTGATTTGATGGGTTGTCAGTTTATGCAGGGGCTTAATTTGTGTGGCCCGGAGTGGTCCTCTAAAGGAGGATCGATTTTGGACGCTTGTGGCGGCTGTAGGTGTTTGGGTCGTAATTTAAGAGAAAAATATGGAGGGATAGCTGGACTTCATCATCCCAGGAGACACGATTTTCGTGCCATAGATTTTCAGATCTATTAAAAGAAGAAGATGAAATATTTAACCACAGTTGTTAAATTGATGCCAACTACTCGTGGTTTCCTTTGGACCCAAGCATCATCAGGGCAGTTATTATATTGCCCTGATGAAGCTTATGTCCAAGCGATCCATATCGTGGTAAATACAAAGTGTTGTATTATTTTATATCTATAAGTTTAAAATGTCTAAACCACAAAGTGAGTGCTTCATATAAAAATTTAATATAATTTAGTTTCAGTACAGTATTCTATAATATTACGCAAAAACGTGTAAATTAAATTAAAATAAAATATCGTCCCGAAGGTTCTGAATCCGATTCCCGGCGATGGCTATGTGATTGGCATAAAAAATACTGATTTTCATACTGTGTTTGGTCTCATGTAGAATTCTCATGACAATAAAATGGTGATAAATTAGCTACTTATCATGTCATAAGAATAAATAGCTCAACAAGTTTTTTTATAGTAGTTGGATTCAAATAACTTGCAGTATTCAAATGTGGAAAGTAACAGGAAACTACCATATTAAAGGCCCAGGTGGCATCCCAAGAACCAGCAAAACATGTTAAACTTGGATGCAATCAATTCCTGCAATTGAAACTAACTAATATGAAAATATAGTCACAAACTTGAAAATTTTGCCCATTTTTAGGTAGGTTCCTTTAGTGGTTTACATGTATGGCTAGTAACGGATACGTTTACCCGAATTATTGACAGTTCGCGATGTTATCTATGAAAGTAGCCACAAACGTCATTTGCGACTGACATTTCAAACTGGGTCAATTTTATGTTCCGATAAATATCATTTATCGTCGTTTCCACAAAATAAGATAATATCCATTGTATAAAATACGTAAAACATTGACTTTAATTCACATTTTTCGTTACTACAGTTAGACAGTAATACAGAATTGAGTGAAATTTTGTGTTGTTTTATTCTTGATACTCTGCGTCCCGGAATTAAAACTATGTATTTTCGGAGTTGCTGGACGATAATTTAATCATAAACAGTATTCATATTTATATTCAGGTAACGTTAGTGACGATTACTTTCTTATTGTTTTATAAGGATTGATTTAATTTAGCAATTTACCGAATTTGTCTCTCTGGGAAGCATGTTTACAACAAACCGGAAAATGTAGGAAGACATCTAAAGAAGGGTTGGTGCTAGGATCAAAATAAATGGTGCACTCAAAATTATCGATGCCAAAAGAAATTTATCGACTGAAACAAATTATTATTATTGTTTTGTTCAATAGGTCTTTATATCATTACAGTGCAAGCCAAATCAATGTAAAGGGTATAGCTATTATATTGATTATCATAACATGTGATAGGTAGTTTATTTATCGCCATTTTATTGCTACGTGAATTCTACACCAGATCAAAGAGTGTGAGAATCACTTTCATTGCAAGGAATTGAACCCAGGATTCTGTGTAGCAGTCATAGCTGTTGCCACTTTGCGACGAAAGTAATCGATATATGTCAGTCAGGAAATATGGCAGTACATAATAGAGTTCTAGTGCCAACCGTTATTATTATTATTTTAAATAATAATTAAATAAAAACATTTTTAACTACTATAGATTGGGCAGTCTGTCGATGGCAGCGAGCCTGGCGAAACCGGTCCCTGTCGAAATAAAGACAAAAGTGGAAGTAGTTAAAAAACATTGTTTTATTTAATTATTATTAAAAATGATCTTCCATCAAGAGATTTCAGTAAAATCATTTGATCATTATTATTTTGTTTAATCTCTTTATACATCATAACAGCGCGAGCCAAATCGATGTAAAGGGTATAGCATAGCCATCATATTAATTCTCATGACATGTGATAGGTAGCTAATCTATCACCATTAGTTATTATGTTTTGGTTTCACTTATATATAAACAACATTTTCTGTGTAATATATTTTTATTTGTTTTCTTAAACTCAAAATGAAACATTAAAAGTCGGATTAATCATATACGATAAAAAATTAAAAAAATTTGACTACAAAATACAATTTATTTGATATTTTTATGTATTTTGTGCGAAGAGTAATTTAATTGTTTACAAGAGCATTCCAATGTTTCAAATTCTGCCGGCCTTTAAGGGTTTATTTGCCAATATTTTTAAATTCATTCATTCGCTAATCCTTCAATATCTCGAAACATGAAAAAACGGACTTATTCCACTTTAAAAAATAACGACTCATATAACAATGTAAGTTTGTTTTGTTCTTAGTATGGGGGGCCCAGAGAAGCCATTTGCATGTAAGGAAGCCGGGTGTGGAGCCTCATTTACCAATGAGGATCGTCTCGCAGTCCACGTCCGCAAGCACGACATGCTTCTGCAGCTCGGAACCAAAGGGGGAGTATATGTCGGTGAGTATTATCAATATAATCATAAAAGAGACGAGCAAGGTGCTTCCACCTCCACTATAACTAGAGCCTTCACGGTAGCCGGCACTTTAGCCTGGAACAATTTTTCTGCAGACCCCGAGTGCATTGAAAATCCTTCAGAGTTTAGATCTGGATTCAAAATGAATTGCTACAAATGATCCTATCCTGATGAAAATGGTGACTGACTACGTCAGGTGCAGCCCACTAAATATGTTTATTTTTTATTAGATCATGTAGTTAAGGATTTTCTACAGCGCCCTTGAGATGATTAAATCATAACGTCTTTCATATTAGTGAAGGTACGTTCAGGGGACAAATACTCTTGACTTTGGAAAGTATCTTGTCTTCCTAATGTCGAACAATCACTAATGCGTTCCTGGTATTATGTTGTATGTGTATAATATCTTACCTGTACTCAATAGATGCCTTAAACATTTATGCTGTTTGTAATGTCTTTTGAGTAAATAAACTGATTTGATTGATTGATTGATTGATTTGATTGATATAAATGTTACTATCCTATTCAGCCGATCAGACTCCCACGCCAACCAGATTCATCCGGAACTGCGAGGAGGTGGGTCTATTCCAGGACCTGCAGAATGTCAACCCCTTCGACGAGACTTTCAAGCGAGCTATGGAAGTTAGGTGAGAACCTCTTTGCTAAAAATTCAATTTCTCAAGTACCAACTAGATCAACGTTTTGCTAATACCTCATTAATACGGAGGACTGAAGGAGGATCAATTTGTGATAAATTATTAGTCTATCTTTTGGCTGCTACAATATTTTTCAACATACAGTAGAACGTCCTTTATCCGGACTAATTGGGACCGGAGATGTTCTGGATACCAATTTTTCCGGATAATCAAACAGGCGCTAATTCTTTTAGCAATATACGGTGTAAATCCTTTTTTTTTCTTCGGCTCATTTATTAATTATAATTAAATTCAGTAATAATTTAAACAAAATTACCATTTTTTCAAACATTATATATGAATATGTAAGAGATAATAAAAATTAAAACCCATTGTATTAAACACGAACCTCCAAGAATACCTGTAATACCAATAGTTAAATTCAGAAAAATTTTACATAAATATTTGAAGATTATTTTTGTATAGAATCATGTTTACCACCCCTGATCTGTATGTATATAAAGGACTAAGTTTACAATAGTGTTACCAGTCTGTCGATGCCAGCGAGCCTGGCGAAACCGGTCGCTGTCTAAATAAAGACAAAAGTGGAAGTAGTTAAAAAACATCGTTTTATTTAATTATTATTTAAAATGAACTTCCATCAAGAGATTTCAGTAAAATCATTTGATTATATTAATTATAAAATTACAAATTTGACTGCAAAAACAAGTATGTACAGTAGATGCTCTTTTAACCGGCCTTGACGGGATCGACCCAGAGCCGGATAACGAAAAAGCCGGTTAAAGAGAAGGTAGTGAAAAACACATTTAAAAAAACACTTTCGCAAGAAGAAAAAAAACACAATGTTTTCAAAACAAGAAAACAGAACTTTTATTCTGTATTAGAAACTCACACATTAAAAATTAATATTTCACAAGCTGTAAAAAATATGTACAGGAAAAAGCCACGCATCACTCCAATTTTTTTTTAAAAAGTAGGCCTACAATGGATTAAAAATTCTGTTATTTTCTGCTGCTTCTTGTGTTGAATCGACTTTTTAATAGCGTAGTTACGCCATTTCTTTATTTATTTATTTATTTATTTATTTATTTATTTAGGGTAACATACAGCGATATCAATAACATATATATATATAAAAGAAACATTCAGAATAATTAAAATAAGGCCAATTACATGCTACCACAGATTAAAAATAATAGTTAACAATCAACAAATGATAGTGAGAAACGTTGAAGTTAAACTAAGACAAAATAAGGTATACATAATATTTAAGAGTTAAAATACTTATAGTACTGGAAATAAAAATTAAATTAAGATAAAATAAAATAAAAAGTAATATACAAGTATTATAATATCATGTTACATCGTGGTCACATCCGCGCCGAAATGTTGCTCCGATCTCTTTTTTAAAATTTCGCTCGCTCAAATGAAAGACGTCAATGTCTCCAAAATGTTTGTTGTAGATTATGAACATTACATCTATTGCAGTAGAATCCTTCTGCTGCTGTAAATGTAATGTTCATAAAGAAAGCCTAGACTTCCCGAAGAAGAGGCCGGTTAAAGCGGTGGGATGGTTAAAGCGGCACCGGTTAAGAGAGCGTCTTCTGTATGTAGTACATGTACATAAAAAAGGCTTACATTACTCTACAGTACAGGAAAAATAATCAGAGATATTTTTTTTAACAAGATTTCATCGTCTTTTTTTGCCCTTTATCATCTCGGATTGTCGGGATAATTGATGTTCCGGTTAACTGACATCCGAATAAATGACATTCTACTATACTAGGGAAAAATTCTTTTATCTGTAATTAATTTTGAATAAAAATATCTAATTTATACTTAATTAATATGAAGGAAAACGTCTCTTTTTTATAAGAGTATTTTATGGTAATGTCATGTTTTGCCTTGCTAAGGTGTACAGAATACAATTTTTTTTTTTTTACATTTTGTCGAATGAATCTTTTTGGGTAGTATGTTAAACTAATAGTATTTCGTATTATGGTAAGATTTTGAAATTTGGATAAAATAGATTAGTAAATAAAGCTCATTTATATATTTTAAGAGTTATACGGGACAATGTGAAACATTTAATTCGCATATGTTACATCTTTGGTTCTTGTATTCTATTTTTTAATTATTTTGATTAGTTTATAACGTTCTCTTGAAATTATAATGAAAAATGTAAACTCAAAAATGTTAGAGCTGTCGTCTAATTCATAATACTATTTTTTATTATAAAATAATATAAAGTATTGCTGAATATTCTTATTTAAAAAAAATGTTCTTTATAGGACTGGTACCAATTTAACATTGGATAGCGCATTGATGGGAACGTCTGATGACACTCTCCATACTCCACACATCTTCCCTCATCTCCCAGACGACAGCGCTTCAATCCTTTACTCCGGCAGCGGAGAGAGAACAAACCTCACAGTCAATAGACTCTCCAGCGACGAGGGTTCCAATCAACTCACTGTTGTTAAATGCATGTCTTCAAGCGTAGAAGATAATCTATCTTCGGTAGGGCTGAACGATCACGAAAAAGACGATAAGCATTTTAGAAAAACTACAGTTTTGGTCGAGAGAAAACTTAAAAAGAAATCAGAAAGCTCGTCTTCCAAGTCAAAGTTGACCAGACAGGATTCAATTGATTTACCGGATGAACTTCAGTCGAGGCAGTTTGATTTGAGTGACGGAGATTTAAATAAATTAGATAAAGAAACTGAAAAAACAGACCCCATCAGAAATTTACAAATTCCACTTATATCAATTTCTGAAATTCCTAAAAGAAACCCGAGTAATGATGCCGTAGTAAACGCGGAGGATTTAAATCTTGATAAAAGCGATAGAGTTAATTTATTGAAGAAAGGAGGGAAGTACTTGGATATCAAGAGCTGTTTGAAAAGCAATTATAGCAAGTTAATCAGTCAGAAATCAATCGACATGGCTTTAGTTCATTTCACAAATGAAGCGCAAAACAAAATGATGGATTTAAATAATATTTCGATAGAAGACTTACCCGATTCGACGTCTGTTATCAGAGAAAGTCTTCCGACACCGCAATTCGATAATATTGAACCGATTGCCCTCAAAAGAAAAAGATTCCTACTATCGAGAAGCAAGTCATCATCTAGAAATGTTTCCAACGATACTGAGAAAATTTCTGACATAAATCTAGCGAAAAATGTGGAAGAAAATGTCGGGATCAGTCTTGAAAGTATCGGCGCAAATATATCGGATAATAAAGATTCTGGCTACGAATTAATGCTCAAATGGCCCGATGGTAAAAAAGTTTACTTAAAAGAAGTTTCCAGAGATGCAAATTCGAAACCACAACACAACGATAACACAGATGAAACCGCCAATAAATCATTTCAAATTTCACCCGCTTTAAGTCATCAAAGCGAACCGGTGATCAACAAACCAAACATAAAACAAAAAATAAAAGACATGATCAACTGTAACAAACAAGACACGAACAATGTCATTTTAAATCCTCTTAATTCAATTCAAATTCTGCCAGAAAACTATGTTTTCGTTCCGCAGATAAACACAAACTTGGACCCAAATATATCTGTACCAGTTCTTCCAAATAATATACAGTTTGTATCGGTCCTACCAGCCCCAAAGATACAAACGCAAGCTATATTGATTCCTAATAAAGTGAATACTAGACTTACGCAGCAGCCTGAAGTAATAACGGCCCAACCTGTCATCAGAACTATATCTGGGGGAAATATCTACGATGAAGTAATGATTTTGCCTAAACCCGCCATCAATATTACCCCGAAAATTTCAGAACCAATAAAATTTAATCTAAGTAATCCTATTGTTAATAAAAATAATAAAAGAGTGCAGAATGTTTCAAACATGCCAAATAAGAAATTAAAGAGTGACGCATCTGCGAAGACAAATGATGCTCCATTGGATAGTGACTCAGCCAAAAGACTTATTGTTCAAGAGAGGAACAGGAAAGCAGTGTGTCGATACAGGTAATCATTCAATAATATCATTTAGATTATTGTTGAAAGGGTTGGATATAGGTGCCAAAATGAGCGGAGTGTCAGTAAGCTGTCTCTTGTATGCGGATGACGCTGTCCTACTTACAGACAACGAGCACGAACTACAAGTCCTGGTGAATAGTATGTATCTGTAATGATCTGATGATGAAAGTCAAAGGTAATGATTTTTGAAAAAGAAGAAATCATGACAGTATGGTGAAATTATGTACTATATGAAAGGGAGTGGAGTTGAATCTGATAGGGGTAATTGTTGTTTAATAATTATTGGGAAATATTATAGGACCATATCAATAATTGAGTTTTTATTTTTGAATTATGTATTTATAATATTTTCTTTATTTTTAATGGCTTGTTTACTTTCTAAAATATCATGGTTATTTATTATTTTGTTTCTATTATTAACATGTAAAATTCCTATTTTTCAATGAGGTGGTTGAGGAATTCCTAGAAGTTTTTTTTTAAATATATTTTTATCATATTTTGTTTTGTTTTTATCTGCTTTGGTGTTTTAATATTTTTATCTAATAAAGTGGTAAATCTTTGTCAGGATAAAAAAGCAGAACAAGCTCCAGGCGATACAGGAGGCCAACCGGACCCTGGAGAAGATGAACCATGGACTGATGGAGAAGTTGGAACTAGCCATGAAGGAGATCCAGGGCCTCAGGCATGCCCTTTCACTGCATGCTAACTGCGCTCTCGTCACACCCGAAAGAGGTGAATACTTTTTTATATGGTTCTCGTCAGAGTCATTTTATAAAAATATATAATTGTAAAAATGAGATTTAAAAATATAAATATTTCATCATCATCAGCCATTAATCATCCAGTATTAGATATTGACTTTTCTTCCGGACTTCCACAACTCTCTATCCCTCGCCACTCTGTGTCATCGACCTGCCAGGATTTCTATGTCCGGTTCTCGGTCGCCATTCCAGGGTGCGGTCGCCATTCCCGGTGTCTTGTCCACTGATCATCCGTTGTCCTCGCTATAAGGCTAGCCCAATGCCACTTCAACGAACGATTCACAAACGTCATTCCCATAAAACTTATTAAAACTTTTCTTCTTCGATGGCCCTACAGCCCATATCGAGCCTTAGCCTCCAACTCCTCCTGTCTTCTGCTTTGACCCTCCAATCTGACACTCGTAACAATTTTGCCCCATCTCTCCCAACTTCATCCTCCCATCACAGCCTTAGTCGTCCAATTGGTCTTCTACCACCTGGGTGCCACTCCAACAAACTTTTTTTTTTATTAATTATTCAAAATTAACTTTAACCGATGCAGCACTCCATCCTTCTCTTTTCGCCCCCGCTGGAGAAGCGGTGTGATGGGTTTTGCTAATCTCATCGCCACCAATAGGCATCACCTGCCCAATAGACATTAGTTATTCAATACATTGTTTTATATCATTATTCAAGAAACTATAAATATAATATAAGACCTTATTAGTTATAGTATTTTGAATTATTATTTACACATTTTATGTTTACAGGAAACCCAGCAATCGTCATGCCGTCGCAACAAAGTGTGATATTCACGAATGTCAAAACAACCAACAACAATTTCATTTCGACGGCGGTGAATCAGACAAAGAAAGTGCCAACCAATATGCAGTTTAAATCGACAGCAGACAGTGCTGAAAACCTACAAAACAAAAATAAAGACAGCCCGAGCATTTTGAATTATAACAATTTGAATATCATTCAGAACAGACAATACGACGGAGTTTCATCAAAGAATGAAGCTCTAACAAATGTGGTCCAATTGAACATGACAGGAAGTGACATGCATTCAAATGTTTGTGATATTGATTCAGTTGATCTGACATCACACAGTGGTTCCAATATACGGTTAAATATTAATAGACACGAACTTTCAAATGTTGAAAACGAAACCCAAAATGTTTGCAACGAGTCTAATGTGCACTTTGATATTAATAATCATGAAATGCAAGTTGAAAATGTGTGTAGTGAAGATATTGATTTAATGAACACGCACGATGGTTCATATGCTTTTTCAGAAGAGCATTTTACAAGTAAAGATACTAATATGAATAATGATTCTGTTTTGATTGATAATGCATCGAATTCAGACGAAATGTATGAAAATTCTTCTCTGCATTTGAGTAACATCGATTCGGGAATAAATAATTTACATTCTGCGTGCTGCAGTGTGAATGATGAAGGTTCTAACGTTGGAAGTAATCATATGAATCAAGTTCAGAAAGTTGATTTTGAAACTCAGAATAAATACTCTGTTATAACAGAAAATGTTAAATAATATATAGTACATAATGTGTAGATTAGAATGGCCTATAGCATAGAGGATTCCCACCGCTTACGAATGGCGCCTTTGGCGAATGGTGCCATTCGTCAACTTCGCTCATCAATCCCTAGGCCCGTCCCCCGTCCATGGGGGACTTACGTTAACTGGGGATCGCAACATTCCAACAAAAGCAAGAGGGACTCCGGGTCACATATCGCCTCTTTGCGAGAATAACGTGACATTTCAAAAATCAAATCCGCCGTGTTCAACATTATTTTCTACAAAAACATGGTATTTTTAAAGTGAAAAACAGAGAATTTATGAGGGAAAGAGACAACACAACAGTGGTATATTGTGTTGTCACGTTGTCTCTTTCATACGGGTATCTTGTTTCATTTTTAAATTTTTCCAGATAACACGTTATTCTTGCAAAGAGGCGATATAATCTTCTCTTCTTCTTCTTATTCTTAGTGTAGGCCTAGTGGCCTGTTTCTTAAGAGGAATTGGCCTCCTGCAAAGTCGACTCCCAGTTGTCGATCCATCTCTTTGGTGGTCTGCTCAGGGGTCATCTACCTTGGGGCTGGCCGTGTAACATAATGAAGGGGAGTCTGGATGGATCCATTCTCCACACATGTGCATACCAGTATCTTCTCCTTTACCTACCCCACCTAACGACATCCTCGACCTCGCATATCTCCCTTATCCGTGTATTCCTTAACCTCTCTTGCAGTGTCTTGCCAGATATACAATATCTGAGCGTCTTCATTTCTGACACTGAGTGTGTTTTTTTTTATTTAATCAATTAATCAAATTAAATTTATTTTTCACTTCTGTCCCAATCTCACAAAACAGAGGAAATCATGAAACATGATTTTATGACCTAATGTAAAATTATTTCAGACAGATATTGGTGAGCATGGGACAGAGTGAGGAATGAGAAAGAAAATGGGGAATGATGAAAAAAAAATCCTAAGAAAATAGAGAAAACACTGATCGTGGAAACTAGGGACAGGAATATATGGAACCAACATTTTAATATGTACAAAAAAAAAGAAAAAAGATTGAGCCAAGGACAAGGCTCTACAAGGTGTTCCCTCCACCCCAGCGAGGAGTCCTATAGTAATGGCCTATAGCAATGATAGGTTTAAAAAAAAACTCTTGATCCACGCTGTTTCACATATCATATCATCAACCATTAGTTGTCCAGTGTTGAACGTAGGCCTCCCTTTCCGATTTCCACAACTCTCAATCCCTCGCAACTCTGTGCCATTGACCTCCTGGCACTCTTTTGATGGCTTGTGGTCTGCCTGGGTTTCTGTAGCCGGTTCTCGGTCACCACTCCAGGTGCGTCCTGTCCACGGATCACCCATTCTCCTCGCTATATGGCCGGCCCAATTCCACATTAACAAAGCTAATTTTGCACGCTACATCAGCAACATTTGTCATTTATAGGATCAAATCTAGAAATATTAATAATTTTTGCACCCCTAGTTAAAGAGTTTTGTTTTTTGAACTAAACAAACAAACATACCATCGCACTGTTTTCCCGAAGAATAAACAGATCTAGTTTCATACACATTTATACAGCGAGTCATACAGGCAAGTCGATTCTTCTGACTTGGAACATGGCCAACTTTTAAAATTTGAATTGATTTGATAATGCCATGTTTTCCTCGGTCTTTTTCGACACATTGTTAACATATACGTTTTTTAACAATTTTTTCTTAATCCATTATTTCTGTATGTCAGCTGTCAAACTCACACAAATGACAGAATTAAAATATTTAGAGGGAAATTTAAATTTGTAAAATAGATGTTTGGGTTTGTTCGAATATACCAGTGTGTCGTTAGACTCATTAATAAAGTACCTACCCACAGTTGCAAATAAGGGGTGAAAAGAAGATAATTAGTTTTTAAGTGTTAATGCTGAATATATAATATTATATTTTGTTACAGTGATGCCAAAATAATTTTAATAATATAGTTTTGTTGTACTATTTGTGATGATAAGGAGTATATATTTTATTTTTATTTTATATTTTTTCTATGCAATAGAAAATTATACAATTCACTCATATAATAAGTTTAATTTAAGTCTTCTACAGAAGTCTGCATTACTTGAGCAATAATATAATATATAACTTCATATTTAATTAGATTTGAAGAAAACTATCAGGCATTGTCAAATGTTTGATTATTTGACATCGCATTGTACAAAATAAATAATAATAATACATTTTTAGTATTCTTAATGAATCTGTATATAAAATTAAAGGTATCTTGATTGATAATAAAATGAGCAGTAATAATATTAATACATTTTATGGGAGTGATATCCTAGGGCATTATCAAATGTCATTTGACATTTAGTTTTAATCTTTCGTATGAAGCACTTAATTTGTGGTGTGACATTATTAAATTAAATAATAATACACTTTTATTGTTTGTATCAACACCACTTTATTTTTACAACATTTTGAATGTATGCAAATACTGGATTTTACCCATTGCGGGTTATCATTTCAAGGATTAATTGGATATATTTCAAGGATTAACCCGCAACGGGTAAAATCCAGTATTTGTATACGTTCAAAATGTTGTAAGAACAAAAACTGGTCCAAGTTAAAAATAGCATATAAATTGGAGTGACATCTCCAGGCGTTATCTAGCAATACGTTAATGGCAGTAGCCTTTCACATTGCGTTAATAAAAATATCTTCTGCTTAATGCTTAATCCAATCTCCATAGATGGCACTAGTGTGTAGATTGAAATATAACATGTGAAGTTTGGTGTTACATAGTAGCTTATATACAACTTCCAAAAATTTGTTAGACATGGTGGTCGTAAGAAGGGTGGAATGGGGAATGTTGTATTACATAAAGCGTGCGCTTAACCCAAACGATGACAGGTCATAAGTCCTGTAAACACCTCGACAACCATATTCTGTTCCCAATTTGCATATTCGTCTCTATTGAGATACAATTACCACTTTATTTGGTAACATCAACCGGTTTCGCTCCCGCCGGAGCTTCGTCAGGGTGAGAGACTAAACTAAATATAAAATCAGAGAAGTACACTTTCTCCTACCCCTCTTTCTCCCCTCCAGTTTATATTTCTTTCTTCATATGTTGTTCTCTGGTATGGTGGTGAAACAAATACTAAAAGTGTATTATTATTTTACTTAATTTTAAACATTTGATTCTCTGTGTGTCAATGGCTAGCTAGCTTTGTAGGGATGGCCCTAAAAAGGACCTTATCTTTTCTATTTTACTGTCATTGTGGTGGAAGGTTTGGCCAAATTTGCGTCGTAGAGGCATCTTCTTTGCCACATATAAAAATTTAATATTGCCCTAACACGAAAAAAGTCACTACCATATCTAATTAAACTTCTAGAATACAGATGCTTTAATCAATACTAAATATTTCTATCATTTAAAATTAAATTAAATTAATATTCTATTTTCTCTAAAATGACATTACAAATATAATAATTATTAAAATGTCACTCTGTAACAGCGCTTGAGCAATGGGCTAACGTTAAGAAGGCAGAATACTTTAGAGAAATTGCCTTTTGAACATTGTCTAACTAATTTTTAAAGTGTTGATCTGCTAAGTAATCATGTTCATTTGTTTGATCAGAATGCATTATGTATATCATATTTGTAGACGGTAGAAATTTGCTTAAAAGAATATGTGGATTTATCGACTGTGAAAAGGAAAAATTCCATTAGTGACATCATAAAATTTATGATATTTAAATTATTTGCAAGGTTCTTAAAATTATATTATATTTAATGTTTAAATTCATTCTTGATACAGAATGAAAAGAAGAAACAATATTTTTGACTTTTCACTCGCAAACAATATATGAATAATTATAACTTTACTTATAAGATACATTTTTCTTGTTATTTTATATAATTTATATTAATAATTCCATTATATTATACAGAGCAGACCCAAGACAGAGCTTACTGGAGAAATCATGTTTGGAGGACCTACCCACTTAAAGTAGGAAATGACAAAGCGAAAGAATTCCTCTATATTTTTAAGTATTGTTTTTTTGTTATGAAGATTTGGAAACTTATATTATTTGCTTATAAACTAATTCACTTGGGATTTTATCTTTCTACTGTTGATATTCGGAATGAGAGTATTTGAATCAAAGACTGAAAGAAATATTATAATAAATCATTTAGTTTTAGTATATTCAAAATTAGAATGGAATATTATTTCAAAGTGCAACTTGTCCAAGAGAAAAATATTATCATGATAAAATAGTTCACATAACATTGGTTTCTATGGTCATTAGTTTGGAATTTAATTTCATGTTAAATAATTGATATTTAAGCTTTCAAAACCATTATTTTTTACAGAATTAAACATTGTGTTTTAGTGGACAGGTAACACTTTGAAATAATGTTTTTCAAATATAGAATAAGCTAAATATGCAAGTCAGAATGCAATATTGTATCCTATCTACCTCTCCTGCTGGGATTAGGCAGAACAGTTAGTTTTTAGATAAGTTTTTTCCTCAATTATACTTTTTTAATATTATTTTTACTGCCTTATGAAGAGCAGAGTAAAACATGTATTTTTATTTATATAAAAAAAATATGATGCATACTTATCAATAGTATCATAGTCTTTTATTTCCATGACTAAAACAAAAGACAGCAAAAGTTACTGTGATACCTGATTATATTTTTGTGATTTTGTTTAATAAATATAATGAAAAAATCTTCTTCGGCATATTTTCATTAATCCATAGGTTGTGGTGGAGCCCCGAGCGAGCTTAGCTTTCTTCATCCACAGTGTGCACATTAACCATATTGAAAATGGAAACTGAAGAAGTCAAAAGTCGGTTGCATATGAAAATACAATGCCTGGACATATATACACAACAATTGTAAAATTTTGAGCAGAAAAATTGGTTGAATTCAAATGAAAAATATTAAGTAACCTAAAAAAAAAGTACATTTTTTAAAGTCAGATTTTTATATTTTTCTGCTAACATAAATTCGACAACGTGTAATTAAATTAATGTTTTACGCGTGATTCATTTCAATTATACGTTTTTAATTTTTATGGTAAATTAAGTACTATTCCAAATATTATTCTAATTGTGATACTACTGCCCTCTATTGCCTTTTTATATCAAATGAGTATAGTACATTTTCGAACACACACCTTGAACTTCCAAGCAATTTGCGATGCGCTGCAACGGTATAGTCAACTTCAGTAAATCGCTATAGCGCTCTACAGTTTCTTCAAATAAAAATATTTTTAAATCAAAGAGTTATAAGTTTCGGTTGGGTGAACTGTACCGCTGTGCGAGGTTGCCCAACATATCGATAAAACCGAAATGATAGAGGTTTCTGTTTTACCGACCCGCACCATGTTTCTTCTTCGCCCGAGATTTTTTCCTCTGTTTTCTATTGTTACTTTCGCGATATCGTGTCGGACGGATCTGAACTCTGAAAAATATAGTGTTTGAATTTTATTTTATCTAATATTCGATGCAGCCATGACTTATTCGGGCAGAAATAAATTCGAGGTGCGTATCGAAATACTTTTGTTCATTTGCTAGACGCTGGGAATTTGTGTTTATTTTTCATTTTGACTAGGAAACAGCTGATCTGGGTACTGGCATGCCGGGAGATGTCTTTGTTGTGTTTTGAAAATCGTTATTTTTAGCATTCACCTTGTCCATTTCCATTGGAAAACGGATTTGTTTCCTTATAAATTGATTCATCTCGATTTCTAACGTTTTGTTCCTATATTTTATTGATTTTCCGAAGCATTCCTAGCTATTTTGTGCACTCACTACGGCGTAATATCTAGATATAGTGTCACTTGTCATAACAATTATTTTACATAAACATTGAGGAATTTCCTTCGGTTTTCCTCGATAGAACCGTTATAAATATACACAAAACCCATTTCGTAGTAAGCGCATTATAGTATGCGTACTTGTAATAATTAAATATGAAATTTTCATCCCAATTCTTTGTTCGGAATGAGTCCAATTGAAAATCCAATAAGACATTTTTTCCTGCTTTGTACCGTAATATCCGTCTGCTAAATATATTTTTAGTGTAAATAAATAGTTTATCTGAATAATTGAACTAACATTACCGTATTAAATATCCCATTATTTGCATTCAGCACTGTGTATTTTTCTATGTTTATTTTTTCTTATCTTTTATTTATATTATTTTTCCTATTCTTATCTATTGCTTCATTGCACATCATAAACAAATGAAGTGAGTCGCATTTTTTGTTTATAATGCAAGCGGAACACGCCATGTCCCGATAAGAATTAAATAACCAAGAAATAATCATTCTTACATCGTGTCCAGCAAACTCGACGTTTGTTATTTTCATATTTGATCAGTTTCTACAAGGATTGCTCTTTTAATTTGAACTTCAATCCTCATAATTCATGAAAATGTAAAATTCCGCCATAAATTGCCTGAGTTATTCTATATTTGAATATACTTTTGTTTTAACATTTTTTTTCGTGTTTTAAAACGTCACTTCGATGTTTTTGCTACAAGGGTGTATTTGTAGCCTCCAACCCAATAATTACTAATTTATTCACAATATTTTGTGCTTCTGTCCGGATATTTTGTAGTAATATGAAGATTGTTCATTGTTAAAATATTAACCTTTGAAATCCGAGCTTGATAGATTTTTTTTCTTTTCACTTTTCGACATATTGTTAATTGACAAATGAAACCATTTATTTTTAGGCTAAATCCAGATTTATGTTTTTATTATTATTATTGAATGTCTATTTATTTTAATAAAAAATCAGAGATTTTTATAACTACTTAAAACCAGAATACCCACGTACTAAATTTCAAAGATAATAATTTATTAAAATTTCACTGAATTCGAATGTTTCAAGCATTTAAATATGGAATACATAATATTTATATGCTTCTCGCGCCTTTTTATTCGATCGGACCAATAGAAATAAAGTGTTTTCGCTTATGGAATTATAATCCACATCCCTTTGATTTTGTGTCTTACCCGATAGAAAAATCTTATTTTTAAAATTCGTTCGTTCGTTTCGGAAAGTTCTTGTTCATATGTGCATACGTATGAAGAGTTTCGAATTTGTAACACTTCGAAGACTTCTTCTTCAGTCTCAACGTAAAGATTGGTCTGCAGCGAGGTGACGCATCTCCTCTTCCACTCCGCTCGGTCCTCGGCAACTCTCTTCAACTCCTAATAAGAGGTGCAGCCCATATCTCGGCAAATCTGGTCTAAGTACTCCTGGCGAGGTCGTCCTCTGCCAATAGATCCCTCGACCATTCCCTCCAACACATCATGCAGGAAACATTCGTGTCGCAACACATGACCAATCCATCTCGCGCGCCTCTCCGCTATGGTGTTCAACATCTGCCTATTCTCTTCAACTCTGTTGAGAACCTTCTCATTTGTAACGTGGTCCCTCCATGAAACATGAGTAATTTGTCGGTAGGTCCACATTTCAAACGCCTCCAGCCTTTTGCGCTCTCTTTCGCCCAGGCACCAAGTCTCGCAGCCGTATAGTAAAACACTCCACACCAATGTTTTTATTAGTTGTTTTCGGGGGTTTAGGTCTATGTTATTGGACTCGAATATTTTAGCTTTCTTGTTGAAGGCAAGTTTGGCCTGGTGGATACGACTAATCGACGTCTTTCTTTGATTCGAAGACTAAGCAACGATATATCGATGTTCGCAAATCCATCGAGAAATGCTAACTACGATCGTCAATATCTAAAAAAATGCTCATAAATGTTCAAATTATAATCATTTCTGTGTGATAAATAGTGCATCTCGCTCATGCGCTCGTACGAACAAACAAGAGAAAAAGAGATGGCGGACGGTCCGCACGCTACCTTTTTCATGTATGGTATGAACAATGAATTATCTTTTTTTTTTCAAAATTGCCTATTGAGTGTAGCACTACTCACTAGTATTTTGAAAACGTCGTAGCAGACAAAGGGTTTTGTAAACGTCGTAGCAGACACTTTGTGTTGTGCATTCATATTTGAATAAATATAATTATACTTTGTATTACAACATTTTTTATTTTCACTGAACTCAGACATGTTTCGGTTACAAGTAACCTTTATCAATGTATACAATTTTAACTGTCAAATAAAAGAGAGCAGTCTCGTATACTCGTAATGGAGATCGAGTTATGTATAAAAGTGGAAGGGGTATAATTAGGATTGAGGAGAGCGGAGATGTAACGGGAACATATCGAGCATGGGAATTGAATTTAAATTTAATTGTTTATTTAGTATATTTTCATCATTTTTTTAAGGGTATTGTCATTATTTTTTTTAAAGGTATTGTCATTATTTTTTTTTAAGGGTTTATTGTTTGGGGAAGGCAATATTTCTCTCCATGTAGCGGATGTCCCAAATAAGAGATATTTTGAGTCTTTACATTCAACAAGAGTTCCCCATCGGTATTAGCTGTAAGGCGTCTGAGATTGTTACCATTTCGGTCCATGACATGCGAAACATTCTGCGGTGTAATCAAACTTCGAGTAGGTACTTCTTACCAGTGTTGGAAATAAATATTTTTCTAATAGTGCCGTATCAGGTCCTTCCGACGTTGGAAAATCACTGTGGCGAATGCTTTCTCGCCTCGGTGATTTCCTGGAAAGTGTTACTGGAGTGGTTTCTCATTGTCCTTCCCTTAGCTGGTAGGTCTCGGTTTTGCGGGGCCGAAGTAACGCCATACACCCTCTACCTGTCTGCTGTGACCCTGATGGTCTTCTTTTTGTCCTGTCACACCTCCGTGGTGCACAGGGCCTCAATGAACCTTCTCCACCCGACTCTATCGCGTGCCTGATGCCTAACATCATCCCAAGTGAGGCCTGCTGCTTTAACCTCGTCCTGCAGGGCTCTTCTCCAGGTGGCTCTAGGTCTGCCTTGCTTCTATTTCCCGCCATAGGGGACCAGTCTAGTGCGCCCTGAGCGATGCGGGCTGAGTTCCGTCTCAGAATGTGACCGATCCACTGCCATTTGCGTCTAGCGACTTGTTCTCTAATTGGCTTTTCGTCTGCCATGGTCCAGAGAACGGCATTTGACATTGTTTGGGGCCAATAGATCTTGAATATTGAGCGAAGGCACCTATTTATAAACACCTAGAGTTTTCCAATAACCCTGATGGTAAGGCACAGTGATCACATTTACCGACTCACTCTAGGATGCCAGATAGTCGGACTTATTGGAAGTCTTGTTGTTGTCATACAAGGTGGCATTTCACGACATTTTATAGATACATATCTTACAGCAGGGTATATACCACCGTGACACTTCAAATCATTTGAATCGATAGAAATCAATATTCTTCTTTAGCCTATTCCCGTCCATTCCTGAACAAAGGCCTTTTCCATTTGCTTCCACGCCATGCTGTCTTGTACAGAATGCCAGGTTATGCATACGTGTTGGTTCAGGCCATCCTTCCACCGTAGTTGGGATCGCTCTTTTCTTTGCAGTCCATAGTCTCTGGCAGCAGTCTTTTTGTCCATTTTTCGTCCTAGCTTCTGGCTACGTGACCTACCCATTGCCACTCCAGAGTCGCTACCCGGTGGATGATGTCAGTGACCTTTGTTTCTTCCCTCACCGTATCGTTTCTTACTCTGTCTCTCAGGGGTATTCCTAACATGGCTCTTTGGGTCACTCGTAGTTTCTCGGCACTTTTTTTGGACAATGTTACAGTCTCGAGGCCATAAGTACCAACTGGCAACACACACGCTTCATAAACATTTCTTTTCAGGTTGATCGGTATTTTACGTTATTTTTTAATGTAACCCAGCTTAATCCAATTCTTCTCTTGAGCTCTGCGGCCAATCGAATATTGTGTCCCAGGTACCTATGTATATTCCTGGACATTCTCGATTCTGCTGCCATCAACGCTGATATGAAGCCTTTCCGTGCCCATCACCTTGGTCATTGCTAGGTTCATACTCGAACCTACAGATTTGTACAACATCGTTTAGTTCTTTAAGCATTTCGGCTAGTTCCTCCGGAGTATTGCTTACGAGTACGAAGTCATCGACAAACCGTTAATAGTTTTTACTTAAGCACAACTATACAAAAAACTAAAAATAAGCGATTTTGAGGAAAAAAATAATGCTTTTTCATAAATAGTCAACCAACAGTCCGTCAGAACATATCATTGATTTATTTAACACTATCGGGACTATGGTGGGGCTATGGACGACCTTCGTGGCCGAGTGTTAAGTGCACTGACTGCCACCCCGAAGATTCCGGGTTCGATTACCGGCGAGGGCAGTGTGACTGTCTTTGGTCTTGTGTAGAATTCACGTGACAATAAAATGGCGATAGATTAGCTTCCTATCACATGTCACGAGAATCATTAAGATAGCTATAATACCCTTTACATCGATTTAGCTCTTGCTGTCATGATGTAAATAGCGATTCAAGAAAATAATAATAATAATGTCAAGATAAACTACAAGTACAAAAACTTATTTTTCTTTTCACATAAAATTAAGGAACTTTTTTTTTATTGTTATATTACACATAAATCGCATTCCGACATTAAAAGGTTGGCAATAAAAATGAGAGTGATGACGTCACGGACAATTGACTGACTTAATTAGTCGGTATTATAGTTACATTGTTAAAAATTTGGAATATTTGAGACAAATGGTTCTCAGATGGCCAGTATCGTTCGGCATTCGGAAAAAAATAAGTAAAAAAATCTAACTAACCAACTAACCATCACGTCGTTTCACCGGAGGGGTAGGCAGAGAGGATGGATCGCCACATTGTTCTATCCTAACATAATTCTCGCGCATCTTCTACATTCACACATCGTGACATGCACGCTCGTCGATTGTTCCTACTGAGAACATATCCGTCTTTCAGTAATTGATTAATTTGGTCATGCCATGTCTTCCTTGGCCTTCCTCGACTTCTTTTCCCATTCACACCACTTGTATATATATTTTTAACCATCTTCCCTCATCCATTCGTTCCATGTGTCCAAACCGTCTTAGACAGGTTAAAATATTCCCTCCTATTTATCGTTACATATATATTTTTAAATGAAATTTGGCATACGCATTGTTCTCACAAGAAAGATATCTTGGTGCGCCACTGACATCGGGTATTAGCGAATTAGCTGGTCTCTCTCTGTGAGGACACACATAATAATGTAAGATAAGGTCGCGCGACCTTGCGCCGGTCAAGGTGCAGGGTAACCGACCACACTTGTCGGTGTTCCGCCATTTTAAAATAAATACACAACCAAGTCGATGGCCTAAGCACATAGACGCCATAAAACTGCGGTTGGCGAGCTGAAGGAAAATGAAAAAATAAAATATTAATTCACTAGTGTACTAACCAACTAATCATCACTACATTCATAGATCGTAGCATGCACACTCGTCGATTTATATACTAAAAGGGGGTGGAGTTATGTATAAAAGTGGAGAGGGTATAATTAGGATTGAGGAGAGGGTTTTTTCTGTACCCTCTCCACCATCAGGGAATATCGAACCTCATGCGGCGCCCAGATAATGGAACTAAATTCCAACCGACAGAGAGTTATACAGCTGCTTCAACATCTGTTGTTGAATGTTGAGGAATCGAGAGAAATATGTCAGAAAAGAAAAGTGTGGCAGTCCATCCTTTCTGCCTACTCTTTCGGGGAGACGACGTGATGGTTAGTTAGTTAGTTTTATTTCAATATCAACAACAACAACAAACCATCACGCCGTTTCTCGACCGCCACACTACTCCATCCTGACACACCTCTCTAGATTCCTCCACATTCATACACGCACGTCGATTTTTCCGGCTTCTGACATGACCAACCTTTAAAATTTGATTAATTTGGTCATGCCATGTTTTTCTCGGTCTACCTCGACTCCGTGTTATTTGAATACCGTTTTCTTTATTAATTTTTCGTCTTTATACACGTTTTGAGTAGAGTTTTTTAATATGTTGTCAATGATTATTGTTCTTAATATGTATACTTATTGTTATACTAGAGCCGCTCAGAAGTGAGTCTTGGGGCCATAAATCATTTCCCTATGTCTATCTCGCTTGCACTTACGGGCCTTATGGAGCGGTTTAGGGATGGGCGTAACAATAAAATAAATATATCGATAAGTAACGTTTATTATCGTATCTTGTTCATAAACTTTAACGAGTTAACAAAGTTTTGATATTAAACTTTATTTATGGGTTTTACGTGCGTTTAAATTAGTATGAAATTAGTGACTACCAGATACTAAATTAAATACCAGTAAAAACAGAAAAATTGTTTAATTTTAAAATTTGTATACCGTATGTCTATAAACCCAGAAAGAAAGTTAAGTATAAAAAACAAAGTAGATCATATTGTGGCCCTTAAAAGAGCCGTTTATATTACAAAAAAATGTATCAATCCTCATCGGAGTCTTCTTCATCAGTGATCGACGATTATAACTGAGGGCTCTTCAAGTATATTTAGGAATGCGGAAAACCATGCCATATATGTATCGCCATCCATTTCTGTGTGATAATCAGCATCCTTCGATTTTACCGCTTTAAATATTAGCTTCGCTTCTGGAACAAAGCCAGTCCTTGCGGAACCAGCATGGCAAACTATCAATCTTTGACCTTTTCCTACAGGCTGATTCTTGAAACCTCCTTCATCGTTGCTTCCAAGCCACATACGCTTTCTTGAATGGTTTTGATTAATCCATGTTTCATCCAGATAGAAACGCGGCCGCTGATCGTTAGTTCTTCTAAGTAAATCCAATTTCCTTAAAAAGTCCATTCTGGCACAAACAATATCTGTTCTTTCCATTAAATATTTACGTCCTTCGGCATTTTTCTTATACTTGAACCCAATCTCCTTCATGAGTGTTCTCATCGAAGTTTTTCCGCATTTAAAATCAGGTAATTGCTCTCGGTATTTTTCTAATATTTTCGCCACGGACGGATACTCTCCACTATCATAAAATGAACCTACAGTCCGCTTCAATACACTTTTATCAAAATCGTCAATATTGGTGACAGTTTCTTGTTTCTTAAAATTTGCTCTTGGTGTACAGGGGCTGCTTGATTGCAATAATTCAGTCTTTATTCGGTCCACTGTCACTCTACTCACACCACAAATAAACGCGGCCATTTCACGTGGTTTGTTGAAATTAAGAGAAGCTATTTTATTCGGATCACTTTTCAATTCATTGACAAACAAGAATACGTTGTGAATCACTGTTCGAGTTTGAGGGCTAATATCGCCATGTAATTTCTTCAAATCAATGTTGGAAAATAAAGTATCAATAGTGCGTAACGAGTGGTGACACACGAATGAATTCATTTAATTGCAGTAAACACATTTATAACAAAAAAGCACTGCATTCGGTAAAAACCAATCATTAGTGACTCATCGTACATATCATAACGTACATATCATTACAAAATCATTATAGTGACTCATCGACACCACGAGAGCAGGTAGCCGTATACCGATAACAGTTCTGGGGCTTCCCATCCCTATTTCTATTGACATTTATGGCCCCACGACTCCGTTTTAAACGGCTGTAGTATAGTGTGTATGGTAGAGCCGTAAGTGTAACTGTAAAGTGCGGTGTGAATGGACTGAGAGGAGATGCCTCATGCCGGCGCGACGGCCGTCCCGACGTTCAACGACCGCGGGCCCGGCCCTCAAACTGTGGCTCGCCCCTCGCCCCGCACTTCAATACACCCGATACCGATTTCGGCATTATTAACGTCAAACCGCTTTTATCGAAACGTATGCATTCAATATATTTTTGATTTAAATCATTACGACCTTCATGGCCGAGTGGTAAGTGATATGACTGCTACACCGAAAGTCCTGGGTTCGATTGTGATTGTCACACTGTCTTTGATCTGGTGTTGATTTCACGTGACAATAAAATGGCGATATATTAACTACCTATCACATGTCACCAGAATATATTATTTAAAAACAAATTGTATGTATATATTAGGTCCTTACATATGAAATTGGCGTTTTGTATGGAAGGAACATAAAGTTGATTTTTTTTTAAATATAATATATTTATTTAATCAAAGTATGTACCATTGCTATCTATGCACTTTTGCCATCTCATAGGTAGTTCATCGATCCCTTTACTAAAAAAACCATTCGGACGGGAATCAATAAAATCTTTGAAGTCGGTTTGGACTGCCCCATCGGAGTTGAATTTTTTCCCTTGCAAGAAGTTATCCAAATTTCGAAAAAAATAATAATCTGTTGGGGCAAGGTCCGGAGAGTACGGTGGATGTCTTAGACATTCCAATTGAAGCTATTCTAATTTGGTAGCCGTCTGTTGTGCAGTGTGTGGTCTAGCGTTATCATGAAGCAGCAGTGGCCTAGAGCGATTAACCAGTCTCGGTTGTTTAGCAGCTAGCTTTTCCATCATGGTTTGCAGTTGCTGACAATAGACATCTGCCGTAATCGTCTGGCCAGATTTAAGAAAGCTGTAGTGAACGACACCAGCACTAGTCCACCAAACGCTCACAAGTAACTTTTTTGGAGTCAATTTTCGCTTGGGGCATGGTTTGGCTGGTTCGGCAGGGTTCAGCCATTGCGATGAGCGCTTTCGATTATCATACAAGATCCACTTTTCATCACAGGTAATGATTCGATTCAAAATCCCTTCATTATTGTGCCGGTTGAGTAATGCAACGCAGCAGTTAACGCGCGTTTGTTGATTTGCTTCACTCAATTCGTGAGGTACCCTCCTTTCAAGCTTTTTCACCTTCCCAATTTGCTTCAAGTGGATTAAAACAGTTTTATCACTAACACCGCAGCCTGCAGCTAAATCGGACGTGGTTTGCGATGGATCCGCTTCCACAATAGCCTTCAATTCTTCATTATCAACTTTGGTCTCCGGCCGTCCACGGGGCTTGTTCTGCAGGTCGAAATTTCCAGAACGAAAACGTTGGAACCAAAAACGCACTGTGTTTTCTTTTGCGGCACCGTCGCCATACACATCATTAATCCTTCGAGCCGTTTCTGCAGCACTGGTGCCACGGTGGAACTCGTACTCGTAAATAACGCGATATTTCAAGTTTTCCATTTTGTAAACTGAGTGACGCAAAGAAAAAAACAATTGAGGAAAAAACAAATGAATTATAATTTTCGAAACACAAATACTTGAGTAAATAGCTGTATAAATTTGAATTTGGAATTCCTAACCAAAGAGAAGATATTTGAGATCAAAGTTGCCAGTACGGCAAAACGCCAATTTCATATGTAAGGACCTAATAGTAATTGGGTTCAAACAACCTGTTGTATAAATAATAATAATAATAATTAACTAACTATCTAACCATCACGCCGTCTCGCTGAAGGGGTATGCAGAAACAATGGACTGCCACACGTTTATTTTCTGATATATTTCTCTCGCATCGTCAACATTCATACATCGTGTCATGTACGCGCGTCGATTTCTCTGACTCCTCACGTGGTCGAAATTTAATTTTTAATTTATTTAACCGCGTCACGTTTTCCTCGGTCTTCCTCTATTTCTAGTTACATTTACATCGTAAAATATATATTTTTTTATCATTCTTTCTTCATTTATTCTTTCCATATGTCCAAACCATCTTAATGATCCTTTCATTATTTTGTTTATAACAT
This sequence comes from Lepidostoma basale, assembly GCA_022606425.2. Classification (NCBI taxonomy): domain Eukaryota; kingdom Metazoa; phylum Arthropoda; class Insecta; order Trichoptera; family Lepidostomatidae; genus Lepidostoma; species Lepidostoma basale. Next base: position 510,405 of record JAHDVF020000614.1, on the reverse strand, counting down.
CATCATTCGCACCATTCGTTCCATATCTCCAAACCATCTTAGTGACTCAATTTTATTAACCCTTAACGTACCGTGTTCAAAACAAAACGCTCGCTCCCATGTGGTAAGTTCAGTTTACCGCTAACTTTATCTAAATATCAAGCATATGACTAGATGAATCAAAATTTAATTTATGTCATCTTGTAGGGAATTTCATTAGGAATAGATCGATATCTATAACATACATGGATTATTTGAAAAACATATCATTATTAATTTTTTTCTGGAACCATGCGATTTCTAATATGTAATGCGTCACAGCATACGGGCGACTGGACATCGGGTATAAACTTGTCTGCGCGCCTCGGCCGGCGGGGCGAAGATAAAGGCACCTAGGCAAAATGTATAGTACGTTCAAGACAACGAGTACGTATTAATATTTGTCCCTTTTGGTAAAGTGTTAATATTTTCACAGTTCTGATATTATTAAGTTGCGTCCTGCGTTTCCGTCCACAGTGGTATTATTACGTACATATTGAAAAGGTCAAAGATATAATTTATAATACGTTCAAAACAGCGAGTAAGTATTTGTCACTTTTGATAAAGTTGTAAATATTAGCAAAACAAATTCTACCTTAACACGAATGAAGGTGAGGGCAGTCTTAGAAAATATATTTTTTTGGGATGAAGGAAGTAATTTTTTGCTTTTTTTTTTATTACGAAATATTGAGAACACTTCAATGGAGGATTACAATTTTTTTTATAATATTAGGGTCCATAGGTTTTAAGAAAATCAACTTTAAATTGGCAGTGGAAACTCAATTTACCACATGGCAACGCGACGGTTAAGGACGCATTTATCCGCCTTACATTCCTTTCTTGTTCATTAGCTTTTTTTATAATACATTGTTTTTCTGCACATTCTTCTTAGTGATCTCACTTATAAAGCTTTATATTATAAATTTCATCCATTAATACTAATTTTGTGATTGATTTCAAGGTTTTAAAATATTTTTACTTCTAAATTATTTAATTCTACATTAAAAATATGTATTTATTAGATTTAATTTATTTATTTATTACCGTTAAAATTTATAATACTGTTATAATATCACAATTTATTTTTATTCACTGAGAATGTCGCGACAGCTGTTTCGCCAACCGATGTTGGCATCATCAGGTGTTACAAAATACTCTTTTTTATTTGTTTTTTGTAACACCTGATGATGCCAACATCGGTTGGTGAAACAGCTGTCGCGACATTCTCGGATGAAAGTAATAATGTTGAAGTACCATAGTGTTTCGGCCAAAACAATGGACTATTTTATTAATTTATTTAATATAGTTATTAATGTATACAGTTTGAGAGTCAGTGGTGATTGTGTTCAGGCAGGTTATCACCCTCCCTCAGCCCCCACCCCATGCACATCTTGTCACCCTGTAGAACTAATCATCCCAGCCTATTGACACGTCATACAATCCTACCCCTGTCGCATGTCACGGGAATATCCACTAACCAAATAATAGACAAATCATGGTCAAATATCACATCATTTATTTACATTATATAAAATGATGTATCTTATCATTTTATGATGATGTATGTAAATATCTAAAATCTATTAGATATATCTAAGAAAACAAAACTTCGCATATAAGGCCAGTCTTGATATATGGAGCGGAGACCTGGACGCTGAGTTTGGCAGCTCGCCGCCTGCAATCACCGTATGGTCTTAATTAGTCTGCTGAACGCGGTCTCCTCGGAGATCGACGTCTTTCATATTAGTGAAGGTACGTTCAGGAGACAAATACTCTTGACTTTAGAAAGTATCTTGTCTTCCTAATGTCGAACCATCTCTAATGCGTTCCTGGTACTATGTTGTATTTTTATAATATTTTATCTGTACTCAATAGATGCCTTAAACATTTTGCTGTTTGGACTGATTTGATTTGATTTGATTCAACAAAATAAATATTAATTCCTGTAAATTTAACGAAAAAGATTTAAAAATTATTTTATAGAAGATAAGTTTCAGAAACACTTCAAATAACTTAAACATGGCACTTTAAGATCTCTATAAATCTGCAATTATATTTATCGTCGCTCGAACAATGATGTTTAATTCCATATTAAACAATGAAATTAAATTTATATTACGAAATTTATAATATTTATGTGTTTACTTGTTTTTAGAAAATATTTAAAAAAAAAATATTTACCTTATTTATAAATAATGCTAAGAAATTATTATTTCAAAAGTATTTCACTTTCAATATCGAGTATTGATGAAAATGGTAGATTTATTACCAGGGACACAACATCTAATTCTTGATCCAGGGGACTTTGAGCCTGAATGCGATCCGATTCTTTCCTCCCGATTGGGGTAGGCAGAGAGAATGGACCATTCCACTACTCTATCCTGACGATCCTCTTTAGCTTCCTTCGCATTGATTATTCCAACTTCTAACATGACAATTTAGACTTCTAATTTTCTTGTTTGATTAATATCGAAGTGTCACAGTACAAGCATGTAGTAACTAATTTTTATTTGTATTTTTCCAGCTGTCCAAGTTCTTGGGGGACGATGAATGCGCCATCAACAAAAGGCTCCCAAAGGAGCTGCTGTTGAGGATTCTCTCCTACTTGGATGTGATATCCTTATGTCGCTGTGCCCAGGTTTGGTTCTTATATATTAATGCCGGCCTTGTGGTAGAGTGGAAACAGTCCCGGTTCAATTCCCAAATTCTCACGCTGTCTTTGGTCTCTTAGAATTTACGTGACAATAAAAATGGTGATAGATTAGCTACTTATCACATGTTATGAGAATTCAACTCTTTGTTCTTTTAAAGTTTGTTCTCAAATTTTCAGTCAAATACCCTCATGACGTTTTAGTTACTAAGTGTGCGTGGGAGATGCCTATTGGTGGCGATGAGGTTCGCAACCCATCACAACGCGTCTCCCGCAAGTGCGAAAAGAGAAGGATGGAGTGCCGCATCTGTTAAAGTGTGGCAGTCCATTCTTTCTGCCTATCCCTTCGGGAGACGGCGTGATGGTTAGTTAGTTAGTTAGTTTACTATACAGTAATTTGGTTCAAATAACTTTCAAATAATTATTGTTTTAAATTTAAATTTCTTGGTAGAAGTTCATTTTAAATAATGAAAACAAAAAAAAAATTGATACAATTTTTTATTATTATTATGTATTTAGTGTGCTTCCACTTGTGTTTATGTTCAACTGGTTTCGGCAGCTTGCTGCCATCTTCTGGGCCAGAAAATCAGAAGATGGCAGCAAGCTGCCGTAACCGGTCAAACATAAACGGAAGTACACTAAATACATAATAATAAAGAAATTTTGTAAAATTATTTTTTTGTTTTCACTATTTCAAATAACCTGTTGCATACAAAATGTGGTAAGCAATAGAAAACTACCACATTAAAGGCCCATTTGGCATCCCATGAACCAGCAAAGATGTTACACTTGCAGCAAACCAATCTATAGAATTGAAACCTTAAAATATAATAACCATAATATTACTGAAACTAGAAGCATATATGCTTTTTATATATCCAGGATTCTAAATCTTGGAATTTCAACATTTATTTTGATTTACCAGCATGAAAAAAATGACGGCCTTGTAATAATAAATCTTTATAATATCTGTCAAAACTGAGCATACTTGTTTACAACCAAAACTGAGCATACTTGTTACACAATTTTATAATATTTTAAATATCTATATAATATCATTAAGGAAGGGCTGGGTAGTCCGAAACATGTTTGTTATTTAATTTTAATTTGTTTAAAAAGTGAGTGTTGTACACAAAGTAACACAAAGTATGGTGAACATAGAAAGAAAAAAAAATGAAAAAAATTATTCCACATTTGATAAATTTGTTTCTTGTCTTGCAGGTTTCCAAATTGTGGAATATTTTAGCGCTCGATGGCTCAAACTGGCAACGAATTGATCTTTTCAACTTTCAAAGAGATGTAGAGGTGAGACTCTAAATATTGGTTTAATTGGTTCATATTTAAAAAATCAAGTATTATTATAGATTTTTTTTCCGTGTAACTGTAGGCTGCGCATCTCAGCCTGAGAGTGACGCATTGCCCGAGAATGAAACATCGCCGGCCGTGTGCCAACTAGCTCGGAGAATGAAGGGTGGATGTTTATTTTTCACTCTCATACTGCTGGGTAAACGGCACAGCTTAGAAAGAGTTAAGCAAACATTACCCACTGCACCTATATAACTACCCTGATGATGGAGACTGTTACAATCTCTGAAATGCCGTTCGAGGAGGACAAGCTAGATGGATATACCCAAAATCCAAAAAAAAATTACATTTTTAAAGTCATCCAAACTTTCCTTATTATACATATATTGTGCAAGTGTCTTCTTCTCTCGGTGTCGTGTCTGTTCCCCACGATGTTGAGAGTAGGCATATCTGTCCCAGGCTCGTCGAGTCACCTGGGACTCTGGATCTTGGCTTGGTTCCTCTTCATAGTGTTGACCTGGGGAATGATATCCAAAGTGGTTTCGCCTTGCATTCTCTGGAGAATTTTCTTTTCAGGGTTGTCTTTCCTTAACCGAGTGAATTCAGTTTTATGGAGCTGGAAATTCGCTCTTCGTCCACTCTCTATTTGCTATGACGCTGATGGTAATGTCAGAAGTCACATTGCCCGGGGTTCTTGGGGTCTAAAAGAGAACACTTGTGAACGCTAGAGAGTTGGACTTGTCAGTAGTGCTGTTGGTGTCATTGCAATATGGGGCATCACCACATTTTATAGAGGCATACTTCCTGGCAGAGCATATCCCATCCTATCCCTGACAAAGTGCAACATAACAAATAATAAAATAATGTTGGATTGTTGCTAATTTATAATGTATTATTTGTAGGGAAAATTGGTAGAAAACATATCGCAGCGATGCGGCGGTTTCCTCCGTGAGCTGTCACTGCGCGGGTGTGAGTTCATCACAGACGGATCTCTCAAAACTTTAGCTGTGGTAAGACTTTTTTTTGCCTAATATATTATTACATTAAACTTTAAGCTAGTGTGTTAACATTTTTATTTAGGATAAAATTAAAATAAATATTTGGAGTGGTTATACAATTAATGATTATACAGCAAAAAAATTAACAAGCACTCTTAATTGTTGGTGGCAAATATGTTTTATAAATTATGAGCTTAACAATTGATATCTGAAACTTATATAGGCAAAATGAAGCATGTACTTGCAATAAAGCTTCAGCATGTGGACTTTCACAATTTTATTTTATTTTGCGAACTTGTCGGTGAAATATAATGGTCTTGTGTCTAAAGACTCAAACTGAAAGTGTATTACATCCAATGCTTAGTGTCTTAAATTAACACAATTACTAGTTAATACATTTCTTCTTCTTCTGGTGCCGTGTCAGGTCCCCCCAACGTTGATGATCACTGCAGCGAAGGCATCTCTGTCCTGCGCCACTTAGAACAGGTTCTCAACTCTGATCATTCCTGTCCATCCTCTTATATTTCGCAGCCAGGACAACTGCCTTCTGCCAACTCCCCGACGTTCCTCTATTTTTACCATGATTATTATAGATGGTATCTTTCTCCCCTTAGCACATGACATAATTAAGAGACCTTTCTATCCTTCACACTCGACGACAGTTCTCTATTGACTTCGGCTCTCTTTAGTATGTCTGCATAACTGACATCGGTCCACGGTATTCGGAGCACTCTGCGGTATATACACATCTCAAACGCCTGCAACCGGTTCATTACATTCACTTTCAGAAGTCCAAGTTTCATAGCCATATAGTAGAATAGACCATTTAAACATTCTTTGTCTGAGTTTCAGGTTAAGATTATCGTTGCAAAATTATTTTATTCGCTTTTGAAATTTAGGTATATTTCGGTAGCATGTTCATAGCGGGTGGCCGAACGGACAGTGGCATCATAAGAAAGATTGGTGCAGGTAACAAAATGAATGGAGATTTAAAAATAGTTATTGAAAACAAGGATTAATAGTGTAGCATTCCATTTTCTCTCTCCACTCTTTTGGCGAAACGGCGTGATAATTTGAGTTTCGCTTTGTAAAAAGATTATTTAATTTTATACAAACCATCCTGCGACAGTAAAATTGTCATAGTTAACAGTTAAAGCACTAGCGTAAGAAGAGAAAGGTTCCCGTTATGAATCCAAATATTTTTAAAAGCTTTATTTTTATTTACAATTGTAATGTTTTTTTACAGTCATGTCCCAACGTGGAAAATCTGAACCTCAACAAGTGTAAGAAAATCACGGATCTGACATGTCAGTCTCTCTCTAAGCACTGTTCTAAGTTACAAAGGTATGCATATTTTGGTAAATTTTCTGAAAAAAATGTGTGCATGTAGTTGTGAGCGATTCGGTGTGTGTATTAACCTTTTAAATATTCAATAGTCGGCAATATTTTTGAAAAATTGAAACCTATTAAATACATTTTTTTTTTTAAATATGTTAAAATTACATTATAAAGACTTACCATATAAATGATCCGTGCTTCGTTTATGCCTTCATTTATCGTAAAAATAAAACTTATTTTCTCACAAGACGACAAGGTTGGCACGTAACTTATCGTTATAAATGAGATCAAAGATGTTAAATATGAATACGGATTTCTACTAACAGGGATTGCTGTAATTCCTGAAGAAAAAAGAAATCTAGAACACAAGTGTATGAGGAGTGTCAACCCTGCATAGCGACGCATTTTGGTTGACAAACGAAGTTTTTTTTTAAATCAATGTAATATCGATAAATCTTGACAATATGTTGCATCTTATTATTTCAACATGGTGGCAAGAGATGTAACTATGCATTTAAAATATTATCATATGATTTTACCAAAATTTCTTGATGGAAGTTCATTTTAAGTAATAATTTTTTTTTTTTTTTTTTGTATACAACAGGTCGTTTGTACCCAATTACTGTATACAATTTGTTTCAGCTATTATATTGATTCTTATGACATGTGATAGGTAGCCAATCTATCGCCATTCTATTGTCACGAGAATTCTACACCAGACCAAAGACAGTGTGACAATCACACTGCCATCGCCGGGAATCGAACCCAGGACCTTCGGTATGGTTGTCAGAGCTCTTACCACTCTGCCACGAAGGTCGATTAAATAAAACAATGTTTTTTTAACTACTTCCACTTTTGTCTTTATTTCGATTGCAACCGGTTTCGCCAGGCTCGCTGGCATCGACAGACTGGTGACACTATTGCTAACTGAGTCCTTTATATACATACAGATCAGGGGTGGTAAACATGATTCTGTACAAAAAAAATCTTCAAATATTTATGTAAAATTTACTGAATTTAAATATTGGTATTACAGGTATTCAATTGTATGCAATACAATGGATTTAAATTTTTTTTATAGCTTACATATTTATATATAATGTTTCAAATGTCTGTAATATAAATGACTCAATTTGCAATAGTGTCACCAGTCTGTCGATGCCAGCGAGCCTAGCGAAACCGTCCGCTGTTGAAATAAAGACAAAAGTGGAAATAGTAAAAAGACATTGTTTTATTTAATTATTATTTATAATATTAGTTTATTTTAAAACAGTCAAACTTGGCTAAATATTAAGTGTTAAAATACCGCGTCTATAGACGTGAATTTTGTATGACCGGCCTCCCGTGCACGGGATTATAAACTGTCTATAGACGGTTCTGGCATAGAAACAGTTTAATAAGAGTCACTGGTTGAGTTATTATTACGGATACAACGTAATGTTGATGTAATGATGGTTGCCAAGGAGATAGAGCGCACTGACGTATTTGTATTGGCAAGCTGCAGGATGTTGAGATGAGAGAGAGATGATCTTTAGATAGTTTGTTATTATATAGGAATATAAATATGAGCATTGGTTTGTTTTTTTCCAGAATCAATTTAGACTCCTGTCCCAGCATCACCGACATCTCACTGAAGGCTCTCTCTGATGGCTGTCGTGTAAGTTGGATTTTTAATTATTAAACTTTTTTACGCATAATTTTTTTTACTCTTATTTTAAAATCCTTTTTACTTTAGTTCCTTGCTACTACCTTATGTATGAAAACGAAGCATGGAACTGGCAGGAGAAGGATGAGAGCAGAATAAATGGGGTAGAGATGAGGTCCCTTAGACGTATGTGTGGTAGAACGGTGTACGACAGAATTTCAAATGCTGATATAAGAAAGGAATGTAAATTGAAAGGAGGTATGTATTATGGATAAAATTATGAAAGGATCGCTGCGTTGGTTCGGACATATGGAGCGCATGGATGGAGAAAGAATGGTTATGAATGTATACGTTAACAATGTAAAATAGAGCCAACCGCAGTTCAAGACCATTTTTTTGCTCCATTTGCATAAATAATATGGAGTTTTACATCATTGCTCAAGAAACAATAAATGCCTCTGGTGATGCCGGTGGAGAGAGCAATCAAACTGTTGAACATGATCGCTTCGGAGATCAATGTCTTTCATATTAGTGAAAGTACGTTCAGAAGACAAATACTCTTTACTTTGAAGAGTATCTTGTATTCCTAATGTCAAACCATCTCTCATGCGTTTCTGATATTATATATTTTTTATGTTTTACCTGTTCTCAATAGATGCCTTGAACTATAATTGTTGTTTGTAATATCTTTTGAGAAAATAAACTGATTTGATTTGAAAAAATGGTTAGTAATGTAATTATATTTGAAATGTATGAATTAACAGATGCTGGTGTGCGTGAACGTGTCCTGGTGCCAGTCCATCACAGAGAACGGGGTGGAAGCCCTGGCAAGGGGGTGTCCTAAGCTCAAAAGCTTCCTCAGTAAAGGTGAGTCCAACATAATACAATTTTGAAACCATATACTTACTCGTTTTGTGCAAACGAATCCTACTTTTGAGTAACACAACGGGCCACATAACGGTCTCTTCCCACCAATCTCACAACCCTTACAAACTTATAAACATGTATATATATCTGAAGGAGGTGCTGTCTCTGTAATTGGTATATTTGTGAGTTCATCATATTATTCCATTATGTGTTATCTCAAACTTTTGGAATGTAGTTCTGCGATGCTTTTGATGTGTTTAAATAAATAAAAGAAATATTATTTGATATGGAGTGTTACATGGTGTTTCTAAAACAACTAAAGCAGTATTAGTTCTGTAAACATAAAATAGTATAGGAATAATGCAAAGTGAATTGTAATACTCCGTTATATATGTGCTGTCCATGCTGTAGGCTGCAAGCTGGTGAACGACCGAGCCGTGACCTGCCTGGCCACCTTCTGCCCCGGCCTCGAGACCCTCAATGTCCACAGCTGCGATGTGAGTTACAATATATCTTCACTACCCAAAAAAAATATATATTTATTCCTCTTTGGTTGGTATTCCACATTGGTAATGCAACTCACAAACCAATTACATACATGCACATTTCGAAAACTATACATAAAATATATGTTTATTATTATTTAAATAGTATATTATTTTGGCCAAAACACTATGATATTTTAACATTATAAACTGTTCAATTAAAAAACTTTGTTTTGTGTATCACAATTATATTTTTATTTTTCGCGACAGCTGTTTTGTCAACCTATGTTGACATCATTTTTCTGCTTGCCCTTTCGTGGCGTGATGGTTAGTTAGTTAATTAGAGATAAGAGAAATAGAGACAGAGATAGAATAAAAGGATTTAGGAATACATTGAGAAAAGACAAAAGAATTTATTATATCTTCATCATGGAATTAACAATATAAATTGATATCATTTCCATGATTATATTTGCGAAACATGTTGAAAATAATTGGAAACCTAAGTATTTTAACCATCGCGTTGCCATGTGGTAAATTGAGTTTCCACTGCCAATTTAAAGTTGATTTTCTTAAAACCTATGGACCCTAATATTATAAAAAAAATTGTAATCCTCCATTGAAGTGTTCTCAATATTTCGTAATAAAAAAAAAAGCAAAAAATTACTTCCTTCATCCCAAAAAAAAATATTTTCTAAGACTGCCCTCACCTTCATTCGTGTTAAGGTAGAATTTGTTTTGCTAATATTTACAACTTTATCAAAAGTGACAAATACTTACTCGCTGTTTTGAACGTATTATAAATTATATCTTTGACCTTTTCAATAGGTACGTAATAATACCGACTGGATGGAAACGCAGCACGTAACTTAATAATATCAGAACTGTGAAAATATTAACACTTTACCAAAAGGGACAAATATTAATACGTACTCGTTGTCTTGAACGTACTATACATTTTACCTAGGTGCCTTTATCCTCGCCCCGCCGGCCGCGGCGCGCAGACAAGTTTATACCTGATGTCCAGTCGCTCGTATGCTGTGACGCATTACATATCAGAAATCGCATGGTTCCAGAAAAAAATTAATAATGATATGTTTTTCAAATAATCCATGTATGTTATAGATATCGATCTATTCCTAATGAAATTCCCTACAAGATGACAAATTAAATTTTGATTCATCGAGTCATATGCTTGATATTTAGATAAAGTTAGCGGTAAACTGAATTTACCACATGGGAGCGAGCGTTTTGTTTTGAACACGGTACGTTAAGGGTTAATTCATTACATTTAATTAAATATGTATTTATTAAAAAATTTAATGAAACACTTTTTTAATACTTTGTATAAAAACCACTTTATTATGAGTAAGTAGCGTCAACCGGTTTCACTCTGTAGCAAACTTCCTCTGGGCTATACACAAACTAAACATTAAATACATAGTTGCAATTTAAGGTGAAGTTTGGGGGAGGTGGTCAAAATAGAAAGATAAAGGGAAAGGAAAGAAAATGGTTTTTGTACAAAGTATTCAAAAAGTGTTTAATTTGATTTTTAAATATGTCAAACCAGCAAATATTGGCTTCTTACCAAAGTTTAAACATTTTTTTATTATGTTGAGATTTTTTTTACTTAATTTTATTATTGATGTGTTCTATATTATCGGAAATAATAATTGGTTTTAAATTAGTCATTGACGGACAATGCGGTGACGGCGGTGGCCACAAACTGCCCCAACCTGCGGACGCTGTGCATCTCAGGCTGCTCGCAGCTCACAGACGCCTCCCTGGCCATGCTGGCCCAGCGCTGCCAGGGCCTGGTCACCCTGGAGGCCGCCCGCTGTCAGCTCTTCTCCGATGTCGGCTTCCAGGCGCTCGCTAAGGTATAAACAGCTTTTCTACTACCATGATTCACACACGCCATTAAATACAGTCATAAGGGTTGTTGGTTATCTTCAACGGCGTCAACACAGACTGTTTTGTCTCCCAATATGCAGAACCAACCTACTTCTGGTGATGCCGTTAGATCAAACTACTAAACATGATCAATTCGGAGATTGATATTTATTTATTTAGTTTTATTTTACACAAATGAACAAAATTTAGGCGACCCATTTGGATACAAAACAGTTTATCAAAAATAACAATAACAAGATGAAATTTTTCACCTACATTATAACATAAGGAACAACATTTCTCTGAAGGATCCTAAATATGTCGACATTAGTGAGTAGTACTTCTTTCTGAATTGATAATATATTTTATTCCTATTTTTCTTTTATATACACTTTGTATATACAACACTTATATTAAAAATAAAATTATATAGACATGTTTCGGACAAACAGTTCTTCTTCAGTTCAAAATTGTTGTTGTTTACATGATCTGACAGATGTTATAAAGATTTATTTTGGAACGTTTAGGCGATAAGTTTAGGCGTTTAGGTGTTTACTTCAATTTTTAAAGATAAGTTTAGGTGTTTAGGCGATGATAATATATTGTTTATGAACACTCGCTCAGAGCGCACTAGACTGGTCTCCTACGGGTTTTATTATTTTTTTTTTATGTACACAACAGGTACCTAACATTATTGCAGTGTTTAAATTTTGTAATGTTTTGTGTGTCTTTGTTTGTCTTTGCATCTTTGTTATATGAATAGATCTGTAACGACTTAGTATTTTATGTAAATGGATCTAATTGGCCTACACGGTAAAAGGTAAAGCCTTACGGTGTGGTTAGATTAAGATTATAATTAGTTAAATATTAAGTTTTAATTTTGTAATTAATGTGCATAAATATGTCACGGAACGGAATGGACTTGAGGTAACGGGAAAACCAGCCACCCTTTGTCAGGGTTGGCTTTATATTCAGTACCCTTTTAGAGAAGCCAGAAGTCTCCAGTTGTCAGTGCTAGAGTAAGGACCATCCTTACGCTCCCGCGACCTCACGTCAGTTTTCCGTTCCGTCGAAGAAGTGGACATTTAGTAGGAATGTCGTAATACTTTGGGCGGAATTAAATAGTTCGATCCGAGACCGGTATTATTATTTTGGAAAAGTGCCGTGGGGATACGTGTGCTGCACCATAAGGAAGCCGTGCTTCCGCTTAGCCGAGTGCCAGGACCGAATGTAAGTTTCAGCTAAAGTGTCAAAGTGACAAGTGAACAATTTAGGCTGAAACAACAGGGCGTTTGGACCCAATTACTGTATACAATTTTTTTTAGCTATTATATTGATTCTCGTGACATGTGATAGGTAGCCAATCTATCGCCATTTTATTGTCACCTGAATTCCACACCAGACCAAAGACAGTGTGTTGAAAGGGTTGAAAGAGGAAGCGAGGTAGACCTAGAGCCACCCGAAGAAGAACCCTTCAGAACGAGGTTAAAGCAGCAAACCTTACTTGGGATGATGTTAGGCATCAGGCATGCGAGAGTCAGGTGGAGAAGGTTCCTTGCGGCCCTATGCACCACGGAGGTGTGACAGGACAAAAAGAAGAAGAAGGGGTCAATCCCATAAAATTGATATTTTCATTAATAATAATAATATTAATTAGTTTCATAACAGAATATTAAATGATGAATTTTTCATAATTGAAAACACTTTTTTCCATTTTTGAATTTATTTGTCACGGCATGGTTCGAAGGTTTCACGCCTTCATCACTGAGAAAACGAAATAAATGTATATTTTGTATCGTTATTTCGATAAAGGTATAAAACATTCACAAACGACTTGCTAACTATCACGCTGTTTCACTGAAAGGTTCGGCAGAGAGGATGGACACGCATGCTTGGGTCATCTAGATTTAGGGAAGACGTTGGCAGTGAAATCACCGCCATATTATATACCTTTATTATTCATCTATCGTCGTTAAGATAAATCTGATTTTTGTTAAAACTTCACAATTACAGAGCTGCCGACTGCTGGAGCGCATGGACCTGGAGGAGTGCACGCTGATTACGGATGTCAGCCTCATCCACCTGTCCACGGGCTGCCCTCGTCTGGAGAAGCTGACCCTCTCCCACTGCGAGCTCATCACAGACGCCGGCATCCGCGAACTCTCCATGTCCCCTTGCGCTGCTGAGCATCTCACCGTCCTAGGTCGGGATCCACTAATCATTTATTCATTCTTATCTTGGAGATAACGCTGGGTGCTTGATCAAAGTGGCGGAGGTTCTATCAAATTTCAAATTCAATGGAATTCTAGTCCCGACCCTTTTGTACGGAAGTGAAGCTTGGAGTTGGCAGATGAAGGATGAAAGTAGGATAAATGCCGTAGAAATGAGGTCACTAAGAAGGATGTGCGGAAAAACAATGTATGATAGAATATCTAATGATGAAGTAAGAAAGAAAGGAATGTAAAGCGTATCATTAGTTCATCCGCAAGAGCCATGCTTGGAATAACCTTGAAGGACAGTTTTAGAAATGAATTTATTTGACAACAAACCAAGGTGACTTAGGTGGCTGTGAGGATGGGCAGGCTGTGGCGATGGGCTGGCCATATCTGTTGGAGAACCGACGGCGGATGAGGGAGACGGGTTCTGGAGTGCAGACCGCGTACAGGATTCTGCAGAGTTGGACATCCTCCTGCCTGCTGGACCGACAATCTGAAGAGGATTGCTGGACATGGATGGATGCGAGCGGCAATGGATAGAGGGCGGTGGCGTGCTTTGAGAGAGGCCTACGTTCAGCAGTGGATGACAGACGGCTGATGATGAATTCATCCGCCTTTCATTCCTTAATAGATTATCAATATATTATATAATATTCAAAGATTATCTAATTAGCCGTAGTCATTTGGGTTGGGCAATTCCATTCTAGAAGTACAATAATGAAATAAATGAAATGTTTCAGGTCTAGACAACTGTCCCCTGATAACGGACGCTGCCCTGGACCACCTGATTGCCTGCCACAACCTGCAGGTCATAGAGCTCTTTGACTGCCAGCTGGTAACTAGAAATGCTATCCGCAGACTGAGGGTGAGTGGTGACAATATATGAAACCTGCAAGTGCCAATTGGTATTAGTATGTAATTAATAAATAATTGTAAAAAGATGTTTTTCTATGAATTTTTTTTCTTTTAATCTACCTTAAGCACTTAATAATTATTTAACATCAATTTGTATTTTTCAAATGTATAAGCATTGTAAATTTGACATAAAATTCATTAATCGATTCAAAGAAATGCTTTCACCTCGTAACTATTGTTAACTACAGTGAAACCCAGATTTTACGTCCCCGTATTAAACGTTTTCCCGCCAATTGAGTTTTATTATTTCAGTCCTGATATACGAGGTATGTTCAAAAAGTATCGCGAATTTTGAATTTCCGCCGGTTACGTATATTCGATTTTTGATTTTTTTGTGGCGTTATGTTGGTACTCATGTCTCTCACTTATGCTGATAAGTTCGGCCAGTTTGAATGTTCAGTTAATTTTTGAGAGCCACTTTGCTTGCACGTGTTTTGGCTCGTCTTCGATTTTTGCCCACTCCAAAAAAATGGATCAAAGAATCTGTATCAAATTTTGAGTGAAAAACAAAATTAAGTCCCCGGACGCATTCCGAATGTTGACTGTGGCATATGGTGAAGCTATCTTGGACCAAAGCAACGTTTATCGGTGGTACAAAATGTTCTCAGAGGACCGAGAAGATGTGAACGAAAAAGAGCCTGCCGGACGCCCGAGCACGTCAACAACAGACGAAAACATTGATGAAGTGAATAACATAGTATTGGCCAATCGTCGAATCACCGCTAGAGAAGTTGCTGAGGACTTAAACATATCGCTTGGCTCGTGCCATTTGATTTTTACCAATGATTTGGGCATGAGATCGGTCGCCGCGAAATTCGTACCAAAATTGCTCAATTTCGCATCTGCTTGTGCGCGAATTTTTGGCCAAAACAACACACCAATAATGCCGCAGCCACCGTATTCCCCAGATCTGACCCCTGTGACTTTTTCTTGTTCCCGAAACTGAAGAGGCCCATGAAAGGACGACGCTAGGCTACGATTGAGGAGATAAAGACGGCATCGAAGGAGGAGCTGAACAAGATCACAAAAAATGATTTTTTGGGGTGCTTCGAGGATTGAAAAAAACGTTGGCACAAGTGTATAATATCTGGTTGGGATCACTTTGAAGGGGACAAAATAGAAATTCATGAATATATAAATAATTTTTGAAAAAACACAAAATTCGCGATACTTTTTGAACAGACCTCGTATTGTAGTACATTTTTTACCCGCTTTACGTTTTTTTTTCCCCACAATTTACTTCAAAAATATTCAAAATATGTGAGTTACGCGCGCTTGACAATGAGTCGACGCATTGTTTCGGCCATGATTGGTCAGTGAGCAAGGTTGTGATTGGTCGGCATACGGCGGGCAACGTAGCGATTGGCCGACATTTTTTAATTTTCGCCAGTTAACATCTGTCCTTCTGTCATTCGATTAAAATAGGTGTTTCGTTGTATTTCAATTGCCTTAACAACACTAGAGTTCAAGTTTTCACAAGTATGGTAATTCTTCAAGGTGGAGTTTTTGACTTTTCATATTGAAAAAAATATTTAATTAATTAATTAATTGATTACATTAATAAAAATATGATTTTTAATTGAAATTTTTCAAAAATTTACCCGCAGGTAGGGCGTTTAATATTGAATTTTTTGTTGTAGTTCCAAGTAAAAATATATTGTAATCTCATATTCTATGATTTAGTATTGAATTATTTTTATTTTGTTAAATTCAAAAAAACTCGCTACCGGAGAGGTTAAATGGTTTAAAAATTTGATAATCTAATGTGTGTGTGTCTACTTTCAGAATCACCTGCCCAATATCAACGTGCAGGCCTACTTCGCCCCCGTCACCCCTCCCCCGAGCGCGGGGGCCGGGCGCCAGCGCTACTGCCGCTGCTGCAACATCATATGAGACGCGTCCCCGCACAGGTGCTGCTAGCCTCGCCTGTGTGTGTGCGCTCGTTATCCCCCCCATCCGTGTTCGCACAGACTAACCTAGACTGACGCCACTCGCACGCGCGATACTGACGCTCTCGAAAGCCTCGAGTGAAATAAGAAAAACTTACCTCACATAACCGTGTGTGGAAAAAAAAAACTAGCTTTTTATAGCTGGTGTGGAAAAAAATAATCGGTGTGAAACAAAACCCAAACTTACATAATCGGTGTGAAAAAAACCTAATTTTACATAATCGGTGAGAAACAAAACCTAACCTTACATAATCGGTAAGAATCAAAACCTAACCTTACATAATCGGTGTGAAACAAAACCTAACCTTATATAATCGGTGAGAAACAAAACCTAACCTTACATAATTGGTGTGAAACAAAACCTAACTTTACACAATCGGTGTGAAACAAAACCTAATTTTACATAATCGGTGAGAAACAAAACCTAACCTTACATAATCGGTGCGAATCAAAACCTAACCTTACACAATCGGTGTGAAACAAAACCTAACCTTACACAGCTGGTGTGAAAAAAAAACCTAACCTTACATGACCGGTGTGAAAAAAAAAACTTACGTTACATAATTTCTAAAAATACTCTTGAAATCTACAGTTTTGTGCTTGCAACTGTGTTAAATAACAATCTAATTATCCTATATCTATGTTTGTAAAATATAACAAAGACTAACCGACGATGCTAGATTTGTGAGTCGTAATCAATCAGTCTGTCCGTTACTTTATACAACTTAATGGCTGGTCTGTTATTATCAGTGTTAACGGTAATGTGATGGCTAATTGTGTGATTCATACTCTACCTCGTCTCCATGGTGCGATACCCTCGAAAACAATCATCGCAATAATGGAAAACATAACCTAACAAAATCTTGTAGCTTTCATGCTTTGATAGATTTCATTATGTAAAATAAACTTTAAAATTACACCGTCCATCGTCCTATGGTGTGACATTAATTGATTGAATTAGAGGACTATCCGGCGCTTATGAAATACATAGATGTAAACAGGAGAAGGACAAATAACGCATTTAATAGTTTTCATTATATTAAGATGACGATAAATATGTCCACATTTTTAATTGAAAGTAATAGTCTGTTCTTTTTGGGTCCATCTTCCAAAAGGTGCTATAGTGACTTTTACGAGATTGCAGAGAGGGAATCCGAAGACCACACCAACATCCGGCAGGTGGCCGCTGAGAACTGGATAGAAACCGCCGGGGACCGATAAAAAAAAACGAAATACTAACGAACAACAGAGAACTGAAAATAAATTAAACAAGCGAGGAGTATATAATTGTTGCATGCTGATGTGTGAATGTTGTAAAAGCGAGTTGATTTATATTAAAACATAATGTTGTGATTTGCCTACGCATTGGTTAAATGGATATTGATTGTTGATTGAAAATCAACTGATCTAAACAATACTTTATTATTTGATTCATAATTTCATTCACTTGACAGTAAAATTACGATATATAAGCTACCTATCACATGTAATGAGAATCAATATGATAGCTATACCCTTTACATAAATTTGGCTTACGCTGTAATGATGTAAAGAGCGATTCAACAAAATAATAATAATTTCAATTTACCACTGAACAGTTCAAAATCTTCTTCTTCTTCACTTTTGATGGACTCAGGAGTCTGTTATTTCAGGCAGGTCCTCTTGAGACGCTGAACTCCAGCTTTCCCTCCACCGTTTCGGGGGTCTTCCTGGTCGGCGTTGTCCGTTTGGCGTTCCATGGAGAGCTATGTGTGGTATCCTATTTGAGCTCATTCTTTCTACATGTTAATGCCAGTATCGCCGTCTTTGACGTCCCCATCTGACCACATCTTCGACCTCGCAGATTTCTCGGATTGCTGTATTCCTAACTCTAACTTCTCAATAACAATAATTCAATATCTTCAGCAAAGTTTACATTACTTTAATTTCATGAATGCTGTGGTTTTTATTATGTATTGTTTCTTGAACAATGATGTAAAACTCCGTATTATATAATTAATACAAATGAAAAAAATCTGTTTTCTGAATGACACGTTTCGCCTTGCTAAGGAATTATCATAATATGTAGTGAGAATCAAAGCAAGACAGAACATATTATTCCCATTAAATATTATACAATACAACTTCTAGAAAACAGACTATTTTATTTATATTAATTTTAATAGAATGTCAGCACATCGTCATATCAGGAATACAAGAATGAAAAAAAAAAACAATATTTAATATGATTTGATTTATTTTGGTAGATTTTACATCAGCAATTATGTTCATTTAAAAACTTGAACCGTGCGTAGGACACAATGAGTATTCGTAGGTAGGTACCGCCTAAACCTAATTATTACGTACTTAATATGTGTAATGTATCTAAAAAAAATGTTGCACGTTAAAATAAGTGTAAAAATGTTAAATTGTTTTTATACGGTAGAAGTTTTTGGGCCAATGATACAAAATAAAATAAGCAAATTGTTTTATTATTTAAAATTATTTCGTTTCTGCGTTTTAACGTAACGTGAACATATTATTTTATTTACCTTTCCTAACCTGTGCTGTGTATCTAGTACACATTGCTTCTAATAACTTTAATTTCTCTTTAAAAATAATAAATACTAGGTTCAAATTATCGATATTCCTCTGTTATATATTTACGCATCTATTGAAATTCATTTTTATTTAATTAAAAATAGGAGAAAATTTATTTATGGTTTCTTGAACAATGATTTAAAACTGCATAATAAATAATTATTACAAATGAAACGTCTGTTTTCTAGAAGTTTTATGAGAATGAAATGGCATTATCAAATGTTGATTGCCTTCTTCTTCCTAGCCTTCCCTCCACTGCCGGATGTAGGCCTTTTCCATCTGTCTCCATTTTTCTCTGTCCTGTACCGCTTCAAACCATTTTTTCACAGCGACCACAACAATATCTTCGGCTTATCTCTTATGTGGCCGACCGACACCCCTTTTGTTTTCCCATGGCCTCCACTTTAAGACTTTGGGAGTCCATCTTGAACTTGGCTGTCTGGCTACGTGTCCTGCCCATTGCCATTTCAATTTTGCGATCCGGCCCATGATATCGGCCACTTTTGTTCGGCGTCTGATTTCTGTATTTGTAATTCTATCACTCAGACTATTGCCCAACATTTGCCGCTCCATGGATCGTTGCGCGCATAACAATTTGTGAACAGTATTTATGGTCAGGGACATTGTTTCCAAACCATATGTCATCACAGGCAAGATGCATGCTTCGTAGGTTTTCCTTTTTAAATTAATAGGGAAATCCTTGTTTCTCATTATATGACTGAGCTTTCCGAAGGCTGCCCAACCAAGTCCAATTCTTTTGGGTATTTCTGCCACCTGGTTTTCTTTTCCCATTTTTAACTTATGTCCTATATTTCTGTTGGACGGACTCATGATTTTGGTTTTGGTGTGGTTCATTTCTAACCCAAACCTCAGGGAAGAGTCATGGAGATCTTTAATCACGATACTTGTTATTCTTATGTTGATTGCCTTAAACAGGTGAAACATGTCATTCCCATAAATTATAATAAAACTTCTAGAACACGGACGTTTTCATCGGTATTAATTAGGAGAAAATTCACTCACACTTTTAAGCGTGTCTCGCTCTTGCTAAATCTATACGTATTTGCAAGAGCAAGAAATACAATTAGTCGGGTTTAATTGCACGAAAAGTAAGGGAAGCGCCACACAACTATTTATGTCACACTCTTGCTTCTATAATATTCAAAGTGTGAGAAGAACAAAAAGACTCTTGTATGTTCTTTCTTTCAAATAGACTGGAAATATCGGCATTAGACACTTGTCATGAACTTTTTAAATGTGAGATTTTCCAATTTTTTTGTTTTTAACAATTACATTTAAGAAAATATCAATTCTGATTTCAATTGTTATAGATTGTAGCAAAATATCACGTGATAATGAATTTTTTTCTGATTTAAAACTCTCGTTTTGAAATGTGTAGCGAATACACGGCACAGTGACGCGCGGACTTTTTTTTTTACTTAATAAGGACATTTTTATTTTTTATTTAAAATTTTACAATAATCTCAATGGCATATAACAGATAATTTATCAAAAAATTATAACATAAAAACATGATCTAAAAAAATATATATATTATCATATGATATGGTATTTACTTTGTGTATGTATATTATAGTTATTGTCAGTGCACAATGGTGTTCTTGTATCGACCCATACGTATACAAGTGAGACATAGAGCTGGCAAAAAGTGTAATAAATGCGATAATAGAATGTTTAACAGCAGTATAAGAAGATACATGAAGTGCGGATGAAAGGGTTACTAATATGGTTTGGACATATAAAAAATAATGATGAAATAATATTCATTGGTGGTTTGAATGGAGCATAGTTGTAGAGATATGCATTTATGATAATGGGAACGGTTGTTTTGTGAAACCGGTCATCTTGTAATTAATTAAATATACAAAATAATATGTTATTTTGACACTTTGTTTGCGGGGGTAGTTTATTTACGTAAGGTGGGCAATTTTTTTCAAATTCAAAATTACATTTCACATAAAATAGCAGTATTTATGAAATCTTTGATTATTTTTAAATATTTTTTTTAGTTTCCTATATTTTTGGTTAAAAAAAAGACTAATTTACAAAGATTTAAATCAATGATATTAGAATTTATTTAACAATCTTCAATATGAGGAGAAAATAGTCCATTATTATGAAGAAGGAACCTGGTCATGTCCAGACTCGAACCCAGGTCCCCTGGATCAGGAGCCAAGCGTTCTATCCTCTAGACCACCACCTGAACCCAGGGTGTTGAACCCTTGGAATGTTAAAAAAATGATAATCTTTCAATATTCATCATAACTTTGTGTTGTTTACTTTTTAATTTATTTTTTTTAAATGTATTTTCATAAACATGTTTTGGGCCACAGACGCCCTTCCTCAGTGTAGAAATTTTAACAATAAAATGATAATTTTTACAATGCTTAATTAAAAATGAAAAAAGGGGGGAGGAATTAAGTCTAAAGGTAAAGTTAATTGTTATTTAGTTAGAATTATGGGATAAAGGGAACAAATCATTTATTGGACTTGAAGTTAAGTTAAGTAATACTTGGACGCCCATACGAACAAGCCATCCGGTTGATGATCCATGCAGTATATCTTTCACTCGCAAACAATGAAGCATGCAATTTTTTTTTCGAAATTATCTCCTTTAGACAGACATACGAGTATATGGCTGTTTTAAACATGGCTTTTTCAGTTGGTAAAACATAACTAGCCGATAAATTATTTAATTGTGTATATCGTCAATAGATGTCGTTGCTAGTCCAAATCTTGACATATTCAGGTAATCATCACATTGCCCCAAGCGTGGGGCCGTATGCTATAACTCAATATTTCAGGGCCCTAGCTAATGTTGGCTTTTCTTCGAAAGAGTTAAATAGCTCCCGCAAACAATTTGTTAAAATTTACTACTAATTTCAATATTTTTTTTTTGTATTCCCAAGCATATTGTATGATATAGAATTAGGGGTAGATTAAGGTGTATGATGCCGCACCCTAGTGACACGCCAAAAGACAGCTTTTGAGCTTGTGCCTTGGAAAGTTCCGTGTTTGAATCTTCTTGCAGCTGCTGTTCATAGATGGAGTTTTATGTACCAATGATCTGCACGGATTTAAACGTGTTCTATTTCTATATTTAAAATTTAAGTATTGGACTTATGGTAACATTATTATTACGTGGTGAAACGTATGGATGTATTTTATAAGTTTTAATTTTGTAAATATTTGTTTATATATAAAAAAAAAAATACATATTAACATTTTAAAATAAATTTTTATAATTAAAATTATTCTTAAATAATTTACAATGCATAATGGACTTACTAATTCATATAATTTTTTTTCTATTTGTTTTTGTAAATTTTTTTGCATATAATGTCGTATAACTTCTGAAGAATTATAATTTAGCAAATAATATATATTTTTAATGTGATGACATATAAAAATAATAATTTGGATTATTTAATCTTGGTGCATTTAATATTTTTTATTTATTTAATTATGTTTTTTGTTTATTGTTTCAATAACAATGATGTAAATCTCCTTATTAAATATCAAATATGAATGAAAATGTATTTTTTCTAGAAGTTTTATTATATTTTATGGGAGTGACGTGTTTTGACTCGCTAAGGTATTATCAAATACGCCGCAAATCTTGCGTAATAACAAAATGAAAGGTATAATGTCTACAAGTAGTTACGAAATACTTAATTATTTTTTTGGGATTTTCCTCTTAGGTCGTTCGACCCTTATGTATGGAAGCGAAGCATGGAACTGGCAAAGGAAGGATGACAGTAGAATAAATGCAGTAGAAATGAGATCTCTTAGACGAATGTGTGGATACTCTGTGTATGATATTGAATGCGGTGCGAATGATGGTGTCATGAACAAAATAATGAAAGGATCATTAAGATGGTTTGGACATATGGAAAGAATGAATGAAGAAAGAATGGTAAAAAAATTATATGTTAACGATGTAAATGGAACTAGAAATAGAGGAGAAGCGAGGAAAATGTGACACGATCAAATAAATCAAATATTGAATGTTGGCCACGTGAGGAGTGGTAGAAATCGACGCGCGTGTATGACACAATGTATGAATGTTGAGGAAGCGAGAGAAATATGTCAGGGAAGATAAGGGTGGCAGTCCATTCTTTCTGCCTACCCCTTCGGGGAGACGGCGTGATGGTTAGTTAGTTAGTTGGTTAAAACTTCTAGAAAACAGACATGTTTGTTCATATTAAATATGTTTTTAATGTAAACAAATTGTTTAGAAATAGTAATTAAGTCATTTTATACAACCAAATGTTACTGCTAGGCTTGAGTCATAATTAATGTATTCTTATGAATATTATTTCTTACACAGATGTGCATTTGACTCTCATTAATTGATCTGTAAATCGTAAGTGATGTGTGTATAATGTTATGTCTAGTTATAAGGTGTTATGAGAAATATACGCAAGCTTAACTTTAAAAATATTTTGTAGTAGTTACGTTGTACAAAACGCAACACTATCTTTATGTCTTATTGTTTTTTTATATTATAAAATGAGACGATTGATGATTTGTGTCTCATTTTAACCTTCCTATCCGGTGTTGTGTAGCCAGTACACATTACTTCTAATAACTTCAACCCATACAGTGCGTCTAGCTACATATGTAGTCAAAAAAGGGCGGTAGACTTCATTTGCAGCTCATGTTTGAACTTTAGTTCCTTACTAATAAATTGTACATAATATTATCTGTCCAATGTCGTCTTGAAAGTATTTTTCCAGCCCGTAAGCACCATAAACAATATTTGCAACATGGCGATTTATGGGGCCGTTTATCAGTATTTTAATCCGTAAAGTTACTATGCGCCAAATACTTCACTGTCTTGCGCTATCTTGAATAGTTATTCAATACATACCAATCTCTTATATTGCAGCTAGAAAGTTTCCCTTATGCCTACTTCTCGGTGACCATCTATTATTTTCCATTAGGATCATTTGGAATAGGCGGTATTTCTCTCCAAGCCGCAGATGCCCTAAACATGAGACGATAGTTTCATTATCGTTATTGGCTGTAAGACATCTGAGTTTGTCACCGTCTTGGTCCATGATATGTGAAGCAATCTGTATTGATTGGGCATGTTAGAAGTATTTTATAAAAATTCTCGCTTAAATTATATGTAATCGCGAGAAATATTTACGTTTTGTGTGATTTTGGGTAACACGTGTGTACATGAGAAATAGAGAGTCCGTGCTAGGTTCCCCGAATCAGCTTAGCACAAGGGGCATTCCCAGGCGGTGTGTCACCGGGCGGCGCGCTCAGTCGGACGAGTTGTGTATTCTGTAGCAACGGATACCACGCAGGTTAGGCCGTCGTCTCTGTTTATGTTTTGCGGATGTTGATATATTTCGATTGCCTCGCTGAAGAGACGTGCACGATGACTCCTCGGTCTGTCTAGTACCGAGGGCTCAAAATTAAAACGATGACCGGTGTCCACGAAGTGTTCGGCGAGAGCGGATTTCCAAGGATAGCCGAGTCTGCAAGCACTTTCGTGTTCACAATTTGGTTCGAGAAGGAGAAATCACACGGTGTTACCCAAAATCACACAAAACATATTGCTGCCAACTGTGAAAATCTAAGCAAATAATAGAACCATTTACGTCGCACTCTCGCTACTATAATACTCGGAGCGTGAAATAGACCAAAAAACTGTGTGTTATTTATTTCTCGCAGTTGACTGGATATTTTGACTATCCAGTTGGTCTTGGGCATTTTCCGTAAGTGGTATTTCTCTCTCAATATTTTTTCAAACGTGACCGATTTCCAATGGTTTTTCATGTTTTTTTTATTAATTAGATTGGAATTTTTATCACTTTTGATTTCAATTGTTATAAATTGAATTAATATTCTATCATATTCAATTTGTCTGATTCTAAACTCTCATTTTAAGTATTGAATACACTGCACCGTGAAGGAATGGTTAAAAACTATATATTTAAAAAAAAAAGTAGTTTTTTTACAATAAGGTAACTTTGTTATACTATAATTGTACACAAATAATAATAAAAAAAGCGTTTCAGATTCTAAAATGGATTTGATGTATAAACCATGTTGGGGTAAAAATGCAATTATTAATGGAAACGATAATGTAGTCGTTTAGTATCAGCTTTTTTATATACACCCTGCCTTAGCCGATATGCGGTCTTGTTATTTACCAACACGCACATAATAATAACGTCCGCGGATACATCTACACCACTACATTCAAGTTGTCTGATATAAATAAATGTTTAACTATGAGTAGGTAACTTCACATGTGTCTTCTGTCTGTATATGTACACTCAACATTTTGAATGTATACAAATACTTGTAGACGAATACTGGATCTTCAAGCTTAAAATCCAATTTTCATAGATGGCGCTATTGTGTAGTTTGAAACTAACATGTGAAGTTTGGTGTTACAGATTAACATATCGCACCGTGAGTGTAAAACCGAATTAAGTGCAAATACACATTTTGGAGATATGGGAGTTTAAAGAGTTCATATTGCTTAGAAAAACTGTTTTTTTTTAAATAAACCAAAGATTTTCGGTTTATAGTAATATACCTAAAACCCAAAAACATTGGTTTATTTAAAAAATAAAACAGTTTTTCCAAGCAATATGAAGTTTTGAAACTCCCATATCTCCAAAATGTATATTTGCACTTAATTCGGTTTTACACTCACGGTGCGATATATACAACTTCCAAAATTTGTCAGACATGGTGGTCGTAAGAAAGGTGGAATGGGGAATGTTGTATTACATAAAGCGTGCGCTAAACCCAACCAATGACAGGTCATAAGTCCTGTAAACACCTCGATCGATCACCATATTCTGTTTCCAATTTGCATCTTCGTCTCTATTGAGATACAATTAATCCTTGATATGTACACTCGTTTTTTCCGTATACTTATTAACTTACCATTACGCCGTCTCTCCGAAGGGGCAGGCAGAAAGAATGGACTGTCACACTTTTCTTTCCTGACATATTTCTCTCGCTTCCTCAACATTCATACATCGTGTAATGCACGCGCGTCGATTTCTCCGACTCCTCACGTGGCCGACATTCAATATTTGATTTATTTGATCGTGCCACGTTTTCCTCGCTCTTCCTCTATTTCTAGTTCCATTTACATTGTTAACATTTTTTTTTATCACTACTTCTTCATTCATTCTTTGTGTAGTGTCCAAACTATAATTAAATTAAATAATGTTTTTTAAACTACTTCCACTTTTGTCTCTTATTTCGACAGTGACTGGTTTTGCCAGGCTCGATAGAATGGACGGCCATACTGCTGTCCTGACATACCTCTCTAGCTTCCTCTGCATTCATACATCATAACATGCATGCTTATCGATATTTTTCCAACTTTGAATGTGGCCGCCTTTTAATATTTGATTAATTTGGTCATGCCATGCATTCCTTGGTCTTCCACGGCTTCTCTTTTCCCTCACACTGCTTGTATACAACATTTTAACCATTCTTCTCTACCATATGTCTTATACCATATGTCTAAACCATCTCACGGATCCTTTTTTAATTTTACTTATGACGCAAACATCTGCCTTACAGAACTAACTAACTAACCATCATGCCATTTCTCCGGGGGGGTAGGCAGAGGATGGACCGCCATACTATTCTGTCCTGACATACCTCTCTAGCTTCCTCCACATTTATACATTGTAATATGCACGCTCGTTGAATTTTCCGACTTTAAAAAAAAAAAAAAAAATACTAATACCAAGGATTTTAATCAATGATATTAGAATTTATTTTACAATCATCAATGTGAGCAGAAAATAGCTCATTATTATGAAGAAGGAATCTGGTCGCCTTTCAGTATTTGATTAATTTGGTCATGCCATGCTTTTATTTTTTTTAAAAGACTAACCCCAAGGATTTAAATCAATGGTGTTAGAATTTATTTTACAATCTTCAATATGAGCAGAAAATCTTCAATATGAGCAGTAATAGCTCATCATCATGAAGAAGGAATCGGGTCGTGTCCAGGCTCGAACCCATGTCCCCTGGATCAGGAGCCAAGCGTTTTGTCCCCTAGACCACCACCCAATACCTTTCCTTGGTCTTCCACGACTTTTATTTCCATTCACTTGCTTTGGTATTCTATCATATATCGTTTTCTCACACATTCTTATCCGTGATCTCATTTCTACGGTATTTATTCTAATTTATTCCTCTTTTTTGTCAGCTCCGAATTTCACTTCCATACATAAGGAAGATTGTACAAATATGACGAAATATAATAAGTTCTAAGTATACAGAAGACACATGTGAATTTTTAATTGTTGTACGTTTGAAATTTCAGTATTGGATGTATAAATATACTTGTAAGCACTTTAAGGTGTAGTATTTAAGATTCAATAATGTTGTAAATAAATTTGTAGCAACGGTGTAATGTTAAGATAGTATTTTTTCTACATTTGATAATGATATTGGGTACGCTGTTAGTAGTTAGATATTCCCCGATCTCGGGCGTTAAGAGCAATTACCCTGTGCAACATATTTCATTAAACATTTTAAATATTCACAATTATTACTAGAGTAGCCGGATTGTAGGATCACGGGACAATTATACTACCCTACATCCATGGCAAAATATTTTATGCAATGGCTGGTAACACTTTTACACACCCTAAATCCCTCTCGCCCTCTTTCGGAAGAGCGCTTCGGGCCACACATATAACCCCCGTAAAAAACAACTACCAAATCACATTTCTAACAATGTTTCCTACAGACGTAAGAGGAATAGCCATTACCTCTGTAAGCCAGAAGATCCAAGTCAAAGACTTTTCCAAAGACAATTGTGCGTAAAGACATTTAAATTTGATGACAAATCATGATTGTTTTATCACAAAACTAAAGCAAAATTAAACGATGTTATTTAAAATTTTAATTAATTCAATTTGTTTATTATTTCTTGAACAATAATGTAAAACTCTATATTAAATAATTAATGCAAATGAAAATGTCTGTTTTTATACAAGTTTTATTATATTTTATGGGGATAACACGTTTCCCCTGTCTATGGCATTCTTCTCTTCTCCTGTCTCAATCTAACGATTGGTCTGCAGTAAGGCGACGCATCTCCTCTTCCACTCCGCTCGGTCCTCGGCAACTCTGGTCTAGGTACTCCTGGCGAGGTCGTCCTCTGCCAATCCATCCCTCGACCATTCCCTCCAACACATTATGCAGGAAACATTCGTGTCGCAACACATGACCAATCCATCTTATCTATGGCATTATCAAATGCTTTTTTTTTCAAAAATGCCTTATACAGCCGAAATGTGTCATTTACATAAAATGTATTGTGTACAAATAAGTTTCCATCGTATTTTTATCAAAAATTGGGCATTTATTGTGAAAGAAGAAGAATTCGACGTATTATCCATCGCTTTGACACTACTTTTTCCCATCTTTCTAGCAGCATAATAATACCGTGTCGGAAAAATGTTTCATCTTTTGAGGCTATCCACGAATCGACCCAATTTTTTGGGTATCCTCATATGTGAAATGCTGCTCAGATAGGTAATGCGTCATCGATCGAAACAAGTAGAAATCAGAAGGAGCAATGTCTGGTGAATACGGCGGGTGAGGTAAAACTTTCCAATTGAGTGTTTCCAAATAGATTTTGACTGGCTGTGTCGTGTCTGGAGTAGTTGTGGGCGGATACTATACGGAACTTATTTGTACACTTCTAGAAAACAGATGTTTTCATTCGTATTAATTAATTAATTTTGGGCATTATCAAATGATTTTTTTTTTCATAAAATATGCAAAAACTACAAATATGTATTTAGTTTCTAAACCATTATTTTTTTATGAATATGATCAGTCCTGTTGGATTTTGGAACAAATGGTTATTACTGATAAAACAAAATGAGTGCATTTAACAATGCCCTAGCAAGACTAAACATGCCTTTCTTTTAAACTCAAAGTATGTTATTTTAAAAAGATCTCTTCATATTCATATATATTTTTATTTATTTAAAAATTTTGACTTGAAGCTCATAAATATATTAAAACATTTGTTCCAAAGTATATCTAAACCCTGTGCACTTCTTAATTTTTATTTATTAATATTGAAAAATTACAAATTCACCAATGTTTTACAAATATAAATATGTATTTGGAATACAACAAAACTTGAAAGAAAAAAAATGTTATTCAATAACTTTAAAAATGTGTTGTATGTATAATGTCTAGTCCAGTTAGACATAGGAGTTAATGTTGTGTCAAGCCACACTCGACATAAGTGTGGTACGGGTTTTAAATATAAAATACGACAATTTATTTCAACGAGATTGTTTTATTCTTTCGACAACTATAAATTCATCACAAAAGATTTTGCTCTGGATTACAGTTTTGTATTTGAGTTGTTTTTTTAATGTAGAATTTACCAATACATGTAATAATACAAATATCCACTGCCTCGAGTGTATCACGACATTTGCAGGTACCAGAATGCGTACGAGTACATTAGGTTTGTCTGTTCTTACTCAAAGTGACCAATGACCCTTCACTCGATTGTTTTGTGAAAATTCAAATTAAGAACATTCAGAATTTTATTAGTTAATTTTTTTTAATCAATTCTTCAACAATGCTTTCATGTATATATCGTGGGTATACTGGCAAAAAACGTTAAGTCTAAAATCGCTGTTTTGAGAAATCAATCATTTAAGTTTTCTTTAAATTTGAAACATATAAGTGTCGTTGTCAAAAGTCAATCGAGGGAATTTTTTTCAGCCGAAGACAATAAGTAGAGTTAACGTTTTTTTCCAGTACAAAAATGTTCAACAAGACTCTTCGAAAAATATTAAGTTTTTTGAAGCTTTTAGCCTGTATGAAATACCTTTTGTACGATTTAACGTTAAATTTATTTTTAAAACTAGAGAAAAAATCTGTTTCATTCGACTTCGTGTATTTTGCCAATTTGTAGAGCATTGTAAACTTTACAATACTGCATCACTAAGTCAAAACTGACAATTTTCGACTTAACGTTTTTTGCCAGTATACCCATGATATAAAAGTTTTTATTTCACAGCCAGGACATCTGCCTTCTACCAACTCCCCAACGTCCCTCTATTTTATCAGCCGAAGGAGGTGCTATTTTTCTCCCCTTAGTACATGACCCAAATATGAGACCTTTCTAACCTTCACACTAGACAACAGCTCTCACTTACGTCAGTTTTACACTCACGGTGCGATATTATACTTCTCAGACGCATGCTGATAGTTGGTTGGTATTATGCATATTTCCTTTGACGTACTTTTCTCTATTATTTACATTGATTAAACTGTAACAATATAATAATATATACATGTATTTATTTGATAATTAGATAATACTATTATAGTTTTTATATAATTGATGTTTTGAAACACTTGAGAGTCATGTTGGGTTAATGTGGTCACTTTGTGTAAGGACAGTCGTACTGTGTTGCCAGCATTCATTTAAGTATGCCTTAAAGATTCGGGATGTTTCTTTTTTATGAATGTGCTCCGTATTGTACTAACACTAAGTATTCTAGCCATTTATTTATATGACATGAACTTATTAATAAAACATGTGGAAAAATAACTGGGGTTTTATTTCTGTATCACTCAACAAATATTTTATTACTTTGTTTATAGTTTTCAGATTACTTGTGTATATGTTATTCTATCAATATTTAATTTTAACCGTTAAGAGTACCGAGGAGCGCCGTTGCGCCTCTAGGTAGATTAATAGTATTCAATTTCTGTATTTTTATTATCATGGTGTGAAACCTAGTGAAGAGAATGTTGAAAGAAATATGAAAATTGGTGTATTTTTACAGAAATGGCACATTGTTTTCTTGTAAATATAAATTATCTATAAAAATAGACATTTCTTTTGATATTTTAGAATATTTTGGTGAAATATGTTTGGCACTCAAACGGTTAAAAAGGCACTGTGTATGTTGATCGCTCCGTTGGTAATATTTAACTGAAGTAATTACGTGCAGATTCCACAGACAACAAGATTCAACATGATTCATAATGTCACCTCACATGTACCATACGACTGCAGCGACAAAGTTCTGTTGTCGCATCACAGGTGACTTACTTCGTTAAGGGTTAAATCTATGTAAAAAATATCTCCCATGAGGCTGATTATGCAATGCAATATAGGGGAGTCTGGTGGTGTCCATTCTTTGAACATGACCGTACCAGTCCCTTTTTCGCTGTCTGCTCCATAACCTTGCATATCTCTCTTATTCTGGTGTTCCTCACGCGATCCCTCAGTGTCTTGCCTACTATCGTCCTCAGTGTCTTCATCTCGGAAGTCCTCAAAACTTGATAGATCGAATAACTCAGACTTCTAGAAAAACTTTACTTTGTTTATTTTGACGATTATGCAACTAAATGCTGCAATAACAACATAATTCACTCAAGCCATCACCAGATTGGACAAAGTCCATAACGAGCATTCCGGGGCAGTTTTAAAGTTGGTCCTACGGTCCTTGTATAAAAAATAAGGTTGAGAAAGCCAGGTGTTTGGCCACATCACGAGCTGAGAAAATGACCATATTGTAAAGTGTGCTCTTCGAATCCTACGGCTCAAGAGAAGATGATGGCATTTGGTGACATGATATCGAGACGCTTAAGAAATGTGTACTTAACAAGGAGCTGACTGATCTGTTTTGCTACAACCAGCTTCTTCTTCTTCCTCTTAGTTTAGGTTGTATGACCTGTTTGTGACAGTGGGCTGTCCTGGGATGACGATGTCCAGCCATCTCTCCATCTCTTTAGCGGCCTTCCTGGTAATCTCTTGCTGCTTGGGTTTTCATCTTTAACAATTTTTGCAATTCTTGTATTCTCCATGCGGTCCACGTGGTCTCTCCAAAAGCGCCTTCTGCTTCTTCCCCATCTCACTATGTTTTTAACACTACAGACAGACCTTATCGTTTCATTTCTGATTCGATCTCTGAGGGTTTTGCCTGCGATGGAGCGTAGGGTTCACATTTCTGCTACTCTAAGAAGGTTATTAGTTCTATTGGTATCGGCTTTGACCTCTATTCCATATGTCATGATGGGGCGAACGCATGCCTTGTATATCTTAACTTTGCTTTCGGTTAGCATGTGTTTGTTCCTCCATATGGTCGCGCAAGCAGCCAGCCACGGCTTTCGCTTTTTTGGTTTGTGCTCGCACCTCGATATAGGTCACTGTAGCTACCGATCTCTATGCCTAGGTAAGTGAATCGCATGACTTGCTCAATAGGTGTGTTATCGATGATCAGTTAACATGATGATCAGTTTACAACCAGCTGATAGTTAAAAAAGAAACAAAATAAATTGGTATAAAAAAAATACGTGACATATTTTGAGATTTTTTATTTTACATATTTCCTTACAATATAAATAGGTAAATTGACCAATAATAAAATGTATCATTCACTGTTTTTTCTTGCGGTTTGGTTGAAACCGAATTTTATATCATAAATTTAACAATAAGCAGTCAAAGGGAAGGATTTCACAACTGAACATCATAGATCTTCTACAGCGCCCTTGAGATGAGCAATTCATAAAAATGGCGCTTTATAAATTATCCAATTTATTATTATTATATTATAGAGCATCGAAAAAATATGTTTAACACCCATTGTGTGGGTGCCTTCAATTGCAGTAAAATAATTGATCTACGTTTACAAGCTCAGACAGATAACTAACAATTAAGTAGTAAAAAAACTAAATTACAAAAGTTTATAAGACACATCAAATATGAGCTGCAAATGTAGTCTCCCACAGTTCGAAACCATTTTTTTTACTGCAAATGTAGCCTCGCACTTTAAGTACTAAACAATCAAACGAAAGATTATTTAAAAAAATATGTATTTTCACTAAACTGAAAACTAATTCATTCATTACACATGACACGTTTATTTTTTCGTGATGAAAAAATTATATATAAGAGTCGACAGTCACAATAATTAGTTCACATCTTAAACAAACATTTTTATTAAAAATATAATTAAATTCACAGGCAAACACGATGTAACGCACATTACTATTTGTTAACAGAAGGGCATAGAGCTTAGAGCTGTAAAAAGGATGAAAGTAGGAGAAATGAGATCACTTAGAAATATGTGCAGAAAAACGATATACGAGTATGAGGGTATTATTTGCAAACCTGGCAAACTCCATCATTAGATGTTTTGAGTAAATCGCAAAAAACTGATACGCTAATAAAATGCGCTTTTTTACGATATTTCTTTTTTTCATCTCAACCAGTTAGTATTTTAAAAGTAATCAGCCATGAAATACGAGTGCAACAAACCCTATATTTTAATAGCAAAATTCTTCAGAATGAAGCCGAATTTGAAACTGAAAATCAATAAAAATTGTGTGCACATGTATTATGAATAAGACCCAATTCATATCTCACTTTTGATTGTTGGTGGAGTTTGCCGGGTTTGCAAATAATACCCTCATATGATAATACCCTCAAATACCAAACGACAAAAAAAATGATGATATGTTAGGCAGATAATTGCATCATAAGTAATGTTAAAAAATAATCCCTGAGATGGTTTGGACATATGGAACGAATGGACGACGAGAGAAGCAAGGATATAATGGTGTACACAAGCAGTGTAAGTGAAAAGTGAAGCCAAAGACCAAGGAAAGCATGGCATTCTTCTTTCGGTTCCGTGGTTTCAGGTCCCCCCAACATTAGCGATCACTGCAGCAAAGGCATCTCTGTCTTGCGCCACTTGGAACAGTTTCTGAACTCTTGTAATTATTCCTGTCCACTCTTTAATGTTCCGCAGCCAGGATAGCTGTCTTCTACCAAAACCCCGATGTCCATCCACTTAACCCATTAATATCAGTAAGCATGGCATGACTAAATTAATTAAATACTAAAAGGCGGCCATATTCGAAATTGGAAAAATTGACAAGCGTGCATGTTAAGGCGTATGAATGCAGAGGAAGCTAGAGAGGTATCTCAGGACAAGCAGCATGGAAGTCCATCTTATCTACCTACCCCTCCGGAGAAATGGTGTGATGGTTAGTTAGTTTATTTTTTTAACAAACAAAACGTGTATTATTGTGTGCGTCATCATCGTGGTTTTTCTGAAATATATTGCATATTAAAAAGTCCCGGAGTATGTAGGTATGGTTAAAACTCCAGTCTCATATCAGCAAAACACGGCATAATATAATCTGACTATTATACAATAAACAGTGTAAATTAAACGCCTATCTAAATATAATAAAATAACTCCACAATATATTATGGATATGTATGTCATAGTATTCTCTGGACGGAATTAGCTGGAAACCAACTCACTATCAAAAGTTATATTGGTTCAACTCTTTTTCAGTTCAAATACATTGGATGGAAAAAATTCACAAAAATTTAATATCAGACAAATTTCAAATATATTATCAGACAGTCTTTGCATTAACCCTTTGGTTGCCGACACTTTTGGGATCACTACGCCAAAATAGCCGCAATTTTAGAGAAAGTAATTCAAAAGTAAAATGTATCATATCATTTATAAACAGTCTGTAAAATAAATAATTAAATTTATCGAAATTAAAATAAATTCATATATTTTTGGGGCGAGAGCAACACAAAAATTTACTACTGTAGTTTTGTATGCACGGTGTAAAAATGTGCAAAGCCAGCAGCCATCATTCTTACGACCAACCTCAAATTTGTAAGTCATTCCATTAATTTAGCTTTAGCCCAGTCGACTGACACTAAGAGTAATATATAATAAAAAGAGTAGTGATGTCAGGAGTTCCACTAAAGAACACCACGGAGTTTGTCTACCTCGGGAGCAAAATAACATGGGACTAAGAGCGAGGTCGACAGCCGTATACATCAGGCTAGGCTTGCATTTAATAAAAGGTCGAAAATAATAGAATCAAATAATATAGACCTAAAACTGAGAATACTCCTCATCGAGACCTGTGTATGGAGTATCTTGATGTACGGCTGCGAGACATGGTGCCTATCCGAAAGAGATAAACGGAGACTAGAAGCTTTTGAGATGTGATCCTATAGAAGACTATTAGGAATTTCCCGGAGAGACCACATCACGAATGAGGAGGTTCTCCAAAGAATCAAAGGAGGAAGGCACCTGCTCAGGACCTTGTCCGAAAGGCGTGCAAGATGGACCGGCCATGTAATACGACAAGAAGGCCTCTTGCATGCCATAATGGAGGGTATGATCGAGGGGACAAACTCTAGGGGACGCCCACGCCGAGAGTACCTGGAGGACCTGTTGGTGGACGTGCGCTGCTCATCATATGCAGATTTCAAAAGAGCCGCACAAGAAAGGGAAGAGTGGAAGAGAAGAATAGAGGAAATTGCTGCAAAACAATCCCAGGATTGAAACCAGAGAGAGAGATATCTGAATTCTGCATCAAAGAGAACCTGAATGCCAGACAGTCTACATAGCGATCAGCTAAGTCTTCTGCGATCGGTAGATTAGACCGAGCCTTCACAACCTCAAATGCATAGAGAATCAATTAGAGTTTAGATCGAGACTCAAAACGCACCTTTTCAAATTATCCTTTCCCGAAAAGAAGTGACCATTTTTAATTCTAAATATGCTTTTTTTTATTAAAAATATATACAAATGTAGCAATGACTCATTCCCTCACACTCTGTCTAAAATGTATATGATTCTTTTATAAATATGGCTTCGATCTGTCTGATTCAGCACTCCGGTGTGGCGAAAGCTGATATATTGTATTTCGGCAACCAACGGGTTAAATATAACAAATACCACATCAGACAGTCTTTGCGTTAAATTTTCCATCTTAATCTGAAAATCTATGCAGTCACATTAATTCTAAGGCAATTTTATACAGGAATAACATTACTTTAAAAAAGGAGGTTGCTCACAAATATAAATTGAAGTCATCTGTACAATTTTCTATTAAAAATGTTATAATAATCTGGTAGAATAGAATTCAAATTTCGCAGTGAACAACAAATAGGTTGTAATGTATGAATTCTCTTCACGCACGACACACTAACCATCACAGTTTGATGTCAAAATCAAGGGAATTATGAAAATAACATTTAATCTTTAGAACCGAAACAAACAAACTTCTGCAAACTGCGAAAACAGTTCTATTGTTCGAGGTTTGAGTTCTGTTTGACCAGGCTTTAGAACATTTTTAATTTGAATAACAACAGGAACACATGATTTTTACAACAACCCCGTGAGAAATCAATCAATTCTGTTAAATGCAGCAAAAACACAACCCTTATAATTGACTACATGATAACTTCATTGAAAAGCAACGTATGTCATTATTTTAATAGCAACATACATCATTATTTTAATAACAACGTATGACAATATTTTAATAAAAACGTATGTCATTATTTTAATAGCAACATATGTGATTACATATTTTAATAACAACGTATATCAATATTTTAATAGCAACATATGTCTTTATTTTAATAGCAACATAAATCATTATTTTAATAACAACGTATGACAATATTTGAATAAAAATGTATGTCATTATTTTAATAGCAACATATGTGATTACATATTTTAATAACAACGTATATCAATATTTTAATAGCAACATATATCTTTATTTTAATAGCAGCATAAATCATTATTTTAATAACAACGTACGATAATATTTTAATAGCAAAGTATGTCATTATTTTAATAGCTACACATGTCATTATTTTAATAGCAACGTATGTAATTACATATTTTAATAGCAAAATATGTCATTATTTCAATAACAACATGCGTCATTATTTTAATAACAACGTATGACAATATTTAAATACCAACGTATGTCATTATTTAAATAGCAACATGTCATTTTTTATTTAATGATCATAATTTTACACTGCTTTAACACAAAATCAATATAATTTCACAATTTACGATTCATTGAAATTATTGGCTCACAATAAAATTCAGTCAACATATAAAATCCTTTAAAAACAATAAACTAAAAATGCACTTACTTAAATTTTTTAAATGTTTCATTTGACAATTATTTTATGGCATTTATACAACTAAGTGGACATTATAATTAATACATATTTATAATTTTAATTGTATAGTGAATGGGCTGGTGCCCATGAGAGGACAGGTACCCATGAAGGCATTTTTAAGACAGTCATTTAACAATTAAGGCAGTTTCATTTTATTTTAATTTAGCACTCTTCAGTTATGAGTAAGTACAATTTTTTTTCATGGTATTAACATTCACATAAGTACTATTAACATATTTAAAAAAAAAATACAAAGTAATTTAATTAATATTAAATTAAAATAGCACATTTTTATTATTAAATAAGTTTAATTAAAATAAATGCCCCACACAACACACTTTGAAAATTAGATTTTTTTTTGTATAATACATACAAACTTTTCAATTTTGAAAATTAAATATATTTAATTGACAAGCATCCAAAAGTGAAAACTATTTTTTCAAGAAGAAGAAAAAATATACAGTTTTGATTAATGCACATTTTTAAAATTATTTTATTAATAAAGAAATCTAAAACTTTTATATACGTTTACTTTTTTTTTACCAAGCGCCAAGAATACAGTCCATAGACATCAGTTTGCTTTCTAGGGTGTTCAAACTTCAACATTTGATAATGCCCCAGCAAGACGAAAGATGGCATTCTCGTATAAATTCTCGGGGGGTATTTACAGTCCAGGAATACTAAGAGAGCTAAATCTACACATTCCCCATGACTAAAGCAGAGTAGAGGGCATATCATATTTTATATCTTAAATTGCCACACAGAGGCGCTTCGAAGTTCTCCTGTATTGAAGGCCATTCGTCTTTTAAATGAGGTGACAAAGGGGATAGACCTCTTTGGATGCAATTTTAGCGAATTTGTGAATATCCTATGATAACTGTCATATTCTATTCACATGATTCTACGCATATTTCCTTTGATGATATTTTTGTTACTATTGCATCGATTTGGCTAAAGAGAAAAGTCATGATTCATGCATACATAAATGTAGAGAGATTAAGAGTCATGCAGCGTTCCATGGAAAGACATATGCTCGGCGTTAGTCTCCGAGATAAAATCAGAAATGAGGAGATTAGACACCGAACAAAAATAACGAACATCATGGAACGACTAGCGAGACTGAAGTGGCAATGGGCGGGTCATGTGGCGAGACAGAGTGAGGATAGATGGACCCAGAAAATAATAAGGTGGAGACCATGGGAGAATAGGAGAAACGTCGGCAGGCCGCAAAAAAGGTGGGCCGACGACATTGCTGCCGTGGGGGGGAAATGTGTCTGCAGCTGGCAGAAAATAGAGACGAGTGGAAAGGAAGGGAAGAGGCCTATGTCCAGCAGTGGACCGATGAAGGCTGACGAAGAAGAAGAATGATTATGTGAAGAGCTATGTAACAAAATATA
Organism: Lepidostoma basale; assembly: GCA_022606425.2. NCBI lineage: Eukaryota > Metazoa > Arthropoda > Insecta > Trichoptera > Lepidostomatidae > Lepidostoma > Lepidostoma basale. The sequence goes on along the minus strand of JAHDVF020000614.1, from coordinate 472,100 downwards.
ATAAAACTTCTAGAAAACTGTTTTTCTCTTAAAGATTGATTTGCACTAAGTCATACACCTTTGCTGGTTCTTGGAATGCCACTTGGGTCTTTAATGTGGTAGTTTCCCGGTGCTTTCCACACATTATTAAGTAATAATCAAACTGTGTTATGTGTGGGTCAATATGCAATTGAAATTTTCAATTTAAATCTGTTTAAAATAATAATAATAATAAAAAAATGTACACACAATATACAAAATTGAATTAATCATAAATTCAAATAAAATATAGTTAATTATCTGGGAAATTAATTAAAAGATATTATAAATAAAACATTTATATTATTACAACCAACATAAATAATCTTTATAACAATAAGAAGCACCTTTATATTGATATATAAACAAATAAAAAACTGTATCATTTAGTACAAATTGGAATGAGTAAGTTTAGGATAGATTCATATGGCATTCTATCCTCATTAATACATATTAAGGAAGGTGTCTCCAAGTGTGATGTTATTATAATTATAACACACCTGGAAAAGATACAAAGTCGGAGAAACCTTCCTCCACAACGGCAAGCAAAAGATGAATTAAAGCCCTGCCATTGACACAATAAAAAATAATTACAGAAATAATCAGATAAAAAAAAATTTATGGTCACAGTACGAAAATTAGATTAATATTAAGAATTTTCTAGAAATTTTATTTTCTATAGTTAAAAGGCACAATTAAAAATCAAATGATTTTTCTAACGCACTTTTTTTTAATTTCTACTATTTTTTTTTTAAATAGCATCATGGCATTTCATTGTACAAAATCTCAGAATAATGTGTATAAATAAAAAATTATAAAATCAAATAGGCAAAAATCTTTGAAGACAACTTGAAAATCTAATAATTAAATAAAATTATGTTTTTTTAATAACTTTTCCACTATTATCTATAATTTCAACAGCGACCGGTTTTGCCGGGATGGCTAGCATCGACAGACTGGTCCAGTGTGTCAATGACAGCCACACTGGCGAAACCGGTCGCTGTTGAAATAAAGACATAAATGAAAGTGCAGTTGAACTTGGTTATTACGATCACGAAAATAGCGAGGAAACAGATAATTCATGTCTTCTTGTGATGGATATTATGTGATGAGCAATGCTTATTTCATGTCTTCTTGTGATAGATATTATGTGATGAGTATTACTTATTTCATGTCTTCTTGTGATGGATATTATGTGATGAGTAAAGCTCATTTCATGTCTTCTTGTGATGGATATTATGTGATGCTTATTTCATGTCTTCTTGTGATGGATATTATGTGACGAGTAATGCTTGTTTTATGTCTTCTTGTGATGGATATTATGTGATGAGTAACGCTTATTTCATGTCTTCTTGTGATGGATATTATGTGATGAGTAAAGCTCATTTCATGTCTTCTTGTGGTGAGTAATGCTTATTTCATGTCTTCTTGTGATGGATATTATGTGATGAGTAAAGCTCATTTCATGTCTTCTTGTGGTGAGTACTGCTTATTTCATGTCTTCTTGTGATGGATATTATGTGATAAGTAATGCTTATTTCGTGTCTTCTTGTGATGGATATTATGTGATGAGTAATGCTTATTTCGTGTCTTCTTGTGATGGATATTATGTGATGAGTAAAGCTCATTTCATGTCTTCTTGTGATGAGTAACGCTTATTTCATGTCTTCTTGTGATGGATATTATGTGATGAGTAATGCTTATTTCGTGTCTTCTTGTGATGGATATTATGTGATGAGTGACGCTTATTTCATGTCTTCTTGTGATGGATATTATGTGATGAGTAAAGCTCATTTCATGTCTTCTTGTGATGAGTAATGCTTATTTCATGTCTTCTTGTGAAGGATATTATTGGATGGACTCATTATTTGTAGCAAGCATCGAAATGATTTTAAAAGTGTGACAAAGTAACGGTCTGTTACCTAGCTCTGCGTCCATCCTGCCCCTTGTAGGCCGGCACGTGATACTTTCCTGGGAAGCTGTGCGGCTTGGCGAGCACGTCTCCCGACACGGCGTTGCTGTTCCCGCCGCGATGGCTGCTGCTCGAGTAGTGCTTCTTGCGCTTGTGCTTCTTCTTCTCAGGTGGCAGGGGTCCATTTTCGTCGCCGTGCAGACCAAACGTGTTAGGATCCACTTCTGGAATTTTACATTTGTTTATAAAAAATTAATTAAAATATGTATTGTTTCTTGAACAATGATGTAAAACTCCATATTAAATAATTGAATCGTGTTTTTCAGAAGTAGCACACATCCAGTAACCTCAATTTTACAGGACGGACAAAAAACTGTCTGGTACAAAATTTTCCTACAATAATTTTTTTTTTTCAATACACATTTGTCATAGGGAGTAAAATAGATAAACGTGTATTGAAAAAAATATATATATTGTAGGAAAATTTTGTACCAGACAGTTTTTTATCCGTCCTATAAAGTTGACGTATGTATGGAGTGTCTTGATGTACGGCTGCGAGACATGGTGCCTATCCGAAAGGGATAAGCGGAGACTAGAGGCTTTTGAGATGTGGTCCTATAGAAGACTCTTTGGAATTTCCTGGAGAGACCACATCACGAATGAGGAAGTTCTTCAAGGAATCGAAGGAGGAAGGCACCTGCTCAGGACCTTGTCCGAAAGGCGTGCAAGATGGATCGGCCATGTAATACGTCAAGAAGGTCTCTTGCATGCCATAATGGAGGGTATGATCGAGGGGACAAACTCTAGGGGACGCCCACGCCGAGAGTACCTGGAGGACCTGTTGGTGGACGTACGCTGCTCATCATATGCAGATCTCAAAAGAGCCGCACAAGACAGGGAAAAATGGAAGAGAATAATGGAAGAAATTGCTGCAAACCAATCCCAGGATTGAAACCAGAGAAGAAGATAAAGTTGAGGTTACTGGATGTGTGCTACTTCTGAAAAACACGATTCAATTAATACGAATGAAAATGTCAGTTTTCTAGAAGTTTTATTATATTTTATGGGAATGGCATGTTTCGCCTTTCTAAGGCAAATCAAACATTTAATAATGTCTTAGAAGGGCGTAACATGTCATTCCCATAAAATATAATATAACTTCTAGAAAACTGACGTTTTCATTCGTATTAATTAATTAAAATATGACTCGAATATATTTGTCATAGTTAAAATTAAGTTGTGTTTAATTATTTTTACTTATTATTATATTTTATATAATTAGTTTTAGATTTATTTTGCAGACGTTGGACGATCTAAGTGTGCGCGGGAGATGCCTATTGGTGGCGATGAGGTTCCCAACCCATCACACCATGTCTCCCGCGTGGGCGAAAAGAGAAAGATGGAGTGCCACATCGGTTAAAGTGTGGCAGTCCATTCTTTCTGCCTACCCCTTCAGGGAGATGGCGTGATGGTCAATTGTTAGTAACAGTTTTTATTTTTATTTTAATAAATAAATAAAAATTCAAAACTTTTGCATTAACCCAACACATAGTATAAATTCAGGTGCGAAGAGTCATAATAAATTAGAGATGATAAACATTAGAAGGAAGCGGATTACATTTAAGAAAAGGGAACAAAAGTGGCAGATAGTATTAATATTTTTTTTGTTAGATTACAATAGCTATGTAACAAGATAATAAAACTTCTAGAAAACTGATATTTTCCTGAATATTAAAGTTTTAAAACAAAAGTGAAGCATGGAACTGACAGAACAAGGATGAAAGCAGAATAAATGCGGTAGAGATGAGGTCCCTAAGAGGTATGTGTGGTAGAACGATATACGACAGAATGATAAAGGAAACATAAAGGAAATTTTAAAAGCAAAGAAATGGGAATTGAATGTTATAAATAATCAAATTCCCGCTTATTCCCCTTGTGTATATAAAACATTATAAACTTTTGAAATGCTAACATCAATATAATATAATTAAAAATTGTGGTTTTATGATAGTGTTGTAAATTTAACAGTTAATAATGAAGTATCATAGTGTCAAGGCCAAAACAATGGACCATGTGCTAATGGCAAATACCCACCGTTGAAGTTGGATGGAACCTGTCCGAAGTTGTTCCTCTGGTTGAACTCCACCTTCCAGCGCTGTGTCTCCGAGGAGAGAGAGCACTCGGCACCCCTCAGCTGATCGCCGGAGACCAGCCCAGCTGCGTCCAGGCACAGACCGCTCTCCACGTGTCGGATCTGGTTCGTATTGAGCAGCTCCCATATCTATTACATGAAATATAATTTAACTTTCTTTACAATTCAATTGGACTTGGACTTGGATCTTCTGGCTTACGGAGGTTCATCTCTAATGTCTATTCCTCTTGCTTCTGTAGGAAACATTGTTGGAAATGTAATTTGATAGTTGTTTTTGTGCCGGGGCTAGATGTGTGGCCCGGAGTGCTTCTCCGAAAGAGGGTGAGGAGGAATTTAAGGTTTATGCTAAAGTCTTCAATTATTCTCGGTCAGGGAATGCAAGACCAGTTAGGGTTGCCATTGTAAATTGGCCGAGCCATAGAGGGCTCCCTCCGCTTACCCGAAGCTGTTATAGGCGCAGTGGCGCCTTTCGTCAGCTTCACTCGTGCACTCCCTAGGCCCGTCCCCCGTCCATGCGGGACTTACGTTAAAAAATAATAATATATGTATATTTGCAACCAAGGGGGACCCAGACCACATTTAAACTACGCTACTCTCCCTCGATATCCCGCCGTACACACATAGCAATACAACAGCAAAAGAAAATAGACAATTGATACCAAAATAACATATGTTAGAAAAAGAATAAAAAAGAAAATCTTTTTATAAAAAAAAGCCTGTTTTGATGGGCAGAGAAAGAGGAGCAGTGGTCTATAAAAGAGTTGGAATTTATGCTCTAAAGCAAGGGTGGCCAACCCGTGCAGCCCGCTGGGTGTCTACTTGTGGCCTGCGGAGCATATGCGCACATTTTTTTCTTTTAGTGGACATAAAACCACAAAAAGAACATTCTATCGTGTGCAGTTCGTATCATATCCCAAATATGGAAGTATCTCAGTACATTGATTCAACTATCGTGACAATTTCTTCTATGGTATATTCATGTTAACAAACAATCACAACGTTAAGCTGATTTCAAAAAGCGCTCGAGCCGACCTTGCGTGGATAGCCGTGAGCGTGAACGGGGGGCGGTAAGATTTTAAAAAGCATTGTGTGCTTTTGCTGCATTTGCAACGCCGTTCTCTGTAGACATGAAATTATTGCCAGGAATTTTACAAATGAAACATTGTGAAATGTGTTGTGATGCACAATTAAAGGAGAAATATCCTGCATTTTACAAACATGCTCTATCGATGATTTCGCTATTTGGAAACACTTACACGTGTGAACAGCTTTTTAGTCGAATGAAGCATATTAAATCTCAAATGAGAAAACGAATTATTGATGAGCATTTAGAAAACTGTTTGCGTGTAGCAACAGCATCAATCGTTATCAACATTGATGCACTTAGTTCTGACAAACAAAATAAGACTTCTCACTAAAATTTATTATATTTTGTTTATTTTTTATTATTATTTTTTGTATTGCCTAACTCTAATCCCATAAATATGTTTGATTCTCATTTTTGTTATATCTTTTTAACCCATTGCAACACAAAGCCGGTTTGTCATTGAAGGGATTTTTTTAAAATTAAAACTGAATGACAATATCTTTTTTTTAATTGTATCTCAATAGAGACGAAGACGTAAACTGGAAACTGAACATGGATGATCAAGGTGTTTACAGGACTTATGACCTGTCATTGGTTGGGTTAAGCGCACGCTTTATGTAATTACAACATTCCCCATTCCACCTTTTGTTATTTGTGATCATGCATGACAAATTTTTGGAAGATGTATATATACTTCAAAATCCATATTTATCTTCACGTGTCAGTTTCAGTCAGCCATCTATGTAGATTTGGTTGCACTTGTGAATTTTTTCAAGAATTAACCTATACAACCTTCATAAAAATGACATAAATAAGTATATTTCGATTACTGATTTCATAATAAAATGTAATAATCACAATTTATTTCACATTATTTATTACAAAATATTACCATATTTTAGCATCTGTATTCAAATGCCTTCAAAATGGCCAAACGCACTCGTAAACAAACTCTTCGCGCGTGTAATATTTCATCAAATGAGGAGTGAGAATGAAGTTGATGAATATTCTAGTGATTTTACGCCTTCGAACAATGTTTTGGAGCGTTCAAATAGTGAAAGTGATGCGTCAAGTGACAGTTCCATAGAACATCACTTCCCAAACTACCTGGGGATGAGCCATAATGATCTAGTTACGAACAAAAAAAATATGCTTTTATGTTTTACCATCGGAGGAACCGACGTGCGTGTATGACTCGTTGTATGATTGTGGAGGAAGCTAGAGAGGTTTGCCAGGATAGAGTAGTGTGGCGGTCCATTCTATCTGCCTACCCCTGCGGAGAAACGGCGTGATGGTTTGTATTGTATTGTATTGTTTTACCATTTGTATTTTAGTCTTAATGTTATTGTAATAAAAAAATGAGTCATCTTTATTAGTGTGCAATGGGTTAAAAAAACAATATATTTCTTTTTTATTTTACAAGGATTAATTGTATCTCAATAGAGACGAAGATGCAAGTTGTTTTCTGGGAACAGAAGGTGGTGGCCGAGGCGCTTACAGGACTTATGACCTGTCATTGGTTGGGTTGAGCGATCGCTTCACGTTTTTAACAACATTCCCCATTCCGCCGTTATGACCACCACGTCTGACAAACTTTTTGGAACTTGTATATATGGTAGGTTTGTACACCTATTTTCACATTTTTTTTTTTTTATGTTCACTCTACACTAGCTATTTGTCTACTACTATTTGTCTACTACTATTTGTCTACTACTATTTGTCTACAAGAATTTGTATACATTCAAAATGTTGTAATATATTTCTTGTTTGCTTTGAATAATAAAAAAGAATTTTTGTTGTACGGCCCGGTAGGAAATGTCATTTCTAAAATCTGTCCCGGCTGCTGAAAAGGTTGGCCACCCATGCTCTAAAGTTTGTGGAATATATCTGTACTTTGTGGAATTAACTTTCATAAGTAAAAATTAAATACTGCTCTAAGGAAATACACCCACCTGGTCATTCTGCTTCCTGCGGCAGTCATCCATCATAACTCCTCGCTTGTTGTCATCCTCTTCCCTGCGTAAAAAAAAAAAAAAAAAATTTCCCCTGATAAAAAAAAAAATAAAAAAAATATGTTACACAGAAAAAGACTTGGAAACAATAGTGTTCTTGTACCGACTCCTATGTATGGAAACGAAGCATGGACTCGCAAAAAAAGAATGAAAGTAGAATAAACGCAGTAGAAATGAGATCTCTTAGACGAATGTGGCGAAAATCTGTGTATGATTGGCAAATGAAAATATAAGAAGTGAATGACATGTTATGAACGAAATAACAAAAGGAATATTAAGATGGTTTGGACACATGGAAAGAATGAATTTTTTTCATTTTGAATATGTATTGTATACCTCTAAAAAAAACAGCCTATAGAAAGAAGAAGGGTTAAATTCCCTACTTAAAAAATAGAATGAATTGAAACGAAACTACAAAGGCCATTTTGTAGTTCTGTCCCTGATAAGTCTTATTTTCTTCTATAAATAGATCTAACGATCTATGACACAGATATCATGTCCCCTAAGATGATAGGTTCAACTGTCCCTACATCCCTTAGGTAGTCTTCCAGGTGGACAATGTCCAGAGGAGATTTCGTAAGCGGCTGTATATGCGAGTTTGTCACTATCCATTATTCTGGCTACATGGCCCTTTCAGTATCTTCTTCTGGATCTACTTCGCCGTGAATGATGTACTTAATCCAACAAGCCTTACCTCTGGTACTGTATGAGAGCGCACTTCTCCTCGGTCCTGAGGGCCCCGTTCTTGGACAGGCTGAGATGCTGCGAGGGGAAGAGGTCATTGTGGCACACGTACACCCCCAGCGGGGGGAAGGGCGTGTCATTGTTGGGACCCAGAGTGTCCAAGCACAGGTTCTTAGACGGGTTTCCGAATCTGATGAAATAACAAATATCAATGCAATATCATTCCATAACAAATCCTCTGAACTGACCGTATATATGAGGTCTGTTCAAAAAGTATCGCGAATTTTGAATTTCCGCTGGCTACGTATATTTGATTTTTGATTTTTTTGTAGCGTTATGTTGGTACTCATGTCCCTTACTTATGCTGACAAGGTCGGCCATTTTGAATGTTTAGTTAATTTTTGACAGCTGTTTTGCTTGGATGTGTTTTGGCTCGTCTTCGATTTTTGCCTATTCCAAAAAATGGATCAAAGAATCTGTATCAAATTTTGTGTGAAAAACAAAATAAAGTGCGCGGACGCATTTCGAATGTTGACTGTGGCATATGGTGAAGCTACCTTGGACCAAAGCAACGTTTATCGGTGGTACAAAATGTTCTCAGAGGGCCGAGAAGATATAAACGACGAAGAGCGTGCCGGACGCCCGAGCACGTCAACAACAGACGAAAACATTGATAAAGTGAAGAAAATAGTATTAGCCAATCTTCGAATCACCGTTAGAGAAGTTGCTGAGGACCTAAACATATCGATTGGCTCGTGCCATTCGATTTTAACCAATGATTTGGGCATGAGTCGGGTCGCCGCGAAATTCGTGCCAAAATTGCTCAATTTCGACCAAAAACAGCATCGCGTTAACATTGCTCAGGAGATGTTGGACTCGGTCCGTGACGACCCAAATGTGCTCCAGAGGGTCATAACTGGTGACGAATCATGGGTTTATGGTTATGACGTGGAAACCAAAGCTCAATCATCCCAATGGAAGCTGCCGCATGAGCCAAGACCAAAAAAAGCGCGCCAAGTTCGGTCGAACGTGAAGGTTTTGCTCACAGTTTTCTTCGATTGCAGGGGCGTGGTGCATCATGAGTTCTTGCCACAGGGTAGTACGGTCAATAAGGAATATTACCTGCAAGTTATGCGCAATTTGCGCGAAGCAATCCGCCAGAAACGCCCGGATTTGTGGAAGAACAAAAACTGGCTTTTGCACCATGATAACGCCCCTGCTCACACATCGTTGCTTGTGCGCGAATATTTGGCCAAAAACAACACAGTAATGGTGCCGCAGCCACCGTATTCCCCAGACCTGGCCCCCTGTGACTTTTTCCTGTTTCCAAAACTGAAGAGGCCCATGAAAGGACGACGCTACGCCACGATTGAAGAGATAAAGACGGCATCGAAGGAGGAGCTGAACAAGATCACAAAAATGATTTTTTTAAGTGCTTCGAGGATTGGAAAAAACGTTGGCATAAATGTATTATATCCGAGGGGAATTACTTTGAAGGGGACAAAATAGATATTCATGAATAAATAAATACTTTTTGAAAAAATATAAAATTCGCGATACTTTTTGAACAGACCTCGTATGTTAGTATTTTATCTGAGGGTAGATTTGCACACTTATTTACACCTAAAATTGAAATACAACAAATGTAACATATAATTTTATGTATACTTTATAATGTGTTAAAAAATGGCACTAAAATTGTGTAAAAATACACTTCCCAACAGTTTTATTTATTTATTGTATACGACAGGTCTTTAGAACCCAATTACTAAAAATAACACAGACATACATGTTAAAATAAAACACATATATCAGCAATTGTGGTATGTACCTATATGATCCTTAAAGGACGCATAGGTCATTTGGAGAATGTCCACATCGACTGACACCTCATTCAAGAGCACCATACCCCGGGTCATTGTATGCTGTGCCAAGACATTGGTTCTGCTATGCGGTATGCACAACAGATCGTGTCTTCTAGCGCGAGCATACCTGTCCGGTGCATTGAGGCCATAACACTCTAAGAGGTATGGGCTATCAATGAGGTTACGGAGTATTTTAAACCCTAAGATCATCAATGTACCTTTTCTTCTTGAATTGAGACTGCGGTAGTTCTTGAAAGAGGTAATTATACCCTTCCCATCGTCCTCTACCACACCAGTAAATGGATATAAACCGTCCTAAGCATATATACGTACGTGATACGCAAACTTTGACTGTACCGAAAATAATGATTTTTTGGCCAACTCCTTAATGTCTAAAACAGTGCCTTTCACTGTGTAAATACCCTCTCCAAGTTGACATGCGCTGGTTCGGACAGGTGCCTAAATAATGCACAAGTCGACTCGTAGAGTGAAAAGTACTAGTGGATAATTTATCAATAGTGGACAGTTGGCTTGAAAGGGATAAAAACACATTTCCATAAAAAACACTATTAACAAATTCGAACAAACCTTCCGTGACCAATAACGTTCTCTCCAGGGACAAATTTCTCCGGATAGACGTTATCCAGATACCACTTGAAGGACTTGCAGTTCAACTTTTCCCTCAGAACCTTCCTATGGGCCACGTCGTCCTCTGACACCACATCCTTAAAAATAAAAATATAAATTAACACAATGGTAAATCAAAACTGATTTTCAATCCATTTTCATAAATTTAAACAAAACATGGAATTAATATGCAAGACAGTGAAATGAAACGAAAAGTCAATGAAGCCTGCGTTCTGCCAGTTGGTACTTATGATCTTGAAACTGTAACATTGTCCAAATAAAGTGCCGAGAAACTACGAGTGACCCAAAGAGCCATGTTAGAAATAAGCCTAAGAGACAAAGTCAGAAACGATACGGTGAGAGAAAAAACAAAGGTCACTGACATCATCCACCGGTTGGCGACTCTAAAATGGCAATGGGCAGGTCACGTAGCCAGAAGCTCAGATGAAAAGTGGACAAGAAGACTGCTGACTTGGAGACCGTGGACGGCAAAAAAAAGTGTAGGGCGACCGCAACTACGGTGGAAGGATGATCTGAACAGACACGTCGGAATAACCTGGATCCAATCTGCACAGAACAGAGTGACATGGAAGCGAATGGAGGAGGCCTTTATCCAGGAGTGGACGGGAATAGGCTGAGGAAGAAGAAGAAGAAAATAGCAAGACAGGGCAATACCCGATGGATATCCAGAATACTTCAGTGGAGGCCATGGACAAAGAAAGGGAGTGTCAGGAGGCCACCTGATAAAAGATGGACTGACAATATTGTCCGAATAGCTAGAAAGACCTGGATGCGGAAGGGACAAGACAGGGACGAGTGGAAGAAAATGGAAGAGGCCTATATCCAACAGTGGAGGGAAGAGGGCTGAAGGAAGAGGGCTGAAGGAAGAGGGCTGAAAAAGAAGTTGGAAATAATCAATAAAGGAAGAATGGTTAAGAATGTATATGTTGATGATAACAGAACAAGAATTAGAGAAAGACCGAGTCTCATGTTTTCCTCGGTCTTCCTCTATTTCTTCTTCTTCTTCTTTGATAGCCTTCTTTCCTCCACTGCTGGATATAGGCCTCTTCCAATTTCCTCCAATCATCTCTATCCTTTGTTTCCAAGATTTTCCAACCCTTTTGACAATATCATCGGTGGCCTTCCGACACTTCGCCTATTTGCCCATGGTCTCCAACTGAGTATCCTGGGTGCCCATCTGTTGCCACCCTGTCTAGCCAAGTGTCCAGCCTAGAGACGGACTAGAGACAACAACTCTTACAGCATGCGGACTAGAGACGACAACTCTTACAGCAAAGAGTGTCCACAGGCTCAAGTGTACACAGAAGTCCATGGAAAGACAGACACTTGGTGTGAGCTTGCGTGACCGCATAAGGAATGAAGAAATCAGACGCCGCACCAGGGTTGCTGACGTCATGGACCGAGTGGCAAAATTGAAATGGCAATGGGCTGGACACTTGGCCTCTATTTATGGTTATATTGGTTAGTAACACTTTCAAGTCTAAATAAATCGGTATAATACAGCAAACTTACCTTCAGGTCCTTGCGTTCCTGGAAGAAATAATTGGCGTATTCGTCCATCCATACGAGAGCCATTCGGGCTGTGTTCACTCCTGCAACAAACAGAACAAATGTTGATTAAAAATGATTAAAAATTAAAATCAACCAAGTTATCTATCATCTACCTCTTCAGTGTTACAACCCTTGGTGGGTCTTAGCTTCCCCCAAGAGAATATCTTGTCTTCCTAAAGTAGAACCAATTCTCATGCGTTCTTGGTACGTTCCCTTTCTCAAATAGAGATGACTTAAACTATAAATATGTTTGTAATATCTTTTGAGTAAATAAATAAACTGAAACTGATAAATGTTAGTAGATCCGTATATAAAATTTTAAATATACGAGGTCTGTTCAAAAAGTATCGCGAATTTTGTGTTTTTTCAAAAATTATATATTTATTCATGAATATCTATTTGGTCCCCTTCAAAGTAATCCCCACCAGATATACACTTGTGCCAACGTTTTTTCCAATCCTTGAATCACTTCAAAAAATCATTTTTTGTGAACTTGTTCAGCTCCTCCTTCGATGCCGTCTTTATCTCCTCAATCGATCATCATCATCATCAGCCGTCTGTCATCCACTGCTGAATGTAGGCCTCTCCCAAAGCACGCCACCGCCCCCTATCCAATGCCGCTCCCATCCATCCATGTCCAGCAATCCTTTTCAGATCGTCGGTCCAGCGGGCAGGGGGACGTCCAACTCTACGGAATCCTGTACGCGGTCTCCACTCCAGAACCCGTCTTCCCCATCGGCTATCGGTTCTCCGACAGATATGGCCAGCCCACCGTCACTTCAGCCTGCCTATTTGTTTGTTATCGAATAAATTCGTTTCTAAATCTGTCCCTCAAGGTTTTTCCAAGCATGGCTCTTTCCATGGCGCGCTGGGCAACCTTGAATCTGTAGACTAGACCTTTGGTCAATGTCCACGTCTCGGCTCTGTACGTCATGACTGGAAAAACGCACTGGTTGAAGATTTTAGTCTTGAGGCATTTGCAATTTCCCGAAGGCCGCCCAACCCAACTGAATTCTTCGGTCGGCTTCTTTCTCGAAATTGTTTCGTCCTAATTGTATGATTTGGCCAAGATATGTGTATTCTTGTACCACTTTGAGAGCCGACCCATCGACGGTTAATGTCCTCAATCGATGTAAAAAAAATACAACAAAAAGAATAATTCGGAACAATAAATTTATCAACAATTACCGTGCGTATCTTGGTCATTGGGGAACTTGTAGGGGTGGAACTCTCGGAAGACGTGGCCAACGCGCGAGCAAGGAATAGTCTCAAGCGAACCACCGCCTGCAAAATACAAATATCACTTTTCAAAGATGCTAAAATCGTAGTACATAATAAGAGTTCTAGTGTCCAACTCTTTTACTTTATATGTTGAAGTGAAGCTTGGAGCTGGTAAAAAAACAATTTATGTAGGATGAATCCGTGGCATTTTGGTAAAAAGTCATTCATATTTATTTGTCAGGAGAGTCAAATGGTGTAATGCTACGCTTGTAATGTGAAAGAATAAACAAAGAATCTGGTTTGAGAATAGGATATTAAGAAAGATCTTGGGACCCAGACCTGGTGTTGTAGCGAGAACTTGGTGTACAAATGTAATAGACATTATCAACATTTGATAATGCCTTAACATGCAAATTAATGACAAATTATAGCATTATGGCATGATTTATTGGACTATATAGACAGAACAGATTATTCTCTACAATATGAAAACAGTGGGTCAACACTCTTAGATGTTTATAAAAACAAAAACATCAAACTTCATACAAAAACATTCCGTATCTTTCCAATGTGGTCGCGCCATTCACTCGGCGTGTGTGTTCCAAATATTACATTGCAGTAAAATAGGCAATAAGTACCAAAAAAAATACAAAAAAAAGTAAGCATGCAGTTTCGTTCGTGCACTTGATTATCAATGATTTTTAGGAAATACAATTTTATTTTTGAGAAATTCTTGTAGATATCAGCATCGTGATAGTTGTACGAATGTCCAAGTGAGCGGGAAATACATTTTTGACAAAAGAGCGCTGTAATATCAGCAGTCAAAGTTCCCGTATCAAGGGTTGATATGGCCGCGTGTGAGTATGGACTTTTTGGTGTATCAACAGTTGATACGTTAGCATGCAAAGAGTTAATGATTTAATATGGAGTTTTACAACATTGTTCAAGAAACAATAGTGTAAACATTCTTTACCACTCTTTCTTCATACATGCGTTCCTGTCACAATGTATATAATACACAGGAAACACGAAACATATGCCATGATATAACATGGCAGTCCATTCTTTCTACTTATTCCTTTAAAGAAACGCGTGGTGGTGAGTTAATTAGAATACTATAATTATAAGTCAGTTAATAATTCAAAATTCTTTGCCACTTTTAAAATACAATGAGTGAATAAAAATGTAGTGATACTCACACTGCCATATCCGGAAACTCATCTCCAGGTTTTCTCCGCCCCAGCCATCCATCAGTTCATCGTAGGAGCCAGATTCCCAGAAATACTTGCGGTCCATAGCAAACAGTCCTCCCGCCATCGTTGGAGACCTTATATTAGACATAAACACATATTTAACCAATAGATAATTCATTGTTTGTAATCCATAGCTTTCATATTAGTGCAAATATGTAAACAAAGCAAATACTCTTGATATTGGAAAGTATCTAGTCTTCCTAAAGTTGAACCATCTCTCATGCGTTCCTATTATTATATACAGTAAAACCCGGAATTAACGTCCGCGTATTTAACTTTTTCCCGCCAATTGCGTTTAATTTTTTCAGTCCCGATATATTTTAGTACATTTTTTACCTGCTTTTACATTTTTTTCGAAAATATTCCAAATATACGAGTTATTGGTCGGCGAGCGATTTTGTGATTGGTCGAAATACGGCGCGCAATGTGGTGATTGGCCAACATACGGTACGCAACGTGGGGTTTGGCTGACATTCGGCATCGGCCATTCGGTTTTTGTAACGCTTCGCTCTTTTTGAGATTATTCACGATCTTCATCTGCATACAGTTTTTACGTTTTTTTGTTTTATTTTATTCGTTAAGTTAATTACAATATAAACTTCATTTTTTCATCGGTTTCGTTTGTTTTTTTGGCACGCGTTTCGCTAACTAATCTACGTAATTAAAAAAAAAAAACTTCCACTCCTGGACGCAGGCCTCCTCCATCTGCTTCTATGTCTGTCGATCCTGTGCAACACACATCAATGTGATACCGGTGGTATCTTAAACGAATTCACTCCATCGAAATTGTGGACGTCCTGGGTGTCGGGGCACGGTTCTAGGACACCTGCAAAGGAGGCGTTTTATTCATCTATCGTCAGAGCAGCGAGTGACATGGCCCACCCAGTGTCATTTTAGCGCTGCCACTCTTCCGATGATGTTAGACACTCATATTCTGGCTCCAATAGTAATGTTTCTCCCCATATCCGCTATACTGATTGCAAACATTGCTCTTTCCATAGTTCTTTCGATAATTCTTAATTTATTAACGCGTCTCTATCACAAGTTAACACTGCCAAAACGCAGCAGTCAAATACCTTTATTTTGAGGTTTATGGTGGTTCGTTTAAATATTAAGTTACAAAAATATATTGAACTGTTAAAATTGTTTTTCTTATTCACTTTTTGAGTGAGAATTTATAGTTATACTGAGAATTTATAAGACTTGTGTGCGACCTATCATGACATATGGGATCGAGTGCAGGGCGGACACCACAATCACAAAAAATGCACTCAGAGTGTCAGAAATGAAGACGCTCAGAAATATATCTGGCAAGACACTGCAGGAGAGGTTAAGGAATACACGGAATAAGGGAGATATGCGAGGTCGAGGATGTCATTAGGTGGGGAAGGCAAAGGTGAAGAGACTGGTATGCACACGTGAGGAGAATGGATCCATCCAGACTCCCCTTCATTGTGTTGCACGGCCAGCCCCATGGTAGACCACCAAAGAGATGGATCGACAGCTGGGAGTCGACTTCGCAGGAGGCCAATTCCTCTTAAGAAACAGGCCAAAACTTTGAGTGTGTGACAGCTGTATATCATAACAGTGTTATAAATGTTAACATTTCAAATGTTGAAGTATCATAGTGTTTCGGCTGAAGCAATGGACTATTTAGAAATATATTTAATAAATTACCTGATTGGTCCCAAAGGATGTTCCATACTAGCAACATCCTTTTCCATGGCATCGATCCAGGTGAAGTGTCCAGAGAATGTGAAACCACCAACCTGAAAATATTACAAAAATAATTAATAAATTACGAATACAGTATTGATTAAAAACTGACATTTATGTGTGTGTAGATCATAGATTCCCAACATGTTTTTGGACCAACACCCCATTACCAGAAAACTGTTTCCAATGCCCCCTCTCCCATAACAGTTATACTTAACTAACTAACGAACCATCACGCCATTTCTCCGGAGGGGTAGGCAGAGAGGATGGATCGCCACAATGCTCTGTCCTGGTATACCTCTCGGACTTCCTCTACATTCATACATCGTACCATGCACGCACGTCGATTATTCCGACTTCGAATGTGGCTGCCTTTTAGTAATTGATTAATTTGGTCATGCCATGTTTTCCTCGGTCGTCCTCGGCTTTTTTTTCCACTCATGCTGCTTGTGTGTTTGCAACTTTTTAACCATTCTACTCTCATCCATTTGTTCCATATGTCCAAACCATCTCAGGGATCCTTTTTTCCTGCCTTACATTTCTATTTCATCATTCGGTATTCTATAATACGTTTTCCCGCACATTTTTCTTAGTGATCTCATTTCTACGGCGTTTATCCTGCTTTCATCCTTCTTTTGCCAGCTCCAAGCTTCAAATACTCGGCCGCACACTTGGCCTGCCCCTTGTAAAACTATCATATTTATGAAGACTTGTGCTCAAGTTTTGATGGCACACGCGCGTATCCCTAAAACTTTGTACATTTTAGGTACATTACTTTTTCTCAAGCCCGTACGTGATACGGGATATCGTACAATGGTACAGTCAAAGTGAACGTATCACGTACGTTCAAGGTGGTTAATATTAAATATCTATTTTTACTACATATTTTTTATCTATCTATATAATGAAATATGATTAACTCTGAACTGCATTTTTGCTTATCAAATTGCAAGGACTTATCACCAACAATATCAAACTATTTTATTGGAATGTTAAGTACTCTTCCATATTACGAAATGTGTTATCCATTTATTTTAAGATTTATTGTCAAGTTAACCCAAGCTTGTAACCGGACAACCTATTCTTGTTAATGGACGCAACTTCTAACAGACAATACAATTAGGACAATATGTTATGCTTCATGGGAGGCGTGTAAAAATTTGCGCAATGTTATTGTTCACATTTAAAGGAATTGGATTACTGGTGTTCCTTCCATGTCTTATATTGATTTATGAATTCAACCCTACTTGTTATTTAAGAGATATTTTTTGTACAGTCCGAAGACCATTGTTTCATTTGGCTTATATAGAGACACCCCCTCCACCCAGAATCAGAGCTATTCAGAGAGCAACATAATTTTTCTTATCTTACTATTAAAGTACTAGGGTAATTCGTAAAGTAAGGTTCCCTATGCTGTCAATAAAGATAGAGGCGCGCTGGGAGAAATCTGGCAACACTGGCTGACTCATCAACTCCTCCACTCTCTATCCCTGCCGCTCCCGCCATGCTACACCGCTCAGTGCCGGCCTGGCAGCCATCCAAGATGGAGCTTCCTATCGCTGTTTCCGCCAGATCCGAAATTCGCGCTGTGGTACGATTTTTACACGCAAAAGGGGCTCCGCCTATTGACATTCATCATCAGGTAATCGAAGTTTATGGGGAAAGGTGCATATCTGTCCAACAAGTTCGCAAATGGTCTACACAATTTGGTGAAGGTCGCACGGAAATTCAATCAGAGAACGAGTCGCTAGACGCAAATGGCTGTGGATCGGTCACACTCTGAGATGGAACCCAACCTGCATCGCTAAGGGCGCACTAAACTGGACACCTATGGGGGAAAAGAGGAAGCGAGGCAGACCTAGAGCCACCTGGAAAAGAGGTCTTCAGGACGAGGTTAAAGCAGCAGGCCTCACTTGGGATGATGTTAGGCATAAGGCATGCGAAAGAAGAAAATATCATCATTCAAGAAACAATTTTAAAAATGTATATAAAACAAACATAAACCCTGAAATGTGTTTTAATATTTTCTAATAAATCGGGCTAAAGGAGGTCTATAACTCGAAACACAAAAATGTTGTCATTTTTAAAGCTAAGTCTAGGAAAAAAATATGTTTTTTACGTCAATTCTGAGCCCTAGTAATCACCAATGGGTAATGTGCCTTATTCTTTTAATAAAATATTTGATTTAATGTACATTCTCTAAATAATAGCGTCTGTTTGATTATTAGTCAATTTGAACAGCAGACAGCTGCTGTTCTGGCTCCCGAGTTGAAGTATTCCAACTTGTGGACACAGCTTATGCAAACAGGGACAGCTCCGAACCCAATTGTGGAGGAATCAAGGCCGGGCGTTAAAGAGCGCTGGGCGACCGCCACAAAACATCTTTGTATGGGATTTTAAAATACACATGCAACTCAATTCACACTCTTCGTACAGCGGCGATTATTACATTTTTAATTGGTTACTTCTTAAATAGTAATATAAATCATCACAAACAAAATACACTTGGGATGATGTTAGGCATCAGGCATACGATAGAGTCGGGTGGAAAAAATTCCTTGAGGCCCTATGCACCAAGGAGGTGTGACAGGACAGGAAGAAGAAGACCCTCTACACTGATTTGGCTTGTGCTGTAATAATGTAAAGAGCGATTTAACAAAATAACAATAATTATATAAACAACAACGCGCTTGATTTTCATTACATTTAATAATGCAATAGAATATTTAATAATGCAATATAATATTCTTTCTCTAACATATGTTATTTATGTTGATGTTAAAGTGTTACGTGTGGTCTGTTCTGTTATATGGGTGTGAGACATGGACATTAAAAGTAAATACAATGAACCGGTTTGAGACATTTGAAATGTGGCTCCACCGAAGAATGTTCAGGATCCCATGAACAGACAGAGTGATGAACACAGAAGTCCTGAATCATGCAGGAGTAAATAGAGAGCTGCTGACATTGATCAAAGTCCGCAAGATTGCATATCTGGGTCACATTCTGCGAGGAGAGAAGTATCGCCTGCTGCATCTAATATTGAAGGGAAAAATAGAGGGCCGCAGGGGGGCAGGGAGAAGGCAGATATCCTGGCTGCGCAATGTGAGGGAATGGACGGGAATCACAACTATGGAGGAGCTATTCCGGACAGCGCAGGATAGGGAAGAGTTTACCAGAGTGATCGCCAACGTCGGGGGGACCTGACAGGACACTTTAAGAAGAGATGTTATTTATGTATCCATTGTGTATTTTCTTTTGCTGTTGTATTGCTATGTGTGTACGGCGGGACATGGAGGGAGAGTAGCGTAGCTTAAATGTGGTCTGGGTCCCCCTTGGTTGCAAATATACATATATTATTATTTATTTTTTTAACGTAAGTCCCGCATGGACGGGGGACGGGCCTAGGGAGTGCACGAGTGAAGCTGACGAAAGGCGCCGCTGCGCCTATAACAGCTTCGGGTAAGCGGAGGGAGCCCTCTATGGCTCGGCCATATATTAAAATGCAATAGAAAAGGGAAACGTGTCATTCCCATAAACTATAATAAAATTTCTTGAAAACTGTCATTTTCATTCGTAATAATTATAATTTTACATGTTACAAATTGTAGATTGCGTCTTCTGCATCGTTCATTGATCAGTCAAGGTCAAGCGGAGGTCTGTATGTATGTGTGTCGAGAGAGCGTGTAAATACATGTGTGAGCCAGCTGAACAATCGCACCGCTGTTGACACTGTCACGTCTGACCACGTAAACCTCCGATGCAGTGGGAAGATCCATCATATGACGTGTACCAATACCCGCCACTTAATAATGCTATTGGTCATCCAATCAACCATCAATACAAGATTACCGCACTCTACAACAATGACAAAATTAAAAAGAACATTGCTGACTATTTGATTGGGAACACTCTTAGAATATCACAATTTATTTATTAAATATAATTTTAATTATGAAATTAATTAATTTTATTAAAAATGCCTTTACAATATACATTTTGTATATTTCCACTTGGGTTTATGGCATCAGAAGATGGCAGCAAGTTCTTCTTCTTCTTCTTCTTCCTCAGCCTATTCCCGTCCACTCCTGGACGGAGGCCTCCTCCATTTGCTTCCATGTCATTCTGTCCTGTGCAGACTGCATCCAGGTTATTCCAACGTGTTTGTTTAGATCATCCTTCCACCGTAGTTGCGGTCGCCCTACACTTCTCTTTGCCGTCCACGGTCTCCAAGTCAGCAGTCTTCTTGTCCACTTTTCATCTGAGCTTCTGGCTACGCGACCCGCCCATTGCCATTTTAGAGTTGCCACCCGGTGGATGATGTCAGTGACCTTTGTTTTTTCTCTCACAGCAAGTTGCATGTTCATAACTCATTTCTGACAAAAATTCACTTATGACTTTATGGCTCTTAGGCACATATATGGAATTATAAATCATTATTCGAAAAACAAACAAACTGCATTATATGCGGGTCTTCAACTCATTTTGGACCAAAATTTCACTTAAGACATTAAGGCTCTTAGGTACATATATGGAATTACAAGTCATTACTCGAGTACAAACAAATAATCTGCGTAATATGCGGGTCTTCAACTCATTTTCGATAAAAATTTGATTAAGACGTTATGGCTCTTAGGCACATATATATGGAATTATAAGTTATTATTCGAGAAACAAACAAACTGCATTATATGCGGGTCTTCAACTCATTTTGGACAAAACTTCAATAAAGACATTATGGCTTTTGAGTACATACGAGGTCTGTTCAAAAAGTATCGCGAATTTTGTGTTTTTTCAAAAATTATTTATATATTCATGAATTTCTATTTTGTCCCCTTCAAAGTGATCCCAACCAGATATTATACACTTGTGCCAACGTTTTTTTCAATCCTCGAAGCACCCCAAAAAATCATTTTTTGTGATCTTGTTCAGCTCCTCCTTCGATGCCGTCTTTATCTCCTCAATCGTAGCCTAGCGTCGTCCTTTCATGGGCCTCTTCAGTTTCAGGAACAAGAAAAAGTCACAGGGGGTCAGATCTGGGGAATACGGTGGCTGCGGCATTATTGGTGTGTTGTTTTGGCCAAAAATTCGCGCACAAGCAGATGCGAAATTGAGCAATTTTGGTACGAATTTCGCGGCGACCGATCTCATGCCCAAATCATTGGTAAAAATCAAATGGCACGAGCCAAGCGATATGTTTAAGTCCTCAGCAACTTCTCTGGCGGTGATTCGACGATTGGCCAATACTATGTTATTCACTTCATCAATGTTTTCGTCTGTTGTGGACGTGCTCGGGCGTCCGGCAGGCTCTTTTTCGTTCACATCTTCTCGGTCCTCTGAGAACATTTTGTACCACCGATAAACGTTGCTTTGG
Source organism: Lepidostoma basale (assembly GCA_022606425.2). Lineage (NCBI taxonomy): Eukaryota > Metazoa > Arthropoda > Insecta > Trichoptera > Lepidostomatidae > Lepidostoma > Lepidostoma basale. Next base: position 450,607 of record JAHDVF020000614.1, on the reverse strand, counting down.
TCCAAGATAGCTTCACCATATGCCACAGTCAACATTCGGAATGCGTCCAGGGACTTAATTTTGTTTTTCACTCAAAATTTGATACAGATTCTTTGATCCATTTTTTTGGAGTGGGCAAAAATCGAAGACGAGCCAAAACACGTGCAAGCAAAGTGGCTCTCAAAAATTAACTGAAAATTCAAACTGGCCGAACTTATCGGCATAAGTGAGAGACATGAGTACCAACATAACGCCACAAAAAAATCAAAAATCGAATATACGTAACCGGCGGAAATTCAAAATTCGCGATACTTTTTGAACATACCTCGTATATGGAATCACAAGTCACTACTTGAGTACAAAAAAATAAACTGCATATTATGCGAGTCTTCAACTAACTTTGGTCAAAAATTCACTTAAGACATTATGGCTCTTAGGTACATTTATAGAATTACAAGTCATTACTTGCGTACAAAAAATAAACTGCATTATATGCGGGTCTTCAACTCATTTTGGACAAAAATTCACTTAAGACATTATGGCTCTTAGGCACATATATGGAATTATAAGTCATAATTCGAGAAACAAACAAATTTCATTATATGCGGGTCTTCAACTCATTTTTGAACAAAAATTCACTTAAGACATTATGGTTCTTGGGTTCATATACGGAATTACAAGTCATTACTTGAAAAAAATTAATATAAATTTATAATATATTACAATCATCAATCAATCATGTTTTAAGTTTATGATGTGCATAATCAGGTGATTTGATTTTTAGGTTGACAATGGAAATATATAATACATATGTTTTTTTTATCAGCGATGCACCAGCTCAGAGATATTGTACCTATTTGGCAAAAGCACACATACCAGTTTTCATCGATTTTGAAATTTTTATGTCAATAAAAAAAAACTATAACACTATCATTTTTCATTCCCAGATTTGTGGACTTCTTTAAACTTTAAAAAGGCTCATCTGTAAAATGCGAAAAAAATACATTTTTTCAGAATTTTTACAAGCAGGTGTGATGATTACCTGGAAGCCTTGGCCGGCCGTGCTGTAGAAGAAGCTCTTGGCCTCGATGACATCGATGATGGGCACGACGGCGGCGCGACGCTCGTCCTTGATGCGCTGCAGCAGCGGCCGCAGCCAGTCCGTCACGCACTCGCAGTGGGCATCGAGGAACACCAGCACGTCACCGCGGGCGGCACGTGCTCCCGCCAGACGGGCGCGGATCAACCCCGACCTGCGTGCACAATATTATTTTATTTTCCAATATGCAGAACCAACCTGCCTTTTGTGATGCCGCTGGGGAGAGCAATCAAACTGCTAAACATGATCACTTTGGAGATCGACATTTTTCATATTAAAAAAAAACGCTGTGGGATAGAGCCATGGTTAGCTACCATACTCCTTCCATTTGGTGGTCTATCATAAATCGTTTTCCCACACACGACATTTATCCTACTTTCATCCTTCTTCTGCCAGCTTCAAGCTTCACTTCCATACATAAGGGTCGGCATTAGAACTCCATTGTGCACTGCCATCTTTGCTTCAGTCGATATATTTCTATTTGCGGTAATGACTTTGAGTGCACCATTTATTTTGTTTCCAGCTCCAACCCTTCTTCCGATATCTTTCTCCATTCTTCCATCTCTTGTAAACATGCTTCCCAGGTAGAAAAATTTGGTAACTTGCTCTAATTTCTCACCGTTCGCACCTATGTTACAATCCAAATGTATAAGGTAATTAATAAATTAAAATTAAACATGAACTGATCGCTTAAGACCATGTAGATAGAGCGTATTCTGAAATAGCAATAATCAAAATGGTAAAAGTTCCGACCTTCGGGGAGACCACCCAAAAGATGGCGATGCATTTGGACATCTACATCTCAGAAACAGACTTCGAGAAATAACAGGACGCAGTCCTAAAATACCTTTCAGGCAGAGAGACAATGTTGACACCGCGTCCACTCAACCGTGAGCGCACGTAGTAATCCAGTTTCCCCTTGAGCTCGGCATTCTGGGAGTTGTCATCCACGAGGACCACCTGCTCTACGTGGGGCCCGCCCGTGTTCAAGACGCTCCACACGGTGCGCAGCAAGACCGTAAGCGGCTCATTGTAGTACACTATCACCACGGACGCAGACGGCAAGTTGTCGTCGTACTTTATCTCCGCACATTTGGGGTCCCGGTAATCTGAAAAAAAAATACAAGAACATGTTACAATGGAATACTTTCTTGCTAAAGACCAGTCATTCCAAAAGTGGTCTATATCGAAATCTAGGAGTCGATTTAGACCTGCAAGAGGTTCATGTCAATAAATAATAAATTGGGAGTGATGAAATGTATAACTAGGACTTGGAGACCGTAGACGGCGAAGAGAAGTGCAGGGCGACCGCAACTACGGTAGAAGGATGATCTGAACAGATAAGTCGGAATAACCTGGATGCAGTCTGCACAGGACAGAATGACATGGAAGCAAATGGAGGAGGCCTTTGTCCAGGAGTGGACGGGAATAGGCTGAGGAAGAAGATGAAGAAGAAGAGATTTAAATAGGGGTCTACGAGAGTGAATCCCATTTAAGCAGGGCATCACCAAAAATTTGGCTTCCCGCAAAGGTGATAATCTACCTTACAGATAGTACCTATGTAGGTACTTATGTACCCTTATTAATAATGTGCAAGTAAACAAAAGATGAGACAATTCCTAGTTGGCGTCCTAGGCAATAATGTACAAGTATACAAAGTACGTGATAACTCCTAATTGGCGTCCTAGGCAATAAGGTGCAAGTAAACGAAGTACGAGATAACTCCTAGTTGGCATTCAAGGCAACAATGTGCAAGTAAACAAAGTACGAGATAACTCCTAGTTGGCGTCCTAGGCAATAATGTGCAAGAAAATAAAGTACGAGATAACTCTTAGTTGGCGGCCTAGGCAATAATGTACAAGTAAACAAAGTACGAGATAACTCCTAGTTGACGTCCTAGGCAATAATGTGCAAGTAAACAAAGTACGAGATAACTCCTAGTTGGCGTCCTAGGCAATAATGTGCAAGTAAACAAAGTACGAGATAACTCCTAGTTGACGTCCTAGGCAATAATGTGCAAGTAAACAAAGTACGAGATAACTCCTAGTTGACGTCCTAGGCAATAATGTGCAAGTAAACAAAGTACGAGATAACTCCTAGTTGACGTCCTAGGCAACAATGTGCAAGTAAACAAAGTACGAGATAACTCCTAGTTGGCGTCCTAGGCAATAATGTGCAAGTAAACAAAGTACGAGATAACTCCTAGTTGGCGTCCTAGGCAATAATGTGCAAGTAAACAAAGTACGAGATAACTCATAGTTGGCGTCCTAGGCAATAATGTGCAAGTAAACAAAGTACGAGATAACTCCTAGTTGGCGTCCTAGGCAATAATGTGCAAGTAAACAAAGTACGAGATAACTCCTAGTTGCGTCTAGGCAATAATGAAGTGCAGAGATAAACAAAGTACGGATAACTCCTAGTTGACGTCCTAGGCAATAATGTACAAGTAAACAAAGTACGAGATAACTCCTAGTTGGCGTCCTAGGCAATAATGTGCAAGTAAACAAAGTACGAGATAACTCCTAGTTGGCGTCCTAGGCAATAATGTGCAAGTAAACAAAGTATGAGATATCTCTTAGTTGGCGTCCTAGGCAATAATGTACAAGTAAATAAAGTACGAGATAACTCTTAGTTGGCATCCCAGGCAATAATGTGCAAGTAAACAAAGTACGAGATAACGCCTAGTTGGCGTCCTAGGCAATAATGTGCAAGTAAACAAAGTACGAGATAACTCCTAGTTGGCGTCCTAGGCAATAATGTGCAAGTAAATGAAGTATGAGATATCTCTTAGTTGGCGGCCTAGGCAATAATGTACAAGTAAACAAAGTACGAGATAACTCCTAGTTGGCGTCCTAGGCAATAATGTGCAAGTAAACAAAGTACGAGACAACTCCTAGTTGGCGTCCTAGGCAATAATGTGCAAGTAAACAAAGTATGAGATTATATCTTAGTTGGCGTCCTAGGCAATAATGTACAAGTAAATAAAGTACGAGATAACTCTTAGTTGGCGGCCTAGGCAATAATGTACAAGTAAACAAAGTACGAGATAACTCCTAGTTGGTGTCCTAGGCAATAATGTGCAAGTAAACAAAGTACGAGATAACTCCTAGTTGGCGTCCTAGGCAATAATGTGCAAGTAAACAAAGTATGAGATTATCTCTTAGTTGGCGTCCTAGGCAATAATGTACAAGTAAATAAAGTACGAGATAACTCTTAGTTGGCGTCCTAGGCAATAATATGCAAGTAAACAAAGTACGAGACAACTCCTAGTTGGCATCCTAGGCAATAATGTGCAAGTAAATGAAGTATGAGATATCTCTTAGTTGGCATCCTAGGCAATAATGTACAAGTAAACAAAGTACGAGATAACTTCTAGTTGGCATCCTAGGCAATAATGTATAAGTAAACAAAGTACGAGATAACTCCTAGTTGGCGTCCTAGGCAATAATGTGCAAGTAAATGAAGTATGAGATATCTCTTAGTTGGCGTCCTAGACAATAATGTACAAGTAAATAAAGTACGAGATAACTCTTAGTTGGCATCCCAGGCAATAATGTGCAAGTAAACAAAGTACGAGATAACGCCTAGTTGGCGTCCTAGGCAATAATGTGCAAGTAAACAAAGTACGAGATAACTCCTAGTTGGCGTCCTAGGCAATAATGTGCAAGTAAACAAAGTACGAGATATCTCTTAGTTGGCGGCCTAGGCAATAATGTACAAGTAAACAAAGTACGAGATAACTCCTAGTTGGCGTCCTAGGCAATAATGTGCAAGTAAACAAAGTACGAGACAACTCCTAGTTGGCGTCCTAGGCAATAATGTGCAAGTAAACAAAGTATGAGATTATATCTTAGTTGGCGTCCTAGGCAATAATGTACAAGTAAATAAAGTACGAGATAACTCTTAGTTGGCGGCCTAGGCAATAATGTACAAGTAAACAAAGTACGAGATAACTCCTAGTTGGTGTCCTAGGCAATAATGTGCAAGTAAACAAAGTACGAGATAACTCCTAGTTGGCGTCCTAGGCAATAATGTGCAAGTAAATGAAGTATGAGATATCTCTTAGTTGGCGGCCTAGGCAATAATGTGCAAGTAAACAGATAACTCTAGTTGACGTCCTAGGCAATAATGAAGTAAACAAAGTACGAGATAACTCCTAGTTGACGTCCTAGGCAATAATGTGCAAGTAAACAAAGTACGAGATAACTCCTAGTTGGCGTCCTAGGCAATAATGTGCAAGAAAACAAAGTACGAGATAACTCCTAGTTGGCGTCCTAGGCAATAATGTGCAAGTAAACAAAGTACGAGATAACTCCTAGTTGGCGTCCTAGGCAATAATGTGCAAGTAAACAAAGTACGAGATAACTCTTAGTTGGCGTCCTAGGCAATAATGTGCAAGTAAACAAAGTACGAGATAACTCCTAGTTGGCGTCCTAGGCAATAATGTGCAAGTAAACAAAGTACGAGATAACTCCTAGTTGGCGTCCTAGGCAATAATGTACAAGTAAACAAAGTACGAGATAACTCCTAGTTGGCGTCCTAGGCAATAACGCAAACTACGAGTGATCTTCTAGTTGGCAGTCAATGTGATAATAGGGTACAAGAAAAATAATGTTTTATTTTTATACATATCAAATAAGTATGTTTTATTGTGCCATTTGATTGAGTAATTGATACGGTAGATTAACAATGATGTGCATTGAAATGCGTAATATGTCAGGAAACATGACTGATTGCCATTATTTATAATGTTATTAAAAGAAATGGTATATTGATGGCTTATCAAGCAATTAAACCTTCAAAAATATTGTATATCTCTCGATAATTCCAAAATGTAAAATATATCCAAGGCCACAAAATCTACTTGCTGTCCTACTTACAGACAACGAGCATGAACTACAAGTCCTGGTGAATAGTATGTATGAGGTATGCATGCGAAATGATCTGATGATGAATGTGAATAAGTCCAAGGTAATGATTTTTGAAAGAGAAGAAATCATGACAGTCTGCAATATTAGCGTGAATGGTGAAAATTTGGAGCAAGTAGATGAGTTCGTGTATTTAGGGAGTATGTTTAAAAAAGATGGGCGAGTGGACAGGGATATTGAAAGAAGGGTTGGGGCAGACAACAAAGTGAATGGTGCACTTAAAGTTGTCATCGCAAACAAAAACACATCCAAAAAAAGCTAAAATGGCAGTGCACAATGGTGTTCTTATACAGACACTTATGTGTGGAAGCAAAACATGGAACTGGTAAAAAAGGATGAAAATAGAATAAATGCAGTAGAAATGAGATCTCTTAGACGAATGTGTGGATACTCTGTGTATGATAAAGTGTCGAATGATAATATAAGAAGTGAATGCGGTGCGAATGATGGTGTTATGAATAAAATAATGAAAGGATCATTAAGATGGTTTGGACACATGAAAAAAATGAAGGAAGAAAGAATAGTAAAAAATATATATGTTGACGATGTAAATGAAACTAAAAATAGAGGAAGACCAAGGAAAACGTGACACGATCGAATAAATCAAATATTAATAATTAAATGAAACAAATTATGTGCTAAATTAAAAAAACGGTGGATTCGTGGAACATAAATTAAATAGACAATATGTGCACCATCTAAAAAGAACATTTTGTGTTAAATTATTTTTATTTTGTTATTTTATTTTATATCATTGTATTTTATATTATTTGTTTTAGATTTATTTTGTGGGTGTTGGTCGATCGAAGTGTGCGCGGGAGATGCCTATTGGTGGCGGTGAGGTTCGCAACCCATCACACCGCGTCTCCCGCGGAGCGAAAAGAGAAGGATGGAGTGCCGCATCAGTAAAAGTGTGACAGTCCATTCTTTCTGCCTACCCTTTCGGGGAGACGGCGTGATGGTTAGTTAGTTAGTTTATGAAACAATGTTTTTTAACTACTTCCACTTTTGTCTTTATTTAGACAGCGACCGGTTTCGCCAGGCTCGCTGGCATCGACAGACTGGTGGACAGAATCAAATATTAAATGTTGGCCACGTGGGGAGTCAGAGAAATGATGTAGAATGATGAGATGTATGAATGTTGAAAAAGCGAGAGAAATATGTCAGGAAAGAAAAGTTTGGCAGTCCATTCTTTCTGCCTACCCCTTCGGGGAGACGGCGTGATAGTTAGTTAGTTAGCCACAAAATCCAGTTTTCATTTGCAAACTAAATACAGTTATGCGAAATCGAGGATATTGTAAGATGGGAACGGGCAAAGAAGAAGATTCTGGAATGGACACATGACTAGAATGGAAGATTGGAGGGACGGTTTACTTAAATCAACCTCCAAAGAGGTGAAAAGACAGCTGGTAGTCCAATTCTCAAGAAGGAACTTGAAGCAGGTAATAATAAGTTAAAAGATCTAATCAAAGAACAACAACAATAGCAACAATAACAACAACAAACAACAAAACCATCATGCCGTTTCACCGCCACACGCATCTGTCCTGACACACCTCTCTAGTACATAACACATTGTCATGTTCTAATAAAAACAATTAAAAATTCAATTATAATAATCCACATACACATCAATATAAGGTTACATTTTGTTTACATATTTATTTAATTCTATTTAAAAAATAATTATGCTCTGCACACTTTTGACATCCTTCGGTATATCTTCATAAATTTTAAATGTTTTATCTTCTGCCCTGTCAGGTCCCACTCTCCCACCGACCACTCTGGTAAACTCTTCCCTATCCTGCGCTGTCCGGAATAGCTCCTCCACAGTTCCGATTCCCGTCCATTCCCTCACATTGCGCAGCCAAGAGATCTGCCTTCTCCCTGCGGCCCTCTATTTTTCCCTTCAAAATTAGATGCAGCAGGCAATAATTTTTCTCCTCGCAACGTGACCCAGACATGAAATCTTGCAGACTTTGATCAATGTCAGCAGCTCTCTATTTACTCCTGCACGATTCTGGACTTCTGTGTTCGTCACTCTGTCTGTCCATGGGATCCTGAACATTCTTCTTTGCTTTATACATAAGGGAATTCTGAGATTTGTTTTTTTTTCTGAATGGGAGCCTTAGTTAATTTTTCTTTCTTGTTTCATATTGACGTTCATGTTGATTACTTTTTATCTTCCTTAAAAATTCTTGGGAGGTGTGCCCATTACAGTGCATGTCACGGTGTGTGAATGTAGAAGGGGCGCGAGAGTTATGTCAGGATAGAACAACGTGAACTTGCAGGTGAGGGAATTTGTGTATTTAGGTAGCATGTTCACAGCAGATGGCCGAACGGATAGTGACGTCGAAGAAAGGGTTGGTGCGGGTAACAAAGTGAATGGAGCTTTAAGAATAGTCATTGGAAACAAGAATTTATCAATGAAAGCGAAAACGGCCATTCACAATGGAGTTCTGGTCCCATCACTAATGTATGGAAGCGAAGCATGGAACTGGCAGAAGAAAGATGAAAGCAGAATAAATGCGGTAAAGATGAGGTCCCTAAGACATATGTGTGGTAGAACGATATACGACAGAATCTCAAATGCTGATATAAGAAAGGAATGTAGAGCGGAAGAAGGTATTATGAACAAAATTATGAAAGGATCGCTGCGTTGGTTCGGACATATGGAACGCATGAATGGAGAAAGAATGGTTAAGAAAGTATACGTTAATGATGTAAATGGGGTACGGAGTTGAGGCAGACCGAGGAAAACATGGCATGACCAAATTAATCAAATTTTAAAGGTTGGTTATGTTAGAAGTCGGAGGAAAGGACGTGCGTGTATGACTCGTTGTATGAATGTGGAGGAAGCTAGAGGTTTGCCAGGATAGAGTATTGTGACGGTCCATTCTCTCTGCCTACCCCTGCGGTGAAACGGCATGATGGTTTGTTTGTTTAGAACAATGTGGCGATCTATCCTCTCTGCCTACCCCTCCAGAGGAACGGCGTGATGGTTAGTTAGTTAGTTAGATTTTACCTAATATCTTACAGCACAACACAAGGAATACGTAAAATAAAATTATAACTAACATTTTAGCAGTTATTATTTAATGTTTCCTTAATGCAACCATAATATCGGCTTATCGATCCAAAGATTAAGAAATTTATACTAAAAGATAAGAAATATGAATGCAATAAAAATTGGCACAATGCCATGTTATCATTGAACGAATTAGAAAGTTATCGAAACCATTCATAACATTATCCTAGTGTGTTTACGATCCTATTTATAAAAATGTACTTGAAAATTCGGTTGTAAAATTGCAGTAATATTTAAAAAATAACATACAGTAAATGTAATCATGAAAATACTCAATTTTATTCAAGCATTTCAGATCTTCTTTGATGGTCCCTACAGCCCATATGACAGACCTTTGTTTTTTCTCTCACCGTATCGTTTCTGACTCTGTCTCTTAGGCTTATTCCTAACATGGCTCTTTCCGTGGCTCTTTGGGTCACTCATAGTTTCTCGGCACTTTTTTTGGACAATGTAACAGTTTTAAGACCATAATTACCACTGGCAGAACACAGGCTTCATAGACTTTTCGTTTCAGGTTGATTGGTATTTTCCGATTTTTAAGGATGTAACCCAAGTGTCCAAAAGCTGCCCGGCTTAGTCCAATTCTTCTCTTGAGCTCTGCGGTTTGGTTATCTCGGCCCAATCGAATATTGTGTCCCAGGTATGTATATTCTTGGACATTTTCGATTCTGTTGCCATCCACGTTGATTTCAAGCCTTTCCGTGCCCATCACCTTGCAAGATAGTATCACAAACAAGGTATATAGAATAAATATGGTAAGATATTCCGCGTTTTATTTTTGACATCTACTGCGCAGCTACGTCACGTGGAGACCCAAGCATTAGGTTGTGTAGTATGAGTTGAGTATATATTTATACATTGGGTATGGAATTTTTCTTTGTTTATTTATTACGTCTAATTAAAAGAAGTTTTTGTAATTGTATTAAATAAATTATGACAAATCGTTTTCTTTATTTAAGTTATTGTTTTTTTTATTTTTCTTTTTTTAGAGTTAGCATCTTCAATGAGCTTTAAGTTCATTGTTCTTATTTTGAAAAACATTTTACATCGATAAAAAAGATTTTTAACTGGATATGGCAAATCAACTCCATTTGATTTAGCTTGTTTATAGTTATTTAGGTTTGTTTATAGTTTCGTTTCGATTTCAAGTTCACCACATGACGTCACTTGACAGCAAATTATTAGAAAGGGATAGCATGCTACGTGCGCAATATCTTACCATATTATTCTATATACCTTGTATCACAAAGGTTAAATATCTCCGGTCTCAATCTAAAGATTGGACTGCAGCATGGCGATCCATCTCCTCTTCCACTCCGCTCGGTCCTCAGCAACTCTCTTCAAGTCCGCATAAGAGGTGCAGCCCATATCTTGACTTGTGAGAATTAAAGTTTTTTTTTTTTTTTGATAAATGAAGGCATAAACAAAGCATGGATCATTTATATGGTAAGTCTTTATTATGTACTTTTAACATGTTTCCTAGATCTATTGGCCCTCCATCAGCCGTTCTCTGGACCATGGCAGGCGAAAAGCTAATTAGAGAACAAGTCGCTAGACGCAAATGGCTGTGGATCGGTTACACTCTGAGACGGAACCCAGCCTGCATCGCTCAGGGCGCACTAGACTGGTCCCCTATGGGGGGAAAGAGGAAACGAGGCAGACCTAGAGCCACCTGGAGAAGAGCCCTGCAGGACGAGGTTAAAGCAGCAGGCCTCACTTGGGATGATGTTAGGCATCAGGCATGTGATAGAGTCGGGTGGAGAAGGTTCCTTGAGGCCTTATGCACCACGGAGGTGTGACATTTATTTATTGTAGGGTAACATACAGTGATTGTTAATACACATGTAAAATGAACAAACTAACAGTTAAATGAAGACATAGAAGGTTACTCGCCGCTTACCCGAAGCTGTTATAGGACGCAGTGGCGCCCCTTCGTCAGCTTCGCTCAAACAATCCCTAGGCCCGCCCCCCATCCACGCAGGACTTCCATTAGCTGGAGAATGCACCATTCCAGAAAAAAAGCAAAAGGGTATCTAGGCCACATTTAATCCAGTTTAATTTCAATCCACTCCTATGTCCCAATCTAACAAAACAAAGCAAAATATGGTACATGATTTTATGGGCTATTATAAAGAATTACTGGAAATACTACGAGATTGTGTCTGTAACATATAAATAAGAAAACTTTGCTAAATAGAGGATATGGTTCAGTGGAGTAGATCCAGAAGAAGACAATGGAGAGACCATATAGCCAGAATGGATAGTGAAAGACCCGCATACATTCCTACGTCTATCCATTCAGCCGTCTAAGAAACAGAACGTGCCACCTGGTATGTTGAATATGAAAACTTTATATTTAGACTAGTTGGAATCACACACTGAATAAACTCTTATTGTTTCATTTGTTGTGTCCTTGGTCTACTAGCTGATGCTGCAAAACCATTGTTTGGGTAGTTTAGTATGCATCTAGTATCTAGGGCAGGGGTCTCCAATCTTTCCAGCCTTAAGGCCCTACTGATTACTTCAGAAAGTTCCAGGAGCCAAAACTGTTTTCTGTTTTCTTGTTTTTTTTAAATGTGTTTATTGTATTGTATTGTATTATTTTGTTGAATCGCTCTTTACATCATGACAGCATGAGCCAAATCGATGTAAAGGGTATTATTTATAGGTATCATAGTGATTCTCCTGACATGTGATAGGTAGCTAATCTATCGCCATTTTATTGTCACGTGAATTCTACACCAGACCAAAGACAGTGTGACAATCACACTGCCCTCGCCGGGAATCGAACCCGAAACCTTCGGGGTGGCAGTCAATGCATTTACCACTCGGCCACGAAGGTCGTCGTTTATATGTTTATAATGTTAGTTGGATACATTTCGCCGAATTTTTATGAATTAGAACACTTTTTTCAACGCAGCAGCAAGACTCATTAAAGGCATTCCAAAAAATTCCCATATAAAAAAACATCTCAAAGAACTTTTCTGACATAAAAGTCCAGAAAGAATCCAGTATAAACTCTGCTGGACAGTCTTCAAAGCGCTACATGGAATGGCACCAAGTTATATATCCGAACTCTGTATAAAGGACAGCCTAAATACAAGGAAATCCATACTTCGCTCAGCGAACTCCTCGGCAATAGGAATATTAGTTGAGCCGAAGCGTTGCCCTAGTACAAATTTCGGGGATTGAGCCTTTGCGGTAGCCGGTCTATCAGCTTGGAACAATCTCCCTTCACACCTTAGATGCATAAATGATCAGACAGATTTCAGATCTAAGCTGAAAATCCATCTTTTTTGTATTTCATACCCAACTTAAAACTAGTATATTTTATTCTATTATACTTTCTGATCACGAATATCAGATGCGGCGTTCACATTTAGATTTAAAACATGTCTTAATGCGCCCTTGAGGTGATTAAATCACAAAAACGGCACATTACAAGTTAGCATATTATTATATTATTATTAAAAAATATATTCCCCACGATACATAAGAAGTGTGATAATGATAATGCATTTGTATATCCAGTATTTACAAATATCAGATGTGCTCATAGTAAATACCATTTTTATGTATGTGTAATCTGTAAGTAAAAATACCGCAAAAAAAAAACATTGCTACAACGGCCTTGGGGTAATTTTTAAATAAAAAACAGAGCTATATGAATCACACACACATCGTTACTTGAAATACGTTCTACAATGAAAACTGTTTATAAAAACATTTTTAAATAGAGGAAGACCAAGGAAAACGTGGTACAATCAAATATTAATTGTTGGCCATGTGAGGAGTCAGAGAAATCGACGTGCATGCATGACACAATCAATATATGAATGCGAACGTATGTCAAGAAAGAACAGTGTGGCTTTCCATTTATTCTGCCTCTTCTTCTTCATCTCTTTTTTTTTTTTTTAAAGATTTAAATCAATGATATTAGAATTTATTTTACAATCTTCAATATGAGCAGAAAATAGCTCATTATTATGAAGAAGGAATCCAGGCTCGAACCCAAGTCCCCTTGATCAGAAGCCAAGATAACTAATATAACTAACTAACCATCACGCCGTCTCCCCGAAGGGGTAGGCAGAAAGAATGGACTGCCACACTTTTCGGTCCTGACATATTTCTCTCGCTTCCTCAACATTCATACATTGTGTCATGCACGGGCGTCGATTTCTCTGACTCCTCACATGGCCGACATTCAATATTTGATTTATTTGATCGTGCCACGTTTTCCTCGGTCTTCCTCTATTTCTGGTACCATTATCATCATTAACATATAATTTTTTTACCATTCTTTCTTCATTCATTCTTTCAATATGTCCAAACCATCTTAATGATCCTTTCATTATTTTGTTCATGACACCATCATTCGCACCGCATTCACTTCTTATATTTTCATTCGGCACTCCATCATACACAGAGTATCACACATTCTTCTAAGAGATCTCATTTCAACTGCATTTATTCTACTTTCATCCTTCTTTTGCCAGTTCCATGCTTCGCTTCCATACATAACCGGGTCGGTCGAAGAACACCATTGTGCACTGCCATTATCAATATATAATATGTCAATAACCAAAAAATGTTATTTATTTTTGATTAAACCTTGTAGTTATCTTTAAGAACAAAGTTAAACATGCGTAATAATTGACATATGTTTAGCAACAACTGATGACTTTTTGCAGTGCGTCAATGTTGTGTGACTTACAAATTGTATGTTTATACAAATCAGTTGGTTCCAATGTAAAAATACTTGAATCATACGAGATTCGCGAGGGAATGAAAAGCGGTCTGTTCATTAGGCATGCGAGACCACAGATGAGACAATGTGTAAATTGTCAGACGTTTCTACAATACTATACTTTCCAATGTCCTGATTCCAAATTCAAATTTTATTCTATTTAACCATTAAATCTTTACACATTCACTTCCATTCCAAAAACAAATCATGAAAAAAAAATTAACTAACCATCAAGCCGTCTCTCCAAAGGGGTGGGCAGAAAGAATGGAACACCACACTTTTCTTTCCTGACATATTTCTCTCCTTCCTCAACATTCATACATCGTGTCATGCAAGTGCGTCAATTTCTCTGAATCCTCACATGGCCGACATTCAATATTTGATTTATTTGATCGTGCCACGTTTTTCTCGGTCTTCCTCTATTTCTAGTTCCATTTACATCGTTAACATATAATTTTTTTACCATTCTTTCTTCATTCATTCTTTCCATATGTCCAAACTATCTTAATGATCCTTTCATTATTTTGTTCATAACACCATTATTCGCACCGCATTCACTTCTTATATTTTCATTCGACACTCTATATCATACACACAGTATCACATATTCCTCTAAGAGATCTCATTTCTACTGCATTTATTCTACTTTCGTCCTTCTTTTGCTAGTTCCATTGTATTGCATTGAAAGTATTGTAAATATTGAAAGTGTTATAAACAAAATAATGAAAGGGTCGTTAATATGGTTTGGACAGGTGGAAAGAATGAGTGAAGACAGAATGGTGAAGAAGGTATATGTAAACGACGTGAACGGAGCTACAACAGAAAACATGGCACGATCAAATGAATCGAATATTAAATTTCGGTATTGTGAAGAGTCGGAGAAATAGACGTGCGTGCATGACACGTCGTATGAATGTAGAGGAAGCGACAGAAGTATGTCAGGAAAGAAAAGTGTGGCAGTCCATTCTTTCTGCCTACCCTTTCGGAGAGACGGTGTGATGGTTAGTTAGTTAGTTAGTTAGTTTTCAATACTTTCAATTCAACAATTCTTATATTTGCATTTAACACTCGTATACAGATTTATCACACGTTATTCTTAGAAATCTCAACTCAATTCAAATCTATATCATAATTAATGCCTTAGCATTCAATGCAGCAGCAAGACTGATAAGGGGTGTGCCAAAGAGTTGTCACATAACACAGCATCTTAAGGAGCTCCACTGGCTGAAATGTCCAGAAAGGATACAATACAAGCTCTGCTGGACGGTCTATAAGGCGTTGCATGGAATGGCACCAGCTTATATATCTGAACTCTGCATCAACGAGAACCTGAATGCTAGACAGTCTACATTGCGATCAGCTAAGTCTTCTGCGATCGGTAGATTGACTGTGCCAAAACGCTGTCCAAGCACAAACTTTGGCGACCGAGCCTTCGCGGTAGCCGGCCCTTCAGCCTGGAACAGTCTTCCAGCAGACCTTAAGTGCATTGAGAATCAGAGTTTAGATCGAGACTCAAAACGCACCTTTTCAAATTATCATTTCCTGACAGGAAGGGCTGATCGATTTCGTCGGGTGCAGCCCTCATACTAAATATGTTTATATATATTTTTTATCATTATTATTATTATTATCTAGTTGATAAAACGGAGCATCTTCTACAGCGCCCTTGAGATGAGCAATTCATAAAAATGGCGCTTTATAAATTATCCAATTTATTATTATTATTATATTAGTAGGATTCCACTATTAATATTTAAATCGCCATGCTAGTCACCAGTGACAGAACAGTATGGCGGTCATTTGTTTCTGCCTACCCCTTCGGAGAGACGGCGTGATGGTAAGTTAGTTAGCTTATTAGGCCTATAGTGGGTATCACCGCACGCACCACTAGAGCACAAAATCAAGGTGAAAAAAAAAGTTAACTGCAATACCAAATTATACTTTCTAATTCTGATTAGAGTGCATTTAAAAAAAAGTGTCAATCATTTCAATGTCGCTACCGACAAAAGGAAAGGAAAAAAGATACACGCGGCTGTCCGGTGCTTGACAACACAGCCCATACATTGTAAATAATAATGTTCCAAGCCGTTGGTTTTGGGTGAAGCTATTCAAACTGTGAAATGTGAATATTCAAGTCAACACAATACAAATGGTGTATGCTTTTATTAAAGATAATTTGATTTATTACATGGTCTTAATACATCACAACTGCAGTAGTTCTAGAGAGGCATTTTTAACACAATAATCATAATAATAATTGAGTGATTTATTTATACATATCAGAACTGGATATACAGGTGGATAGGACTGCAGCGGTTGCAGGCTGCCTGAAAGATGTCATATGGAGAAACAAGCACATGAAGACTGACAGCAAGGTACGCATCTATAAGACCTGTGTACGACCAATCCTCACATATGGCATTGAATCGAGGGCAGACACTGTCAAGACAAAGAGCATGCTCAGGACAACCGAGATGAAAACACTCCGCGCTATAGCTGGCAAGACCCTACGTGATCGAGTTACGAATACAGCAATCCGAGAAATCTGCGAGGTCGAAGATGTGGTCAGATGGGGACGTCAAAGACGGCGATACTGGCATCAACACGTAGAAACGATGAGCTCAAATAGGATACCACACATAGCTCTCCATGAAACGCCAAACAAATGCGAAACGGTGGAGAGAAAGCTGGAGTTCAGCGTCTCAAGAGGACCCGCCAGAAATAAGAGACTCCTGACCAAAAGTGAAGAAGAAGAAGATTTATACATATCAGAACTACAATTAATTAATATTTATAATTTCGGGAGATGCCTATTAGTGGCGATGAGGTTTGCAACCAACAAGGATAGCTATCAAATTATTTTCGGCACATTCTTCTGAGTGATATCATGTCTACGGCATTTATCCTACTTTTTTTTATTTTTAAAAAGACAATACCAAAGATTTAAATCAGTGATATTAGAATTTATTTTACAATATGAGGAGAAAATAGCTCATTATTATGAAGAAGAAATATGGTCGTGTCTAGATTCGAACCCAAGTCCACTGGATCAGGAGCCAAGCGTTCTATCCCCTTTCATCCTTCTTCTGCCAACTCCAAGCAATACATTAAAAGCCGTAGATAAAAAAGGCTATTTTAAATATTTCTAATGAATTTCAAAATGTCTGATATGATGCGTAGTTTTAAACAATTATTCAAGCAACTGTGAATTAATATGAATTAATAAAATACGTTGTATTAACATTTCAATAGCTGATCAATTTTGAATTCAAAACATGTTTAAATTGTTTTGTTTTTCAATAGGATAAGTGGGAATTATTTATTTTTATTTCATGACACATTTCTAAAGGTCGGGCATGTTAGAAGTCGGAAGAATCAACATGCGTGTATGATTCGCTGTATGAATGTGGAGGAAGCTAGAGACATGCGACAGGATCGAGTAGTGTGGCGGTCCGTTCTCTCTGCCTACCCCTTCGAAAAAACGGCGTGATGATTTGTTTTTGTTGTTGTCTTTGACACATTTTTTTTAACAAGATGTACTAGTCACTGGTATCGGATATGCTTCTATCAGCTGACATACGTTCAATAAGGATATGATTGATGTTTCATTGATGATTCATTTCACTCGGAATGAAGTAGATTATCATTCCTGGTGTAAAGGTTGTCAATAGAGGCGGTACCTTCCACCAGAGGGCGCCGGAGCCATCCATGGAAGCGGTAGAGCGTCCAGAGGCAAATGGATTTAAGGCTTTTTAAGAAATTAAGTAGAAGAGCTATTGACGACCTTCGTTGCAGAGTTCTGCCTGCCATACCAAAGGTCCCGGGTTCAGTGGATGTCAGTGCAATTGTCACACTGTCTTTGGTCTGGTGTAGAATTCACGTGACAATAAAGTGGCGAAAAATTAGCTACCAATTACATGTCACGAGAATCACTAACAAACTAACTAACCATCACACCGTCTCCCCGGAGGGGTAAGCAGAAAGAATAGAACGCCACACTGTTCTGTCCTGACATACTTTTCTCGCTTCCTCTACATTCATACATCTCGTCATGCAAGCATGTCGATTTCTCCGACTCCTCACGTGACCGACATTCAATATTTGATTGATTTGATCGTGCCACATTTTCCTCGGCCTTCCTCTATTTTTAGCTCCGTTCACGCCGTTTACATATACCTTCTTTACCATTCTGTCTTCACTCATTCTTTCCATGTATCCAAACCATCTTAATGACCCGTTCCTTTTTTTGTTCATAACACTTGCATTCGCACCACATTCACTTCTTATACTTGCATTTGTCACTCTATCATATACAGATTTGCCACACATTCGTATTAGAGATCTCATTTCTACTGCATTTATTCTACTTTCATCCTTCTTTTGCCAGTTCCATGCTTCACTTCCATACATAAGGGTCGGCACAAGAACACCATTGTGCACTGCCATCTTAGCTTTTTTGGATAGGCTTTTGTTTGCGATGACAACTTTAAGTGCACCATTTATTCTGTTGCCTGCCCCAACCCTTCTTTCAATATCCTTCTCCACCCTCCCATCCTTTGTAAACATACTTCCTAAATAAACAAATTCATCCACTTGTTCCAGATTTTCACCGTTTACACTAATGTTGCAGACTGAGAAACACTATGATAGCTATAATACCGTTTACATCGATTTGTCTAATCCTGTCATGATGTAAAGAGCGATTCAACAAAATAATAATAATATCCAAGAAAAAATAAAGAGTTTTAATAAACAAAATCAAAAATATCATTCAATGGAATTCCATATTTGAAATATGTTAATATGTTTTTTAAAAAAATTTGATAAGTAAGCACGCATAATGAATAGGCGGTTATTATCTGAGTGAACGTGTACAGTTTGGGTACTGGTAAATCAACTTTTAAATGTACTTGTGGGTCAGTTTGACCTACATATATCTTAATAGAAAAAGTCACCAATCAATTATCGTGTATTTACCACGCTTATTACATAAAAAAACAAACTTGTTTTGTTATATAAGGGGCAAGAGTAATACATACAAATATATTTAGCACTGACATTAAAATTTATAAAAGAAAAAAAGATATGTATGGAAGCGAAGTATCCTTATGTATGGAAGCGAAGCATGGAACTGGCAAAAGAAGGATGAAAGTAGAATAAATGCAGTAGAAATGAGATCTCTTAGACGAATGTGTAGATACTCTGTGTATGATAGAGTGTCGAATGAAAATATAAGAAGAGAATGCGGTGCGAATGATGGTGTCATGAACAAAATAATGAAAGGATTATTAAGATGGTTTGGACATATGGAAAGAATGAATGAAGAAAGAATGGTAAAAAAATTATATGTTAATGATGTAAATGGAACCAGAAATAGAGGAAGACCGAGGAAAATGTGGCACGATCAAATAAATCAAATATTGAATGTCGCCCATGTGAGGAGTCAGAGAAATCGACGCGCGTGCATGACACGATGTATGAATGTTGAGGAAGCGAAAGAATGCGGTATGTCAGGAAAGAAAAGTGTGGCAGTCCATTCTTTTTGCCTACCCCTTGGGGAGACGGCGTGATGGTTAGTTAGTTAGTTAGTTAAAAAAGATCAAATAAAACATAAAAACTAGTACGGATGTGAGACTTGTAAATCTACCGGGGACGTTATTAGAAAACTCCAAGTGTTTATAAATAGGTGCTTTCGCTCAATATTCAAGATCTTTTGGACCCAAACAGTGTCAAATATCGTTCTCTGGCCCATGGCAAGCGAAAAGGCAGTCAGAGAACAAGTTGCTGAACGCAAATGGCTGTGGATCAGTCACACCCTGAGATGGAAGCCTGCATCGCTTAGGGCGCACTGGACTGGTCCCCTGTGGATGGAAAGAGGAAACGAAGCAGACCTAGAGCCACCTGGAAAAGAGCCCTGCAGGACGACATTAAAGCAACAGGCCTCACTTGGGATGGTGTTTGGCATCAGGCGTGCGATAGAGTCGAGTGGAGAAGGTTCCTTGAGCCCCTATGCATCACGGAGGTGACAGGACAAAAAAGAGAAGAAGAGAATATAACTAACAATTATACCTTCTCCCCAAAGGGAAACGCAGAAATAATTCAATTATTTCTTGAAGTACTTCTTTTAACGGTTTAAATAAATAAAAATTGTTATAAATATCACAATTGATTATATTTTGGCACAAAAGCTGTTTTGCTAACCGATGTTAGCATCATACAATCAACTGTTATTGTGAAATGTTGATTGCAAGACCTGACGATGCTAACATTGGTTAGCGAAACAGCTGTAGCAACAAAATATAATTGATTGTGATATTTATAACAAAGTTTTTTTTATTTAAACAGTTAATAATGTTGAAATATCAAAGTGTTACTGCCAAAACTATGGATTATCTAAAATACTTCTATCGCTTTATCATCATTCATATATATAGTCAAACAAGCATGTTGATTTTTCCGACTCCCCACTTGGCTGACAATTTGTGATTTGAACGTGCCACATTTTCCTTGGTCTTCCACTATTGGACTATTCTGTATCATTCTTTCCATGTGTCCAAACCATCTTAATAACACTTTCATTCGCACTGTATTCACTTCTTACATTTGCATTAGGCACTCTATCATATACAGATTTACCATACATTCCCCTAGGAGATCTCATTTCTATTCTGATTATTCGATTTTTCAAATCCCATGCTTCACTTTCATACATAAGGGTCGATACAAGAATATTTAGAAAGTAGGATAAATGTAACAGAAAAAAGATAGCTATGAAAAATGTCCGGAAAAACAATGTATTATAAAATACCAAATGGAGAAGTCAGAAAGGATTGTAAGGCAGATTAATTTGTCCTTAATAATAATAAAATAATTAATAAATAATATCAGAAACACCTAGAGGAAGACCGAAGAAAACGTGGCACGATCAAATAAATCAAATATTGAATGTCGGCCATGGGAGGAGTCAGAGAAATCGACACGCGTGCATGACACGATGTATGAATGTTGAGGAAGTGAGAGAAATATGTCATTCTTTCTGCCTAACTCCTTCGGGGAGATGGCGTGATGGTTAGTTAGTTAGTTAATTAGTTAAATAATATTAAAATAGGATCGCTAAGATAGTTTGGACATATGGAACGAATGTACAAGCAAAAAATGTTTACGAAGATATATACAAGTAGCGTGAATGGAAAAAGGAGCCGAAGAAAGCATGGCATGACCATAGTAATCAATTACTAAAAGGTGGCCATGTTCGAATAGTGTCTGAACAATTGACAAGCGTGCGTGGCACGGTGTACGAATGTACAAGAGTTCTTAATATAGAGAGAGAGACTTTATGTTCCGGATGGTTATCTTCGACAGCACAGACTTCTTTATCTCCTAACTTGCAGAACCAACCTGCCACTGGTGATACCGGTGGGGAAAGCAATTCAACTGCTGAGCATGATCGCTTCGGAGATCGACGTCTTTCATATTAGTGAAAGTATATTCAGAAGACAAATCGTCTTAGCTTTAGATAGTATCTTGTATTCCTGCAGTGGAACCATCTCTCATGCGTTCCTGGTATTTTACCTGTTCTCAAATAAATTGTAATGTTTGTAATGTCTTTTGAGAGAAATAAACTAATTTGGAAAAGAGTAAGTATGGCGGTCCATCCTCTGTGCCTACCCCCCGTGATTTGTGATGTGATGGTTAGTAAGTTTTACAATTAGGCAAGATGTAAGAGTGGAAGCCAAAGAATGCTTAAAGTATAATTTATTTGATGTTAGCTACATCTTTTTTTTCAAGTTATTATCCTATTGAACTTAAAACTAAGGCAGAGAATGTTGAAGTGCTATGTCTGGTCTGTATTACTCTATGGATTAAGAAGGAAGGTCTGGAGATACTGGAAAAACTCTCAGATATCGTGTCCGCAACACAGACTTAAGAAAAACTTGCGAAATAGAGGATATCATTCGGTGGAGTAGATCCAGAAAAAGATACTGGAGGGATGTATGTACATGTAGCCTGTAGCCGGAATGGATAGTGACAGACTCGCATATTCAGCCGCTTATGAAATCCCCTCCGGACACCGGACCTCATCATCCCACGAGACATGATTTCTGTGTCACAGATCATCAGATCTATTAAAAGTAGAAGAAGAAAAGAAATGGACAACTTAACTTCACTAGTTATAGTACTCATGGTGATGGTTTGACCTCGAATCTAAGAACAACACTTTCTCAGAATAGAGAATTTTGAGATACCTAGTTATAGCATTGAACTAATGATAAGTAACTAACTAACTAACTAACCATCACGCCGGCTCTCCGAAGGGGTAGGCAGAAAGAATGGACTCCCACACTTTTCTTTCCTGACATTTCTCTCGCTTCCTCAACATTCATACGCAACACGCGCATCGATTTCTCGGACTCTTCACATGGCCGACATTCAATATTTGATTTATTTGATCGTGCCACGTTTTCCTCGGTCTTCCTCTATTTCTGGTTCCATTTACATCGTTAACATGTAATTTTATTACCATTCCTTCTTCATTCATTCTTTCCATATGTCCAAACCATCTTAATGATCCTTTCATTATTTTGTTCATAACACCATCCATCTTCCCTATTTCGTCATTTGGTATTCTATCATTTATATAATTTTCCCACGCATTCTTCTTAGTGATCTCATCTGTACAGCATTTATCCTACCTTCATTCTTTTTTTGCCAGCTCCAAGCTTCACTCCCATACATAAGGGTTGGTACTAGAACTCCTTTATGTACTGCCATCTTTGTAATTGATTAATTTGGTCATGTCATGTTTTCCTTGGCCTTCCTCGACTTCTTTTTCCATTCACACTACTATCCTAATACTTGATATAATCTAGTATATTTATAATCTTTACATAATTTAAAAAATATATATTTATTTCTCTTTTTATAAATTATGAAATACTTCGATCGTGTTAAAGCGATTATGAAATTCTGATAATAAAAATATGTATATATATTGGTAAAATATTTTACTGGTAAAAGTTGAATTTAATAAAATAAATCATTGGTGAATTGTATGTATGAGGTATGCATGCGAAATGATCTGATGATGAATGTTAATAAGTCCAAGGTAATGATTTTTGAAAAAGAAGAAATCATGACAGTCTGCAACAGTAGCGTGAATGGTGAAAATTTGAAGCAAGTAGATGAGTTCGTGTATTTAGGAAGTATGTTTACAAGAGATGGGCGAGCGGAGAGGGATATTGAAAAAAGGTTTGGGGCAGATAACAAAGTGAATAGTGCACTTAAAGTTGTCATCACAAACAAAAACCTATTCAAAAAAGCTAGAATGGCAGTGCACAATGGTGTTCCGACCCATTGGGTGACCGTTAAAATCTTCTAGGAAGTTCATGAATAATTTATTGACCTTCTGAGAATAATTCATAGTTATGTTTGTTTACCATAGATGGCACTGATGTTTTTATTATGCTCTTTTAACATATTTCCAAAATAATGAATTTTGTTCTGATTTTTCAAATAAATTGCCGGCCCTGAGGGTCCGGCCATATGAATTCCTCCCGGGATTTAAAAGGTTAAGATAAGTTTAGATGAATAGAAATAATGAATTAAGAATGGAGTGAAAAATAAATGAAGATTGAGGAAAACGTATCATAATCAAATCAATTAAATTTTAGATGTCGACCATGTGAGGAAATTGAGAAATAGATGTGCGTGCATGACACGATGTATGAATGTTGAGGAGACATGAGAAGTAATCCATCCTATCTGCATACTCCTTTGGGAAAATACTTGCTGGTTATATAGTTAATTACTTTTAATAGAATAACCATTACATTGATTAAATATCACGTTGCTGTTAAATGATTGCTACATTTCTGTAAAATACCGCCATAATAATCAGGTATGATGGATTTGAACTTAACCTAAAAAACAAATGGTTGAATTACCATAATTTTAACTACCAGTTTCGTCAAACTTGCTCTAAACTGCATGAAATAAGAGACCCAGTGCAACTTTATGCCAACATTTAAATAGTCAATTGCATGACACAACTGGGAAATTTATTAGGTTTAATTTGTAGTGCGTATTTTACGAATTATACCGATTTAACATTTTTTTATATACCAAATATTGTTAGAAGTTCATATAATAATATCACATATACAGTCAAATATAACGATTTGTGTTGTAAACGAAAAAAACAAATGCAGCACGAAAAGTTATTTTTTTCAAATCAAACTTCTATTGTCGGATAACGGTATTCGAAATTCGATCTAAAGAATGGCAAACAATTTATTATAAAAGTGGGGTACATTCGCAAATAGAATTTCAGTTCTATATATTTCAGAATACAATGGAACATTTTTATGTGAGAATTTAGCAAAGATACGAATCGGAGAATCACGACCACTCTTTAATGTTCTCACAGCGGACGATAAACTTTCAAACTAGTTCACAAGGCAGATAATAAGTATTTTATGAATTAAACGTAAAAAACAACAGCTATGGTATATGTGACGCATTGTAAATATGATAATTAGAAATGTTCCTAAAACTATTACTAAACATAGATTTTTTAATACGTGTTTCGGTCCTTGACATTAACATTAATTACAAAAAAAGTTGCACAATTTTTAGTTAGACAAAAAACAGTAAAAGTAATGTTGTACATATTTAAATTAAAACGATTTAATTTACATTTTTAAAAAGCTTACCGTCTAGCGTTCGGGATAATGAGATTTTTTTACTCAAACACTCGTTCAGCGCGATCGTTTGGAGATCGAGATCGCCTTGTATTTTTTCATCTCCTTCTAAAATTACTTCTTTTCCTAAATCCCCTAAGCCTGGCACTATATTCGCTTCATCTCTTCTTATATCTTCCTCGTAAAGTTTATCTTGAGCGGTCATTGGCACGTCACTTTTCAAGTACATCATTTCAAATGCATCTTCCTTTTTCCGCGATTTGAATATTAGAAATATGGTCGAAAATAAAAAGAAAAACACAATAGATTTCAGGACGAATGAAAATCGTCTTCTAAATAACCACCTGATCAACATTTTATAATTTCTTAATGTCATTAATGTAAACTAAAAACAAATCTTATGTTAAAACTACACGCGATGACAACCAGCGCACAAATAAGGCACCATGTTGTTGTTTTTAAAACATTTAAAAAGTAATGGCAATGTTGACACGCCGCAACAGGTGAAGGCTAGTGTCGCCATATTAAAAAATATATTACATCATACGACGGCGCTTTGCCGGGCGGCGAAGTAATATGAAATCAAAGTCAACATACGTACATCGAGAAATCATAACTGCACGTATATATCATAAAGAATATTCTTGTATTGTGGCCAAGCTAACTCTGTAACCATAGTGACTGTGTTATTTACACATGGCCACTAGGTACCTACTTAATTTCAAATACGTTTTCTTTTGCGGTTGAAATTAAATTCGATTATATTTAAGAGTAACGTATGTGTTTAATACTCTAATAAATCAATCACAACAATTGGACATTAATACATTTAACAATAACTTTATACATCAAGTGTAACAGTAATTTAATGAATCAATCACATATTCACAGTGTGTATGAAATTTATTAGTTGTATTATTTTTTGATTCCATGATATAACTAGATTTTGTGTCAATCAAACCTAGTTTCTGTTCTACATCATCAAATAATATACCATTCACCCTGATGAGGAAGGCTGCAACAATCTCTGAAACATTAGTCGAGGAAATTTCAGTTTAATCAGGGGATATTTCGAGAACTCTACCATGCTGGAGGATGTTGGTCTTTTTGTCCCCGATAGATATCTCCGACAGCGACAGAACAGATTGTTTTACCTACCGGCCACCAGAACCAATTTGCCTCTGGTGACACCGGTGGGAAGAGCAATTAGTCTACTGAACGCGGTCTCGGAGATCGATGTCTTTCATATTAGTGAAAGTACGTTCAGGGGACAAATACTCTCGACTTTGGAAAGCATCTTGTCTTCCTAATGTCGAACCTTCTCTAATGCGTTCCTGGTATTATGTTGAATGTATATAATATTTTACCTGCACTCAATTGACGCCTTAAACATTAAAGGCAGAAACATACTATTAACACGTGACGCGACGCAACGTGGCGTGTTTACTCCCACCATCGGCAACACGCCGATCTAGTTCGTCTGGATCGGGTGGCTGTGCGCGCATGGCGTCGCGTCGGGTGTTCATAGTGTGATTCTGTCCATAGAAAACAATACAATTTGATTCGACTCAACACGCATCACGTGGCATCGGGTGGCGAGGCGTGTTAATAGTATGTTTCTGCCTTTATGCTGTTTGTAATGTCTTTTGAGTAAGTAAACGGATTTGATTTGAAAAAATCACTGCCATATTCCATTATATCCAAGAGCTACAACATAATCGAGATTAGTGATTCACGAAGGGAACAATATGGTCCCTAATGTGAGTTCTATTTTTTGCATAGTAGATTTACAATAATGAAGAAGAAAAAACTACAAATTAATAAATTCATTTATTATAATTTACGCTTATATTACAGGATACATTGCACTTGATGCATATAAACATTAATGACATTTAATTTTATAAAACTGGAATGTTAAGTACTGTTATAAAATTATATGATGGACTGACTAATTTATCATTCACTCTTCTTTCTTTCTTCATTCTAATAAGCATTCTATAAGGCTAGACATTATTATTGCTGCTAACAGCTTGTAAATAAAATATATTATAAGAGAGTTAGATCACTCTTCATAAATAATTCTAAAATATATTTAAAAATAAGAAAAGATAGTGATACTGCATAATTATATAATTTAGGTAGGCATATGGAAGTATGATCATTGCTATTTATGGGGAGAAGTTATTAGCATCTCGCCCAACCCACTACCAGGAGGGCCAGGGTTTTTCTATTTTGCTGTTGGGGAGCTGGGCGACTGGATACTTTTGAGAAGGGTGCTGCGCAGAATTCTGAGACCTGTGAATGACGGTGAAGGCTGGAGAGTGCGGCGTAATGACGAGCTGTACTACATTTACAAAGCTCCCAGTCTCTCCACCCAGGTCAGACTGAATAGACTGAGATCGGTCACGTGCAGAGGATGCCGTCATGGCGAACCCCAAAAAAATTGCTAGAGTGGCATCCAGGTGGTAGAAGAGCAATTGGACAACCAAGGCTGCGATGGGAGGATGAAGTTGGGAGAGATGGGGCGAAATTGTTACGAGTGTCAGATTGGAGGGCTGAAGCGGAGGACAGGAGGAGTTGGAGGCGATGAATACTGGAGGCTAAGGCTCGAAATGGGCTGTAGGGCCATCGAAGAAGAAGAAGAAGAATATGGAAGTATGATAGCGGGCTCGGGAAAGAGAAGGTCGCCAGAAGATTTAATAAGATAAGGGGGGCTTTCGTAATGCTTCATCCTGTACGACATTCCGGTATTATTTCGAGAAAGCTCAAGCTCCCAATATTTAGCAGCAACGTAAAAAGCATTTCGGTACGGATAAGAAACTTGGAAATGAAAATACTACTACGGATGTAATTTGAAAACTTCAGGTATTTATAAAATAGGTCTCTCTGCTCAATATTTAAGATCCTTTTTGCTTTAAGAGCTCCCATGCCCTTTTTCAGGCCATGGTGATCAAAATGCTAATCAGAGAACAAGTCACTATTCGCAAATGCCTATGGATCAGTCACATTCTGAGACGGAACCTAGCCTGCATCGTTCAGGGCGCACTAAACTGGTCCCCTGTAAGAGGAAAGAAGAAGAGAGGCAGATCTAGAGCCACCTGAAAAAGAACCTTGCGGGACGAGGTTAAGCCAGCAGGCCTCACTTGGAATGGTGTTAGGCATCAGATAGTCGGGTGGAGAAGGAGCCTCAAAGCCTTATGTACGATAGGGGTGTGACAGGACAAGAAGAATTATATAATTCAATAACAATCATCTCAAGTTTTTGTATTTACCGAAATTAATGAATTAACAGGATAATGCACAATATAATATATATAATTTTAAATGTTTAGGGTACCTACTGAAAAAATAACATTTAAAAAAAAAATTATAGTGGTTTTAATGAGATAAAAAATATAGGTACTAATCAAGAACTTCAAAGAAAAAATAAATAAAACAATGATTAAGAAAAGAATAAAAAATATTTTGAAAATAATATAAGGATATTTATTTATAAACCTCCTTCTGGAGAAAAGGGTAACCCTTTCAGACTTGAATTACGATTGTTAAGGCTTCGTTTATAATATTTATTACAATCCTTAATTTAAGCTGAAATAATAGCATATTATTAACAGTCAAGAATCAAATATACAAATACATGAATGTATACAACAATACAATGTTGTCTGTAAAACCATTGAGAAATGCTAACAGCGATCACCGATGCCTAAAACATGACTCATATGCGCTTGAATTAAAATACTTTCTGTACGATAAATAGTGTATCTCACTCATACACTGATACGAACAAGTAAGAGAGAAAGAGATAGCGTATATTCGGTTTACGGTCCGCGGGCTACCACTTTCATGCATGAACAATGAAGTAAAAGTAAATAACTAACCATCATGCCAACTCCCCGATAGGATAGGCAGAAATAATGGACCAACACACAGTTCTTTCCCGACGTACTTCTGTTGTTTCCTCAACATTCATACATTGTGTCAAGCACGCATGTCAACTTCTCTGACTCCTCACAAATAATTATAGTGTCATTAAGATGTTTTGGATACATGATGTAAATGGAACTAAAAATAGAAGAAGACCGAGGGAAACATGGCACGATCAAATCAATCAAATATTCAAGAATAAAGTATGCAAATTTATTTTTCAAAATTAATTACGGATGGTAGCATTTCTCGCTGGTATTTTGAAAAAACATTGTAGCCGCCAAAGAGTAAATACATTTTGGCTTTGTCAACAAATAATTGACTGATAATTTTTCTATTTAAAAAAATCACATAAAAATTACATTTCTTATTTTTATAAAATGGAATAATTTGATTAAATAATGTGCTAACAGCATATTTCCATGGGTAAGGTTTCATAACCTAAAAGTAAAAAAATAAATCACATAATTTTGAAAAATTTCCATGTCATTTAGAGTTAATACTCACTAAGATTTAAAGACAGAAGAAGAACAGAAAGAACAGAAGAAGGTTCCTTGAGGCCCTATGCACCACGGAGGTGTGACAGGACAAAGAGGAGATTTAAAGAGAGGTTTGGTTGGACATTATTCTTATATCAATAAACCATATTACAGAGAGTGAATCAGTTCTGATAGACTGGTCGTAAATTGATTTATGAAAATAGTTTTGTACATATGTAAATTGGAGTGTGATGATTTTGTAAGACTGTTTTCTATGTTCTTGTTACGATAAGTGCATTATTAAAGAACCAAAGTTGCCTATGTAGCAAGCAAAATAACTTCGTTGAATTGTAATTGGGTCGGCCATACAGTGTGGACAATGAATGATTGATGGATCAAACAAATCCTGGAGTGGCGACCGAGAACAGGCCAGACCACAAGCACGATGGTCTGATATGTTAAACACTAGACGACTAATTTCTTCTTTCTGTAGATATTTCAATCTGTTTAGATAGCATATTAATTTTGGTTCTGCAATGAAGATGTCCGGAAGTGAGACTTGGAAATCTAGCCCGAACGTTATTGGAAAACTCCAGGTGTTTATAAATAGGTGCCTTCGCTAAATATTCACGATCTATTGGCCCCAAACAGTGTCAAATGCCGTTCTCTGGACCATGGCAGGCGAAAAACCAATTAGAGAACAAATCGCTAGACGCAAATGGCAGTGAATTGGTCACACTCTGAGACGGAACCCAGCCTGAATCGCTCAGGGCGCACTAGACTGGTCCCCTATGGGGGGGAAAGAGGAAGCGAGGCAGACTTAGAGTACCTGGAGAAGAGCCCTACAGGACATCAGGCATGGGATAGAGTCGGGTGGAGAAGGTTCCTTGATACCCTATGCACCACGGAGGTGTGACAGGACAAAAAGAGAATGAAGATCTTCAACATTTTCTCCATCTCTTTGGTGGTCTTCCTGCTGGTAGACGGCCCTCTGGAATCTCATGCATCACGATCTTGGGAATCCTCGCTGGGTCCATTCTCTCGACAACGTCCCTCCAGAATCGTCATCTCTGCCTACTCCATCTCACGATGTCATAATACTGCAGCTTCTGCGAATCTTTTTGTTTGGTATCCTATCTCTATGGGTTCTACCCACGATAGGTCACACTGTTTTCATTTCTGATCTAACAGTGTCTGCCGTGCATCGATTTTCATCATTCTAGGTCTGAAGAATGTTTTATAGATCCTGATCCCTTTGTTTGACTAATTATGATAATATTTAATGTGGAGTTACATTATTGTTCAAGAAACAATAAATTATCCCTGAAAAAACAAGTAAAAAAGGACGGAAAACGTCTATATCTAGCAGTGAAAATATTTAAAAAAAGAACAGTAGAAAAAAACATCTAAAATATGATTTAAAAATCATCACCTGCCATCAATTGCTTCTCAATTAGATTTGGCTCTATCTACACGTCTACGGAAATTCCAAATTAATACATGTATATAATAAAGATAAAATTGAAGAGAGCAATGGAGAGATAATTTATTTTTGGCTAGGATTTTCTCTTTTTTCTAAAAACTCCTTCGTTTTCTTTTTGAAAACCGCGTCCCAACCGCCCGCTTGGACCCTGTTAAGCTTAATACCTTTCATTTCCAAAACTTTGTGAAACTCGCTTAAAGAACATTCCGGCAAAAGGCTGATATACCTTTCGACAAAACCGCTCATGGGGGAATTTGCATCGTTTGCGTTTGTCAACGGTGCCATCACAAGTTTCAAAATCATTTCCGCATTCGTCATGCTCTTAACAACGACCTTGACGTATCTCGGCGGTGCCGGCCTCTTCACTTGAGATCCAATCGAAGGCAAATCCATTAAGATTGTTTTAAGCATATGCGTATCCAGTAATAGTTGCTCTGAACCTACAGTACTTATCGGCTTACACTTGTATATATTCTGGATAAACTTTGGAATAAAAGAATTTGCAAATTCGACGCAGAATTGCGTGAAATATTTTCGAGACGACGATAGATTATCTCTTAGAATCGGCACGGTCGTTTTAAGATGTGAAATAATTTGCGTAACATACGGACTTTGATCTCCTACCGATTCAATGGTCTGCCATGATATTTTTGTCATCGCTATTAGAGACGGTTCGCAGGCGATTTCCAAATCTTGCACTAGCAGTTTTATTGAATTTAAAATGATTTTGTGGAAGAGATACTGTTCTTGCGAGAGATCGACTTTATCGGAGAGGCTTGGGGTGACCTTCTCTTTAAGTTTTTGCTCTAAATGGACGGTGGTTTCGAGGCAATACTCGGCAGTCGTGATTATACAAGTGATTCGGGACAGTTCTTGCTTCGTAAACCTGTAAAAAAGAAAACCATTTCTGTATTTAAAATTCTTTAGCACTTAAAATGAAAAAACACCTTTGATGGATGGATGTTGGTATCTTCTGGTGAGAAAATAAACTTAATAAATAATCGATGATAAAATTGATAATTCATGTTGGAGTGTGTAGGTCTTTTTGTTCCTGACAGATATTTCGGACAATGCCAGCATATATTGTTTTATCTGTCGACTGTCAGAACCATCTTTCTCTAGTGATGATGACAGGAAGAGCATTCAGTTAAACATGGCCATCACGGTCATTGAAGTCTTCCATATTAGTGAAATAAATTACGTTCAGAAGACAAATATTATTGACTTAGAGAGTACCTAGTCTTCTTAAAGCCGAAACATCTCTTATGAGTTCTTGGTATTTTATCTGACTACATAATGAATATCGCTGGTGGCTTGATGTAGAAGTATGGAGGAGTCCTATGTCCAGCAGCGGATAATATCAGTTGCGTAATAAAATATAACGTTGAAGACCTTCATGGCCGAGTGGTAAGTGTTTTGACTGCCACACTGAGGGTATCAGGTCCGATTCCTAGCAATGGCAGTGTGATTGTCACACTGTCTTTGGTCTGGTGTAGAATTCATGTGAGTATAAAATGGAGATAGATTAGATACCTATCACATGTCACGAGAATCAATATGATAGCTACCTTTAACATCGATTTGGCTAACTCTGTAATAATGTAAAGAGCGATTCAACAAAATAATAAAAAAAGAGGAAAAAAAATAACTCATTCAAATCATGGAAGGTGTGAATTTAAATCTGTATTTATGGCTTTGGGTAACTAGTGTTCTTTGATTAACTGAAGAATATTTGTATTTTACCGGACGCAATCTCCTTCCCTGAGCAGCGACTGGAAGTTCTGCATGAATGTGGAGGCGGAGAGGTCTCGGGTGGTATTGGCAGATGGAGTAGCAGAAGGCAAACCTCCCTGGAGAACGTTGTTGGCGTAGACGCGAAGATACTTCTGAAATTTCATTGTGAGACCTGAAAGAGAAGAATAAAAATGAAATACAATATTTTTGCAAGACTAAATAAAAATGGGGGCAAATACTATTGACTTTAGAAAGTATCTTGTCTTCCTAATGTCGAACTATCTCTAATGCGTTCCTGGTACTTTGTTGTATTTTTATGATATTTTACCTGTACTTAATAGATGCCTTAAACATTTTCCTGTTTGTAATGTCTATTGAGTTAATAAACTGATTTGATTTGATTTAATTGAATTGACTAAGTCCACATCTCAAATGCCCCTAGCCTTTTGCGCTCTCTTTCTCCCAGGCACCAAGTCTTGCAGCCATACAGTAAAACACTCCACACCAATGTTTTTATAAGTTGTTTTCGGAGGTTCAGGTCTATGTTGTTGGACTCAAATATTTTAGACTTTTTGTTGAAGGCAAGTTTAGCCTGGTGGATACGACTAACGTTGTCTTTCTTGGATCGACCATCCCATGTAATACTGCTCCCCAGGTAAACAAAAGTCTTTACACTTGATGTAAGTAAGTGAGGAAAAAAGATACAATGTTATGCTAGGTTGAAAGATCATGTAATTTTTTTTTTCTTTACTTGAGTTGTGTTTTCTGAATTATTCCTTGATTTTTAAGTATTCAAGGTGTTGTGATCTGTATTTTTAGTGATTCTGTGTGCGAGTTTAACTAAGTGTGTGTAAGTGTGCCTGTCTTGTAGTTCCACAGGCTATCTAATTAGCATTCCGACATTCGTCTTACAACTGAGGGAACCGTGGAAAACCTCAGTCGGGACACGGCGTATCTGTGGAGAAATACATATTTATTTATTGACTGCGCGCAAGCGATCCATCACCGTGTTTGCGAAGTTAGCGAAACTGTGTAGTGTGTTTTTGTGAATGTCACGCCGTCATTCCTTCTCTAGTTTTCAACTCTCTCGCGTGTAGGTGGGACAGTTCATGATGATATGTTCTACGGTTTGAAGACTTTGGGAGTCACATGGGCAGTGAGGTGTGTCTTAGAGTTTGAACCTGTGTAGGTGTGTAGGTAGAGTGGCTCCGTAATCATGTAATGTTACCTAGCATGGGCTGTCCGGTAGTGAGCTGGGAGCACTGCACCATGCACTTCTTGTAGAAGAGAAAGAGGTCAGCACAGCTGGGTAAGACAGAACTCTGCCCTCCTTCACTCGCGCTGGTTGGTGTTTGCTTGGCATCCTAAGACAAACCGCAAGAAATTAATGTATCGTTTCTTGAATGTTGTAAAACTCCATATTAAATAATTAAACTAACAAACTAACTAACCATCACGCCATCTCCCCGAAGGGGTAGGCAGAAGCAATGAACTGCCACACTTTTCTTTCCTGACATATTTCTCTCGCTTCCTCAACATTCATACATCGTGTCATGCACGCGCGTCGATTTCTCTGACTTCTCACATGGCTGACATTCAATATTTGATTTATTTGATCGTGCCACGTTTTCCTTGGTCTTCCTTTATTTCTGGTTCCATTTATATCGTTAACATATAATTTTTTTACCATCCTTTCCTCATTCATTGTATCCATATATCCAAACCATCTTATTGATTTCATTATTTTGTTCATAACACATTCACATTCCTTAACTTAACATAACATAACATTCCTTAACATAACACATTCACATTCTTTTCATTATTTTTTTCACATCATTCGCACCGCATTCACTTCTTATATTTTCATTCGACACTCTATCATACGCAGAGTATCCACACATTCGTCTAAGAGATCTCATTTCTACTGCATTTATTCTACTTTCATCCTTCTTTTGCCAGTTCCATGCTTCGCTTCCATACATACGGGTCGGTAGAAGAACACCATTGTGCACTGCCATTTTAGCTTTTTGGATAGATTTTTGTTTGCGATGACAACTTTTAGTTTTTTAAGTTCTGTTTTCTAGATGTTTCATTATAATTTATGTGAATGACATGTTTTGCCTGTATTATCAAATGATATTTGATAATGCCTAAGAGTGATGTACACCATTTCAGTATAAAACATCTTCAAACAGTCTCCGGCTTTCAACATGTAAGCTGCACTGTCTCATATCAGGGTGCATAACTTCTCTGCCATGTCCAATTTTCCTTGCCACCACAGTAACAAGTTCGAAAAGGAGACTATGATTCAATAAATATTAAAAGGTCGCACCATTTTCAAACATTTGAATTATTTCGAGATTTTTTTCAATTGAAATTACGACTCGCTTACATTTATCTATTACACTATAGACATAGATATTATACCATAGACACTGTTTCACAGTAAAATAAAATTACGACTTCAGAGCCAAAAACGTATGTTGGCGGTGGCGCCAAAGTGAACTATACGCCCAATGTCATTGTGACAGATGCATTTTAAGTACTGTTGTGAAATATTTGTTTTTCTTCTTCTTCTTTACTTTTGGTAAACTCAGGAGTCTGTTATTTCAGGCGGGTCCTCTTGAGACGCTGAACTCCAGCTTTCTCTCCACCGTTTCGGGAGTCTTCCTGGTCGGCATTGTCCGTTTGGCGTTGAGAGCTATGTATGGTATTCTATTTGACCTCATTCTTTCTACATGTTGATGCCAGTATCGCCGTCTTTGACATCCACATCTGACCACATCTTCGACCTCACAGATTTCTCGGATTGCTGTATTCCTAACTCGATCACGTAGGGTTTTGCCAGCTAGAGCGCGGAGTGTTTTCATCTCGGCTGTCCTGAGCATGCTCTTTGTCTTGACAGTGTCTGCCCTCGATTCAATGCCATATGTGAGGATTGGTCGCACACAGGTCTTATAAATGCGCCTTATTTGTTTTTATAAAATATTTATTCAATGACTCAAGTGTCCCAGATAATCCGCTTCCCGGTTATGCCCGACCCCGGAAAATTGGGAGTGTACTGTATATTGTATTCCTAAAGTCGTACCATCTCTCACGCGTTCCTGGTATTTTGCCTGTTCACAAAATGAACTGTAAATTTGTTTGTAATGTCTTTTGAGAAAATAAACTGATTAATTTTTGATAATAACCTGAACAAATCTGTCCATCAGTTCAGCCAGGTTGGTGTCCAAACTATCTATATAGAGGTAGAGATACGGCTCAAAGCAGCATCCTATCAGGCCTATGAAGGGAGACTTCTCTGTGGGTGTTGTCTGCGATACTCCATCAGGAAGGTCCTGGACGTCGTCTAGTTTCTCCGCTGATTCCTGCAAAGTAAAAATATTAATCACATATTTAGTTGAAAACATAATTTTAACACTTTAAGGAGTAGGCAGAGAAGGAGATTCTGGAGGGACAACATCGAGAGGATGGATCCAGTGAGGATTCCCAAGATCATGATGGACGAGACTCCAGAAAGCCCTCGACCACCAAAGGGATGAAGAGAAAGCTGGTCGACTTCATCACAGGAAGAAATTCGATATCCTGCATAAACAGATCGCAAGATCTACAATAAGAGTAAGAAGAAGATATAAATGTAAAAACAAAATCAAAAGGTTTTTATTGTCAAAACTACAAAGAATTAATTGAAACTACAAGCGCTGTTCTGACATCAGTCTATTCATGGTGAAATGGCAAAACGTACTGACTACAAATCAACTGTCAACTGTCAGATTGACAATCTGTAGAAACAATGTTGCCAGTTTAAAAACCAAACCTCTGAAAAAACACCCTATAGTTAGTCAAACAGATCTTACAGAATCATCGTCCTCTCCATTCTCAAAAGGATTTGTGGATTTCTGTTTGTTGGAATGCCTATCTCCGGAGATGAACTGCTTATTGGGCTCTGCTCCTTCACGAAGAGTTATACCTGGAAAACAAAACTAATAGATATAGTCATTATAATTCTTAAAACTTCAAATTGAAATTAGAAAAGAACATGCCGAATCTTTGGGAGTAACTCAACAAGCAATCTCATTGAGCCACAAGAAAGGCCCAAAAAAAAGGAAAATGGATGCCATATGAATTAAAGCTAATATACATAGAACTCAAAACAGCAGCTTCAAAGGCAATATTGGAAGGGTTTTTACATTGAATCGTAACTGGGGATGAAAAGTGGATTCACTACGACAATCCAAAGCGTAAGAAATCTTAGGGTACGGCCAAACCGGAGTGCCAGAGTCAAGATGAACACTTGGCGAACCAACGTATGGCGTATTATGGGACCGACCACATTATATGCTTCGTGCCACAGTGCGTAATCACAAGCCACTTGTGTCTTGACTACTACTCTGGCACTCCGGTGTGACCAGTGGCGGTACGTCCATACCAGCCGAGAAGCCGGGCTTGCCCTAAAAAAACTATGTATAATAAAACAATGTTATTTGTGCGATTGAACCGTCTACGAATAAAATAATTTTTTGAATTTTTTCGCCAGTTATAGCGATTTAATTCGCTGTATTGCAAATGCGCAGAATTGACCTACGTGTATGTTTGATTCATTCATACGCACCGTATA
Organism: Lepidostoma basale; assembly: GCA_022606425.2. Taxonomy (NCBI): domain Eukaryota; kingdom Metazoa; phylum Arthropoda; class Insecta; order Trichoptera; family Lepidostomatidae; genus Lepidostoma; species Lepidostoma basale. The sequence continues at coordinate 413,819 of JAHDVF020000614.1, read as the reverse complement.
TTATTTCACGTATACGTTCGGTAGGTGAGATGCCCGCGAAATTGCCTACGTCCACATGTTTTGTTTCATGTTTTCAGTGGGCTTCATATTGGGCTTGCAAAATGTAAAAGGGCCTTTGTCGCACTCATGTATTTTTGGCTTGTAATCATATAGCTAGGTGCATATATACCAGAAGATATCTACATTTTTTTGTATGGATTTGAAGTTGGGTTTTATCACTTTGAAGTATGCTACTGTTTGATGTGTCACAAACTTCATTTATATTTTCAGAATGTTATCTGCCATTTACGTTATGTGCAGAAATGTTATGAAAAGAATGATTATGTGATTTCTTTACGAACATATATTTATAATTCGTGTTTCGGTGTTAACAAATTTATTGTGATTGTCTATTTACAGCTTATTTCTAATTAATTAAATTGCTTGTTGTATATGTAAATACATTTTTTTGTATAGATTTGAGATGCCCCTTAAATGGGATTTATAATTAATTTATTCACGAAATTAATTTAGAAAAATAAAACTCTTTTAATCTGGAAAAATACATTATCGTGGCCTTCTATTAATATTATAACACAAAAAAGTCGGACGGGCTTGCCTTACTGGTTACCTTAGGCACCCCACTGGGTGTGACGTACCCTTAGGGTAAGCCCAGCCTTGCATCAACAGAATAGAAGAGAGTTAAGTTTAAAATATAGTAACGTTACCAGTAAATCTTTTATCCAGCAATGTTTCGAAGTGGAATGTTTTCTGAATAGCATATAGAAGGAGTTTGACATCAATTTCTTGTTTCCTGGCCACCATAACTTTTGAAAGTTCAGATTTGGTCATCTGAAAACAATAGACAAAATTTTATAAATATGCGAGTGGCGAATTCGTGAATACTCTTACGATAAAGGCAGCAAGGAAATGACTGGCATATTCCTATTCATAAGGTTCTATGAATATTTTCTTTGATATTACTTTTTTTTCACCCTTTACATCGATTTGGCTCGCGCTGTAATGATGTAAGGAGTTTTTTCAACAAAATAATAACAAAATAGCGTTAAGTGTTTAAGATTTATAAATTATATTTGTAGTGACTTATGGTATAATTAATACGATGGAAAAATCCATGTTGGGTATCTCGCTTAGAGACCATATACCCAATGAGGAGATTAGTAGACGCACGAGGGTCACCGATGTAGGGATACGCATTGCGAGGATGAAGTGGCAGCGGACTGGTCATGTGTATCGATGGAATGATGTAAGATGGAGCCAGAGGCAGCGAACTCTGCACAAACAGACCCTAGAGCCCTCCAACCCGTTTAAGAAGAAGATTAAAAAAATTTATGCCTACGATCAGGCCACCTACTGCCTGGTGGGATTATTCCCATACACCAGTTGGGGCCAATTATCGGCCACATGAGGATAAGAACTTCATCGACTAGTGGCCGATGATCAGCATGAAGATAGAAAGGTATATCAACAATTAAAAAAATGTATTTGTAGCAGAAAGAAAACAATATGTCATTTTACATTACCTTGCAAAACTCTACAACTATCATTTCGGAGACCTCCCAGTCGGGAGGGAAGATAGGCCCAAGAGACTCCTCAAATTTGATGAGGTGGCGCTTCACCCAGGCGTAGCGCTTGTCCACCTTGTCCAGCCACGCGGTGTCCTGGTTCGTGGAGAACAAGTGACCGTACTCCTGAAAGAGGCATAGTCAATCATTTTATATTATTCACAATATTATGTTACGTTACATAGCTCTTGCCACTCTTGTCACAAATTTATCAAAATCATCTCAGAGAGACGAGCCCAATGGATCGGCCACAGTATGCGGTCCTCTAGTTCCTGGGTCCAGTTATAGAGCTTTTTGGATGAATGTGGACTTGGCTCCTTTGATATACATGCCTGTACCATCGCAGATGACCCTCCTTCGCCTTTTCCGTCACACTGCCGCACTTACGATAAACGCATCAACTAAGGTTTTTGTCGAAATTGAGTTATTGCATTATCTGGCATCAGGAAAACGAAATATACAAGTGACATTTCACGATTTCTTCACTTTCTCGGTTTTTCAGTTTTCATAAACGCATTAACTAAGACTTCGAATGCAGTTTTACTTATCAAGAACACACTAGCTGTAGTTAGTACAGACTTGTTTTCTAGCATTCAATAGCTTCTTAGTCATAAATGCACCATGTTTGAGGAATTGCACTAATTTTACAAGATTTTACAATATTTGTATTCAAATAGCTATTTTCCTTAATATAAATGCATTATGTGATGTAGTTGCACTTATCATTTGTATTGTTCAAGAATTGAGGTATAAGCTTACTATATAAAATGCATTAAATTGATTTACTAACCATAAATGCATCAAGTAGGGTAATTGATGCGTTTATGACTAGTTATTATGGCCTAAAAGTATTAGAGGCTGCTTGCAATAAGTACTTTTTAAAAATTATATGTACACTATATTTTATTTTTATATGTTTGTATTTTTTAATATTCTTAACCCTTTTCTCTTTGTTTTGGTACAACTTTCATGTTGGTATCTTATCTAGTTCATGAGATACAAGCAAAATAAAAAGTTTAAATGCGTTTTTCTCAAAAAGTGTCAAACCCTAGTTAATGTGTTTATTTTAAGTGCGGCAGCAGAGGAGTCAATCTGAAGCTTACTTGGGTATGCTCATTTTTTACTCTATAGAGCCTGGTCACCACAGCAACCCACCTCAACATCCTCATCTCAAAAGCATTAAAAATATATATATAATAGAATAGAATTTTAATAGAAAGAGTAAGAAAATTGACGAGTGACAAAGTTTGGGATGTGCAAGGTGCCTTTATGAATGGCAGAGGATGTATGGATCAAATTTTTGGACTTCGTACATTGACAGAGAAGTTTCTGGCCAAAAATCGCAAACTTTTCTGTGCATTTGTCGACTTACAAAAAGCATATGATTACGTTAATAGAGAAAAGTTGTGGAAAATATTGTCTGAATATGGAATAAGTACAAAACTGATCACGGCCATTAAGTCACTATACACGGAAAGCACTGCTAGTGTCAGAGTAAATGGAGATCTTACAGCCTGGTTTGATATCAATAAAGGTGTCAAACAAGGTTGCGTAATGTCCCCGTGGTTATTTAATCTGTATATGGACAATTGTATGAGAGAGCTGAAAGGGTTGGATGTAGGTGCCAAAATGAGCGGAGTGTCAGTAAGCTGTCTCTTGTATGCGGATGACGCTGTCCTACTTGCTGACAACGAGCATGAACTACAAATCCTGGTGAATTGTATGTATGAGGTATGCATGCGAAATGATCTGATGATGAATGTTAATAAGTCCAAGGTAATGATTTTTGAAAAGGAAGAAACCACGACAGTCTGCAACATTAGCGTGAATGGTGAAAACTTGGAGCAAGTAGTTGAGTTTGTGTATTTAGGTAGTATGTTTACAAGAGATGGGAGAGTGGAGAGGGATATTGAAAGAAGGGTTGGGGCAGGCAACAAAGTGAATGGTGCACTTAAAGTTGTCATCGCAAACAAAAACCTATCCAAAAAAGCTAGAATGGCAGTGCACAATGGTGTTCTTCTACCGACCCTTATGTATGGAAGCGAAGCATGGAACTGGCAAAGGAAGGATGAAAGTAGAATAAATGCAGTAGAAATGAGATCTCTTAGACGAATGTGTGGGTATTCTGTGTATGATAGAGTGTCGAATGAAAATATAAGAAGTGAATGCGGTGCGAATGATGGTGTCATGAACAAAATAATGAAAGGATCATTAAGATGGTTTGGACATATGGAAAGAATGAATGAAGAAAGAATGGTAAAAAAATTATATGTTAATGATGTAAATGGTACCAGAAATAGAGGAAGACCAAGGAAAACGTGGCACGATCAAATAAATCAAATATTGAATGTCGGCCATGTGAGGAGTCAGAGAAATCGACGCGCGTGCATGACACGATGTATGAATGTTGAGGAAGCGAGAGAAATATGTCAGGAAAGAAAGGTGTGGCAGTCCATTCTTTCTGCCTACCCCTTCGGGGAGACGGCGTGATGGTTAGTTAGTTAGTTAGTTAGTTATATATATATTTAAATCTACTGACTTGCAGTTGCATTCCAATGAACCATTTGAGAAGTTCTTGCTTGACAGACGGGTCCAGAGTAGAGACCACTAAGCAGGCCTCAGCTAGCGTCTTGTTCGGCACATAGTTCTTAGAGGATGGTGCTGCAATGACAGTCAAAAAAGTATTAAAACCATGTTTGGTACACAATTTTTAATGTAGAAATTAATTAGTCACTCCCCAGACCCTCTACCCCAGACTTACCAGAGTACCCTCGTGCTTACCAGTTTTATGTCTTGAGGATGTCCTGTGATACCACAAGTTGAGGACTTTCGAAATGAAGACACTGAGGACGATAGCAGGCAAGACACCGAGAGATCGCGTGAGGAATACCAGAATAAGAGAGATATGTGAGATTGAGGATATTATAAGATGGAGCAGACAGCGAAAATGGGACTGGTACGGAAAGAATGGACACCACCAGACTCCCCTATATTGCATTGCACAATCAGCCTCATGAGACACGTCCTCGCGGAAGACCTCTTAAAAGATGGAAGGACAGCTGGGAATCTACCTCACAGGAGGAGCAACACTCTGGAGAACAGACCACAAAGAAGAAGAAGATGCTTACCAGTAAATGAGTCTTTAAAATCAGCCATAATCTGTGTACCAAGCTCGTTTCTGATTTGAGAAACCTGTTGGTTTAAATCTTTTATTTGTTTAATGTCCGTATAACCTTCAAAGTGCCGTATCACTTCCAAGATGGCCTGCAGGGGCAAGAGGATCTCTTTGTACAAACGCTTTTGTGTCAAAATCTTAAGCGACTCTATCCCCCCTACCAGCATGTGCAAGTGGTTCAGGGCTGTGATGGCGGCGGTCAAATTACATTTGGCCCAATCCAGCTGTTTGATTTCGCTTGTTATTTCCCTGACCATATCTTCGCTCTTCTCCGCTTTTTTGTTGATATCTCTAACCTGAATTGCGAGCTCTTTAATCACTTTATGCGCCTCCTCCAACGACTTCTGCCCCTCTTGCCTAGAGATGTTTTGGCCCCTAACTAGAATTTCAATCTCGTCGTCTATGGTGCTAATTTTATATTCCATTTTTGAAATCACGCTGTCAATGTTAGAGAGACTCTGTTCTGTCGGAAAAAGCGTGTTTATGTAGTTTATCGTATTAAAATCTGGATTGTCGAGCTGGTCGGTATTCGGCAACACTTGTTCGATGACGTTTAGAACCGACTCTGGGAATTGTATCTGCGTAGCTCCATTGGAGTCTTTGTCGTCTAGCACTTCGGAATGATCCATCTTGTTTCTATAAAAATTACACTCGCGAGAGACGATTAATTCATTTTAATAAAATGACACATCAGAAACACAACAAACACGAAGGTTAGTTTTGACGTTTAATAGAACCATAGATTTGTCCACAGATAAAAAAAATTTCTTCAGCTCTTCTATACATTTGCAGCGAAATAATGGTGCCGATCAAGTGAGTCGAAATATAAGACAAAACTAGTCCTGAACATTAGAAAAAATGTTTTTTTTTATTATTCTCCCGAAAATATTTCATTAAATAAATATATAACCAAATATACTTGGATTTTTTGTGTGAAAATGATAATATTTAATGGTCTGCGCCTTGACTTAAACGTTAGTTCTTGTTTGTAATGACAGATGGCATTAGCATACCAGATAAATTTTAACTAATTATATTTTTTTAATTCATTTCATTTCTCTTTTTCCTTTTTTATACACTTTGTTTATACAACACTTACATTAAAAAAATTAATTACATAGACATGTTTCGGACACCCAGTCATTCTTCAGTGATACATATTTAAAATGTTATAAAATTGTTTACATGATCTGACAGATGTTGTAAAGATTTATTTTGGAACGTTTGCGCTTTTGTTATAACAAATATTTCAATTAAAAATTTTAAATAATAATTTTAAGTTCTTATTGGGGTTCGGGTAATTACTTCCAACCAAGGAAATAAATCAAAGATTGGACTTAACGTTAAATTTATTTGATTATTTATATAAAAAAATATATTTTTAATTTTTTTTTAATTTAAAAATTTCGAGATTGCTCAAAATTATATTTCTATTATCAACATGCAAAATTTCAGTACATGACTTTAATACCTCCCAATTGGGGTAACCCGTTCTAGGGACGCAGACTACTTTATGTATTATATAATCTCAAAATATATTGAATATTCGTTTAATTTCACATATTGACTCATTCTAGGAAAAATAAATTGAATAATCGAGGAAAACATACGATTTATATTATATCATTGTATGGAAGTGAAGTGTTTCCCCATGCTAAGGCATTATAAAATCTTGTGTTATGAATCTCATTAAACATAATTTATGATAAACCGAATGATTATAAAAACGTCTGTTTGCGAATGCGAATAAAAACGTCTGTTTTCCATAAGTTTTATTATTTTTATGTGAATGACATGTTTCGCCTGTCTAAGGCATTATCAATGTGATACAGGCGAAAGTTGTCATTCACATATACCTATAAGATATAAAAAAAACTTCTAGAAAACAGGCGTTTTTAAATGATTTATTGTGGAGTTTTACACCATTGTTCAAGACACAATAAATAAACCAAATGCATTAACACTGTGGCACTTCATAATTATTGGTGTTCACATAAAAATAAGATTTAAAAAATACAAAATAATTAAAAAACAACTTTGCTTTTGTCAAGGTCCATGTTTCGGAGAACATGACGGGTAGCACGTAACGAAGTTCATTTAAAAATAAAACAATGTTTTTTTTAACTACTTCCACTGTTGTTTTTATTTCGACAGCGACCAGCCAATCGATGCCAGCAGACCTTGCGAAACTACTTATCATTGTATTTTTATATTATTTGTTTTAGATTTATTTTGTGGACGTTGGACGATCTGTGCGGAGTGTGCGCGGAGTGTGATCGGAAGTGTGCGCGGGAGATGCCTATTGATGGCGATGAGGTTCGCAACCCATCACACCGCGTCTCCCGCGGGGGCGAAAAGAGAAGGATGGATTGCCGCATCGGTTAAAGTGTCAAATAATCGGAGGAATCAGAGAAATCGACGCGCGTGCATGACACGATGTATGAATGTTGAGGAAGCGAGAAAAATATGTCAGGAAAGAAAATTGTGGCAGTCCATTATTTCTGCCTATCCCTTCGGAAAGACGGCTTTTAGTTGGTTATTAGTTAGTTAAACGGTGAGATTTACACCATTGTCCAAACAAAAATAAATAGAAAATGTTTATTTAAAAAAAATCACGCACCGTCCTTGGTTGCGGGGTAGGTATTTAATTTTTATCTCCGTAAATGGTCCATTAATTTGTCGGCACACCGTTTTGGTAGAACCCTCCTTGGGCCAGGGTAAGGTCAACGCCGGCTTCAGGTGTTTATGTTTAAGGTCCGGAATGTTTATGGCTGGGGTTTCGCGTTAATTAACCCCTGAGTGCCGTCGCTAAGTGCGTAACCCGAATCAGAACCCAAAAACCGGCACCGAAAGTGTTATAATTCTTAAAGATAATTATTATATATACATCTATTAACCCGACACGTAAATACCTGAAAATGATTACGGCGGGGTGTACAACTACCCGGAATTAATTCTAAATTCAAACACGAATATCATAGACAATCAGTCGGTTCATTCAACAGTGTAGAAAATCGATTTTGAAATAATAGACAACAACAAACCATCACGCCGTTTCCCCGCAGGGGTAGGCAGAGAGAATGGACCGCCACACTACTCTATCCTGGCACACCTCTCTAGCTTCCTCTACATTCATACAGCGAGTCATACACGCGCGTCGATTCTTCCGACTTCTAACATGACCAACATTCGTACTCCATTTACATCATTAACGTATGCTTTCTTAACCATTCTTTCTTCATCCATGCGCTCCATATGTCCAAACCAACGCAGCGATCCTTTCATAATTTTGTTCATAATACCTTCTTCCGTTCTACATTCCTTTCTAATATCAGCATTTGAGATTCTGTCGTATATCATTCTACCACACAAACGTCTAAGGGACCTCATCTCTACCTCATTTAATCTCTTCTCATCTTTCTTGTGCCAGTTCCATGCTTCGCTTCCATACATTAGGGTTGGGACCAGAACTCCATTGTAAACGGCCGTTTTTGTATAATTAAAATTTATTAACTAACTAACTAACCATCACGCCGTCTCCCCGAAAGAGTAGGCAGAAAGAATGGACTGCCACACTTTTCTTTCCTGACATATTTCTCTCGCTTCCTCAACATTCATACATCGTGTCATGCACGCGCGTCGATTTCTCTGACTCCTCACGTTGCCGACATTCAATATTTGATTAATTCAATCGTTCCACGTTTTCCTCGGTCTTCCTCTATTTCTAGTTTCGTTTACATCATTAACTTATAATTTTTTACCGTCCTTTCTTCATTCATTCTTTCCATATGTCCAAACCATCTTAATGATCCTTTCATTATTTTGTTCATGACACCATCATTCGCACCGCATTCACTTCTTATATTTTCATTCGACACCCTATCATACACAGAGTATCCACACATTCGTCTAAGAGATCTCATTTCTAGGCATTTATTCTACTTTCATCCTTCTTTTGCCAGTTTCATGCTTCGCTTCCATACATAAGGGTCGGTAGAAGAACACCATTGTGCACTGCCATTCTAGCTTTTTTGGACAGGTTTTTTTTGCGATGACAACTTTAAATGCACCATTCACTTTGTTGCCTGCACCAACCCTTCTCTCAATATACTTATATATTTTGTTAATATATCTTTTGTAAACATACTACCCAAATACACAAACTCATCTACTTGCTCCAAATTTTTACCATTCATGCTAATGTACAATTTGTTTTAAGCTATTTTATTGATTCTCATGATATGTGATAGGTAGCTAATCTATCGCCATTTTACTGTCACGTGAATTCTACACCAGACCAAAGACAGTGTGACAATTACACTGGCATCGCCGGAAATCGAATCCGGGACCTTCGGTATAGCAGTCAGAGCTCTTGCCACTCTGTCACGAAGGTCGACGTCTTCTTCTATATATAAATAAAAACGTCTCCATAAAATCGATAAAACATCGAAAAAATACAATAAAAAATAATACATTGCTATTTCTGATATTGTAAAAATTTAATTTTTATTTTCAAATATTATATCAGTAAAGATTTATTCAATTCAAAGTTTTTTTTTGTATACAACAGGTCGCTTAAACCCAATTACTATATTCAATATGTTTTTAGGTGATATATTGATTCTCGTTACATGTGATAGGTACCTAATCTATGGCCATTTTATTGTCACCTGAATTCTACACCAGACCAAATACAGTGTGACAATTACACTGCCAGCGCCGGGAATCGAGCCCGGAACCTTCGGTATGGTAGTCAGAGCTCTTGCCACTCTGTCACGAAGGTCGACGTCTTCTTCTTTATATAAATAAAAACGTCTCCATAAAATCGATAAAACATCGAAAAAATACAATAAAAAATAATACATTGCTATTTCTGATACTGTAAAAATTTAATTTTTATTTTCAAATATTATATCAGTAAAGATTTATTCAATTCAAAGTATTTTTTTTTGTATACAACAGGTCGCTTAAACCTGTATTCAATGTTAAATATTAAACCTGTATTCAATTCAATTCAATAAAACTGTATTCAATATGTTTTTAGGTGATATATTGATTCTCGTGACATGTGATAGGTACCTAATCTATGGCCATTTTATTGTCACGTGAATTCTACACCAGACCAAATACAGTGTGACAATTACACTGCCAGCGCCGGGAATCGAGCCCGGAACCTTCGGTATGGTAGTCAGAACTCTTACCACTCTGCCACGAAGGTCGCCTTTTTAAATATTTTTTTTAATGAAGGATGTCAACCATCCAAAACAAAGTTTTTCAATCAAATTTAAAAAAAAAATAGAAAGAAAAACTAGTGATATGATAATAAAGTGCAAAAGAAAATAATTTATTTTTCTGTTATATATAGTCCAATCCATTAAAAATATATGGCATTCTGGACATTTTAAATAACATAAGTTGAGTTAAACGTTGAGAATATGATGTTTTGATAGGGAACAGTGGCCTATATATTTGATAACCTGTGGTCAAATTGTCACCTGAGAGTAAGAAGGTTCCAACTGACAAAAGTAAAAAGTTGAGAAAAATGAAGTCAAAGTTTTGTGGGTTTCATGGGTGTATCTTGGAATAAAAGAGTTTTATTCCAATTTCCAGAGATCATTTTACCGAGAAACGTGTAAATTTTGTCTGGCAACAGTTGGAATAATAAAGTTCTAAGTTTAAATGAATCCTTCTTCAGTGAATCGTGTGTTTTGAATGATCAGATGAAACTTGATTCTTTTCGTAACATCAAAATGACGATACTATTACATGTTTTTTTTAATTGTACGTGTAGATAAGGTTAGTAAGAACCCTTTTCACGAAAAAAAGCCAAATTTGAAATTTTATTAGTTGGAACCCTCTTACTCTCAGGTGACGAAATGTAAAATCGCGTTTACCAATGCACTTTGATTATATTAATAATTGGAAAACTGTTAAGACAGAAACATACTATAATATATATGTTAATATTTTTTAATAACTTTACTGTTGGTAGGTACATTTACACTAGCGCCATCTATTAAGATAATATACCGCAATGGGTAAAAATCCAGTATTTGTCCACAAGTATTTGTATAAAAAAAAAATTGTGTAAAATCATTTGTAAACAATTTGTTAAAAGATGTTTTTCTTATAAACACTTTATTTCGTCCTACCTCAAATAACTTATTTTTGATTTATGTAATATCATTTAGTATCCCCTAACTATGTAACCATTGTCATAAAATGTCTTAACGAGTTCCAAGAAACACTTTCCAATATTTCTGGACCCATATTTAAAAAAAATTAACTTTATGTTCCTCCCATACAAAACGCCAATTTCATATTTAAGGACCTAATATTAACACGCGACGTGGCGTGTTTACTCCCGTCATCGGCAACACGTCGATCTAGTTCGTCTGGATCGGGTGGCGTGTGCGCGCATGGCGTCGCGTCGGGTGTTCGTAGTGTGATTCTGTCCATAGAAAACAATACAATTTGATTTGACTCAACACGCATCACGTGGCATCGGGTGGCGTGGCGTGTTAATAGTATGTAATATAATAGTATTGTCCATAGAAAAGTAAATAAATAAAAAAGTTTTTAATCATGGCTACATTCAACCGCTATCCACTCCCGCGCATTCGAGTCGTTTGAGATTAGAACACATTTAAAAACGTAATATCTGCGTTCCGAGTGTAAAACGCGCCGTTTCCTGCCGGGGTGGGGGCGGAAGCGGCCGGCGGACACGTTGGAAACAATTTGAAAACGTTCCATATCTCTACCGGCCCGTAATGGCCGCCGCCCAGCTTCCGCACGGTTTTTTGGCGGGAATTAAAAAAATGTCGCGTGCTTTCGTCTTTATCTGGGCTTTCTAGCAAGGGTGGACCGGCTGTGTGAAGCGAATGAATATCTTCTTTACGCATCAGACACGATACAAGGGTTTTTATGTAACAATAGCTAAAATCTACAAAACACGAGTTTCACCAATAATGACACATGGAATTGAGACAATGGCTACATCACTAGAACAAATAGCCTTCTAAGAACCACATAAATAACTCTCAGATCATATTTGATGGTTGAGGTATTAGTTTTGTAAAACTCCATTGTTAATAGTAAACACGATTGTTTAGTGGTTTTACTGGGATTTAATTTATAAACCACTAAACAATCGTGTTTACTATTGTAAATTAACTCTCAGATCCATTGCAGCAACGACACTCTGAGACTTAAATCAAAACAAATAAGTTTGTTATCTACATGACAAACAACATTAATGTTTAAGGCATCTATTGAGTACAGGTAAAATATAATATATACAATATAATACCAGGAACGCATTAGAGATGGTTCGACATTAGGAAGACAAGATACTATCTAAAGTCAAGAGTATTTGTCTTTTGTACGTACTTTCACCAATATGAAAGATGTAGATCTCCGAGGAGACCGCATTCAGCAAACTAATTGCTCTTCCAAACGGTGTCACCAGAGGCAGGTTGGTTCTGACGGGCGGTAAGCAAAACAATCTGTGCTGTCGCTGTCGACGATATCTATCTGGGACAAAAATACCAACATCTTCCAGCACGCCGAGTTCTCGAAATATCCCCTGATTAGTCTAAAAAAATGGGTTATGAGATGCCCATCTCTTTGAAGCTGCAGAGAGAAATGCCGTGGGATAGAGCCAAGGATAGTTACCATGATCCCTCTTGTAGAGATACTTCAGATTTTTTTTCTGAACTCTCTCCAGCATAACGGAATATCTCGCTTCGTGAGGACTCCATATCACAGAACTACTTTCGAGTCTGTTCTGAACCAATGCATCGTATAGGACTCTGAGTACATCAGGACATCTGAAAACTCTTCCGGTCTGAACGATGAAGCCCAACATCCTCAGTGCAATGTCACAAATCCTCTCGATATGTGCACGAAGTCATCATACTCTCATTGACGAAGCTAAAACGAATTATGATAAAGATTTCATTATGATTTTTTAATTAAATTATTTTACATAGGGGATTCAAGTAGAAGAATAATATTTTTTTTCATAGCTTTAAAAGTCGCTGATATTTTTATTTTAATTAATGACTTCTTTGACAATAGCGATGGAACAAAACATCCATTTTCTCCCACTAGTGGCATTGTTCGTCCCATTGTGCGCTGGCGGGGGACATCTAGAGGGGGATTTTTAATTAAACAAGCCAATTATGGCCGAGAATAACGTCTTGTTCTTTAGACAAGTGGCCCCACTGTGCGCTGAGTGGTCGAAGGAACTAATGTCGTATTCGCGATGTATGAATATTGAAAACAAAAATAGCTTTATACAATTGTATATTAAATATTTTACCCATTTATTTAAATTAATTAAGGGATATTTCGAGAACTCGGCCGTGCTAGAGGGTGTTGTTCTTTTTGTCCCTGATAGATTTCTCCGACAGCGACAGCACAGATTGTTTTACCTACCGGCCACCAGAACCAATCTGTCTTCCTAATGTCGAACCATCTCTAATGCGTTCCTGGTATTATATTTATATTTTTATATTTATTGACCTGTACTCAATAGATGCCTAAACATGTTGCTGTTTGTAATGTCTTTTGAGTTAATAAACTGATTTGATTTGATTTGATTTGAAGTGAAGCATGGAACTTGCAAAAGAAGGATGAGAGCAGAATAAATGCGATAGAGATGAGATCCCTTAGACGAATGTGTGCCAAAAAGATTAACGAACGAATTTCAAATGCTGGCAGAAAATGTATGAGAGCGGAATAAATGTGGTTGAGATGAGTGGTATAAGTAAGATGAGCAGAATATGTGTGGTAGAACGATATACGACAGAATCTCAAATGCTGATATAAGAAAGGAATGTAGAGCGGAAGAAGGTAATATGAAAAGATCGCTGCATAGGTTCGGACATATGGAGCCCATGGATGGAGAAAGAATGGTTAAGAAAGTATACGTGAATGATGTAAATGGAGTACCGAGTCCAGGCAGACCGAGGAAAACGTGGCATGACGAAATTAATCAAATTTTAAAGGTTGGTCATCTAAGAAGTCGGAAGAATCGACGTGTGTGTATGACTCGCTGTATGAATGTGGAGGAATCTAGAGGTGTGCCAGGATAGAGTGGTGTGGCGGTCCATTCTCTCTGCCTAACCCTACGGGGAAACGGTGTGATGGTTTGTTTGTTTCTTAACTTTATTTTTTAATTAATCTAAAAATTACAAATTCACTAATGTTTTACTAATATAAATATTTGGAATAATATGGCCGAGCTATAGAGGGCCCCCTTCGCTTACCCGAAGCTGTTATAGGCGCAGCGGCGCCTTTCGTCAGCTTCACTCGTGCACTCCCTAGGCCCGTCCCCCGTCCATGCGGGACTTACGTTTAAAAAAATAATATATGTATATTTGCAACCAAGGGGGACCCAGACCACATTTAAGCTACGCTACTCTCCCTCGATGTCCCGCGGTACACACATAGCAATACAACAGCAAAAAAAATACACAACACGTTAGTATTTGAAAGAAATAAATGTTATAGGTACCTATATTAAAATGTTATATATATTGTTGATCAAATGAATTTAATTTTAATGGTCGGCTATTTTAGAAGTCGGAAGAATCAACGTGCGTGTATGACTCGCTGTATGAATGTGGAGGAAGATCAAAGCAAGAATCAAGCAGTGTGGATGTCCACTTGGTGGTTTGTTGTTGTTGTTGTATATTGAAGATTTTTTCATCATTATTTATCTAAAAATAATAAGTGAAATAAACTTAAACATAAAAAATGTACTATTGGAGTAAATATGAACGAAGGTCCATTGAACTCAAATGTAATTGTGTATAGCTTTCGCTAATATGTGTATGTGTACACAATGATATAGATTGTTTTGTATAAAAAGTCGTAGAAAAACTGATCGCCACAGTGGTGGCAGATGATGTTTTTACATAATTTTTGCTTTTCGTATTTTTATTTATTTTGGACAATTTGTCTGGGATCAGTCATGTCAGATGACGTACATATTGAAGCGGATATAACCAACTGAACAGTGCATTTGTCACACTGTCATTGGTCTGATGTAGAATTAGCACGTGACAATAAAATGGCGATAGATTTGCTACCTATCACATGACACGAGAATCAATATATAATATGATAGCTATACTAGGTTCCTTATTTTTCGACCTAAAAATAATGACTATGTACGAGTAAAATAAAAAAATCGAAAGATTCTTAGAGGTCGCTACCATAAGTCTTCTGAACGTACTTTCACGAAAATGAAAGACGTCGATCTTCGAAGCGACCATGTTCAGCAGTTTGATTGCTCTCCCCACCGGCATCACCAGAGGCAGGTTGGTTCTGCGTGCTGGGAGATAAAACAGTATGTGCTGACGCTGTCGAAGATAACCATCCGGAACATAAAGATGGATAGCCTCCAAGATGACGGAATTTTCAAAGAATCCCCTGGTAAGTCTGAAGAAATGGAATTTATAAAACACTGTTATATAATATCATATTTGATTTAATTTCTATGAAATTGTCGCGAGAGCCATTTTGAAGTGTCACAGCGTTTCGGCCAAAACAATGGACTATTCAATAGATAGTGTAAACTGAAAAGTTTTTATCGTGTATTCGGTGGCGCCACTGAAGGATCGAACCAGAGCAAACTATTTATAAAGAAAAATGTCACTTCCACTCCCCCCCGAGTAGAAAATCCATCCTAGTTTGCGGAGAATCCTCGCCATTTGCCGTCCGGTCAGGCGGGCCGTGACAAATCGCGGAAAGGAATTACCTATTTTTTTCAATCTCTTCGAAATTAAACGGTTACATATCAAACACAGGCGAACCGCAGCCTCCAGCCATCTCATAAAACGAAATACAGAGTTAGAAATCATACTTCCGCTAGTGCATTTAACCTGTCCGGTATTGAGTGTTTATTTAAACTCAATAATAAATAATTCAATGCCAAATAAAATAATAAGAAATTACAATACATTTCAAGAATCAATTATATCTCAATAGAGACGAAGATGCAAATTGGAAACAGAATATGGTTGATCAAGGTGTTTACAAGACTTATGACCTGTCATTGGTTGGGTTTATGTAATACAACATTCCCCATTCCACCTTATTTTTCTTATAACCACCATGTCTGACAAATTTTTGGAACTTGTATATATGTTAATCTCCAACACCACCCTTTACATGGTAGTATATTCAATCTACACACTAACGCCATCTATGAAGATTGTATTTTAAGCATTAAGCAGAAGATCTTTTTAACGCAATGTGAAAGGCTACCGCCATTTACCGCATTGCTAGAAACATTTTTACTTAGAAAAAAAATCAATATTAACTAATTATAATAGCACGTTTCCTACAGACGTAAGAGGAATAGCCATTAGAGTTGAACCTCTGTAAGCCAGGAGATCCAAGTCCAAGTGCAAGTGGTATGACCGTACCAGTACGCATACCCAACGATCCTGGCATCTTTGAACCATTTGTCACAAATGTTCATAGTTTTTAACAATTATATAGATTTCTTATTTTTGGCAGGCATTTTTGGAAGGGTTGGTGCTGGGAATAAAATAAATGGCGCACTCAAAGTCATTACTGCAAATAGAAATATATCCACAGAAGCAAAGATGGCAGTACACAATGGGGTTCAATGGAAGTGAAGCTTGTAGCTGGCAAAAGAAGGATGAAAGCAGGATAAACGCCATAGAAATGAGATCACTAAGAAGAATGTGCGGAAAACGTTATATGATAGAATACCGAACGATGAAATAAGAAAGAAATGTAAGGCAGATGACTGCACCATGGATAAAATTAAAAAAGGATGTCTGAGATGGTTTGGACATATGGAACGAATGGATGAGAGTAGAATGGTTAAAAAGTTGTACACAAGCAGCGTGAGTGGAAAAAGAAGCCGAGGACGAACGAGGAAAACATGGCATGACCAAATTATTCAATTACAAAAAGCGGTCACATTCGATGTCGGAATAATCGACGTGCGTGCATGGTACGATGTATGAATGTAGAGGAAGCCCGAGAGGTATGCCAGGACAGAGCATTGTGGCGATCCATCCATCTACCCCTCCAGAGAAATGCCGTGATGGTTAGTTAGTTAGTTATTTTTATATTTTTTGTAAAATGCCTTAAATTGACAAAAGGCAATCCATGTTAATAATGTTTTTCTCGCATTGCAATGGCGGTGCATCCAGCGCAGATTACGTTTTGAAATTGGAATCCGTGTTAATTTTCCCGCGCTTTTCAAGACACAGATTAAAGACGAAGAAGGCGTTTGTTCGCTAATTCCCCGAAAAGCCGCGATGCGAATGTAATCCACGGATAATTCCAAGGCTTAAAATAAGGCTGTTAAGACGACTGGCGATACTGAATTAAGGGTACAAGAATGGGGTAATTTGGAACGGTGTGAAAAAGACAAATATTAAATATTATACTGTTTATGTGTCTGGGGCTCTAAAATCCACCGCATGGAAAAACAAAGATATGGCCATTAAGAGTAAGATGAGAATCTATAAAGCATGCGTAAGACCAATAATAACGTATGGCGTCGAAGCAAGGGCTGACACAGTAAGGACCAAACAAGTTTAGGGGACTTCCGAGATAAAGACAATGAGGACGATAGCAGGCAAAACAATGAGAGATCGCGTGAGGAACACCAGAATAAGAGAGATATGTGAGGTTGAGGATATTATAAGATGGAGCAGATAGCGAAAAAGGGACTGATACGGTCATGTTCAAAGAATGGACATCACCAGACTCCTCTATATTGAATTACATAATCAACCTCCTAAAAGTTGGAATGACAGCTGGGAATCTACCTCACAGGAGGAGCAACACTCTGGAGAACAGACCACATAGGTCTACAACAAGGAAGAAGAAGAAAAAGAAGAATACTGTGTATAGTGCATTACTTCGGCGGACAGAGATTCACAGAACCTGCAATATTTATAGTATTGTGAGATGGAGTAGGCAGAGAAGACGATTCTGGAGGGACCACATCGAGAGGATGGACCCAGCGAGAGTTCCCAATATCGTGATGCACGAAACTCCAGAGGACCGTCGATCACCAGGAAGACCACCAAAGAGATGAATAGAAAGTTGGACGACTCCACTACAGGATCCATTTGATATCCTGCATAAAAGGCGAAGAAGTACTGGCGGAAACACTTTAAATACTTCAAATTAAATGCCTCCCTAGAACGGGTTACCCCAGTTGGGAGGTATTAAAACCATGTACTTGGTAAATAATCAATAAATAAATAAATAAATTTATTGAGGTGTTCTGTTTATTTTTTTTTAATAAAGCTATAAAAAATTACAGGAACATTTTACAACTTATAAAATAATATTTTATAAACAATTAATTAATAATATATGAATCGCAAATGAAAAAAAACAACAAAAACATTACATTTCGGAACTTAGAACATATTGAAAGCATTTTCGACGAAAGATCGCAAGAGAACCGGCATCTCTTATCTCATTTGACAATTCGTTATATACAATAATTTAAATCCTCTATAAAAAACACGTTTTTTTGTACATTCAAGTCTGGGTCTCCGGAGTCGGAATCTATCACGACCTCTCGTCAAATAGTCATGTTGAGGATACGTGTGGAGGATGGGGAAGAAGCAGAAGGCGATTTTGGAAAGACTACGTAGATCGCATGGAGAATACAAGAATACGAAAACCCAAGAGACTACCAGGGAGGCCGCCAAAAAGATGAATAGATGGCTGGACATCATCATCCCAGGACAATCCACCGTCACAAACAGGTCATACGACCTAAATTAAGAGGAAGGAAGAAGTAATTTATTGACTGTTTTACTTAGGATACCTTTATATATCACAATTTACTTATTTAATTTATATGATATTATAAAAACAGCTGTTTCGCCAACCAAAGCTGTCAACTGAGTTGATAGAAACGACAATGATTTGATTGTAACACCTGATGATGCCAACATTGATTGGCAAAACGGCTGTTGCAACAATATAAATTAAGCAAATAAATTGTGATATAATATAGCAGTGTTCCAAAATTAAACAGTTATTATCTATTATAAAAATGTATTGGAAAACGCAAATTTTCAGGAATTTATATAAAATATCCATTAAAGATGAAAGTCGGATAAATACCGTAGAAATGATATTGTAGGTGATCCACATAAGTGGACTTCGACGCTGAACCAGCATATTCCATGATGAAATATATGACACGAATAAACGCCTGACTCAGGACCTACTTATCAAATCTGCTGATTCGAGGGCCCAGAATTATTCGGTTTGGTCACTAGGTCACTAGAGCAGGGCATCGTGTGATAATGAAAGCAAAGCATATAAAAGCGGTACTTTCGAACATCCAATACGTCAGTCAGTATCGCGACTTCTAAACGACACGAGTCTACGCTACCAAGTCTACGTACGAGAAACCTCCGACCTTCCTACCGAGCTACACAACTGTCTACATTGCTACGTCACGAAACCTTCGACGACTCTTCGCTCCAGTCGACCGACACTACTGCCCAGCGAGCCATCATCCTCTACTGTTCACCCCCGGACTCCGCCCCGCTGCTGTCGACATCCAGCCACGCTCCATCACGAGTACATAATACTGTTTACGTATGATTACTTGTGATCTGTAATAAACGCTGAAACCTCCACCGTCTTTCAACTCTCACCACAAACCCCCAAAATATCACTAAGAAGAATTTGCGGGAAAACGATATATGATAGAATACCGAACGACGAAATAAGGAAGAAATGTAAGGCAGATGATTGCATCATAAGTATAAATATCCCTGAGATGGTTTGGACAAATGGAACGAATGGACGAGAAAAGAATGGTTAAAATTTTGTAAACAAGCAGTATGAATGAAAACAGAAACTGCGGAAGACCAAGGAATGTATGGCATGACCAAATTAATCAAATACTCAAAGGCGGCCACATTCGAAGTCGTAAAAATCTACGAGCATGTATGTTACGATATATGAATGTAGAGGAATCTGGAGATTCTCTCAGAACAGAGCAGTATGACGGTCCATCTATGCCAACCCTTAATTAGTTAGATTAAAATAAAAACTAGTTATATTATATATAATAGTTATATAGTGACTGACACAATTTATTTACTCAATTTATATTAATTTTTTGCTACAAATGTTTTGCCAATCAATGTTGGCATCATCAGGTATTACAATCAAATCATTGTTGTTACCATCAACTCAGTTGACAGCTTTTGTTTGGCGAAACAGCTGTTGCTATAATATCGTATAAATTAAATTGTGATACAACTATATCCCAAGTTAAACAGTCAATAGTTTAGTTGCCTGTTGGTGGCGATGAGGTTCGCAACCCATCACACCGCGTCTCTCGCGATGGCCAAAAGAGAAGGATGGAGTGCCGCATCGATTAAAGTGTGGCAATCCATTCTTTCTGCCTACGCTTTCGGGGAGACGGCGTGATGGTTAGTTAGTTAGTTAGTTTAAAATCAAAATAATTTCATCACTTATTTTTTTATACGAAAAATGGATTAAATTTATGAATCAAAATAATTTAATAGAACTTCCCTCTTAAATATTGGATTAGTGTATTAATCTCCATGTTAATGAAACAGTAGAGTGTAAACTGCTTTGTTATAATGTAAATAAGCAAAAATTCGTTGTGATGGTTTGGCCATGTGGAAGAAGAATTTTTTTTTGAAGCGATATTTGTTTCACTTTTATTTTTTAGGATTTTTAATATCAAAGCGCCCTTAAGGTGAGTTACTCGGGAAAACTGCCCCATAAAATTAGCATTACTAGTTGCAACCCGTGAAATATTTGCGGATGTAAACTAAATTCTTCATTTTTGAAATATCGAATGGAGCTAGATCAGCTTCAAGTTTTTTGGGTTCATTCATGTTTAAAGACTTAATTGATTTTCTAAAATATCTTCATACACGATAATTATCATCGGCATGTGACTGAAGAGCCAGATCCTGGACCCACAAACTTTGGGGTAACTGGGGTAGGGGAAGGCGCTTGTAATGGAGCCGTCACCGTCTTCCTGTGGTCACTCCTTTCTCATCCTCCTCCTCTCTGCGACGTCGTCTCTTCGCTATGCTTCAAAGTCTTGCGTGCCTTTATGTACTGTTGTTCTCCACCTAGGTCTGTCTTCTGCAGTCTTTTCCCAGCAATCACAGTCGATGCCAGTCTTTTGTAGGTTTCCTTTAAGGGAGTCCTTTGATAATTTGAGGGTGGCCACTACTGGGCGCTATGTCAGGTGCGTGAGAGCATCAAAGTCGACCTGTGCTAATTGGTTTAAGAGATTTTTAAAGTGATTATGCCATCGTTTCGTCACATTTGATAATGCCTTAGAAGGGCGAAACATGTCATTCCCATAAAATATAATAAAACCCCTATAAAACTGACGTTTTCATTCGTATTATTTATCGTTATTTGAAAAAAAACGATAATTAATACGAATGAAAACGTCAGTTTTCAAGGAGTTTTATTATATTTTATGGAAATGACATGTTTCTAAGGCATTATCAAATGTGACGAAACTTCAACTCGTTGCAGTTTATATACACTAGTAAATGGAGCAGAATATAGTAATTAACGGAAATTGATGTGACTTTATACATTTTTAACAAATAATTATTTGGGTAGATCCAGAAATATTGAAAAGTGTTTCTTGGAACTGGTTAAGAAATTTTGACAATGATTACATAGTTAGGGGATACTAAATGATATTATATAAATCAAAAATAAGTTTTTTTTTAATGTATACAAATACTTGTAGACAAATACTGGATTTTACCCATTACAGGTTAATCATTAAGAATTAATTGTACCTCAATAGACACGAAGATGTAAATTATTTGGAAACAGAATATGGTGGTCGAGGCGTTTACAGGACTTATGACCTGTCATTTGTTGGGTTAAGCGATCGCTTTATGTAATACAACATTCCCCATACAATGTTATTTTTAAAATAGTTTTAAGAACACCTGACCTCGATAAATTAAAAAAAAAAATTAAATTCGTTTTATCTCAAAAAATGGTTCACTTTTGCATAATGCCTTACATGACATCATTCATCGGAAATAACCTCCCCTACAACCTACTTGAAGGAATGTTTCCAATAACCAATAACCCTGTATATAGTTTATATCGTTCTCCCGATGATGAAGGTGTAAGCCTTCGAAAAATGTCTAGAAAAAACAGTATTTTAGTTCATAAAAAAATCATCATTATGAAATTCCACAGTGTTAACGCCTTAAGTATATCTAAAATGATTTTTTTTATTATGCAAGAAACTCGTTTACCAATTTATGATTTGTCTGCGAAATCAACTCGTGTGTATACGCGTTTAAAGGTACGTATTATCTACCGTAAGACAAGCCCTCCCCCTGTGTCGAAGTATAATAGAGTATGTTTTTAATACGGGTGACGTGTATTATTCTGTATGTGTACAAAAGTACGCATTTCTATAAAGCTGGGTATTATGATTACAGTCAACACGTAACAAGAAAGGGGTTATTCTTATTTTAAAAAATACGTACGTTTGAGATGTTTCTGTTTAATTTATAAATGACATAAAATACCGTTATTAATAAGTTTAAACTGATAAGATTTATAACACTGTTATAATATCACAATTTATTCTTATTCACTGAGAGTGTCGCGACAGCTGTTTCACCAACAGAGTTTGGCATCATCAGGTGTTACAATAAGTTTATTGTAACACCTGATGATGCCAACATCGGTTGCCGAAAGAGCTGTCGCGACACTCTCAGTGAAAACAAATTGTGATATTATAACAGTGTTGTAAATTTTAACAGTAATAATGTTGAAGTATCATAGTGTTTCGGCCAAAACAATGGACTAGTTTAAATTGATTTATTTTCCTACTTTTATACCATTTAATTTTTAATAGTCCATTGTTTTGGGCAATATGAGTTGTAGATCTTTCGAAGAAGGAGAGGAAGAAACATTAGCAAGGATAATATTATCGAAAACAATAAAGGAAAAAAAAAACATTATTAACTGTTAAATTTACAACACTGTTATAATATCTTACTTACTTTAACAGCCGTTGTAATCCACTGCTGAACATAGGCCTCCCCCATACTTCTCCACGTATTCCTGTCTTGTGTTTTCGCATCCAATCGCCAGCAATTCTTCGAATGTCATCGTACCATCGTATGGGGGGTCTCTTTCTGTTTCTTTAATCTTCACGGGGTCTCCACTCTACCACCCTTCTGGTCCATCTATCGTCTACCAATCTGGCAACATGTTATAAATATCACAATTTTTTTTATTATCAAATCAAATCAGTTTATTAACTCAAAAGACATTACAAACAGCAAAATGTTTAAGGCATCTATTGAGTACAGATAAAATATTATAAAAATACAACATAGAACCAGGAATGCATTAGAGATGGTTCGACATTAGGAAGACAAGATACTTTCTAAAGTCAAGAGTATTTGTCTCCTGAACGTACCTTCACTAATATGAAACACGTCGATCTCCAAGGAGACCGCGTTCAGCAGACTAATTGCTCTACCCACCGGTGTTACCAGAGGCAGATTGGTTCTGGTGGCTGGTAGGTAAAACAATCTGTGCTGTCGCTGTCGGAAAAATCTATCAGGGACAAGAGACTAACACCCTCTAGCACGGCCGAGTTCTCGAAATATCCCCTGATTAATTTAAAGAATAATGTACTTAATATATACCTCTTGAATTTTTTTATTTAATTTATTTTTTTAAAAACCCAATTGGGTTATATGGTTACAATGTTAGATCTTACTATTAATTATGTATTGTTTTAGATATTTTTTATATTGAGTTGTAGTGAGATTCCTTGTGGCTTTTGGTAGTTCATTGTAATGTTTCAGTCCATTGTTCAATATCCTTGATTGTCCTCTCTTAGTTCGTGCAATCGGTAAGTGATATCTGTCACAGTTTCTGGTCCAGTGTCTGTGTACGAGTATGTCTGAATTTTTAGTTAATTTGTAGCTGCTGTAATTTAATTAAGTACTTCTTGAGAATGTCGCGACAGCTATTTTGCCAACCGATGTTGGCATCATCAGGTGTTACAAACAACTTTTAACAGGTGTTACGAAAAAAAAACATTCCTATACATTTGAAACCCTCATAAAAACGCATTTTTGTAAATTTAAAACAAATTTAAGTTGGTCAATAAAATATTTAGGATGAGAGTATTCTTAACGGCGGTTCTATTAGTTAAGTCGATTTAACCACCGCAAATAGGGGTGTGTTTTACCGCACCGGTTCTACAAACGAGAGGGTGGCTACCCACCCTAATACCCCTCCCTTATTCGAGAGAGCGCCCTTATCCCGTCTTGCGAACACCATCTGCGCCACGCCAAGAAGGGGGGGTGTATTTATAATGGGAATAACAGTAAAAATTATATTTGCTTTCAAATATTTCAATTCGATTTTGGAACACAATTCAATGATATGGTCGGTAATAATATGAAGAACAACTGCTGCTATTTGGAACACTGTTCCATGATTTGTAACCCCAAACACTAACTAACTAACTTACCATCACGCCGTCTCCCCGGAGGGGTAGGCAGAAAGAATGGAACGTCACACTGTTCTGTCCTGACATACTTCTCTCGCTTCCTCTACATTCATACATCTTGTCATGCACGCACGTCGATTTCTCCGACTCCTCACGTGACCGACATTCAATATTTGATTGATTTGATCGTGCCACGTTTTCCTCGGCCTTCCTCTATTTCTAGCTCCGTTCACGCCGTTTACATATACCTTCTTTACCATTCTGTCTTCACTCATTCTTTCCATGTGTCCAAACCATCTTAATAACCCTTTCCTTATTTTGTTCATAACACTTTCATTTGCACCACATTCACTTCTTATACTTGCATTTGTCACTCCATCATATACAGATTTGCCACACATTCGTCTTAGAGATCTCATTTCTACTGCATGTATTCTACTTTCATCCTTCTTTTGCCAGTTCCATGCTTCACTTCCATACATAAGGGTCGGCACAAGAACACCATTGTGCACTGCCATCTTGGCTTTTATGGATAGGCTTTTGTTTGCGATGACATATTTAAGTGCCCCATTTATTCTGTTGCAAGCGCAATTGCTAGAGCAATTAATGTGAATGTAAACGTCTGTTTTCTAAAAGTTTTATTATATTTTATGTGAATGACATTTAACAGTATGAAAGAGCTGAAATGGTTGGATGTATGCGCCAAAATGAGCGGAGTGTCAGTAAGTTGTCTATTGCATGCGGATGACGCTGTCCTACTTGCAGACAACGAGCATGAACTACAAGTCCTGGTGACTAGTATGTATGAGGCAGTGGCGGTACTCCCATAGAAGCCCAGAAGCCCAGCTTGCGTAAGAAATTTTGAATCAAAACCCTAAACCTAGGTAACCATGCCCCCGCATAACCAACAATCCACCAAATCACCTTCCGGCAATGTTCCCATCAGATGTAAGAGGAATGGCCACAAGAGCTGCACCTCTGTAAGCCAGAAGAGGTTTTGATTAAAAATTTCTTACGCAAGCCGCGCTTCTGGGCTTCTATGGGAGTGCCGCCACTGGTATGAGGTATGCATGCGAAATGATCTGATGATGAATGTGAATAAATCTAAGATAATGATTTTCGAAAAATATGAAATCATGGCAATTTGCAACATTAGAGCGAATCGGCGGTTAGTATGTTTACAAAGGATGGGCGAATGGAGTGGGGTATTGAAAAAAGGGTTGGAGCAGACAACAAAGTGAATGGTGTACTTAAAATTGGCATCGTAAAAAAAAGCCTATAAAAAAATTAAGATGGCAGTACACAATATTATTCTTGTGCCAACCCTTATATATGTAAGTGAAACGTGGAACTGGTAAAAGAAGAACGATAGAATAAATGCAGTAAAAATTAGATAGGTATCTTAGACGAATGTGTGATAAATACGGGTATGTATATGATAGTGACAAATGCGATAAGAAGTAAAATCAGTACGAATTAAAGTGTTATGAACATTACAAGCAAAGGGTCATTAAGGTGGTTTGGACACATGGAAAGGATTAATGAAAAATAATGTTAAAAAAAAATATGTAAACGATGTTAACTAAACAAGAAAGTCCGAGGAAAATGTAACGCGATCAAATCAATCAGATCTTGAATGTCGGCCACGTGAAAAGTCGAAGAAATTGACGGGCGTCCATGACACGATGTATGAATGTTGAGGATCGAGAGAAGGGTACCAGGAAAGGAAATATGAGCTAAAAATATAGTCTAGAAAAATGTAGCCAGCCCGCACAGAGGTTAGACAAACCATTTAATTTCTATTTGATTGTCAAAGTTGTTTAGAATTTGTTTTTTTGTATACAAATACTGAAGTTTTACCCATTGCGGGTTAATCATTTTTTAAGTATTAATTGTATCTCAATAGAGACGAAGATGTAAATTATTTGGACTCAGAATATGGTAGTCGAGGTGTTTACAGGACTTATGACCTGTCATTGGTTGGGTTAAGCGATCACTTTATGTTTAACAACATTCACCATTCCTCCCTTACGACACCACGTCTGACAAATTTTTGGAATTTGTATAGGTATATGTTAATATTTTTTAATAACGTCACTGTTAAAATAATTTATTAAGATAATTTACAAATTATCTTAATAGATGGCGCTAGTGAAGATGGACCTACCAACAGTGAAATTTTTAAAAATATTAATATACATACAATTTCCAAAAGGTTGTTAGACGTGGTATCGTAAGAATGGCAGAATGGTGAATGTTGTTAAACATAAAGTGATCGCTTATCCCAACCAATGACAGGTCATAAGTCCTGTAAACGCCTCGACTACCATATTCTGTTTCCAAATAATTTACATCTTCGTCTCTATTGAGATAAAATTAATCCTTAAAAAAAAGTTGTTTAGTTATGACTTATTATATTTACTGAAATAAACGTAATAAAATTAAACTTGTCTTAGCTGTGAGAATGTTCCGTGTGCTATGATAACAACTTCAGACGTCTGCATTCTGCAATTCCCATTTCTGTGAAGTGTTGCTTTCGGAGCATCGAGAATATAATGGTTTCTAGATATCAGTGTGAGAAGCTCAAATGGGAGAATGGCTATGAATTAACCGGAAACTCGCCAAAACACCTGCAGACAGCTGAGTTGCGAATTGAAATTCAAACGTCAGTTGGGAAGAACAAGATGGCGGCGACAGATAGCGACGCGGGCGCCGCCGCTCCTGGCGGCCGGGAGCGGAACTAAACCTGAATGCATGTCTGAAGTTACATGGCGTATAAACTTTGTTACAGGAAATCCAAATAGATAATGTTATTTATGAATACGTCTGTTCAGGGATGCATTTCTAAGAGCCATTCAACGAAAAAAGTTTATATACACAATTATATCCAATACTATAGTAAACATATTGTAATTTTTATATTTACCAAAAACTTTTACGTTGTTAAACTCCAAAATACGGAATTTGAATAGATGGTTACGGCCGTGGGGGGATATACCGTGCTGGAAGGTATGTGTACCAGTAAATGCCATAAATCAAATCAAATCAAATCAAATTTAATCATTGTATCTCAATAGAGACGAAGATGTAAATTATTTGGAAACAGAATATGCTGGTCGAGGCGTTAACAGGACTTATGACCTGTCATTGGTTGGGTTAAGCGATCGCTTTATGTAATACAACATTCCCCATTCCGCCCTTCTTATGAACACCACGTCTGACAATTATTTTTTGAAAGTTGTATATATGCTACAATGTTGAGAAACATTTCACATATTGTCAGACGTGGTGTTTGTAAGAAGGGCGTAATGGGGAACGTTGTATTACATAAAGCGATCGCTTAACCCAACCAATGACAGGTCATAAGTCCTGTTAACGCCTCGACCACCATATTCTGTTTCCAAATAATTTAAATTATTTTTTAATGATTAACCCGTAATGGGTAAAATCCAGTATTTGTCTACAAGTAGTTGTATACATTAAAAAAAATGTCAAATCAAATCAGTTTATTTTTTCAGAAGATATTACAAACAACAATTATAGCTAAAGGCATCTGTTGAGAACAGGTAAAATATAATAAATATATATTACCAGGAACGCATGAGAGATGGTTCGATATTAGGAATACAAGATACTCTCGAAGAGTATTTGTCTTCTGAACGTACTTTCACGAATATGAAAGATGTCGATCTCCGAAGCGATCATGTTCAGCAGTTTGATTGCTCTCCCCACCGGCATCACCAGAGGTAGGAGTATTCTGCATGCTGGGACATAAAACAGTCTGTGCTGACGCTGTCGAAGATAACCATCTGGAACATAAATATGGAAAACCTCCAAGATAACGGAGTTATCAAATAATCCCCTGAATGCAGTGCGAATGATGGCGTTATGAACAAAATATTGAAAGGATTATTAAGATGGATTGGACACATGGAAAGAACGAATGAAGAAAGAATTGTAAAAAAAGTATATGTTAACGATGTAAATAGAACTAGAAATACAGGTAGACGGAGGAAAACGTGGCACGATCAAATGAATCAAATATCGAATGCCGGCCACGTGAGGAGTCGGAGAAATCGACGCGCGTGCATGACACGATGAATGAATGTTGAGGAAGCGAGAGAAATATGTCAGGGAAACCCCTAACCCTTCGGAGACACGGCGTGATGGTTAGTTAGTTAGTTAGTTAGATTTTCTAATTGGTTTTATTGTGTAAGGTTCAGGTGAATTTTGTGGCCGATCTAAAAGAAATATAGAGATGAAAATTGGAAACGTGGTATAACAGAAGAGCGGTGGTAGTCTTATTATATCCGACTCTTCCTAATAATTCTTCTTCTTCTTTCAATCCTCGGAGGAAAAAGTGTAATTGATTATCGAACAGCGGCAGGTCCAAACAGAGGAATAGTTGTATAACGCATTGCGCTGTATCTCATCCGCCAGCGGTTCCCAAGGCTAATCAGCGTGCCAGACACGCCCGCGCCCGAGATTACGGAGGGACCGCGGCCCTCCGCTTGGAGATCCCTGGGGTAGTGTACGTGGGGCGTGACTGCGCTCCCCAAACTGTGGGAACATTTTAATAATTGTAATACATTCCCTGGTCAGTCTGTTGATAACGTAAATATATTTAAATATAGGGGAGATGTAGGCAATGGGAGTCAGTTGGCAATGGGAGTCACCCCTTTAATTCGAAAACAATACGCGTGATGGCGGTTTCAGTGACGTCATACGCTAGCTGTTTGCCGGTAACATCCGCGGTAGGCAGCTTACTCAGTTCGCATCACGTGCTAGAGAGTGGTAGACGTAACAAGTTTTCGGGCCCTTCTGATCTAATTTTTCGAGTGGACAAATCCGAAGGTAAGGATCAAACTAATGAGTGTTTCTTTTTGCGCTTGTGATATGTAATGACTAAAGCATTTTAGATCGTGATTTCAAACTCATTTTACCACCATCACTTTTACTTTTATGTCAAGGTAGGTTTTTTCTCTATTTTACCGATGTAGGCAATCGGAGTCAGGTGACCCTTATTGTTAACATTTCCTGTCTTCGATAAAATAATCTTATTTTTGGTTTGTAGATACCGAACGTTCGTCCTAGAAAGACAAATAAGGCTACATGGTCTATAGCTAACCTGAAAAAGGCCGTGGAGCTCATCGATGAACAAGGTTATTCAATAAGAAAAGCCGCGAAAACAATGAACATCCCATTTTCGAGTCTTCAGAAGAGGTACGCGAAAAAAATAGATAAAGAAGAAAATTCTGCAGGAATCGAACAATACTTCAGCGTCAGATATGAACACTGATGACTTGTACCAGGACGACAAAAACGATGATGCAGAAGATTCTGACAACCAATGTCTTGTATGCGACGAATTCGGGCGAGATAATGAGATGTGGTTCCGATGCACTTCATGTGGGCTTTGGGCTCATTTAGATTGCACTGGGTGGGACTCAGCTTGCAATTATGTGTACGATTTGTGTTGACCCCCATTGCCAACATGCTGACCACCATTGCCAACAGATGTGGGCAATGGTGGTCAAACCTGTTTTTTTTTAAATGATTATTGTTCCAAAAGTAAAAAGCCAAAGTGATTAAAGGTGATCTCAATTAATAGTTTAATAACTAAAGTCTATAATAAGGCTTAAGCAATAAATAGTTAACTAATAGTTTGGTTTTTTTTTCAATTCTCGCTTAAGTGACTCCCATTACCTACATCTCCCCTAGTATTAATAAAATAGTCCATTGTCTTTGCCGAAACACTATGATACGTCAACACTATAGTGAGAAATTGAATGAATGAAGAAAACAAAGAATGAATGGAAAAAAAATGTATGTTTACGTTGTAAATGGAAAGATAAATAGAGGAAGACCGAGGAAAATGTGTCATGATCAATTAAACAAATATTGAATGTCGGCCATGTGAGGAGTCAGAGAAATCGACGCGCGTGCATGAGACGAAGTATGAATGTTGAGGAAGCGAGAGAAATATGTCAGGAAAGAAAAGTGTGGCAGTCCATTCTTTCTGCCTACTCCTTGGGAGAGACAACGTGATGGTTAGCTATTTATGAATTATTGACTATTGTGTGTCTCAGACTTTTTATTTTTGATATTTTGTATCATTAGTGTATTGGAATGTTGTTCTGTGATGTTTGTGATATGTTTAAATAAATAAATGTACTATTATTATAAACTGTTAAATTAAAAAAACTTCGTTTTATGTATCACAATCGTATTTTTATTTTACGCTAACCTGTTTCGTCAACTTATGTTGACATCATCAGGTGTTACAATAATATATTGTGTTACAATTATTGTAACACCTGATGATGTCAACGTAGGTTGACAAAAGAGCTGTCGCGTAAAATAAAAATACAATTGTGATACATAAAACAAAGTTTTTTAATTTAACAGTTTATAATGTTAAAGTATCATAGTGTTTCGGCCAAAACAATGGAATGTTTCATTATTATTATGATCATAATATCAAAAATGCCTCCCTAGAACAGGTTACCACTATTTATTACAGGTTTAGGAATTAAAACCATGTAATAAATAAATGTATCTTTAAGAGTCACTGCTGCATTGAACGCAGATTAAAGTTTGTTAAATTGTTGTTTTGGAATGTTTGCATAAATTCCATTACAATAGTCAAGTCGTGACACAACGAAAGAATTTACAAGAGTTTTGAAAGTGTCATGGGGAATACTCCTTTTGACGGATTTTAATCGTCTTAGGTGGAAGAAACTAGCGCTGACCGTGTTATTAATTTGGGATTTTAGGGACAGGTTTGCATCAAGATAAACACCAAGAAGCTTTGTGGAGTTTTTGGGAACGATATCATTGTCAGCTGTCGAAATTGAAGAATGATCGATAAGATGTTGACGCTTTGCGGAAGCAGTCCAGAGAAATTCCGTTTTTGATGGATTTAGTTTGTTTGTTTGATGCCATCCATTTAGATATGACATCAATGCAGTTGACAGTTATTGACGTAAGATGTTTATTCATTGTGCTGAATATTTCACATTTCACAGTTAGAATAGCTTCACCCAAAACCAACAGCATGGAGACAGTGTGACGGATAGTTAGTTAGTTAGTAAGTTAGCTGATTTGTATTTTGACCCTCCACAGCACGTTCCCGAGCCACAGTTTGAGAGGCGCGGCTGCATTGTTCTAGCACTAATGGAAATCTGAGGGATGGAGCTAGAGAGAGTGACACCGCCATTTATCCGGGCCGTAAGGATTGTAAAGTATTGCTTTTCTCCGATCTTTCTTTTGTATCGTCATACAGACAATATCGCCGGTACCGGCTCGACGGCTGGGCCTTCGCTACCCCTGCAGGGATCGTACTAACAACTTCTCTCATCTAAAAATACAAGTAAAATCATACTAAAAATTATGTATTTCTTTTGACTTTTTCTTATGTTTGTGTCGCGTAGTAACCACTCAGAACGACGATTATTTTAAATAATAATTAAATAAAGCTATGTTTTTTTAATTAGGTACTACCAATTTTGTCTTCTTTCCGACAGCAACCGGTTTCGCCAGGCTCGCTGGCATCGATTCTATATAGAATCATGTTTACCACCCCTGATCTGTATGTATATAAAGGACTCGGTTTGCAATAGTGTCACCAGTCTGTCGATGCCAGCGAGCCTGGCGAAACCGGTCTCTGTCGAAATAAAGGCAAAAGTGGAAGTAATTAAAAAACAAAGTTTTATTTAATTACTATTTAAAATGAACTTCCATCAAGAGATTTCAGTAAAATCATTTGATTACCTTAAAGACTATTTTTATGAATTAAAACATTTTAATAATAATTAAATAAAACAACGTTTTTTTAAACTATTTCCACTTTTGTCTTTATTTCGACGGCGACCGGTTTCGCCAGGCATCTACAGCAGTGAAATCGTTCGCTGTCGAAATAAAGACAAAAATTGAAGCTGTTAAATAGTTTTATTCAATTATTTTAAAATGAACTTAGTTTTAAACATTCGTTGTTTCTAAAACAATGATGTAAAACTCCATATTTAATAATTTACACGAATGAAAATGTTTGTTTTTTTAGCAATTATGATATTTTATGGGAATGACATTTGCTAACTAAATAACTAACTAACCATCACGCCATTTCCCCGAAGTGGTAGGCAGAGAGGATGGATCGCCGCATTGTTCTATCGTAACATTATTCTCTCCCCTCGTCTACATTCACACATCGTGACATGCACGCTCGTCGATTGTTCGTACTTCGAACATGGCCGCCTTTCATAAATTGATTAATTTGGTCATGCCATGTTTTCCTTGCCCTTCCTCGACTTCTTTTTCCATTCATACTACTTGTAATATCTTTTTAACCATTCTTTCCTCATCCATTCGTTCCATATGACCAAACCGTATCGGTAACCCTTTCATAATTATCACGCATTCATCCGCCTTACATTATTCTTAGTGACCTAATTTCTACGGCATTAATCCTACTTTCTTCCTTCTTCTGCCAACTCCAAGCTTCAACTCCATCCATAATGACATAATGACATTTGCGACATTTAATAATGTTCGTAAATCCGAAAGCTGTCATTTCCATAAAATTAAATAAAGCTTCTTAAAAAATACATTTTCATTCGTATTAATGAATTAAAAAAATATGCTTAGGAAATTGAAAATATCTTTGCTTAATCTACAAAATATATAAAAAAGTATTAAAAAAAACATGACACAATAAAAACTAAACAAAGAAAAACTTATATAATAAACGCATTTAAAGTTCGATAGAATAATTTAAATTTAAAAATTAACCTGGGCTATTTGTTATAAGTACTAATAATATTTTTTTATCAGTAAGAACTAATAAATAATATTAAACAATACTAATACATGATGATAATATAAAAAATATAAATATTTGTGAAATGTATACTTATATCTGTATACGAATCCTGGACGAAATACGTACGAAATACGAAATACTGGACGTATACGAAATCCTAACAATGGTGGAATGGGGAATGTTGTAATTACATAAAGCGTGCGCTTAACCCAACCAATGACAGGTCATAAGTCCTGTAAACACCTTGATCATCCATATTCAGTTTCCAGTTTGTTTCTTCGTCTCTATTGAGATACAATTAAAAAAATTTAAAAATATAAATTGTAATTTAGAAAAAATATTTATACAGAAATAAATAAATGATTAATTTGCATTTGATACGGAATGGGAGCTTGGGAGATTAAATGGAGATAATATTTTGTAGAATAAATGAAGCATGGAACTGGCAAAAGAAGGATGAAAGTAGAATAAATGCAGTAGAAATGAGATCTCTAAGACGAATGTGTGTCAAATATGTATATGCAAGTATAAGAAGTGAATGCGGTGCGAATTAAAGCGTTATGAACAAAGTAATTAAAAGGTCATTAAGATGGTTTGGACACATCGAAAGAATGAGTGAAAACAGAATTGGCGAAGAAGGTATATGTAAACGGCGTGAACGGAGCTAGAAATAGAGGAAGGCCGAGGAAAACGTGGCACGATCAAATCAATCAAATATTAAATGTCGGTCACGCAAGGAGTCGGAGAAATCGACGTGTGTGCATGACAAGATGTATGAATGTAGAGGAATCGAGAGAAGTATGTCAGGACAGAACAGTGTGGCGTTCCATTCTTTCTGCCTACCCCTCCAGAGAGATGGCGTGATGGTTAGTTAGTTACAAAGTATTTAGGAAGAAAAGAGTAAATGGAGGAATCTGATTATTAATTATGTTTTCATATGTGACTTTTTAATATTTTGTGGATTAAACAAAGTTTATAAAACTAACTAACTAACTAACCATCACGCCGTCTCTCCGAAAGGGTAGGCAGAAAGAATGGACTGTCACACTTTAACCGATGCGGCACTCCATCCTTCTCTTTTCGCCCCGCGGGA
Organism: Lepidostoma basale; assembly: GCA_022606425.2. Classification (NCBI taxonomy): domain Eukaryota; kingdom Metazoa; phylum Arthropoda; class Insecta; order Trichoptera; family Lepidostomatidae; genus Lepidostoma; species Lepidostoma basale. The sequence goes on along the minus strand of JAHDVF020000614.1, from coordinate 379,619 downwards.
GACGCGGTGTGATGGGTTGCGAACCTCATCGCCACCAATAGGCATCTCCCGCGCACCCTTCGATCTTCCAACATCCACAAAATAAATCTAAAACAAATAATATAAAATACAATGATATAAAATAAAATAACAAAAAACAAAGTTTATTGCTATGGAATTCCATCATATTATCAAAATTACTATGGAATTCCATCATATTATCAAAATTACTATGGAATTCCATCATATTATCAAAATTACTATGGAATTCCATCATATTATCAAAATTACTATGGAATTCCATCATATTATCAAAATTACTATGGAATTCCATCATATTATCAAAATTACTATGGAATTCCACAGTGATAATGCCTTAGCGTTCAATAAGATAAATAAATAAAAAACGTTTTTATTTTTTTAGTATATTTTTCTCTACATGTTTCGAAGGTTTAAACCTCCATCATCGGGAAAATTATCAATATGAATGATCTCTAAATAAAGAATATATCTAATTCTGTAAACTGAGGCAATATGTGCTTCTGCTTCTGCCTTTGCTTTATCAAGCACTGTGTCCTGATTCTCGGAGCCTGTTGCTAGGATGTATGTTAGATATCCAATATTGGCATCTTTTGGGTGCCCTACCTGGAGGTTGGCTGCCCGTTGGTACTTTATTTTCCGCTTTACTTGTTACTATTTCAAGACACATTAATAGCGAGCTTCCTCCGGGCTATAGTTAGAGTTAGAAAGTTTCAATCCTGGGATTGGTTTGCAGCAATTTCTTCTATTCTTCTCTTCCATTCTTCCCTGTCTTGTGTGGCTCTTTTGAAATCTGCATATGATGAGCAGCGCACGTCCACCAACAGGTCCTCTAGGTACTCACGGCGTGGGCGTCCCCTAGAGTTTGTCCCCTCGGTCATACCCTCCATTATGGCATGAAAGAGACCTTCTTGACGCATTACATGGACGATCCATCGTGCACGCCTTTCGGACAAGGTCCTGAGCAGGTGCCTTCCTCCTTCGATTTTTTTAAGAACTTCCTTATTCATGATGTGGTCTCTCCAGGAAATTCCTAATAGTCTTCTATAGGACCACATCTCAAAAGCCTCTAGTCTCCGCTTATCTCTTTCGGATAGGCACCATGTCTCGCAGCCGTACATCAAGATACTCCATACATAGGTCTTGATGAGGAGTATTCTCAGTTTTAGGTACATATTATTTGATTATATTATTTTCGACCTTTTATTAAATGCAAGCCTAGCCTGATGTATACGGCTGTCGACCTCGCTCTTAGTCCGACCGTCCCATGTTATTTTGCCCCCGAGGTAGATAAACTCCTTGGTGTTCTTTAGTGGAACTCCTGACATCACTACTCTCATCTGATGTTGTGTTCGGCCTACAGTTAGCAGCTTTGTTTTGTCTTTATATATCTCCATGTTGTAGCTATCTTGAAGAATGCCTTGCAAAGTTGCTAAGGCCTCCTGCAGTTTCTCCTCACTTTCAGCAACCATAGCAATATCGTCAGCAAACCGGGCTATACATAAACCTTAAAGAACTTCGTTACAGATTGAAACCGGTTAGCGCTACTTACTCAAACAAAGTGGTTTAGTATACTAAGAGAAAAAATGGTTTATTTTGTTTATAAATTTCAAACCATGAAGTAATGGCTTCGTATCAATGTTTATTTTACATTAATTATATTATTTTCTTAGATGCGTAATGTTCTCTTTGGGATAATTTTAAAAGCAGTACACGGAGTCCCCCCCGGATAGTGCTGGAAGTTGGTAAAGTTTGAAAGAAAGCGCGGCCATAACTCTTACGTGCTCAGAGGATAATCTAAGTTAATTGAATACCGAAGAAACACCTGCGCGCGGAACTTTGGGAGACTTTGGAATATTCTTTATGGCCAGTGAACAAAGAACTGGAAACGAGTGAACTAAATTATATTTTGTTAATTAATTAATACGAATGAAAACGTCAGTTTTCTAGAAGTTTTATTATATTTTATGGGAATGACATGTTTCGCCCTTCTAAAGCATTATCAAATGTGACGAAATTTTAGCTCGTTGCTGTTTATATACACTAGTAAATGGAGCCTGAATTGATATGAATTGATAATGCCTTAGAAGGGCGAAACATGTCATTCCCATAAAATATAATAAAACTTCTAGAAAACTGACGTTTTCATTCGTATTAATTATTTAATACGGAGTTTTACATCATTGTTCAAAAAACAAAAAAAATGATATTTTGCTATGTACTAACTAACTAATAATCACGCCGTTTCCCCGTAAGCCGAAAGGATGAACCGCCACACAATTCTATCCTGACATACCTCGATAGGTTCCTCCACATTCACACAGCGAGTCATACACGCACGTCTATTCTTCAGACTTCTAAAATGACCAACCTTTAAAATTTGATCGCCGTTCCCAAGAGGTGTAAGCAAAGTTGATGAACTGCCATACTGCTCTGTCCTGACATTCATCCCGAGCTTCCTCTACCTTCATAAATCGTAATATGTTCTCCTCGATTTTTCCGGCTTCGAATGTAGCCGACATTTAATGATGTATTAATTTGGTCATGCCGTGCTTTCCTCAGTCGTCCACGGGTTTTCTTTCCACTCACACTACTGGTACACCGTTTTTTAACCATTAATCTCTCTTCCGTAGCGATACCTCTATCTTAGGGTGTATGGATATTACCCGTGGCTCTTTCCGACTGATTTGCTAGGGATGCTAGGCTACCAGTCACTCGAGAGGAGACGAGACATTCACTTGGGTGTTCACTTCTTTCCACTGATAAGCGGTTGTATACACAACTCAGAAATCCTGAGTGATGTAGGTCTGTTCGTCCCTGATAATTATCTTCGACAAAAGGGCTAAAAATAGATTGTTTTATCTCCCACGATGCAGAACCAACCTGCCAATGGTTATGCCGGTAGGTAGAGCAATATCTTGACTAAATCGTATCACCTCGGAATTTAACGTATTTTGTGATAGTTTGGCTTACCTGAGGGAAGCACTGTCCTTATTATAATTGTATATTCATTTTATTAATTTGTCATGTATCTTATGTTTCTCGCTCTTTTTATTATTTTATTATGTTTTACTTATTATTGTGTATCTCTAACTTGTATCCTTAGTGTAATGGAAAATAATTCTGTAATGCTTAGGATATATTAAAATAAATAAATGAAAATAAAATAAAATATATAAATCCTCTCTTTCCATATGTCCAAACTATCTCATAGATATTTTTTAATTTTACTTATGATGAATATCGTCTGCCTTGCATTTCTTCCTAATTTCGTCGTTCGGTATTCTATAATATAATACGAGGTCTGTTTAAAAAGTATCGCGAATTTTATATTTTTTCAAAAAGTATTTATTTATTCATGAATATCTATTTTGTCCCCTTCAAAGTAATTCCCCTCGGATATAATACATTTATGCCAACGTTTTTTCCAATCTTCGAAGCACTTAAAAAAATCATTTTTTGTGATCTTGTTCAGCTCCTCCTTCGATGCCGTCTTTATCTCCTCAATCGTGGCGTAGCGTCGTCCTTTCATGGGCCTCTTCAGTTTTGGAAACAGGAAAAAGTCACAGGGGGCCAGGTCTGGGGAATACGGTGGCTGCGGCACCATTACTGTGTTGTTTTTGGCCAAATATTCGCGCACAAGCAACGATGTGTGAGCAGGGGCGTTATCATGGTGCAAAAGCCAGTTTTTGTTCTTCCACAAATCCGGGCGTTTCTGGCGGATTGCTTCGCGCAAATTGCGCATAACTTGCAGGTAATATTCCTTATTGACCGTACTACCCTGTGGCAAGAACTCATGATGCACCACGCCCCTGCAATCGAAGAAAACTGTGAGCAAAACCTTCACGTTCGACCGAACTTGGCGCGCTTTTTTTGGTCTTGGCTCATGCGGCAGCTTCCATTGGGATGATTGAGCTTTGGTTTCCACGTCATAACCATAAACCCATGATTCGTCACCAGTTATGACCCTCTGGAGCACATTTGGGTCGTCACGGACCGAGTCCAACATCTCCTGAGCAATGTTAACGCGATGCTGTTTTTGGTCGAAATTGAGCAATTTTGGCACGAATTTCGCGGCGACCCGACTCATGCCCAAATCATTGGTTAAAATCGAATGGCACGAGCCAATCGATATGTTTAGGTCCTCAGCAACTTCTCTAACGGTGATTCGACGATTGGCTAATACTATTTTCTTCACTCTATCAATGTTTTCGTCTGTTGTTGACGTGCTCGGGCGTCCGGCACGCTCTTCGTCGTTCATATCTTCTCGGCCCTCTGAGAACATTTTGTACCACCGATAAACGTTGCTTTGGTCCAAGGTAGCTTCACCATATGCCACAGTCAACATTCGAAATGCGTCCGCGCACTTTATTTTGTTTTTCACACAAAATTTGATACAGATTCTTTGATCCATTTTTTGGAATAGGCAAAAATCGAAGACGAGCCAAAACACATCCAAGCAAAACAGCTGTCAAAAATTAACTAAACATTCAAAATGGCCGACCTTGTCAGCATAAGTAAGGGACATGAGTACCAACATAACGCTACAAAAAAATCAAAAATCAAATATACGTAGCCAGCGGAAATTCAAAATTCGCGATACTTTTTGAACAGACCTCGTATATCGTTTTCTTGCACACTCTTCTCAGTGATCTCATTTCTATGACATTTATCCTAAAATTATTTTTGTAAATAATCTTTTTAAAATCTTTATTTAGTTCAAATCCACTAATGTTTGTTATCATATATCGTTTTCCCGAACAATTTTCTTTGTGATCTCACTTCTACGGCATTAATCCTACTTTCATCATTTTTTGCCAGCTTCAAGCTTAACTCACCCATACATAACGATAGGCACTAGAACTCCAAGGTTGACAATATTTCAGTAAATTCAGTTTCTTCAAGTTTTGTGGCAAGTCTTCCCTACCCTTTAATCGCAAGGGTTTGTTTACTAATCGGAATAACATGAAGTTTTTCCGGCTTAATTGAATGTGGGTACATGTATTTATGTGATTTTTTATAGTTAGCGTTCCTAATTTAAAACGAAATTTTTAACGGTCAACAAATTTTTGTATTTTAGAAATTCATTTGTTTCCCCCTAAAGCAAAGCATATAATTTCACAATTTACAAACATTTATTTGAGATTATGTTTTAATTTATTTTTAATTTGTGTAAATTTTTAAATATGGAGTCTCTAAACATTTGTTTATATGCAAAGCGCAACTTTTCGTAAAGACGATAATCATTATTGGAATGGTAGAAAATATGAAGAATATTAATAATAATTAACAACAGAAATAAGCTAAATAAAATCTAATCATGTTAAATTCCTACGAATGCTAAAAAAAATATATATTCATAGATAAAATGACCTTCGTAGTATTGTGGTAAGTGCTTTGACTGCCACCTAGAAAGTTCCCGGGTTCGATTCCCAGCGATGGCAGCGTGATTGTCACACCCAAGGGAAACGCTCACACGGTGGCCAGAGGAAAAGCTTTATGGACTCCCTTAAAGGAAACCTACAAAAGACTGGCATCGACTGTGATTGCTGGGAAAAGACTGCAGAGGACAGACCTAGGTGGAGAACAGCAGTACATAGAGGCACACACCTTGGAGGCACACAAGACTTTGAAGCACAGCGCAGAGACGACGTCGCAGAGAGGAGGAGGAGAAAGGTAAGACCACTGGGAGACGGTGATGGTTCCATTACAAGCGCCTTCCCCTGCCCCAGATGCCCCAGAATATGTGGGTCCATGATCGGGCTCTTCAGTCACATGCAGACCCATGAGAAAGTTCCCATGAGAAAGTTCCCGGGTTCGATTCCCAGCGATGTCAGTGGGATTATCACACTGTCTTTGGTTTGATGAAGAATTCACTTGACAATAACATGGCGGACAATAAATTAGCTACCTATCACATATGTCACGAGAATCAATATGATAGCTATACCTACACTTTAATGTAAAGAGTAATAATGTAAAGAGTGATTCAACAAAATAATAAATAATAATTTCAGTTAAATCATTTGATTAACCTAATTAAAGCTAATTAACCTCCATCTTCAGGTGTAAAAATATAAAAAAAACTAAACAATGATAGACTAATATAAAAACGCATTTAAAATTCGATATAATAATTCTAATTTAAAAATTAACCTGGGTTATTTGTTATAAGTACTAATTTTTTTTTTATCAGTAAGAACTAATAAATAATAATAATATATGATGATATTAAAAAAATTAAAAATATATTAAAAAAATGTAATTTAATATAAATTTAAAAATTGTAACATATATTTGAAAAGACTTAATTTATATAGAAATTATTAAATGATTAATTTGCATTTGATTGGGAATGGGAGCTTTGGAGATTAAATGTAGACAAAGTATTTAAGGAGAAAGGAGTAAAAGGAGGAATCTGATTATTAATTATGTTTTCATGTCGTGTTTTTTTAATATTTTTTGAAAATTTTGTGGATTAATAATTATAATAATAATAATATGCTAACTTTTAAAGCGCCGTTTTTGTGATGTAATCACCTCAAGGGTGCATTAAGACAAACTTATTTTCAATTTCCTAAGTATAATTACTATGGAATTCCATTGTTAATGCCTTAGCGTTCAATAATTGGAATTTGGTTATTTATAACATTAATTCACATTTCATTGCTTTTTCTTTAATTTTTATTATTGTACCACCTGATGATGTCAACATAGGTTGACGAAACGGCTGTCGCGAAAATTTTTAATTAAAATTGTTACAGATAAAAACAGAGTTTTATAATTTAACAGTTAATATGTTTTTGTAACTTATTAATATTGTAGATTAGGTTCATTGCTTATGAACCAACAAAACAATACAATAAAGGACTTTTTATCCAGTTTTATATTATCTATTGTCCAGCTAATGTAAATGTTTCACTGAAAGTAAAAATAATATGAAACCAGAAAATGCTTACATTGAAAATCATCAAAAGGATCATTTCTAAAAATACAGTGGTCCTGAACATTCATTAGTAAAATTTAGAATAAAATATTAACACAGTTTAAAAATACTTATTCGAAACTGGAAAGACGACCTTTGTGGCAGAGTGGTAGAAGCTCTGACCCGGGTTCGATTCCCGGCGATGGCAGTGTGATTGTCACAGTCTTTGGTCTGGTGGAAGTGACAGTAAAATTGCGATATATTACCTACCTATCACATGTCATGAGAATCAGTATAATAGCTAAAAAAATTGTATAAAGTAATTGGGTTCAAACGACCTGTTGAGTACAAAAAGAAGAGATATGTATACCATATTATCAATTTTGTTTTTATGATCAAATTTTTATAGTAGATAAATAATAATTTAATACGTGAGAAAATTTTGCTTTCTACACTGAGGAAGGGCGCCTGTGTCCCGAAACATGTTTTTGAAAAGTGCAAAAAAGTTACAAGGTTTTCAATAAGTTATTCAAATCTGAATCCGCAACTCAAAATTATGGTAAATATATATGAAATCCATACAATCCTGTCCGTTTTCTATTCGTTAATATTGGTTATTTTAAAAATGGTCTAAACTAACAATGTGACATTTTTTTATAAATTTAAACTGTAGTTTTTCCAATTTAAAAAAACCCTCGGAAGTGGAAAAAAAAACAGTGTGTAAATTTGTTGAAAAAATAGTTTTTGAAATTCTACAGTGTTAACTCATTAAGTTAATCAAAAATTATATAACAATATGTATGATTAGTTGAAGTGGTATTAATAATCTTTTTTTTTAAGAAACTAAAGTATCAACAAATAAAGTATCAACAGGAAATCAACCTCCAGGGAGACCACCTAAAAGATGGCAAGACAGTGGAACATCTACATCCCAGGAACAGGCTCCGAAAAATAACAGGACACAATAAGAGAAGAAGAAGGACATCATTGTAAGAGTGGTAGCCCTAAAATGTCACTAGGCGGGCCACGTCGCTCACAACTCTGACCATAGATGGATAAAAGGCGTTGGTGTCCTAGAACTGGATCCGAAACCAGAATAGGAGTGTCGGACACCATCGAAAGTGAAGAACGACGACATTAAAGAGACCGCCGGTACGACATGGATGCGTGCTGCTCAGGATCGACAGACATGGAAGAAGATGGAGAAGGCCAACGTCCAGGAGTGGACGGATATAAGCGGCCCTCCACCTACACACTTTATTCTTCTTCTGATTGTAGATCTTTCGATCTGTTTAATGTCTGCCTAAAGAAGGCTTCATTCATATTTTTTATTGTCAAAGTCTTAACGATTTCAACCTCTTCTTCGCCTTCATTTTCTATTTTATTTGCTTCTTGTTGTTCAATCAGCTATTCATTCGACAAAGGTTCTGAATGCGATTCGATTAAATCATCAACATCTTCGCAAAACACGTAGTGTCAGTCCGTACTGCAAAGCATGACTGAACTTGTTTCAAACGTACAAACGGAGATGAGAGCGACTGCACGCGAGACACAAGTGAGCGACACGTAAGCGATCGTTGATCGAACAAAAACGACGGTCGAAAAATATGCGAAATAGCGATTTGTGTGAAAGTCGAATGTTCGAAAGTCGAGGGCCGCCTGTACAGGCTGATAACGATAATGATGAAACAAAATTGTATTTCTACAGCCCATGAAGTCTAGAAAATCTTTATTTTGTAACAGTTATACATTTAAATACGTATATTTTGGTTTTATAGAAATCTTTGCATTGTATTACAATTTTTTTTGTTCTATATCCCTGGCAATCCTTTTCTGTGTTTCTTTCATTACAGCTATTGTAGAAAAAATTACAAGTTGTATTTCTAACCAGAGTCGGCGCATTATTATTTTTTAATTTTTCTTAAAATATGAAACATTTCGAGATTACATAATAGAGATAATTTTATACACAAATGTCCGGATCGTCCAGCTGACGACAAGTGCTCCATCTAAAAGAACATTATGTGCTAAATTATTTTTATTTGTTATTTTATTTTGTATCATTGTATTTTATATAATTTGTTTTAGATTTATTTTGTAGACGTTGGACGATCAAAGTGTGCGCGGGAGATGCCTATTGGTGGCGATGAGGTTCGCAACCCATCACACCGCGTCTCTCGCGGGGGCGAAAAGAGAAGGATGGAGTGATCGATTAAAGTGTAAAGTGTGGCAGTCCATTCTTTCTGCCTACGCTCTCGAGGAGACGGCGTGTTGGTTAGTTAGTTAGTTTTTCTTTAAGAGACAATAAATATTTTATAAAAGTAGTTTTGTTATTTATTGTTTCTTGAACAATAATATAAAACTTAACTAACTAACTAACTAACTAACCATCACGCCGTCTCCTTGAAGGGGTAGGCAGAAAGAATGGACTGACACACTTTTCTTTCCTGACATATTTCTCTCGCTTCCTCAACATTCATACACCGTGTCATGCACGCGCGTCGATTTCTCTGACTCCTCACATGGCCGACATTCAATATTTGATTTATTTGATCGTGCCACGTTTTCCTCGGTCTTCCTCTATTTCTGGTTCCATTTACATCATTAACATATAATTTTTACCATTCTTTCTTCATTCATTCTTTCCATATGTCCAAACCATCTTAATGATCCTTTCATTATTTTGTTCATGACACCATCATTCGCACCGCATTCACTTCTTATATTTTCATTCGACACTCTATCATACATAGAATATCCACACATTCGTCTAAGAGATCTCATTTCTACTGCATTTATTCTACTTTCATCCTTCCTTTGCCAGTTCCATGCTTCGCTTCCATACATAAGGGTCGGTAGAAGAACACCATTGTGCACTGCCATTCTAGCTTTTTTGGATAGGTTTTTATTTGCGATGACAACTTTAAGTGCACCATTCACTTTGTTGCCTGCCCCAACCCTTCTTTCAATATCTCTCTCCACTCTCCCATCTCTTGTAAACATATTATTACCATATTACATAATTACCATATGAAAACGTCTGTTTTCTAGAAGTTTTATTATATTTTATTGGAATTACATGTTTCGCCATGCTGAGGCATTATCAAATGTTATATAATTTGATAATGCTGTAGCAAAGCATGTTTTTCGTGTTTATGTCATTCCAATAAAATACTCGTATAATAAAACTTCTATACAATAAACGTTTTCATTCTTATTAATTGTGTAAACTGTAATTTATAATATAAACGCGATTTTTTTTTCCGGTTTAAATGAGATATTTATTTATATATAACTTTTACGTATGGAAGTGTAGCTTGGAGCTGACAAAAGGCGCCGCTGCGCCTAAAATAGCTTCGGGTAAGCGGAGTGAGCCCTCTATGATTCGGGCATAATTTAATTGATTTATCTCGCGTCGTAATGAGGCTAACAACTATTCAAAAAAAAATTCCGAAAGAAGAGGAAGAGACTTATTTTTTGTGAATGTATACTTATATTTGTATACGAATACTGGATTTCACCCACCGTGGGTTATCATGATTTAATTATTCATGATTTAATTGTGTCTCAATAGAGACGAAGATGCAAATTGGAAACTGAATATGGTTGATCAAGGTGTTTACAGGATTTTTTTTTTGTATACAACAGGTTTTTATGACCCTATTACTGTATACATTTTACATAAATTTTACATACATTTTAAAATACACGTTAAAATAAAACAATTAAAATAAAATAAAACAATATTAACAGTTGTGGTATGTACCTATATGTTCCTTAAAGGACGTATAGGTCATTTGGAAAATGTCCACATCGACTGACACCTCATTCAAGAGCACCATACCCCGAGTCATTGTAAGCTGCGCCAAGACATTTGTCCTGCTATGCGGTATGCACACGCACGCTATAAGCGCACGCTTTATGTAATTACAACATCCCCATTCCACCTTTGTTTATGACCATGTATGACAAATTTTTGGACGTTGTATATATGTTAAAGTCCTATGTCAGTTTTCACATGTCAGTTTCAATGTGCTATCTATGAAGATTTTGATTACATATGTTAATCTTTTTGAGATTACTCTATATATAATCTACATACTAACGCCATCTATAGAGATTTATGTTTATTAAGCATTAAGCAGGACATCTTATTTAACTCAATGCGAATGGCTACCCTGCCATTAGCGCATTGTTAGAAGCCGCCTGGAGATGTCGGAGATGTCTGAGATGTGAAAACTGACATAGGACTTTAACATATATACAACTTCCAAAAATTTGTCATACATGGTCATAAACAAAGGTGGAATGGGGAATGTTGTATTACATAAAGCGTGCGCTTAACCCAACCAATGACAGGACATAAGTCCTGTTAACACCTTGATCAACCATATTCAGTTTCCAATTTGCATCTTCGTCTCTATTGAGATACAATTAAATCAGGAAAAGACTTAGTTCCCTTTTTTTGCAGCGTCCTCGATTTTACTGGTTGAGATCCAGCCGGTTTGTTTTACTCACGAGTCGCCCCAGCCGTCTATTGTGGAGATATCCGCTTGAAGTATGAGTCCCGCAGACAAAGGGACATCTAATACTCCTGGGCGACAATAAAATGCAGAAAACATCAAAACAAAACCTCATTGTTGCTCTCCATCCCAATCTGCCCGCGGCCGGCTCTCTGCCACCCGGTGGGAGGGGGTCCGACTTTCATCAAAGCTCCGACCTGATGAAATACCACCATTTAAAACATTTTTATACTCGTATATCACATTCTTCAAACGTCACTATTTCATATCGAAACGAAAACGTGTTTTTTTTGGAAGTCTTATTATATTATATTTTATGTGAATATCATTATCAAATATATCAAATGTTTTTTACAACATTTTGAATGTATATAAATACTTGTTTGTCCCATAAAATATATCATAATAAAACTTCTAGAAAACTGGCGTTTTCAGTTGTATTAATTATGAACAATGATGTAAAACTTCATATTAAATGATTAATACGAATGAAAATGTCTGTTTTCTAGATGTTTTACTATATTTTATGGGAATGACATATTTCGCCTATCTAAGGGATTATCAAATGTCTATTTGATCATGCGTTAGATAAAAACATTTGAAGAATTAATTGTATCTCAATAGAGACGAAGATACAAATTGAAAACAGAATATGGTTGATCGAGGTGTTTACAGGACTTCTGACCTGTCATTGGTTGGGTTAAGCGCACGCTTTATGTAATACAACATTCCCCATTCCAACTTTTTCTTATGACCACCATGTCTGACCAATTTTAGGAAGTTGTATATTTATGTTAATCTGTAACACCACCCTTTACATGGTAGTTTTTCAATCTACACACTAACGCCATCTATGAAGATTGTATTTAATTTACATCTTCGTCTCTATTGAGATACAATTAATCCTTAAAAATGATTAACCCGCAATGGGTAAAATCCAGTATTTGTCTACAAGAATTTGTATACATTCAAAATGTTGTGTAAAATAACTGGTTCAAGTTAAAGGCATAAAAATTGGAGAAACATCTCCAGGCGTAATCTAGTACTGTATGATTTGCAGAGCCTTTCACAGTGCATTAATAAAGATTTTCTGCTTAATGCTTCCCAATCTCAATAGATGACGCTAGTGTAGAGTGAATTAAAAAATGTGAAGATAGGCGCAGCATTCTAGCATATATACAACTTCCAAAAAATTTCAGACGTGGTGGTCGTAAGAAGGGCGGAATGGGGAATGTTGTTAAAACATAAAGCGATCGCTCAACCCAACCAATGACAGGTCATAAGTCCTGTAAGCGCCTCGACCACCATATTCTGTTCCCAGAAAACAATTTACATCTTCGTCTCTATTGAGATACAATTAATCCTTATAAATAAAAACTATATTTAGGTATCTTCCTCCATCCAGCATCATTACATACAGATTTGATCTGCATGTCACGAGACACGAACTTCACGCACAAACCAACTCTTTTAAAGTACTTACCCGAAATGGTAATCATTTAGAAAAGTCTTAAAAAAGTGAAATGCATACAATTTTCTTCGTAAAACAAAAATATTCAAAATTCGCATTCTAAAAGCGCGGTATTCAGATGTTTTGTTCGTATTTTCTTATCCATATAATCTGTAATACGAAGGATAGACAACGAAAGGAGTTTTTTTCCTTTTTGTCTTGGGAAAACGAGGATTCATGGTTTTAAGTTTATTTTTTTGTGTATATAAAACATTGACTGTCTAGGATTTTCAACCATTTCTTTCATATGCTTCGTGAATCCGTTGTGTTAAAGATTACAAATCTGCATTATATAACAATACTTTGCATGTTTTAGATTGTATTTTTTTGTTTTTTTTTCTCTAAAAAACTTCTTTCATTACGGGGCTACATTTTTTTTGTTAAAAACAAAGCATCACGCCGTTTCTCCGCGGGGGTAGGCAGAAATAACGGACTGCCACATTTCTATCCTGACTTACCTTTCTAGCTTCCTCCACAGTTCATACAATGAATCATACACGCACGTCGATTCTAAAATGACCAACCATTAAAATTTGATAAAATTAGTAATGCCATGTTTTCCTCGGTCTACTTCGACTCCGAACTCCATTTACATCGTTTACGTATACTCTCTTAACCATTCTTTCTCCTCCCATGTGCTCCATATGTCGGAATCAAAGCTTCTTCCGCTCTACATTTCTTTCTTATATCAACATTTGTGATTCTGTCCTACATCGTTCTAACACACTTCCTTCTTCTGCCAGTTCCATGCTTCGTTTCCATACACAAGGGTTGGGTCCAGAACTCAAGAAGTCTTCTTCTTCTTTCTTGTTGTAGACCTATGTGGTCTGTTCTCCAGAGTTTTGCTCCTCTTGTGAGATAGACTATTAGCTGTCCTTCCATCTTTTAGGAGGTCTTCCGCGTGGACGAATCCCGTGAGGCTGATTATGTAGTGCAATATAGGGGAGTCTGGTGATGTCCATTCTTTGGACATGACCGTACCAGTCCCTTCTTCAGTGAAAACAAAGAAATGAATAACATAAATAAGAAATCAAATTCTTATAACAAAAACAGTGATCAAATCAAATCAAATCAGTTTATTTTCTCAAAAGGTATTACAGCAACAATTAAAATTTAATGCATCTAATGAGAACAGGTAAACAATAAAAAATATATTATATAATACCAGGAACGCATGAGAGATGGTTCGACATTAGGAATACAAGATACTCTCCAAAGTCAAGAGTATTTGCCTTCTGAACGTAATGAAATAATCACGAATATGAAAGACGTCAATTTCCAAAGCGATCATGCTCAGTAGTTTGATAGCTCTCTTCACCGACATCACCAGAGGCAGGTTGGTTCTGCATGCTGGGAGATAAAACAGTCTGTGCTGACGCTGTCGAAGATAACCATCCGGAACATAAAGATATGTCCAAATTTAATTGTATCTCATTAGAGACGAAGACGCAAACTGGAAACTGAATATGGATGATCAAGGTGTTTACAGGACTTATGACCTGTCATTGGTTGGGTTAAGCGCACGATTTATGTAATTACAACATTCCCCATTCCACATTTGTTTTTATGATCATGCATGATAAATTTTTGGATTAATCGTAAAAAGATTGACATGTGTAATCAAATCTACATAGATGGCCAATTGAAACTAACACGTAAAGATAAGTATGGATTTGGAGCATATATACAACTTCCAAAAAATTATCATGCATGATCATAAAAACAAAGGTGGAATGAGGAATGTTGTAATAACATAAAGCGTGCGCTTAACCCAACCAATGACAGGTCATAACACCTTGATAATCCATATTCAGTTTCCAGTTTGCGTCTTCGTCTCTATTGAGATACAATTAAATTTGAATTAACCACCCACCATGGGTGAAAATCCAGGATTCGTATACAAGTATAAGTATACATTCACAAAAATAAAGATATGTGATTTGAGAGGTTATTTCCATGTCGCAAGTTATTCTAAGTGTCATGAGAAATTTAATTTAGCTAAGTAGGGCGGTATGTGTGGCTATAATAAAACCATCCGGTTAATTGGTCGGCCATTCATTTTAAGGGCTGTATCTCCCAAACTACCCCTCAACGACACCCATAACCGGCTCCTAAGGGTAGTAATAATATTTTCGCCATATTTTCGATTTACCTGTAATATTTCGCTCCCCCCTCCCTCGGAGTCCCGTAAAGAACACGGCCTTCTAAATAAATTATTTGTGAAATGTTCCCTTGGATGGTAGCGCAGTGGATACAGCGCCAAACTTGAATCAAATCATAGCTGAAATTTACCGCAAAAATATTACACGATTGCCTTAGAGGCTTGATGACAGTGTGAAAAAATCTCGCTGTCTTTGGTCTGGTATAAATCACGTAACAATGAAAATGGCGATAGACTAGCTATGTCAAGAAGACTAGTCATGAAAATCAATCATGCCATGGAGATCGAATAGCAGAACAAAGAGGATTCCCACAGCTTACTCGAAGCTGTTATATTGTTCGCTCTTTCAATCACTAGGCCCGTTGCTCGTCCATGCGGGACTTACGCATGTAAAGAGGAGGATGAGCAGTGGATGGATGATCCTGGACCACCACGTCGTGCAGAAGCTCTCGGACCCTGGTTATTTTCGAGGTAAGCTCCATGATTACGAGGTAGGTAGGATTCTTTGAGAACTTCGTTATCTTGGAGGCTATCCATCTTTATGTTCCAGATGGTTATCTTCGACAGCGTCAGCACAGACTGTTTTATCTCCCGGCATGCAAAACAAACCTGCTTCTGGTGATGCCGGTGGGGAGAGCAATCAAACTGCTGAACATGATCGCTTCGGAGATCGACGTCTTTCATATTCGTGAAAGTACGTTCAGAAGACAAATACTCTTGACTTTGGAGAGTATCTTGTATTCCTAATATCGAACCGTCTCCCATGTGTTCCTGGTATTATACATTTTTTATGTTTTACTTGTTCTTAATAGATGCCTTAAACTATAATTGTTTCGTGTAATATATTTTGAGAAAATAAACTGATTTGATTTGATTTGATGTTGGACTGGCACCGGACCCGGTGTGTATGTGTGGCGGGGGACTCTAGTCAGGCTTCCACAGCCTATGGGAATGCAGTCTCCTTGAAAGAGCGAGAAGTAGATTGATTGAAGCAGCAGTGAATGACTGAGAGAAACTATAAGGGATCTGGAGAATGCAGAGAGAAGCCAGTTGCTGAGAAGAACTAAAAGGGGCTTTTATTTGACGTGGCAATTCATTCAATCTATTGCCTGACTTAAACCCTTCTATCCGTGGCTCTATCCTACGCCATTCCTTTTGGGAAATCTGGGGATCAACTCTCTGCAGCTTCGAAAAGACGAGCATCTTACAATCCATTTCTTTAGATTAATTAGGAGATGTGGCAGTGCTTGAGGATGTTGATATTTTCATATCTGATATCTTCAACAGCGACAGCATAGATCGTTTTACGTACCAGCTGTCAGAATCATCATCATCATAATCATCGGCTCTTTCTCGGACACGAGAAAGACTGTCCTTCACAGTTGTGGGTCCGCATGTGACTGAAGAACCCGATCCTGGATCCATACATTCTGGGGCATTTGGGGCAGAGGAAGTCGCTTGTAGTAGAGCCGTCACCGTCTCCCATTGGTCTCTCCTTTCTCCTTCTCCTCTCTGCGACATCGTCTCTGCGCTGTGCTGTGCCAGAACCAACCTGCCTCTGGTAACACTCGAGGAAAGAGCAATAGTGTGCTGAACGCAGTCTCCTCGGAAATCGACTTATTTCGTATTATTTAAAAAACGTTAATTAGACAAAGACTCTTGACTTTAGTGAGTATCTTGTCGTTCTAATGTCGAACCGTCTATCACGCGTACCTGGTATTATAACTAACTAACTAACTAACTTACCATCACGCCATTTCCCCGGAGGGGTAGGCAGAGAGGATGGATCGCCACAATCCTCTGTGTCCTGGCATACCTCTCGGGGTTTCATCTACATACATACATCGTACCATGCACGCACGTCGAATATTCCGACTCCGAATGTGGCCGCCTTTTAGCAATTGATTAATTTGGTCATGCCATGTTTTCCTCGGTCGTCCACCGCTTCTTTTTCCACGCACACTGCTTGCGTACAACTTTTTAACCATTCTACTCTCTCTCATCCATTCGTTCCATATGTCCAAACCATCATAGGGATCTTTTTTTTAATTTTATCTATGATGCAGTCATCTGCCTTACATTTCTTTCTTGTTTCATCGTTCGGTATTCTATCATACAAAGTTTTCTCGCACATTCTCCTTAGTGATCTCGTTTCTAGGGCGTTTATCCTACTTTCATCCTTCTTTTACCAGCTCCAAGCTTCACTTCCTGGTATTATATATGTATATTATTTTACATGTTCACAATAGATGCCTTATGTTGAGAAATAAACTAATTTCTTCTACTTTTTATTGTTGATTTTGCGATCTCTTTATGCAGGATATCACATTTCTTCGTGTGATGAATACGACAAGCCTTCCCTTCATCTGTTTTGGTGGTCGTCCCGGTGGTCGATGGCCCTCTGGAATCTCGTGCATCACGACCTTAAGAGTCCTCGCTGGATCCATCCTCTCGATGTGGTCCCTCCAGAATCGTATCTCTGCTTACTCCATCTCCACTGGTCCATGGTATGAGAATAGTGTAGTTATCGTCAGTAAAATGAGTGGTGATGCAGGGCGCATTAGCAAGAGTGGCTCGTGGCGGTCCGATGGCATAACTTGTTTGAATATAGTCCTTATATTAAGTGATATTGGGCTGGTGCGCCACAACACCGCGTGATCCGTCCAGGGACGGCGCGTGGACAAATAGAAAATTGTACAATATTTTTTTATTAAATGTGTTAATTTTAAAACACCGCTACAATGCCAGACACTGCTATTTTGCGAATCACTTTTTGATTTTATGACATAGTGGCGACAGCTGTTTCGCCAATCTATGTTGGCATTATCGAATGTTACAAACAACTTAAGATTTAACAAAATTATGTATTTACTATTATTATTCTGTTTTTTGTTTTTTTAAAGCATCTTTTTAATTCATAAAAGAAACGATAAAATAAATATAAAAATTATTCAATTTCGATAATATTATAAATAATCTAAATAAGAAAAAAATACACATTTCATAAAAAAATCGTTGTTCAAATAGGTTACTTGAGTTTTAGTGTATGTAATGTAAGTCACTAAGAGATGGCGCTCAAATCGGTTTAAATAACGGCTGTCAATCGTCATTAGATCGTCACGACATTACTGCACGGTTTTTGAAGCAAAAATTTAAACCATTAATAAATTCCATTGTAAAACTTCATATTTTTACGACGACCTTCGTGGCCGAGTGGTTAGTTAGCTTTGACTGCCACCCCGAAGGTCCCGGGCTCGATTCCCGGCGATGGCAGTGTGTTTGTCATACTGTCTATGGTCTGGGGTAGAATTCATGTGACAATAAAATGGCGATAGATTAACTATCTATCTCATGTTACGAGGATCAATATGATAGCTTTACCCTTTACATCGATTTAAATGATGTAATGATGTAAAGAGCGATTCTACAAAATAATAATAATATTATTAATAATCGGAGAAATGCGATGCTGGATGACATAAATAAATTGATATCGAACTTCAATTGTATTTTTTTAATTCATTCATATATTTTGTAGACACATACACTTCTTCTTCTTCTGCTTTATTTAGGACTGCGTCCTATTATTTCTCGAAACCTGTTCCTGGGATGTAGATGTCCAACTGTCTCGTCATCTTATGGGTGGTCTTCTTGGAGCTCGATTTCCTGTTGGTCCTTTTTTGCCGCTATATTTATCACTCTTTCAAATCATGCTCTTTCCACATGATCTCTCCAGTAGCGTCTTCTCAGTCTTCCCCATTGCAGGACATCTTCTACATTGCAGATCTTTCTTATTTCAGAAATTCTTAGTCTATCTCGGAGTTTCGTTCCCGCAACAGTTCGGAGAGTCTTCATTTCTGTAGTTCTTAGGAGACTTTTTGTTCTGATGATGTCAGCTCTCGTTTCTGTTCCATATGTCATTATAGGACGTACGCATGTTTTGTTTATTCGTATTTTGCTCTCCGTTAGCAATTTCTTGTTTTTCAAACATACATATACATACACATTTTTTAATAGCGAAGTGTTTTTGAGTCCACTTGTATATTATAAAATAATTTTAATTTTATTTTTTTCATTAATTTATGACATGGCTTTAGGTGCAACAACCTGTTGTGATATAAAAAACGCTTTTAATTCTTCGTACGACCCTGCTTCAGCTTGCTAACGCAGCACTACCCTATTCCTGCAACGGGAAGGGGTGGACGGACTTATTTATGGTCAGATGCTCCCTTCAGTGGTGCCAGGGGCGGGGGGATGGGGCGCTCAAAGTGCGGCAATATGACAAACGGCACACGGGGTAATTAGTGCCATAAAAAGTATATAGGCCCATATACCCCGTCATCCCCTAAATACGCCATAACATCATAATTAAGTGCTTAAACATTGTTAAACTAACTCTTTTAATTATTTATTTATTTTTACATACATCAACAGGCACTATTCCAAAGTGAGTATTCTATATTTTCGAAAAAGAAGGAAGCATGACAACCTGCAACATTAGTGTAAACGGTGAAAATCTGGAACAAGTGGGTGAATTTGTTTATTAAGGAAGTATGTTTACAAAGATAAGAGAGTGGAGAAGGATATTGAAAGAAGGGTTGGGGCAGGCAACAGAGTAAATGGTGCACTTAAAGTTGTCATCGCCTATTCAAAATAGCTAAGATGGCAGTGCACAATGGTGTTCTTGGGCCGACCCTTATGTATGGAAATGAAGCATGGAACTTGAAAATGAAAGTAGAATAAATGCAGTAGAAATAAGATCTCTAAGACGAATGTGTGTCAAATCTGTATAGTGACAAATGCAAGTATAAAAAGTGAATGCGGTGCGAATGAAAGTGTTATGAACAAAATAATGAAAGGGTCATTAAGATGGTTTGGACACATGGAAAAAATTAGTGAAGACAGAATGGTAAAGAAGGTATATATAAACAGCGTGAACGGAGTGAACGGAACTATAAATAGAGGAAGGCCGAGGAAAACGTGGCACGATCAAATCAATCAAATATTGAATGTCGGTCACGTGAGGAGTCGGAGAAATCGACGTGCGTGCATGACAAGATGTATGAATGTAGAGGAATGGGGAATAGTATGTCAGGACAGAACAGTGTGGCGTTCCATTCTTTCTGCCTACCGCTCCGGGGAGACGGCGTGATGGTTAGTTAGTTAGTTAGTTCAACAGGCGGCCATTGTGACAACAGTTAGGACTGCCACACCGAAGATGCTTTATTGCTAGGGGTACTAGGCCACTAGTCACTCGAGAAGAAACGAGACATTCACTTGGGTGTTCACTTTTTTCCACTGATAGTTGTTAGATTGTTATGTGCTATTTGCTATTGTGTCTCAATTTTATTGTTAATATTATGATGATGTATTGGTGTATTGGAATGTAGTTCTGTGATGCGTTTGATATGTTTAAATAAATAAATGAATAAATAAAATTATACTTTGTATTACAATACTATTTATTTTCACTGAACTCTATAAACGAGGAAGGGGTATAATTAGGATTGAGGAGAGGGGAGTTGTAACGGGAACATATCGAGCATGGAAATTGAAATTAAATTAAATTGGTTATTTATTATATTTTCATTACTATTGATGGCTTTTTTAATTTCTAATATTTCTAAATTGTTTAAAGTTAGGTTTTTATTATTAATTAGCAAAATTTCAATTCCGTTTCCTTTATTGAAAACTAACTAACTAACCATCACGCCGTCTCCCCGAAAGGGTAGGCAGAAAGAATGGACTGTCACACTTTTACTGATGCGGCACTCCATCCTTCTCTTTTCGCCCCGCGGGAGACGCGGTGTGATGGGTTGCGAACCTCATAAAGGATGTATGATTATTTTCAATTAAATGGTAAGCGAACTCCGAAAAATAATTATTAGAAAGGCATCTTGTGCGTGGCCGAGTGGTAAGTGCACTGACTGCCACCCCGAAGGTTCCGGGTTCGATTCCCGACGAGAGCAGTATGACACACTGTCTTTGGTCTGGTGTAGAATTCACGTGACAAGAAAATGGCGATAGATTAGCTACCTATCACATGTCACGAGAATCACTATGATAGCTATAATACCCTTTACATCGATTTGGCTCTTGCTGTCATGATGTAAAGAGCGATCCAAGAAAATAATAATAATAATAATCTATGGTAATAATCGATGGTCTTTCATTCTAATGTTAAAATTACGCGTTGTTTTTCCTATGTTGTATTTCGTGCAATCGTTATATTTTAATTTGTAGACTCCCGACTGTATTTTCTTTAGTTTTAATATTAGTTATGAGTTTACCGAGATTATTGTTAGTATGAAACGCGGGTCATGTATTATGATAGAAGGTAAATTTTTAGAAACATTATTTGAAATGTTATTAATGTATAAAATTCTACGCCATTTACTGTTATTATTATTATTATTAAAGGTAGGTGGGGAATATAAAATGGTTTTGTTGAATTTATTTAAAAATACGAGGTCTGTTCAAAAAGTATCGCGAATTTTGAATTTCCGCTGGCTACGTATATTTGATTTTTGTTTTTTTGTAGCGTTATGTTGGAACTCATGTCCCTTACTTATGCTGACAAGGTCGGCCATTTTGAATGTTCAGTTAATTTTTGACAGCTGTTTTGCTTGGATGTGTTTTGGCTCGTCTTCGATTTTTGCCTATTCCAAAAAATGGATCAAAGAATCTGTATCAAATTTTGTGTGAAAAACAAAATAAAGTGCGCGGACGCATTTCGAATGTTGACTGTGGCATATGGTGAAGCTACCTTGGACCAAAGCAACGTTTATCGGTGGTACAAAATGTTCTCAGAGGGCCGAGAAGATATGAACGACGAAGAGCGTGCCGGACGCCCGAGCACGTCAACAACAGACGAAAACATTGATAAAGTGAAGAAAATAGTATTAGCCAATCGTCGAATCACCGTTAGAGAAGTTGCTGAGGACCTAAACATATCGATTGGCTCGTGCCATTCGATTTTAACCAATGATTTGGGCATGAGTCGGGTCGCCGCGAAATTCGTGCCAAAATTGCTCAATTTCGACCAAAAACAGCATCGCGTTAACATTGCTCAGGAGATGTTGGACTCGGTCCGTGACGACCCAAATGTGCTCCAGAGGGTCATAACTGGTGACGAATCATGGGTTTATGGTTATGACGTGGAAACCAAAGCTCAATCATCCCAATGGAAGCTGCCGCATGAGCCAAGACCAAAAAAAGCGCGCCAAGTTCGGTCGAACGTGAAGGTTTTGCTCACAGTTTTCTTCGATTGCAGGGGCGTGGTGCATCATGAGTTCTTGCCACAGGGTAGTACGGTCAATAAGGAATATTACCTGCAAGTTATGCGCAATTTGCGCGAAGCAATCCGCCAGAAACGCCCGGATTTGTGGAAGAACAAAAACTGGCTTTTGCACCATGATAACGCCCCTGCTCACACATCGTTGCTTGTGCGCGAATATTTGGCCAAAAACAACACAGTAATGGTGCCGCAGCCACCGTATTCCCCAGACCTGGCCCCCTGTGACTTTTTCCTGTTTCCAAAACTGAAGAGGCCCATGAAAGGACGACGCTACGCCACGATTGAGGAGATAAAGACGGCATCGAAGGAGGAGCTGAACAAGATAACAAAAAATGATTTTTTTAAGTGCTTCGAGGATTGGAAAAAACGTTGCGTAAATGTATTATATCCGAGGGGAATTACTTTGAAGGGGACAAAATAGATATTCATGAATAAATAAATACTTTTTGAAAAAATATAAAATTCGCGATACTTTTTGAACAGACCTCGTATATAATAAATATATTAAAAATATTATTAATAAGCTCATGGCTGTAGGTACCCATTATTATAAGCAATATTTTTAATCGTATTAAGTTCTATATTATAATTTTCTAGTGATAGTGGGATATTTATAAGGAAAAGTGAGGCACACGATCATAAAATACATCGACCTCCGAGGTGATACGGTCTGACAAAGAGATTCCTCTACCTACCGGCATAACCATTGGCAGGTAGGTTCTGCATTGTGGGAGATAAAACAATCTGTGCCCCATTTGTCAAAGATAATTATGAGGGATAAAGAGACCTATATCGCACAGGATTTCTGAGTTATGTATACAACTGCCAATCGTGGGAAAGAAGTGAACACCCAAGTGAATGTCTCGTGTTCTCGTTCCAAGTGACCAGTAGTCTAGCATCTTAAGCAAGAAATCAGTCGCAGAAAGGTTAGCTCGGTTATCCGGCCACGTAATGATAGATATAAAATAATATAATAAAATAAGTAGAATAAATATCAATCAATAAGTCGATGGCTGTAAATACAGCGGCGCCCCCCACCCCTGGACCCGCGGGGTGGGCTGCCCGCACTCTGGGGAGACCAATAAGTCTTCATACAGACGTACCTCGAGTGGGAGCCAGGAAGAACGTATCCTTAAGACTCACTTACACCGTCTTAATGTGAACGCACGAAAATGTATACACAAAGTTTAAATAAAGAACTAACTAACTAACCATCACGCCGTCTTCCCGGAAGGGTAGGCAGAATGAATGGACCGCCACACTGTTCTGTCCTGATATACCTCTCTCGATTCCTCTGCATTCATACATCTTGTCATGCACGCATGTCGATTTCTCCGACTCCTCACGTGACCGACATTCAATATTTGATTGATTTGATCGTGCCACGTTTTCCTCGGCCTTCCTCTATTTCTAGCTCCGTTCACGCCGTTTACATATACCTTCTTCACCATTCTGTCTTCACTCATTCTTTCCATGTGTCTGAACCATCTTAACGACCCTTTCATTATTTTGTTAATAACACATTCATACGCACCACATCCACTACCCTGCATTTGACACTCATACATAGATTTACCACAGATTCGTCTTAGAGATCTCATTTCTACTACATTTATTCTACTTTCATCCTTCTTTTGTCAGTTCCATACTTCACTTCCATACATAAGGATCGGCACAAGAACACCATTATGCACGGCCACCGTAGCTTTTTTGGATAGGCTTTTGTTTGCGATGACAACTTTAGTGCACCATTTACTATGTTGCCTGCCCCAATCTTTATTTCAAAATCCTTCTCCACTCTCCCATCCTTTGTAAACATACTTCCTAAAAAAACTTTCTTTTCCTAAATAAAATATTCACCCACTTGTTTCAGAGTATCACCGCTTACACTAATGTTACAGATTGTCATGTTTCTTTCTTTTTAGAATATCATTACCTTGGACTTATTCACATTCATCATCAAATCGTATCGCTTGCATACCTCATACAAACAAAGTATTATATTTACAAATATACTCGTATACCATATTATTGTCATTATGTAACTTAAATCCTCTATAGATAACATTTTTTCTGTACTTTCAAGTCTGGGTCTCTGGAGCCGGAATCTATTACGACCTCTATGCTACATTTCTAAATATATTTATATATTAAATATACAATATGTGCACCATCTAAAAATGACATTTTGTGTTAAATTATTTTTATTTTGTTATTTTATTTTATATCATTGTATTTTATATTATTTGTTTTAGATTTATTTTGTGGGTGTTGGACGATCGAAGTGTGCGCGGGAGATGCCTATTGGTGGCGATGAGGTTCGCAACCCATCACACCGCGTCTCCCGCGAAGCGAAAAGAGAAGGATGGAGTGCCGCATCAGTAAAAGTGTGACAGTCCATTCTTTCTGCCTACCTTTCGGGGAGACGGCGTGATGGCTAGTTAGTTAGTTTTTATATATATTTTAAATAAATATTATTTATTGAATTAATTTACACGGAAAATAAAAAAATGTTATATGAAAATAGTAAGTATGTAATAGACAAACAAAATAAAATTCTCAAATTGGATTAAACAAAAATTCAGGTTTCCTTTTCAGTTTTTGGAGAAATGATGTCGCTTCACGTTTGATACAATTACTTCAAAATTGGGACTTCTCACGCACACACCTGAATTGTTTAAATTTGTAAAAATACTAACACGTTTATTAAATAGAAAACTAGAAAAATTTCTTCATTACCCCAAAAAAATTCATTTTTACCCCATTTGGGGTAATTTACCCTGGTTCCCCGACCGCTGATGTATAGATTAAACAATCACGGGGATATTACACAACCCTGTTTGACACCTTTTGTGATATCAAACCAAGGAGTGAAAGCCTCATTTACTTTGACACACGCGGTGCTTCCTTCATAAAGGGAAGCAACCGCTCGTATCAGGTTTGTGCTTACTCCATACTCGGCCAAAACCTTCCATAACTTTCCTCTGTCAACTCGGTCATACGCTTTTTACAGATCTACTAGATTTTACTCTGTGTAACATCAGCTTTACAATGTCAGGGCTTGAAAACGGGCTTGTTTTATAAGGCATAAATAGAATTTAAGTAACATAATAATTTATGGGGCATATCTGGAAATATTTCTGAAATAAATATATTCTGAAGGCGGCAATGTCGGCCGTGAGAAAAGTAGGAGAGATTATAGTGGAGAGAAGGGATATCCGAGACAGGCCCGGCTTAAGACAATTATTATAATTATTTTGTATAGCAAAGATGGCAGTGCACAATGGAGTTCTAGTGCCGACCCTTATGTATGGAAGTGAAGATTAGAGTTAGCAGAAGAAGAATGAAAGAAGGATAAATGCCGTAGAAATTAGGCCACTAAGAAGGATGTGCGGAAAAACAATGTAGACTCTATCCCACGGCATTATTTTGGGAATGCTCGGAACCAATTCTCTACAGCTTCGAAGAGATGGACATCTAATAACCCGTTTCTTTAGATTAATTAGGGGATACTTCGAGAACTCGCCGTACTGGAGGATATTGGTATTTTTGTCCCCGATAGATATCTCCGACAGCGACAGCACAGATTGTTTTACCTACCGGCCGCCAGAACCAATCTGCCTCTGGTGACACCAGTGTGAAGAGCAATTAGTCGGCTGAACGCGGTCTCCTCGGAGATCGACGTCTTTCATATTAGTGAAAGTACGTTCAGGGGACAAATACTCTTGACTTTGGAAAGTATCTTGTCTTCCTAATGTCGAACCATCACTAATGCGTTCCTGGTATTATGTTGTATGTGTATAATATCTTACCTGTACTCAATAGATGAGTACCTGTACTCAGTCTTTGAATAAATAAACAGATTTGATTTGATTTGAATGCGGTAGAAACCCTCTGTTTTCTAGGAATTTTATTATAAGATTTTTTTATGAATTAAAACACATTTTTCCACTTTTCAGTTTATTTTTCTCGACATGTTTCGAAAGCTTTACATCTTCATCATCGGGAGATGGATATGAACGAGTATTTTAATTAATAAAAAATCGTCATTATAGATAAGCGAAAACGGCCGTTCACAATGAAGTTCTGGTCCCAACCCTAATGTATGGAAGCGAAGTATGGAACTGGCAGAAGAAGGATGAGAGCAGAATAAATGAGCTAGAGATGAGGTCCCTAAGACGGATGTGTGGTAGAACGATATACGACAGAATCTCAAATGCTGATTTAAAAAAGGAATGTCTTCTTCTCTGGTTTCAATCCTGGGATTGGTTTGCAGCAATTTCCTCTATTATTCTCTTCCATTCTTCCCTGTCTTGTGCGGCTCTTTTGAAATCTGCATATGATGAGCAGCGCACGTCCACCAACAGGTCCTCAAGGTACTCTCGGCGTGGGCGTCCCCTAGAGTTTGTCCCCTCGGTCATACCCTCCATTATGGCATGCAAGAGACCTTATTGACGTATTACATGGCCGATCCATCTTGCACGCCTTTCGGACAAGGTCCTGAGGAGGTGCCTTTCTCCTTCGATTCCTTGAAGAACTTCCTCATTCGTGATGTGGTCTCTCCAGGAAATTCCAAAGAGTGTTCTATAGGACCACATCTCAAAAGCCTCTAGTCTCCGCTTATCCCTTTCGGATAGGCACCATGTCTCGCAGTCGTACATCAAGACACTCCATACATAGGTCTTGATGAGGAGTATTCTCAGTTTTAGGTCTATATTATTTGACTCTATTATTTTCGACCTTTTATTAAATGAAAGCCTGGCCTGATGTATACGGCTGTCGACCTCGCTCTTAGACCGACCGTCCCATGTTATTTTGCTCCCGAGGTAGACAAACTCCTTGGTGTTCTTTAGTGGAACTCCTGACATCACTAATCTCATTTGATGTTGCGTTCGGCCTACAGTCAGCAGCTTTGTTTTGTCCTTATTTATCTTCATGTTGTAGCTATCTTGAAGAATGTCTTGCAAAGTTTCTAAGGCCTCCTGCAGTTCCTCCTCACTTTCAGCAACCATAGCAATATCGTCAGCAAACCTTATCATGTCTATCTTTTGCCCGTGTATCCTTACACCTACTCTGTGATTCATTCTCTCTCTCAAGTCGTCAATCGCATTCTGTATGTAAACGTTAAAAAGAGCAGGTGACAGAGAGCATCCCTGTCTTACCCCTTGTCTTATATTGGCTTCCTTTGTACCCTCGTCACATCTGATTATGGCGGCCTCATTCTTGTATAGCGCCTGGATTATTCGTCTATCTCTATATTTAATATCAATTCTCTTCAAAATTTCGAAGAGCTTCCTCCATTCCACCCTGTCGAAAGCCTTCTCCAGGTCTATGAATGCGATGTATGTGTTTTGGTTTTTTCTTACTCGCTTTTCTAGTAGCATTCGCAATGACAATATTGCTTCTCTGGTTCCTACCCCTCTTCTGAAGCCATACTGGTCACTGGAAAGGATGTTCTCTACTTGGAATGTAGAGGTATTATATACAAAATTATGAAAGGATCGCTGCGTTGGTTTGGACATATGGAATGGTTAAGAAAGTAAATTTTATAAATTTTAAAATTATAAAGTTATGTTATATTTTATTTGAATGACATGTTTTGCCTGTCTAAGACACTATCAAATTGGAATTGTATCAAGGATTGTAATTTTCGATGCTGGTTCCCATAGACAAAGTTGTTGGGCACTTTTAAATGACAGCTCGGTGTGCTAGGTTTGATTGTATTACACGCCTATTCTTGTGAGGCCGATTGAAAAGACCCACA
Organism: Lepidostoma basale; assembly: GCA_022606425.2. Lineage (NCBI taxonomy): Eukaryota > Metazoa > Arthropoda > Insecta > Trichoptera > Lepidostomatidae > Lepidostoma > Lepidostoma basale. Next base: position 351,421 of record JAHDVF020000614.1, on the reverse strand, counting down.
TTGCCCTACTAAATCCGACACTGGCAATAAAATGAAGAGGAAGGATGGTCCCGCTAGGAGAGAAGTTAATCTCGAAAGAGGGGACAGTATTTTGAGGTTATATCTCACAATAATATTCGCATAAATGTTCCCTTCAAATACTATAATGTGAACGAATGATGAAAAATATCGCGTAGGCATTTTGTTATAATTTAAAAAGGTTTCAACCCTTGAGCAAGTAGATGAGTTGTGTATTTGGGTAGTATGTTTACAGAAGATGGGCGAATGGAGAAGGATCAAATCTAATCAAATCAAATCTAATCAGTTTATTTTCTCAAAAGATATTACAAACATTCTTCATAATTTAAGACATCTATTGAGATCAGGTAAAATAAAATTAATATATAATACCAGGAATGCATTAGAGATGGTTCGACATTAGGAATACAAGATACTCTTCAATGTCAAGAGTATTTGTCTTCTGAACGTACTTTCACGAATATGACAGACATCGATCTCCGAACCGATCATGTTCAGCAGTTTGATTGCTCTCCCCACCGGCATCACAAGAGGCAGGTTGGTTCTGCATGCTGGGAGATAAAACGGTCTGTGCTGATGCTGTCGAAGATAACCATCCGGAACATAAAGATGGATAGCCTCCAAGATAACGGAATTCTCAAAGAATCTCCTGATAAGTCTGAAGAAATGGGTAAGTTTGCACCCATACTTTCTTATCTGTATATTGGTCCCCAGCATGCCCAAGAGGAATGCAGTGGGATATTGAAAGAAGGTTCGGGTCAGGCAACAGAGTGAATGGTGAACTGACTGCTCACGTGGCCGACATTCAATATTTGATTTATTTGATCGTTCCACGTTTTCCTCGGTCTTCTTCTATTGCTAGTTCCATTTACATCGTTAACATATACTTTTTACCATTATTTCTTCATTCATTCTTTCTATGTGTCCAAACCATTTTAAATATCCTTGCATTATTTTTTTCATAACACCATCATTCGCGCTGCATTCACTTCTTATATTTTCATTCGACACTCTATCATACACAGAGTTTCCACACATTCGTCTAAGAGATCTCATTTATACTGCATTAATTTTACTTTCGTCCTTCTTTTGCCATTTCCATGGTTCGCTTCCATACATAAGGGTCGATCAAAAACACCATTGTGCACTTCCGTTTTACCTTTTTTGGATAGGTTTTTATTTGCTTTGACAATTTTAATTGCACCATTCACTTTGTTGTTTGTCCCAACCCTTCTTTCAATATTCCTCTCCACTCGCCCATCTTTTGTTAACATACTACCTAAATACACGAACTCATCTACTTGCTCCAAATTTTCACCATTCACGCTAATGTTGCAGACTGTCATGATTTCTTCTTTTTCAAAAATCATTATCTTGGACTTAATCACATTCATCATCAGATCATTTCGCAGGACTTATTATTATTTTGTTGAATCGCTTTTTACATCATGACAGTCCAAGTCGATGTAAAGGGTATTAAAGCTATCATAGTGATTCTCGTGACATGCGATAGGTAGCTAATCTATCGCCATTTTATTGTCACGTGAATTCTACACCAGACCAAAGACAGTGTGACAATCACACTGAACTCGCCGGGAATCGAACCCGGAACCTTCGGGGTGCCAGTCAATGCACTTACCACTCGGCCACGAAGGTCATCAATTCTAAAAGTACACACTTACCCATTTCTTCAGACTTATCAGGGGATTCTTTGAGAATTCCGTCATCTTGGACGCTATCCATCTTTATGTTCCGGATGGTTATCTTCGACAGCGTCAGCACAGACTGTTTTATCTCCCAGCATGCAGAACCAACCTGCCTCTGGTGTTGCCGGTGGGGAGAGCAATCAAACTGCTGAACATGATCGTTTCGGAGATCGATGTCTTTCATATTCGTGAAAGTACGTTCAGAAGACAAATACTCTTGACTTTGGAGAGTATCTTGTATTCCTAATGTCGAACCATCTCTCATGCGTTCCTGGTATTATATATTTGTTATATTTTACCTGTTCTCAATCCCGTCTTAAACTATAAAAATTGTTTGTAATATCATTTGAGAAAATTAACTGATTTGATTTGATTTGATTTAAAAGTAAATAAGTGATTCAGTTAGCTTAGCATGTAACGAAGCAGTTTGGTGAGGAATTAACCTTAGCAAATTTTGCTTTGCAATGCTCGATTGATTCACCGTAAGATTTGCGAGGTTATAGGGTACAATGTTACATATGTTTTTTTCTGTTTTCTTTGCAATCATCACTCACGCGGCTTGACGTTTAGTTAATAATAGATCGGAGAGAGGAAACATCCATCATCCCTTATGCATGGTTCGGGGAATAAATGCAGTCAAATACTTCTGACCGCGGAAACAACGCAAGACCCCCTAATACACTTGTGAATGTTTTATATACGAGTATAATAACATCTGAGAATTATACATAACTAACTAACCATCACGCCATCTCTTCGAGAGGGTAGGCAGAAAGAATGGACTGCCAGACTTTAATCGATGCGGCACTCCATCCTTCTCTTTTCGCCCCCGCAAGAGATGCGGTGTGATGGGTTGCGAACCTCATCGCCACCAATAGGCATCTCCCGCGCACACTTTGATCGTCCAACGTCTACAAAATAAATCTAAAACAAATTATACATAACACAAATATATAAAATAAAATAATAAATAAAAATAATTTAACACAAAATGTTGTTTTAGATGGTGCACTTGTCGTCAGCTGGACGATCCGGACATTTGTTTTTATTTAATTTTTATTCCACGTTATCCACTGTAATTAGGCACTTAAAACAATCCAACACCAGCAAAACTTTAAAATAGTATTGAATAATTTATTCAAATTGTCATTGGAACAAATAAAAAAATTATTTTTACACCTGAGAATTATACATCCATATATTATATGTATAGATTTTAGGATATTTCACAATAACTATAGTATAATTATTAATAATACAGTAAGCTGTCTCTTGTATGCGGATGACGCTGTCCTACTTGCAGACAACGAACATGAACTCCTGGTGACTAGTATGTATGAGGTATGCATGTGATATGATCTGATGATGAATGTGGATAAGTCTAAGGTAACGATTATCGAAAAAGAAGAAATCAAGACAGTCTCCAAAATTAAAGTGAAGGGTGAAAATCTGGAACAAGAAGATGAGTTTGCATATTTGGGTAGTATGTTTACAAAATATGGGCTAGTGGAGAGATATTGAAAGAAGGGTTGGGGCAGGCAACGAAGTGAATGGTGCATATAAAGTTGTCATCGCAATCGAAAGCCTACAAAAAAGCTAAAATACCCTTGTGTACGGAAGCGAATCATGAAACTGGCAAAAGAAAGATGAAAGTAGAATAAATGCTGTAGAAATGAGATCTCTTAGACGAATGTGTGGAAAAAGCTGATGGTTTGGATACATGAAAAGAATAAATGAAGAAGGACAACAACAACAACAACAAACCATCACGCCGTTTCCCCGCAGGGGTAGGCAGAGAGAATGGACCGCCACACTACTCTATCCTGGCAAACCTCTCTAGCTTCCTCCACATTCATACAACGAGTCATACACGCACGTCGATTCCTCCGACTTCTAACATGACCAACCTTAAAAATTTGATTAATTTGGTCATGCCATGTTTTCCTCGGTCTGCCTCGACTTCGTACCCCATTTACATCATTAACGTATACTTTCTTAACCATTCTTTCTCCATCCATGCGTTCCATATGTCCGAACCAACGCAGCGATCCTTTCATAATTTTGTTCATTATACCTTCTTCCGCTCTACATTCCTTTCTTATATCGTTCTACCACACATACGTCTTAGGGACCTCATCTCTACCGCATTTATTCTACTCTCATCCTTCTTTTGCCAGTTCCATGCTTCGCTTCCATACATTAAGGTTGGGACCAGAACTCCATTGTGAACGGCCGTTGAATGAAGAAAGTATATGTTAAATAAGTAAATGGAAGTAAAAATAATGACCGAGAAAAACATAGCACGATTAAATAAATCAAATATTGAATGTTGACTACTTGAGGAGTTAGAGAAATCGACGTGAGTGCATATTACGATGTATGAACATTGTGAAAGCGAGGGATGTATTTCAGGTAAGTAAAGTGTAGCAGTCCATTATTTTTGCCTACCCCTTCGGGAAAACGGCGGGTTGCTTAGTTAGTTAATGCTGTAGAAAAACGAACCATTTAATTCCCATAAAATATAATAAAACTTCTTGAAAGCAGACTTTTTCATTCGTATTAATAAATCATAAAATATTTTTGTGTTAACGACAATTAAATTCCCAAAATATCGTATTTTTTTTTAAAGCTTGACGTATGAATAATTTAGGGTATTTTATTGTTTCCTTCTATCAATTTTCCATCCCCTCTACATCCCCTTCTCCCATCTGATCTCCCTTCACTATTCAATCCTTTCCTTAGTGTCAAGGCAGGCCGCAAATTTTTCTGTTTTATATGTAGCGTAACCCCTTTATTCGCCATTCCAAAGCGTTGTATACAGAACGTGGAAAGTAAAAAATCTATCGATCTAACAAAAAAAGGTGAATAATGATTTTTTTTTTATCTTTTAGTATATATCTTCTTCTTTCGGTGCCGTGTCAGGTCCACCCAACGTTGGCGATCACTGCAGCAAAGGCATCTCTGTCCTGCGCCACTTGGAACAGGTTCTGAATTCTTGTCATTCCTGTCCATCTTTTATATTAAGCAGCCACTGCCTTCTACCAACTCCCGACGTACCTCCACTTTTTCCCATTAATATCAGTCGAAAGAGGTGGTATTTTCTCCCCTTAGCACATGACCCAAATATGAGACCTTTCTTTCATTCACATTCGACAACAGCTCTCTATTGGCTCTAGCTCTCTATAGTACGTCTGCATTACTGACCCTATCGGTCCATGGTATACTTATATATCTAGTATGTAGGTATATCTACTCTTTATTTAAAAGATACTTGTATATATTTTAAATAAAGCCAATATCATAGACATTAACATTATTTAAATGGGTTTTTTATTTATTTTGAATTTGTATACCCTTCATGTTATATTTTAGAGGTGTACAAATTCAAAAATTAAAAAAAAATAGAAAATTTTATGCCATTATTTTGCAATATGATTTCGGACAAATAAGCGCCACGGCTAGCTCGAATGAAGCGCAATCGTGTAGTCCAATTTTGACACCTTTATTGAGCAACTGAGTAAAATTGCAAAACGCACTGACTTTAAATCAACTGTCAACTGTCAAATTGACAGTCTGTAGAAACAATGTTGCCAGTTTAAAAACCAAACCTCTAAAAAAACGCCTTATATTATCAAATGTACACTGCCATATTTCTTGACGACATTCGATAATGTTTTAGACAGGCGAGACAGATCATTCACATAAAATAAATATAATAAAACTTGTAAATAACAACCGTTTTTATTCGTATTAATTATTTAATATGGAGTTTTACATCTTTCACATATGCAGCCAAAATGACCTTTATATTGAAGTACGTGAACAAGTCAGTAAAGCCTCTGCCGTGTCAGGATGCCTGAAGTATCTGGTCTGGAAGAACAAGCACACGCGTGTCGACAGCAAGATCAGAATCTATAAAACATGCGTGCGATCTATCATGACGTACGCTGTAGAGACAGAAGAACATCGGAGATGAAGGTCCTAAGATCAATTACTGGAAAATCGTGTCCGCAACGTAGACATAAGAAAAACTTGCGAAATAGAGGATATCGTTCAGTGGAGTAGATCCAGAAGAAGATGCTGGAGGCAGTGGCGGAACTCCCATAGAAGCCAAGGAGCCCGGCTTGCGTAAGAAAGTTTGAATCAAAACCTCTTCTGGCTTACAGAGGTTCAGCTCTTGTGGCTATTCCTCTTACGTCTGGTTGGTGATTTTGTTAGTTGTTGGTTAATGATGGGGCACGTTTTCTTAGATTTGGGGTTTTTGATTCAAAATTTCTTACGCAAGCCGGGCTTCTGGGCTTCTAGGGGAGTACCGCCACTGACTGGAGGGACCATGTAGCCCGAATGGATGGTGACAGACTTGCATATGCAGCCGCTTATGAAATCCCCTCCGGACACCGCCCACCTGGAAGACCGCCTAAGAGATGGAGGGACAGCTGGATCTCATCATCCGACGAGACATGATTTCTGTGTCACAGATCGTCAGATCTATTAAAAGAAGAAGAAGAAGAGTTTTACATCATTGTTCATGAAACAATACGTTTTTATTTTTATTTTTTTATATTTCGTTAATATACTCGTAGACCGAAGAACGAGACGCCACATCCTCAATATCCCACGAGTAATCAAAGTATTAGGAGCGTTGTCCGGCGGCTGCGGCCGTATTCCCGAGAGGGGAGTTAGAGAAGGTCCAGACAAATTTGTTTCAACTTGGCCCAGCATCCCTGATAGGAGATCTGCTGAGAAATTCGAGATAGAAAAATTCCAGTATTAAAAATTCATTATTTCGGAGTACGGGGGTTGTTTTGTACTTTTTTCGTATTTCCGGTGAAATTGACGGTTTTTTGTTGTTGATGGTTTTTGGGGGATAGTAATGTTTTCTATTCGAGTTGCGCCAAGGGCGTTACGTCTAAAACTCCGTTATAAATTCCACAGTTCAAGTCTTACAAAATTCCATTTTTGTTTTAACTATCAAATGTGATATACGAGGCCTGTTCAAAAGAAAAGGTGAATTTTGAATTTTCGCGAGCTGTGTACATTCGATTATCCAATTTATTATTTTGTTATGTTGGTACGCATATGTTTATCATATGTTAGCATTATGAGCCATTTTGGATTAGTGGTTTGTTTTTGACAACTGGAAAGGTTAGTCACGTTTTTGTGTGTTCTTCGATTTTTTACTTTTGAAAAAAATGGATCAAAGAATATGTATTAAATTTTGCGTTAAAAATGGAATAAAGTGCTCCAACGCACTAAAAATATTGACTGTGGCATTCGGCGAGTCTACTTTGTCTCAAAAAAGTGTTTATAAGTGGTACAAGCGCTATACAGAAGGCCGAGAAGATGTTAATGACGATGAGCGTCCTGGAGTTGCAACCACGTCAAAAAACGAAGAAAACATCGAAACAGTGAAGAAAATGGTTTTGGAAAATCGTCGAACCACTATTAGGGAAGTTGCAGAGGATGTTGGCATATCAATCGGCTCATGCCATGCAATTTTCTCGGATGTTTTGGGCATGAAACGTGTGGCAGCGAAGTTTGTTCCGAAATTGCTAAATTTTGAGCAAAAACAACGTCGCATTAGTATCGCTCAGGAGTGATTATTTAGCCAAAAAAAAACAGTAATCATGCCTCAACCACCGTATTCACCAGATTTGGCTCCCTGTGACTTTTTTTTATTCCTGAAACTGAAGAAACCAATGAAAGGAAGGCGTTTTGCCACAATTGATGAGATAAAGTCAAAATCGAAGAATGAGCTGATGACCATACCGAAAAGCGCATTCCAGAAGTGCTTTGAGGATTGGAAGAAGCGCTGGCATAAGTGCATTATATCTGAGAGGGATTACTTTGAAGGGGAGAAAATGGATATTGATGAATAAATAAATACTTTTCGAAAAAATTCGAAATTCACCTTTTCTTTTGAACAAACCTCGTAGGTATACGACGACCACATGTTATGTATGTATCAATTGTGTATTTTCTTTTGCTGTTGTGTTACTATGTGTGTACGGCGGGTCATCGAGGGAGAGTAGCGTAGCTTAAATGTGGTCTGGCGCCCCCTTGGTTGCAAATATACATATATTATTATTTTTCCGTAAACGTAAGTCCCGCATGGACGGGGGACGGGCCTAGAGAGTGCACGAGTGAATCTGACGAAAGGCGCCTCTGCGCCTATAACAGCTTCGGGTAAGTGGAGGGAGCCCTCTATGGCTCGGTCATTATACGACGACCATCGTGGCCGAGTGGAAAGTGCTTTGACTCTCACTCCGAAGGTCCCGGGATCGATTCCCACCGATTACTGCGTGATTATGTATATAAGCAGTGTGAGTGGAAAGAGAAGCTGTGATCTTTCCTTGGTCTTCCAAGGAGAGCATGGCATGACCAAATTAATAAAATACTAAAAAGTGTATGAAAGATTTAGATGGCATAAAAGCTGGTGCGAAAATGAACGATATGTCCACCAGCTGTTTGCTATATGCAGACGACGCTGTTTTAATCGCTGACAGCATAGACGAACTACCAGCGTCAAGAATGTACGTAGTATGCAATAAGAATGACCTTGTGATGAACTTGTCAAAGTCTAAAGTTATGGTATTTGAAAAGGAAGAATGTATGACGGATTGAGACATAAATGCGAACGGTAAAAAATAAGAGCAAGTTACCGAATTTGTTTATCTGGGAAGCATGTTTACAAGAGATGGAAGAATGGAGAAAGATATCGGAAGAAGGGTTGGAGCTGGAAACAAAATAAATGGTGCACTCAAAGTCATTACCGCATAGAAATATATCGACTGAAGCAAAGATGGCAGTGCACAATGGGGTTCTAGTCCCAAACCTTATGTATGGAAGTGAAGCTTGGAGTTGGCAGAAGAAGGATGAAAGTAGGATAAATGCCGTAGAAATGAGGTCACTAAGAAGAATGTGCGGAAAACAATTTATGATAGAATATCTAATGATGAAGTGAGAAAGGATTGCAAAGCGGATGAATGCGTGATAAATAAAATTTAAAAAAAGGGTCACTAAGATGGTTTGGACATATGGAACGAATCGATGAGGGAAGAATGGTTAAAAAGACAAGTAGTGTGAATGGGAAAAGAAGTCGAGGAATACCAGGGTAGACATGGCATGACCAAATTAATCAATTAGTGAAAGGCGGCCATGTTCGAAGTAGGAACAATCGACGAGCGTGCATGTCACTATGTGTGAATTATACCAGGCGCGAGAATTATGCCAGAATAGAACAATTTGGCGATCCATCCTCTCTTCCACGATTTTTCGAACTTTTATGAGTATTTCTTCCTATGACAATTTGAATAAAAAAATTTATACAATTTGAAAAATAAAAATAAATTCCGATACATAAAAACAGAGTTTTAAAATTTAACAATTAATATAATTTTTTTTTTAATCGCTTTTTACATCATTACAGCGCGAGCCAAACCGATGTAGAGGGTAAAGCTATCATATTGATTTTCATGTGACTTTATTGTGACGTGAATTCTACACCAGACCAAAGACAGTGTGACAATCAGACTGCCATCGCCGGGAATCGAGCCCGGGACCTTCCGTGTGACATCCATAGCACTTGCCACTCGGCCACAATCGTCGTCGAATGAAGAAAGAATGGTAAAGAAAGTATATGTTAACGATGTGAATGGAACTTAAAATAGAGGAAGACCAACGAAACCTCGGGGAAGATCGAGGAAAACGTGGCACGATCAAATCAATCAAATATTAATTGTTGGTCAAGTGAGTAGTCACAAAAAACGACGTGCGTGCATGACACGATGTATGATTGTTGAGGAATCAAGAGAAATATGTCAGGATAGGACAATGTGGGGATCCATTCTTTCTACCTACGCGTTCTTACGTGATGGTTAGTTAGTTAATTAATATGAATAAAAACGTCAGTTTTCTAGAAGTTATATTATATTTTATGGGAATGACATGTTTCGCCTTTCTAAGGCATTATCAAATGTGACGTAACTTCAACTCGTTGCAGTTTATATACACTAGTAAATGGAGCAGAATATGGTAATTAACGAAAATTGATGACTTACGTTTATACATTTTAACAAAGAATTATTTGGGTGGGTCCAGAAATATTGGAAAGTGTTTCTTGGAACTCGTTAAGAAATGTTATGACAATGGTTATATAGTTAGGGGGTACTAAATGATATTACATAAATCAAAAATAAGTTATTTGAGGTAGGACGAAATAAAGTGTTTCTAAGAAAAACATCTTTTAACAAATTGTTTACAAATGATTTTACACAATTTTTTTTGTTTATACAAATACTTGTGGACAAATACTGGATTTTTACCCATTGCGGTATATTATCTTAATAGATGGCGCTAGTGTAGATGTACCTACCAACAGTAAAGTTATTAAAAAATATTAACATATATACAAGTTCCAAAAAATTATCAGACGTGGTGTCGTAAGAAGGGCGGAATGGTGAATGTTTTTAAACATAAAGTGATCATTTAACTCAACGAATGACAGGACATGAGTCTTGTAAACGCCTCGACTTCCATATTCTGTTTCCAAATAATTTACATCTTCGACTCTATTGAGATACAATTAATCCTTAAAAAATTTACTTACATATTTCAAGGTGACTAATGATTCTAAGTTTTATATATAAAATAAAATCGCCATCCTGTGTGCGTAGACTCAATTCGTATTAATTATTTAATATGGATCATTGTTCAAGAAACAATAAGTTAGTTTATTTTTTATTTTCGTAATTTTTAAGGTACCCTAAAAGGTAGGGGGAGTCTTGTATCATCAGAGAACTCAAAATTCTGCGGAATGTCGTAAAAACCTTTGGCCAGGAATAGTCTATTCTCGTGTCCCTGAGGAGAGCAGGAACAACGTTGTCTCTGCACTTAGTGTCAGGGGCGACACAATATCCAGTATGTTATCCCGTCGGGCGGTTCACACCCCGCCTGCCTGCGTGCGACGTACGGCAGCCGTGTCTGATCGTACGTCGGATGCGACTGAGAACCCCAATCCAAACAGATGCAAAGATTGAATGTGCCTCATGATTGAGGAAGCAAGAGCTATGTTAAATAAAATGAAATCACCATTCTGCAATGATAACGTAAACTTAAAACTCCGCCAGAGAATGAACAAATGCTATGCTCGGATGAACGACCGCAATATGGATGTAGTGCACAATAAGTTTGACGAACCGAACCATGATTTTCAAAAAAAATTTGCATCATTCGCCAGCGCTATTCTGACGTCAGTCTATTTATGGTAAAATGCCAAAACATATTGACTACAAATCAACTGTTAACTGTCAAATTTTCAGTCTGTAGAAACAATGTTGCCATTTAAAAAACCAGACCTCTCAAAAAAAAATACCTTATGTGTACAACAACACGGAAATGGAAACAAAACAACATCACGCCGTTTCCCCGAAGAATGGACCCAGCGGATCATTGAGCTGCCGCTCTTTTTGTGAATCATGGCTCACTCGCTCACCGAAGTGAGTCGAACTCTTTGCGCTAACTCGTGAGCGGATCGCACATCCTTAGTGTGAATGCTTTAACTTTATCAAAAATTTCAAATATATATTCTTACTTTTCTCAGCTGTATTCCTCATGACTGAGGGTCGTGTCCATCTTGTAAACCATTGACCATGGCACGCCATGCACTCCAGCCACCCGTCAGTCTCCAGACTGCAGCTAATGAGAGACCAGTCAGCTCCTTGATTTGATCGAACCAGCGGCTCGGTTTGTGGTCGCCTTCCCTCCATTCTGATATTTCCGGGCTATGTGTCTAAAACATTTTAACACCCTCTGAGAATATATCTCTTCTGTACTTATTCTTAGTGAAGGCCTAGTGGCCTGTTTCTTAAGAGGAATTGGCCTCCTGCGAAGTCGACTCCCAGCTGTCGATCCATCTCTTTGGTGGTCTGCCCGGGAGTCGTATACCTTGGGCTGGCCATGCAACACAATGAAGGGGAGTCTGGATGGATCCATTCTCCTCATGTGTGCATACCAGTATCTTCTCCTTTGCCTTCCCCACCTAACGACATCCTCGACCTAGCATATCTCCCTTATCCGTGCATTCCTTATCCTCTCTTGCAGTGTCTTGCCAGATATAATATCTGAGCGTCTTCATTTCGGACACCCTGAGCGCGTTTTTTGGGATTGTGGTGTCGGCCCTGCACTCGATCCCATATGTCATGACAGGTTGCACACAAGTCTTATAGATTCTCACTTTGCTGCTGATCTTCGTGTCAGAGTTTTTCCAATTTGAATTCTTCAAGCAACCTGAAAGCCTTGTTTATTTGCCCCATCACTCCACACGGTAGATCCGTTTTCCCACACAAGTCCACACCCAGATATCTAATTTTCCACCTGTTTCACTGAAACGCCCCCACAGACACGCTACATCCCACCTGAGCTCGAGAGAATACCATACTCTTGGTTTTTTCTACTGATATGATCATATTGTATTTTTGACTAGCAACGAGAACATATGTAAATATTCGTCTACAAGTATTTGTATACATTCAAAAATGTTGTATAAAACAAAAACTGGTCCAAGTTAGCATATAAATTGGAGTGACATTTCCAGGCGTTATCTAGCAGTGCGTTAATGACGGTAGCCTTTCACATTGCGTTATAAAGATCTTCTGCTTAATGTTTAAATCTAATCTTCATAGATGGCGCTGGTCTGTAAATTGAAACTGACATGTGAATTATGGTGTTGGATATTAACATATATACAACTTCCAAAAATTTGTCAGACATGGTGGTCATAAGAAAAAAGGTGGAATGGGGAATGTTGTTTTACATAAAGCGTGCGCTTAACCCAACCAATGACAGGTCATAAGTCCTGTAAACACCTCGATCAACCATATTGTGTTTCCAATTTGCATCTTCGTCTCTTCTTCTTCTTTCTGTGTCCTGTCAGGTCTCCCTAACGTTGACTATCACCCTTGTTCATAGTGATGACCTGGGGAAAAATATCCAGAGTGGTATCCCCTTGCCTTCTCTGGAAGATTTTCTGTCAGGGTTACCTTCCCTTAGCTGGGTGTATCCAGTGTTATGGCGCTGGAAGCTCGCCATTTGTCCTCTCTCTATCTGCTATGGCACTAAGTAATATGTGCCACATTGCCCGGGGTTCGCGGGGTCTTTAAAAAGGCCTCTCGTGGACGCTAGAGAGTTGGACTTGACTTGTGTTGCTGTTGTAAATGCAACATGGCGCCTTACGACATTTTGTAGAGGCATACTTTCCAGCAAAGCATACCCCATCGTAGCCCTACTACCCTCTTTTGAACCCCATCTTCGGCTCTGTTGAGATACAATTGATTCTTCACGTTACACACGAAATGTAACACGGGAGACCGCATTGCGATCGATGGTGCGAGCATCCCCTGTGCGAGCCGCCCTTAAGTTCTCAGTAATCCACGTTTTCCCTTCAATGGGACTATCGCATGACTTCGAAGGGCCTCCCGACCGCGGCAAGGCACGAGATGTCTTGAGGTCGGCATTACGCCGGCGAGGAACGAACAAGAGAGACGACAATTAATCATGATTACCTCGACATTTATGATGAATTGTCAGGGAGATTTTGATTGAGGCAAAAAATGGGACGCTGTACGTGTTTTTAAAAATGCTGCGTATTTTTTGTATACATTATTTATTATTATATGCAACTGAAACCTACCAATCGACTTGCGAATAAGAATCGAGTGGAAACTCTCATAACGAGCGTTCATACTTTGAAATAAAATAAAACAATCTGTCTAAAAAAGTTGTGACTTGCGAATTCGTAAAAATAAATAAAGAAAATCCTGGCTAGTTAATCTTCAAGGGGTTCAAAGGGCCAGTAGGGCTACGATGGGGTATGTTTTGCTGGAAAGTATGCCTCTACAAAATGTCGTAAGGCGCCATGTTGCATTTACAACAGCAACACTACTACCAAGTCCAACTCTCTAGCGTCCACGAGAATTTTTTTAAAGACCCCGCGAACCCCGGGCAATGTGGCACATATTACTAATTGCCATAGCAGATAGAGAGAGGACGAATGGCGAGCTTCCAGCGTCATAAAACTGGATACACCCAGCTAAGGGAAGGTAACACCGACAGAAAATCCTCCAGAGAAGGCAAGGGGGTACCACTCAGGATATTTTTCCCCGGGTCATCACTATGAGGCCTACTCAAGGGTGATAGTCAAAGTTAGGGAGACCTGACAGGACACAGAAAGAAGAAGAAGTCGAGAATGGTTCAGTTAAAGCACAACACTCGTGTTTAGAGCTGCTGTATACAAAGTAAAGATAGTCATAATGTTGTCCAGCCCGATATGACGAACAAGAAGAAAAAAAAGATGATTTATTTGTGTAATTCTTCAACAATCCCTACAATACGAGTATACTTAGAAAATTGAAAATAACTTTGTTTAATCCACTAATTATTAAAAAAATATTTAAAAAACACGACATGTTTCGGAGGATACCTGCCTTCAGGTGTAAAAATATAATAAAAACTAAACAAAGAAAGACTAATATAAGTTAAATGTAGACAAAGTATTTAAGAGAAAGGAGTGAAGGAGGATACTTACCTATGATACCTACGATACCTCCCAAGCTCCCATTCCCAATCAAATGCAAATTAATCGTTTATTAATTTTTACTTAAATTAGGTCTTTTCAAATGTATGTTTTTTCTAAATTACAATTTGTTATATTTTTATATATTATGTATTAATATTATTAAATATATTAGTTCTTACTGATAAAAAATAGTATATAAGTACTTATTACAAATAGCAAAGGTTAATTTTTAAATTTGAATTATTGTATGAAATTTTAAATGCCTTTTTATATTAGTCTTTCTTTGTTTAGTTTTTATTATATTTTTACACCTGAAGATAGGTATCCTCCGAAACATATCGTGTTTTTTTAATAATTAGTGGATTAAACAAAATTATTTTCAAATTCCTAAGTATTATTCCTAAGTATATTCCAAAGTTATTTTCAATGGAATTCCAGTGTTAATGCCTTAGCGTTCAAAAAGTCAATCCCTACAATAATCGCCTTTATTTTATTTATTTATGTAATTCTTATACAATCCCTACAATAATCGCCGTTATTTTGTATTGCATATTCACATTTCAAAATCGTATTTATACAAAAAATATGAATTTTAATAAAGTTTTTTTTTAAATAAATAAATTTGAATTCTGATCACATATGGCCAATACAGAATGGCCAATACAGAAGTAAATTTATCTCCAAGTATAGTTTCAACTGCGAAAATGTACTTCCTCATTTAAAAATATACATATTTAGGAAATTTAAAATAACTTTGTTTAATCCAGTAAATATTTAAAACATATTAAAAAACAAGGCATGTTTCGGAGAATACTTCCATCTTCAGGCGTTAAAATATAATAAAAACATAACAAAGATAGACTAATATAAAAAACGCATTTAATATTCGATAAAATAATTTAAGTTTAAAATTTAACCTGGGCTTTTTGTAAATAAGTACTAATAATTATTTTTTATCAGTAAGAACTAATAAATAATATTAAACAATTATAATACATGATGATAATATAAAAAAAAAAAATTTTTGAAAAAACATACATTTGAAAAGACATAATTTATATAGAAATTAATAAATGATTAATTTGCATTTGATTGGTAATGGGAGTTTGGGAGATAAAATGTAGACAAAGTATCTAAGGAGAAAGGAGTAAAAGGAGGAATATAAAATATATACATTATAAACCAAATAAATTTTAGTCAAATTTTTAATACGTTTCCATTTCCCTACAATCCTAATTAAAGAACAATTACTCTATATATAGACTTAAACATCTAGGCTCGATGGTTGGATATACGCTTTTCGCACTACTGGGTCGTTAAACAACTCTCTTTGTGGGTACTCCTGAACCCTCATGCGGTGCAAATGACCTAGCTAACGCAATATGTATATCTTAATAAACTTGACAACGCTGAAGTCCTGGTATCGTAGCTCCGTGGTGACTTTTCTCCGTGGATTTATACTGAGATAACGTGATGAACGTGTCAAAGTCTATAGTTATTTGAAAAGGAAGAATGTTTGACGGATTGTGACATAAGTGCGAAAGGTGAAAAATTAGAGCAAGTTACCGAATTTGTTCATCTGGGAATCGTGTTTACAAGAATGGAGAAAGATGTCGGAAGAAGGGTTGGAGCTGGAAACAAAATAAATGGTGCACTCAGTCATTACCGCAAATAGAAATATATCGACTGAAGCAAAGATGGCAGTGCACAATGGAGTTCTAGTCCCGACCCTTGTGTACGGAAGTGAAGCTTGGAGTTGGCAGAAGAAGGATGAAAGTAGGATAAATGTTCGTGATGTGGACCGATTAGGTCAGTAATGCAGACGTACTACAGAGAGCCAGAGCCAACAGAGAGCTGTTATCGAGTGTGCAAATTTGAAAGGTCTCATAATTGAGTCATGTGTTTAGGGGAGAAAAATACCACCTCCTTCGACTGATATTAATAGGAAAATTGTAGGGACGTCGGGGAATTGGTAGAAGGCAGCTGTCCTGGCTGCGGAACATTAAAGAGTGGACATGAATAACAAGAGTTCAGAACCTGTCCCAAGTGGCACAGGACAGAGATGCCTTTGCTGCAGTGATCACCAACGTTGAGAGGACCTGACACGGCACTTGCACGGCACAAAAATATACGTATTTTTAAAAGCATGTCAGTGGAAAATATTGAAGATATCAACTGCCACCCATCGGAGGTCACCATCTGACGTAGCTGCTTGTGTACACTCTGGAGGCTGCAATTTTCATTTGAAATCATTAGAAGTTTAAATTTACTTTAAAGAAATGTCTTATCAATTTAAAAAAAATTAGACTTCTTCTTCCTTATTGTAGACCTATGTGGTCTGTTCTCCAGAGTGTTGTTCCTCCTGTGAGGTAGACTCCCAGCTGTCCTTCCATCTTTTAGGAGGTCTTCCATGAGGACGAGTCCCATGAGGCTGATTATGCAATGCAATATAGGGGAGTCTGGTGGAGTCCATTCTTTGAACATGACCGTTCCAGTCCCTTTTTCGCTGTTTTCACTGTTTATTTAAGCGACTCGATATATTAGCGAAGTCACCATTTCTAATGACCTCCCCAAAGAAGTAAGGTCACAGGTAGATAAGGCTGCAGCGGTTGCAGGCTGCCTGAAAGATGTCATATGGAGAAACAAATACATGAGAACTGACAGCAAGGTACGCATTTATAAGACCTGTGTGCGACCAATCCTCACATATGGCATTGAATCGAGGGCAGACACTGTCAAGACAAAGAGCATGCTCAGGACAACCGAGATGAAAACACTCCGCGCCATAGCTGGCAAAACCCTACGTGATCGAGTTAGGAATACAGCAATCCGAGAAATCTGCGAGGTCGATGCGGGAATGGTCAATGGTCAGATTTGGACGTCAAAGACTTGGATTCCTCTGTCCGATTCCGAGAAAAATATTTGGATTCCTTCTGATATGAATGATTTTTTGGTTTCATGTTGTTTTATCTTAATTTTGTAACACTATTTTGTGACCAAATGAGACGCCTAAATGTTTTTCGTTTGTAATGTTCATTTGTGTATCATGTATAAATAAATAAATAAATAAAAAAGACGGCGATACTAGCATCAACATGTAGAAAGGATGAGCTCAAATAGGATACCACACATAGCTCTCCATGGAACGCCAAACGGAACTGGAAGACCCCCGAAACGGTGGAGAGAAAGCTGGAGTTCAGCGTCTCAAGAGGACCCGCCTGAAATAACAGACTCCTGAGTCTATCAAAAGTGAATATGAAGAAGAATAAGATATATACTAAATCGGAAATAAGTTTTTAAATAAATTTAAGAAACGGAAAAAATATAAAAAAATATTTTTGTGAATGTATACGAGTATACTTGTATACGAATACTGGATTTCACCCACCGTGGGTTATCAATTCATGATTTAATTGTATCTCAATAGAGACGAAGATGAAAATTGGAAACTGAATATGGTTGATCAAGGTGTTTACAGGACTTATGACCTGTCATTGATTACAACATTCCCCATTACACCTTTCTTTATGACCATGTATGACAAATTTTTGAAAGTTGTATATATGTTAAAGTCCTATGCCAGATTTCACATGTCAGTTTCAATGTGCCATCTATGAAGATTTTGATTACATATGTTAATCTTTTTGAGATTACTCTATATATTATCTACATACTAACGCCATCTATGGAGATTTATATTTATTAAGCATTAAGCAGAACATAATTTTTTTAACTCAATGTGAATGGCTACCCCGCCATTAGCGCATTGTTAGAAGCCGCCTGGAGATGTCACACTCCTATCTATATGCCAAACAATAAACCAGATATGATTACAATATTTTTTGTGAATGTATAAAAATTTATATTTGTATCTTGGTCCACAGAGCAGGTACACATTTGACCAGAGCATTGAGAGCGTTGAGTGAAGAAAATATACAATTCCATTTTATGCGCCAATAATTCGATCCGGGGGTAACTCTGGCCGGGCAAGACACACCTTGCGGCCCATACGGCCGTAACTCACCCCTTACTTATAATATATTTATTTTTACAACGCCCGCGCCGGGCGCCAATGCGCGCGTGTGTTTTTACGGCGGTACCGTGCCGAGGGCCCTGTTTTATATGCCGGCTTCCCTCTCTCTCTCGCTCTCTATCTGCTTCCCTTCCTTCTTCTTCTGCATCCATCCCATCCGCTGATTTCCCGCCAAAATCAATTTTACATTAATAAATATATTTAAAAAATAACTGTTAATATTTAAAACACTGTTATAATATCACAATTTCTTTTTATTCACTGAGAGTGTCGCGATAGCTGTTTCGCAAACCGATGTTGGCATCATCAGGTGTTAAAATAAACTGTTTATTGTAACACCTCATGATGCCAAAATCGATTGACGAAACAGCTGTCGCGACACTCTCAGTGAATAAAAAGAAATTTTTAAGGATTAATTTTATCTCAATAGAGACAATTTTTATTTTTTTTGGATACAGAATATAGTGGTCGAGGCGTTTACAGGACTTATGACCTGTCAGTTGCCAAAAATTTTCATCTTCGTCTCTATTGAGATAAAATTAATCCTTAAAAATGACTAACCCGCAATGGGTTAAATCCAGCATTTTTCTACAAGTATTTGTATACATTCAAAATGTTGTATAAAATAAATTGTTATATTAAAAAGAGTTTTGAATTTTAACAGCAATGATGTTGAAGAATCATAGTGTTTCGGCCAAAAAAATGGACGATTTAAAAAAGAACATTAAAATATTTTTATCTTCATAATTAATACGAGCTGACGACCTTCGTGTTAGAATGGTAAGAGCTTTGAATGCCATACCGAATGTCTCGGGTTCGATTCCCAGCGATGGTAGTATGATTGTTACACTGTCTTTGGTCTGGTGTAGAATTTACGTGACAATAAAATGGCGATAGATTAGCTACCTATTACATGTCATGAGAATCAATTCAAAAGAAAAATTGTATACAGTAATTAAATTGAAAAAGAAGTCAAAGAAGCCTAAGGAAAATATTACAAAATTAATCAATTAAAAAGCAGCCATTTTCGATTTCTGAACAATCAACGAGCGTTTACGAACAGTATATGAAAGTAGAAACGGCGTTTTAGTTAGTTAGTTCGTATATATGGTATTATGTTGTTTAAAAACTGGTGTAAAAACATGTCCTCAATTATGTCTTATTATCGTTTTATGATAACTAAATGATTTTACTGAAATTTCTTGATGGAAGTTCATTTTAAATAATAATTATATAAAACGGGGTTTAAACAACTATTAACACTGAGAACGTTTGAAGAGGCATATTTCCAGCAGTGGAGAGACGGTTAAGGAAGATGAAAAGGAAGATAATTGTTGTGGCTTAATACATTGGGAGCGTGGAGAAGTTATTCCAGCCGGCGCAAGACAGAGGAGCTTTTACAGGAGTGATTGCCAACGTCGGGGAACCTGATTTGACACTAGTAAAAGTATATATTGTTAATAATAATTTAAGACACATGGGATTAAAAAGAACGAAGGGTAAAGTGCGGGTGGCAGAGATGCGGACACTGAGAACAATAGCAGGAAAGACTCTTCGAAATAGAGTGAGGAACACGGCTATCCGCGAAATCTGCAAGTTGAAAGAAGTCGTAAGATGGGGCAGACAACGCAGAAGATACTGGAATGTGCAAATGCAGAGGATGGATCTCTCCAGCATCCCACACGTTGTGGCGCATCTGATTTCTGCAAGCTATTGTCCCTCCGAAAGACCGTCAAAATATAGAGGAATAGCTGGGTCAAGCCAATATAGGCCAACCAAACAATATGAACAGTCAAGAGTCTAAAGCAGGGGTATCAAAACTTTTTTGTCCCGTATACCCCTTGCCGATTTTTTTTATTTTATGCAGACACCTTGCTTTCGTAATATTGATATTTATTACAAATTAACTTGTAACTATAAAATGAGTTTTTCAGAGAAGAATCTGGAATTCGTTGTCGACCTTATTGTTTTTCTCATTCGTGAAAATCGGACCAGTCGCGTAGCTGTTCCGATTTTCACAAATGAGCAAAAAAAAGGTCGACAACGAATTCTGGTTTTTTTTCAGGGATTTTTTTCGTTGTCGACAATTTTGTGTAAAAATCGAATATCGCGGCTGGTCTGAACTAACTAACTAACTAACCATCACGCCGTCTCCCCGAAAGGGTAGGCAGAAAGAATGGACTGTCACACTTTTACTGATGCGGCACTCCATCCTTCTCTTTTCGCCCCGCGGGAGACGCGGTGTGATGGGTTGCGAACCTCATCGCCACCAATAGGCATCTCCCGCGCACACTTCGATCGCTCGACACCCACAAAATAAATCTAAAACAAATAATATAAAAAACAATGATATAAAATAAAATAACAAAATAAAAATAATTTAACACAAAATGTTCTTTTTAGATGGTGCACATATTGTCTATTTAATTAATGTTCCACGAATCCGCCGTTTTTTAAATTTAGCACATAATGTGATAACACATAATGTTTTTTTCGATGTTGCACATGTTGACATGGACGATCCGGACTTTTGTGTTTATTTAATTTATGTTATACGTATCCACCGTTTTTTAAATTAGCTGTAATTAGGCACTTAACCAGCAAGAACTTTGAAATAATATTGAAGAAATTATTCAAATTGTCATTGGAACAAATGAAAATTTATTTTTACACCTGTCAAAATTCTTTATAAAAACGATAAAACTAATATAATTTTAACAGCAAAACAGGACAAACGTATTACGTGTCACAATTAACTATTATAAAGTGCGGCAACGGTTAAATTGACCAAAACAATATATCTGATAAAACTTATACGCGAAATATCTCCAAATTAACAGGACCACCACATAAACCAAACCAAATTTTCAAAAACAAAAGACAATCCCGGCTGGTCTGATTTTTGCAAAAAAGGTTAACAACGAATTATGTTTTTTTTTTTTTTCTAAAACGAAACAAAAACAATATCGAAATTGCAATATTCAGCTTCAATTGACTTGAACCATTCCGTAGACCCCCATTTACATCTCATTAACCCCTAATTTATTTTTCACTTGTCGTAGACCCCTTGCAAGTCCTTGTCGACCCCTGGGGGTCGATATAGATCACTTTGGGAACCACTGGTCTATAAGGAGAAGAAGAAGAATAATCTCTAGAACGCCGTAAAAAATTTCATGTGGAAAATAATAATATTTAGTATGAGAGATGGATCTGAGGCAGTCGATTTTTTTAAACATTTAAATCAGGAATGAATCATCCGAAAATGTGCATTTTGAGTGTAGACTAAAGCAGAGGTTCCCAAACTTTTTTTTCCGTAGACCTCTTGCCGATTTATTTTATTTTGTGTAGACCCCCTGCTTTACTTATATTGATTTTTTTACAAATTCATCTATAATTATAAAATTTGTTTTAGAAGCTGACACAGAGCTACTCACATTAATAGGGCTTACTGTTGAAAAGAAATCTGTAAAATAAAATATATGTTCAGTTTAATAGTTACACATTTTAACCGTTAAATTTAAAGAAGTAGGCAGAAAGAATGAACTGCCACACTTATCTTTCCTGACATATTTCTCTCCATCCTCAACATTCATACATCATGCACGCGCGTCGTTTCTCTGACTCCTCACGTGACCGTAGGCAATATTTGATTAATTTGATCGTGCCATGTTCTCCTCGGTCTTCCTCTCTTTCTAGTTCCATTTACATGTATAATATTTTAACCATTCTTTCTTCATTCAATATTTTTCCATGTGTTTAAACCTTCTTAATGATCCTTTCATTATTTCGTTCATAACAACACCATTTTCATTCTACACCCTATCATACACAGAGTATCCACACATTCGTCTAAGAGATCTCATTTCTACTGCATTTATTCTACTTTCATTCTTCTTTTGCCAGTTCCATGCTTCGCTTCCGTACATAAGGGTCGGTAGAAGAACACCATTGTGTACTGCCATTCTAGCTTTTTTTGATAGGTTTTTGTTTGCGATGACAACTTTAAGTGCACCATTCACTTTGTTGCCTGCCCCAACCCTTCTTTCAATATTCCTCTCCACTCGCCCATCTCTTGTAAACATACTACCTAAATACACGAACTCATCTACTTGCTCCAAATTTTCACCATTCACGCTAATGTTGCAGACTGTCATGGTTTTTTCCTTTTCAAAAATCACCTTGGACTTATTAACAGTCATCATCAGATCATTTCGCATGCATACCTCATACATGAAATAATCAATAGTGTGACATTTTCAAATAAAATAATTTGAAAACGCTGTCAAATCGGTCTCTATCATTTTCAGATAGACATCAAGCGAGTCACCAACCGAAACACTTCGGTTTGGCTGTAGCTTAAAGGGTTCTCATGCGTTACAGTTATCGTCATTGTCAGGTGGAACCCGACATTGCACTATAAGAAACTAAAACGTTTATAAAAATGTTGATTTAATTTTTTTATTATATGAAAAATTCTATGTAGGTTTTAATATGAACCTGGCAAAGACCAAGGTGATGTGCACGAAAAGGCATGAAATCATCTTGGATGAAAACAGAATTGAGAATGTCCAAGAATATATGTACACCTAGGACACAATATTCGATTGGGGGTAGACAAATAAACTGCAGAGCTAAAAATAAGAATTGGACTAAACCCCTTTAAAACCGGAAAATACCGATCAACCTGAAACGAAAAGTCTATGAAGCCTGCATTCTACCAGTTGGCACTTGAAACTGTAACTTTGAACAAACAACGTGCCAAGAAACTATAAGTGACCCAAAGAGCCATGGAAAGAGCCATGTTAGAAATAAGCCTAAGAGACAGTGTCAGAAACGATACGGTGAGAGAAAAAAACAATGGTCACTGACATCATCCACCGGGTAGCGACTCTAAAATGGCAATGTGCAGGTCACGTAGCCAGAAGCTCGGGTGAAAAGTAGACAAGAAGACTGCTGACTTGGAGACTGTGGATGGCAAAGAGAAGTGGAGGGCGACCGCAACTACGGTGGAAGGATGATCTGAACAGACACGTCGGAATAACCTGGTTGCAGTCTGCACATGAAAGAGTGACATGGAAAGAAAAATAAGAGAAGAATAAGCAATTAACCTTTTAACGCCTGTGCGCCGCGTTCAATAAAGATAGCCCACTGCCCAAGCATTTTTTGTAAAATAGTCGGGCTACTTGCGACCAGTGGCGGTACACCCATAGAAGCCCAGAAGCCCGGCTTGCGTAAGAAATTTTGAATCAAAACCCCCAAATCTAAGTAATCATGCCCCCGCATAAACCAACAACCCACCAAATCACCTTCTAACAATGTTCCCATCAGACGTAAGAGTAATAGCTACAAGAGCTGAACCTCTGTAAGCCAGAAGAGGTTTTGATTCAAAACTTCTTACGCAAGCCGGGCTTCTGGGCTTCTATGGGAGTACCGCCACTGCTTGCGACCTACGCATAGCTGTTATAAAAATAATTATATATCTAAAATTAGTCATCCTTTTTAGGTAAAATAAAATGCATTATTTGGAATTTTTCACATTTTGCAAATTACACATTAAAGTTAAAGAAGAAAAACAAAAAAAAACAAAAAATATTTAACTTTTTTTTTCGTATGCCAAATTTTTTTAAATTTTTTATTGTTTCTTGAACAATGATGTAAAACTCCATATTAAATAATTAATACGAATGAAAACGTCAGTTTTCTAGAAGTTTTATTATATTTCATGGAAATGACATGTTTCGCCCTTCTAAGGCATTATCAAATGTGACGAAATTTCAGCTCGTTGCAGTTTATATACGCTTGTAAATTTTCCTTAGAAAATTTTTATGTCGTCCTACCTCAAATAACTTATTTTTGATTTATATAATACCATTTAGTATCTTCTCATCATGTAATCATTGTCATAAAATTTCTTAAAGAGTTCCAAAAAACACTTTCCAATATTTCTGGATCCACCCAAATAATTCTTTGATAAAAATGTATAAAGTCACATCAATTTTCGTTAATTACCATATTCTGCTCCATTTACTAGTGTATATAAACTGCAACGAGTGGAAGTTTCGATAATGCTTTAGAAAGGCGAAACATGTCATTCCCATAAAATATAATAAAACTTCTAGAAAACTGACGTTTTCATTCGTATTAATTATTAAAACAGTTGTCTATGCATAGACCTATTTAACATTTTTGGCATTTGTATATAGATCTTACAATTTTATTATTATTTTTATTAGGCGGACCGTAATAAAACACAACTTACATCTCAAGAATCGACCTTGAAACGCAGGTATGAACACTAATATTACGCATCAAAACAAAAATATTTATCGGAACTAATATAAAATTATGGATCGGTATCTCAAAGACATTATTTACGTTATAATAAGCTAACTAAATAACCATCACGGCGTCTCCCCGAAGGGGTAGGCAGAAATAATGGACTGACACATTTTTCTTTCCTGACATATTTCTCTCGCTTCCTCAACATTCATACATCGTGTCATGCACGCGCGTCGATTTCTCTGACTCCTCACATGGCCGACATTCAATATTTGATGTATTTGATCGTGCCACGTTTTCCTCGGTCTTCCTCTATTTCTAGTTCCATTTACATCGTTAACATATAATTTTTTTACCATTCTTTCTTCATTCATTCTTTTCATATTATGTTCGAACTATCTTAATGATCCTTTCATTATTTTGTTCATGACACAATCATTCGCACTGCATTCACTTCTCATATTTTCATTCGACACTCTATCATACACAGAGTATCCAAACATTCGTCTTTACATTACCTTGGACTTATTAACATTCATCATCAGATCATTTCGCATGCATACCTCATACATACAATTCACCAGGACTTGTAGTTCATGCTCGCTGTCTGCAAGTAGGACAGCGTCATCCGCATTCAAGAGACAGCTTACTGACACTCCGCTCATTTTGGCACCTACATCCAACCCTTTCAGCTCTTTCATACACTTGTCCATATATAGATTAAATAACCACGGGGACATTACGCATCCCTGTTTGACACCTTTATTGATATCAAACCAGGCTGTAAGATCTCCATTTACTCTGACACCAGCAGTGCTTTCCCTGTATAATAATAAGCTAATATTCATATTTTAAAGTCAATTTTTATTAATCAATGTAAACCAGTGATTCTTAACGGGGGCGCCAGCGCCCCCTTGTGGGCGTTTTAGTTTTAGAATTTAGGGGGCGCTGCAGGAGTTCCAGTGGGCGTTATGTTGAAATACAAAAATAAGATTACAAAAATCGAAATCGATTACAAAGAGGTGATTTGAAATTGTATTTAAGTAAATTTGAACCTAATATTACGAAATTGACGCAATCACACGAGGCTCAAGGATCTCGTTAAATTTATTTTTTATTAAAAATTTCATATTTCGTATTGAATTGTGTACTTTTTTTATTGAAATAATATTATAATGTTTTGTGTAGGTAATGTTAATATGACAAAAAAGGCAATAAACACATAATGTTTATAAAAATAATCACGTGTTTTATTTTTATTTCTCCTATTTTCTTATTTATAGTAGGAAATCGATTGCATAAAATAAATACGTGGAGAAAAGTGTAAATTTAGAATTTCGCATTTTGTGGAGGGGGGGGGGGGGGGCGCTGGCTAATTTTACCGTGATAAAGGGGGCGATTATTTCAATACGGTTAAGAAACACCAATAGCGAAATTCATCATAATCACCGGTCCCATACGGGACCGTTGTGCATTGAACGACTCAGATCCGCGGTCCTGTACGGGACCACTGGGCGTCTAAAGGTTAATGTTCCTGATATAAAAGATTTTTTTGTTAAACCCTTGTTGCACTGCAAACAAAGTCATTCAGACTTTTACAGCTCAAACAGACGGCGTCCGTGGAGTAGGGGAAACGGCTGCAGGAGGGGAGTTTTATTTCCCGGATTTAGAATTATCTGATTTGAGGTATCGGGTTGGGAAAAACAGACGAATAGGTCCCGCCCGTCATACTGGGGGGTTTTGATGAAAACAACCGCGAATGGGTAGGTACTTGTATTTACAGAATTTCATACGTCTGCTCGGTGTCCCAAGTTTCAAATAACATCGATTTCATAGCATTAAAACCAGTTCAAAATCATATACTAGAAACTGGTTCAAATTCGTATCTAAATATTACGTATTCTTTCACGTAATAAAATGAAATGAAAATTTCTTAATCTTCTTCTCTGTAGCCTCCTTTTCACTGCTGTATGTAAGCTATTTAAAATAGTTTCCATCTTCTTCTCCAACTGGAATAATGTCGCCAGTACCTTTTCAGTATCTTTTCTGGTATCGACCAATGCCTCTATTCATTACTAAGGTCTTCAAATCAATATTTTAGTTGTTATTAATGTAAATAATATATATTATCCAATAATGATTTCTTTAAACGAGCCCTCATCGACACCGAGAAAGGACTGAAAATTACTGGCGTCGTGATAAACAATATAAGATATGCCGACGACACTGTTTTATTAGCTGAAAGTGTCAGTGATCTTCAGGACCTCCTTAATCTTGTTGACGAGTCCGGTGAAAGATTGGGGCTAACAATAAATGTCAGCAAAACCAAATGGATGACATTCGGACGGCTTGACTACAGTGGGTCAGTATTGCATTTGAACAGCCGTAACGTTGAAAGGGTGGAAAAATTTAAATACCTCGGCACCATACTGACACAATCTGACCCAGATGAAGAGACAAAATGCAGAATTGAGGCAGCAAGAGCTACGTTTAATAAAATGAAATCACTTTTCTGCAATGATAACATAAACTTGAAACTCCGCCAGAGAATGATCAAATGCTATGTGTGGTCTGTTTTATTGTATGGATGTGAAACGTTGACCTTAAAAGTCAACTCAATGAACAGACTGGAAACATTTGAAATGTGGCTCTATCGCCGAATGCTTAGAATTCCCTGGACAGACATGGTTACCAATACCGAAGTCCTGAGGTGAGCTAGAGTTGACAGGGAGCTGTTGTCAACTATCAAGGTTCGGAAGATTTCACATCTGGGTCATATACTGCGTGGGGGAAAAAAACACCTTCTCCTACTGATATTGGAGGGGAAAATTAAGGGACGCCGAGAGCCCGGTAGGAGACAGATGTCCTGGCTGTGAAACGTGAGGGAGTGGACCGACATCCGAAAAGTGGAGGAGCTGTTCGGTTGATCAATCTCTATGGTGGTTTGCCCGGGGGTCGTCTACCATGAGGTTAGCCGTGTAATATAATGAAGGGGAGGCTGGATAGATCCATTGTTCCTCACGTGTGTGTTCCCCACCTAACGACATCTCCCTTATCCGTGTATTCCTTGTCCTCTCTTGCAGTGTCTTGCCAGATATATTTCTGAGCGTCTTCATTCCTGAGACTCTGAGCGCGTTTTTTGTAATTGTGGTGTCCACTCGATTCAATATGTCATGATAGGTCGCACACACTGTGCGACCTATCATGACATATGATGAATTTATAAGTACGAATTAACTACGAATATTTTTCATTGTATTATAACAAATTCCGTGACCTTTTTCATCTTTTGTTAAGCTTATTTTAAGTATAATTTGTAATTTGCATGTATGGCGGGACATAGAGGAAAATAGGAGTAGATTAAATGTGGTCTGGATCCCTCTTGATCTATCTAACTTCTAATAACATCTAACTAAGTCCCGCCTGGACGAGGGACGGGCCTAGGGATTGAATGAGCGAAGCTGACGAAAGGCGACGTCCGCCTATAACAGCTTCGGGTAAGCAGTGGGAATCTTCTATGATATGCCTACAAAAGATTAAGACAGACCTAGGTGGAGAACAACAGTACATAAAGGCACGCATGACTTTGAATCACAGTGCAGAGACAACGTCCAAGTACGAGGGACAGCCGATGATGCTATGCTCTTTGTCTATTTTCGCGCGGCATCTATCTGCACATAATTTTCGGTGTTCTACCCTCTGGCATTATTTCTACATGGCCAGCCCACAGTAGGCGTTGAGACTTGCAGAATCTCACTAATGTTTCCTGGGCGAAGTCGAAAAATTATAAGAAAAATATTTTATGTTAACAAATTCAGGAAATAATGTGTGAAACTAACTAACTAACCGTCAGGGTAGGCAGAAAGAATGGACCGCCACAATGTTCTGTCCTGACATACTTCTCTCGATTCCTCTACATTCATACATCTTTATTGCACGCACGTCGATTTCTCCGACTCCTCACGTGAGCGATATTTAATATTTGATTGATTTGATCTGATCTTGCCACGTTTTCCTCGGCCTTCCTCTATTTCTAGCTCCGTTCACGTCGTTTACCTTCTTCACAATTCTGTCTTTTTTTCCTTGTATACAACAGATCGTTTGAACCCAATTACTGTATATTTTTTTATCTATTATATTGATTCTCATGACGTGTGATAGGTAGCTAATCTATCGCCATTTTATTGTCATTTGAATTCTACAGAATTTATAAGGTATCTTTACATGAGGGAGTATGGTAGCTATCCGTGGCTCTATCCCACGTCATTTCTTCTGGGAATGCTCGGAACCAATTATTTACAGCTTCGAAGAGATGGACATCTAATAACCCATTTCTTCAGATTAATTAGGAGATACTTCGAGAACTCGGCCGTACTGGAGGATTGTTTGACCTACCGGCCACCAGAACCAATCTGCCGTGACACCGGTGGGAAGAGCAATTAGTCTGCTGAACGCGGTCTCCTCGGAGATCGACGTCTTTCATGTTAGTGAAAGTACGTTCAGGGGGCAAATACTATTGACTTTAGAAAGTATCTTGTCTTCCTAATGTCGAACCATCTCTAATGCGTTCCTGGTACTTTGTTGTAATATTTTTATGATATTTTACCTGTACTTAATAGATGCCTTAAACATTTTCCTGTTTGTAATGTCTATTAATTTAATAAACTGATTTGATTGATTTGATTGAAGACATGCGTGCGACCTATCATGACGTACGCTGTAGAGACGCGGGCCGACACTGTGCGAACCAAAGGACTACTAAGAACATCGGAGATGAAGGTCCTAAGATCAATTACTGGAAAAACTCTCCGAGATCGTGTCCGCAACGTAGATATAAGAAGAACTTGCGAAATAGAGGATATCGTTCAGTGGAGTAGATCCAGAAGAAGATACTGGAGGGACCATTTAGCCCGAATGGATGGTGACAGACTTGCATATACAGCCACTTATGAAATCCCCTCCGGACACCGCCCACCTGGAAGACCGCCTAAAAGATGGAAGGACAGCTGGATCTCATTGATCCGACGAAACATGAATTCTGTGTTACAGATCGTCATATCTATCAAAAGAAGAAGAAGTGAATTCTACGCCAGACCAAAGACAGTGTGACAATCACACTGCCATCGCCGGGAATCGAACCCGGGACTTTCGGTATGAAGTCAGAGCTCGTACCACTTGCCACGAAGATCGGTCTTCACTCATTCTTTCCATGTGTCCAAATTTGTATTATAATAATGCTACGAGTACATAATTAAGAGTATTAAAAATCGCACTTTTTTCCGAGTTGGTTGCAAGTTTATTGCTTAAAAAGCTCCGAATGGAAATTGTAAAAGCACTCTTAGTGCGATCGATATCGAACGTAAACATGAAACGATAAACTCGTTTAAGCATTCGGTTCCAATTTTAAATTCGACGTATATTTCTCCGAGTTTAGCATGCTCTCAGGTTGCGGTCGTGAAGTGCAGTGTTTAAAGGCATTAATACTGCATTAGGAACTGCACCGTGCACCCAGAGGTAAGAAGGACTCCATTACCTAATGTGCCCGGGCTGGCGCACACGTGGAATTTTTAACTTGGTCCAAACGCCGCGCCACGACGATATACACACATGCTAAGTGTCTGGCCGCTTTGCTATTCCCAAGGAACATGATATTCCATTTTACATTTTACATTTTTGACTAGAAGTGAACTAGTAAAAAGGAAAAATATTTTTCTATGATATTTTACTTATCAAATCGGCACGCCGTTTCCTCGCAAGGGTAGGCAGAGAGACCGCCTCATTATTCAAATCAAATGTTAAAAATATGTTCTGCTTAATGCTTAATAAACATAAATCTCCATAGATGGCGTTAGTATGTAGATTACATATAGAGTAATCTTAAAAAGATTAACATATGTAATCAAAATCTTCATAGATGGCACATTGAAACTGACATGTGAAATTTGACATAGGACTTTAACATATATACAACTTCCAAAAATTTGTCATACATGGTCATAAAGAAAGGTGGAACGGGGAATGTTGTCATTACATAAAGTGTGCGCTTAACCCAACCAATGACAGGTCATAAGTCCTGTAAACACCTTGATTAACCATATTCAGTTTCCAATTTGCATCTTCGTCTCTATTAAGATACAATCAAATCAAATCAGTTTACTTCATCAATAGACATTGCAAAATTAAGGTAATGCATCTATTAGAACAGGAAAAATAATATATTGTATATAGTATACTACCAGAAACGCATGAGAGATGGTTCCACATTAGGAAGACAAGATATTCTTGAAAATCAAGGGTACAGGCGGCCCTCAACTTTCGAACGTTCGACTTTCGCACTATTCGCTATTTGGCACATTTTTCGACCGTCGTTTTTTGTTCGATAAACGATCGCTCACGTGTGACTCACGTGCATTCGCTCTCATCTCCAATGATAAATGAAGTAATATACTTAGGAAATTGAAAATAACTTTGTTAAATCCACAAAATATTAAAATGTAAAAGTTTATTGAAGTTGGCCAAGGTTGTTTTGTGTGTAAAAGTTTGTGAGTAAAAATTGCTTTGTGTGTAAAACACAAAACAACCTTGGCCAACTCCATTTAAATTCTGAACAAAAAACAGATATTTGGCAAAAAAGTGGTGTATATAAAATTAAATGTAAGGATTGTGAGGCTTTTTGCATAGGCAAAACGGGACGAACATTTAAATTACGTATCAACGAACACAGACATACTATTTTTTCGGAGATGGCTAACCATTTTACTGATTTTGACCATAGTTTCGGTAAAAATGACACAATATTTCTACACACAGTTAACAAAAGAAATAAATTAAACAAACTTAAAAATTTAGAAATCCTCAAGTCGGTAAAATTGGGTGAAAACATAATTAATAATCAGATTCCTCCTTTTACTCCTTTCTCCTTAAATACTTTGTCTACATTTAATCTCCCAAGCTCCCATTCTAAATCAAATACAAATTAATCATTTATTAATTAATAATTAAATAAAACGATGTTTTTTAACTACTTCCACTTTTGTCTTTATTTAGACAGCGACCGGTTTCGCCAGGCAGCAGACTGTCGATGCCAGCGAGCCTGGCGAAAACGGGCGCTGTCTAAATAAAGGCAAAAGTGGAAGTAGTTAAAAAATATCGTTTTATTTAATTATTATTTAAAATGAACTTCCATCAAGAGATTTCAGTAAAATCATTTCATTTATTAATTTATATATAAATTATGTCTTTTCAAATGTACGAGTATGTTTATTCTAATTTACAATTTTATATTTTTTATATTATAATCATGTATTATTATTTTTTAATATTATTTATTAGCTCTTACTGATAAAAAATAATTATAAGAACAAAATTATTTTTTTAACAGTAAGAACTAATAAATAATATTGAATAATAATAATACATGATTATAATATAAAAAATATATATATATACAAAATTGTAATTTAGAAAAAAACGTGCATTTGATTTAGAATGGGATCTTGGGAGATTAAATGTAGACAAAGTATTTAAGGAGAAAGGAGTAAAAGGAGGAATCCGATTATTAATTATGTTTTCACCTAATTTCACCGACTTGAGGATTTCTAGATTTCCAAGTTTGATTAATTTATTGCTATTGTTAACTGTGTGTAGAAATTTTGTGTCATTTTTATCGAAACTATGGTCAAATTCAATACAATTATTGTATCGAATTTTAAATGCGTTTTTTTCGTTAGTCTTTCTTTGTTTAGTTTTTATTATATTTTTACACCTGAAGATGGAGGAATCCTCCGAAACATGTCGTGTATTGTATTTTTTAAATATTTTTTGGATTAAACTAAGTTATTATCAATTTTATTATTTATGATTTAATGTAAACATTCTTGACCATTCATTCTTCATCCGCGTGTTATACATTTCGATAAATATATATTTAGATGAAATATGGAAGGGGAGGCGTTGGAAAATGTATTTCCAGTAAGTGGTGGGGGATGGTACAGAAAAGGTTGGGAACCTGTGGTCTAGGGCAAAGAATACGTGGGCCCGTATTATATTATGAGATAAAAGTTATTAGATCATCAAATGATTTGACTGAAATCTCTTGATGGAAGTTCACTTTAAATAATAATTAAATTAAAAGATGTTTTTTTTAACTTCTTCCATTTTTGCCTTTATTTCGACAGCGACCGATTTCGCCGGCATCTACAAACTGGTCGAAGTGTCGATAGAGGGACAAAAGTGAATACAGTTTTAAAAAATGTTTTATTTAATTATTATATAATATGAAATAAATTTTAATTAAGCTATGTATGTCATTATATTAAAATCAAGTCCAATGGTGTTTCAGTAAAATTAATGTCCAACTCTTCTTCATTGTTTTAAAATTTACCAAAATACAAAATTTAATTTATTTCAGAGCGTTCAAACATAGAATATTTTTTTTATAATTATTATTATAATTAAGGTTACATTAATTGTATATGTCTTCTTCTCTGGTTTCAATCCTGGGATTGGTTTGCAGCAATTTCCTCCATTATTCTCTTCCATTTTTCCCTGTCTTGTGCGGCTCTTTTGAGATCTGCATATGATGAGCAGCGTACGTCCACCAACAGGTCCTCCAGGTACTCTCGGCGTGGGCGTCCCCTAGAGTTTGTCCCCTCGATCATACCCTCCATTGTGGCATGCAAGAGACCTTCTTGACGTATTACATGGCCGATCCATCTTGCACGCCTTTCGGACAAGGTCCCGAGCAGGTGCCTTCCTCCTTCGATTCCTTGAAGAACTTCCTCATTCGTGATGTGGTCTCTCCAGGAAATTCCTAATAGTCTTCTATAGGACCACATCTCAAAAGCCTCCAGTCTCCGCTTATCTCTTTCGGATAGGCACCATGTCTCAGCCGTACATCAAGATACTCCATACATAGGTCTTGATGAGGAGTATTCTCAGTTTTAGGTCTATATTATTTGATTCTATTATTTTCGACCTTTTATTAAATGCAAGCCTAGCCTGATGTATACGGCTGTCGACCTCGCTCTTAGACCGACCGTCCCATGTTATTTTGCTGCCGAGGTAGACAAACTCCTTGGTGTTCTTTAGTGGAACTCCTGACATCACTACTCTCATCTGATGTTGCGTTCGGCCTACAGTCAGCAGGTTTGTTTTGTCCTTATTTATCTTCATGTTGTAGCTATCTTGAAGAATGGCTTGCAAAGTATCTAAGGCCTCCTGCAGTTCCTCCTCACTTTCAGCAACCATAGCAATATCGTCAGCAACTCGTCAGCAACTAACTAACTAACCATCACGCCGTCTCCGAAGGGCAGACAGAAAGAATAGACCGCCACACTGTTCTTACCTGATATTCTTCTCTCGCTTCCTCAACAATCATTCATGTCATGCACGCACGTCGATTTCTCCGACTCTTCACGTGGCCGACTGTGAAGAGTATCTGAATTATTTGATCGTCCCAAGGTCTTTCGATATTTCTAGTTCAATGTACATCGTAAACATATACTTTTTATCAAAAAAGTCATATATTGACATGTGACATGTAAGATGTAAATATCATTGTATTTATACTACTTACTTTACTTAGACAGCCGTTGTCGTCCACTGCTGGACATAGGCCTCCCCCATACTTCTCCATGTATCCCTATATTGTGCCTTTTGCATCCAATCGCCAGCAATTCTTCTAATATCATCGGACCATCGTGTGGGGGGTTTGTTTCGTTTGTCTTCGCGGAGTCTCCACTCCACCCTCTTCTGGTCCATCTATCGTCTGCCGATCTGGCAACATGTCCCGCAAATGACCATCTAAGCTTAGCTACCCTTGCGACGACATCTGTTACTCCCGACCTTCTACGTATTTCAGTATTTCTTATCCGGTCTGAGAGTCTTACGTGTAGCATGGCATTTCGTGTTTCCTCTGTGCTACACGGAGTCTCCTTATGGTCGACTTGGTGAGGGTTAGCGTTTCTGCTCCATATGTCAGTTCTGGAAGTACGCATTGATCATACGTTTTGCGTTTCAGACACTGGGGAATCTCATTGTATTTAAAAAATAATTATTATCAAGGTGAAACAATTCTTATATATTCGGCTTCACTCTGTGTTGTGGATTCATATTTGAATAAATATAATTACACTTAGTATTACAACACTTTATTTCACTTAACACAGACATGTTTCGGTTATAATATAACCTTAATAGTGTATACAATTTTAACGTTAAAATTAGGTTAAAATTGTGTACATTGATAAAGCTTATATAATACTCGTATGATAACCGAAACATGTCTGTGTTAAGTGAAATAGAGTGTTGTAATACCAAATGTAAATATATTTATTCAAAGGCCAAACATGTAGCTAAGATGGCAGTGCACAATGGTGTTCTTGTGCCGACCCTTATATATGGAATCGAACCCGGAACCTTTGGTATGGCAGTCAGAGCTCTTACCACTCTGCCACGAAGGTCGGTCACGTGAGGAGTCGGAGAAATCGACGTGCGTGCATGACAAGATGTATGAATGTAGAGGAATCGAGAGAAGTATGTCAGGACAGAACAGTGTGGCGTTCCATTCTTTCTGCCTATCCCTCCGAGGAGACGGCGGGATGGTGAGTTAGTTTTAGCTAACTAACTAACCATCACGCCATTTCCCCGGAGGGGTAGGCAGAGCACACTGCCCTGTCCTGGCATACCTCTCGTGTTTCCTCTACATTCATACATCGTACCATACACGCACGTCGATTATTCCGACTTCGAATGTGGCCGCCTTTTAGTAATTGATTAATTTGTTCATGCCATGTTTTCCTCGGTCGTCCTCGGCTTCTTTTCCCACTCACGCTGCTTGTGTACAACTTTTTAACCATTCTACTCTCAACCATTCGTTCCATATGTCCGTTTTAGCGAAACATGTAATTCATTTAAAATATAATAAAACTTATATCTATAAAACAAACGTATTCATTTGTATTTATTATTAAAGACTAGATCTTAAAATACGTTACGTAATTTAAAAAATGGAAGAGTGTCAGGAAGTTCGCTATAATTATGACTCCTACCCAAGCTTAAAAGCGTTTCAAACTCACCTTAAAAGAAACCCCGTCTCAAACCAATTACAGGGACCATATCGTATCATATTTACTCCTTCTGCCCATTAAATACATGAATGGGGGTAGTATATTTCCTCCCCCAGCTCCAACCCCCGTGGGGGCAGTTTAAAACACTTACTTTATGCTCGGAAGGGAAACGAAGGGTGAGAAGAGGAGACATTGGGAGTGGGAGAGACATATAGAAACCCATTATGGTGAATATAAGATGCAGACGATCTTCTAAATAGTTTTCACTGGAAAAGTACCTACCTTAAAAGCTTACCTTGTTTGTTTTATTTTTATATCTAGCAACACCGAAATGGTAGTGAGTTTTTTAGAATGTTTTTTAAATAATTTTTACTCTTTCACATGTCCTGTCTTCTTCTTCTTCTTCGTGTAATAGGGGAACTAGTTTTATTTTAAGAGTCCATTGTTTTGGCCGAAACACTATGATACTTCAACGTTATTACTGTTCAAATTTAAAACACTGTCATAATATCACAATTTCTTTTTATTCACTGAGTGTCACGACAGCTGTTTCGCCAACCGATGTTGGCATCATCAAGTGTTACAATAAACTTTATTGTAACACCTGATGATGCCAACATTGATTGGCGAAACAGCTGACGCGACACTCTCAGTGAATAAAAAGAAATTGTGATATTATAACAGTGTTTTAAATTTTCACAGTAACTAGTTTTTTTAATAGGATAATAGTCTAATTTTTACCATTCTTTTGCCATTGTGGTGGAAGGTTTAGCTGACTTTGTATCGTTTCCAGGGGCGCCGAATTTTATGGTTATAGTAACAGCACACGTGGAGTCATCTTTCTTGCCTCTTGCCTGTCTGCTAAGTCTGCTACCTTTAATGGGAACAACGCTGAGAATTAGATTAATTTGATAGTGACATATTTTGATTTTAAACCTATTCTTTAATCTATGCACCTTTCAAAACCATATTCTATAATAATTTGAAATTCAAAAAAATTTATAAATAATGTTCCAATTAATATGAACATGTCAATTTTCTCTTATCTTTATTTTATAATAACATTAATATTAACTGTTGCAATGAACTGAAAAATAATATTTTTAATAAATAACTTCATGTAAAATATTCTTTAAACATTTTTTTTATTGTATACGACAGGTCTTTAGAACCCAATTACTAAAAATAACACAGACATACATGTTAAAATAAAACACATATATCAGCAATTGTGGTATGTACCTATATGATCCTTAAAGGACGCATAGGTCATTTGGAGAATGTCCACATCGACTGACACCTCATTCAAGAGCACCATACCCCGGGTCATTGTATGCTGCGCCAAGACATTGGTTCTGCTATGCGGTATGCACAACAGATCGTGTCTTCTAGCGTGAGCATACCTGTCCGGTGCATTGAGGCCATAACACTCTAAGAGGTATGGGCTATCAATGAGGTTACGGAGTATTTTAAATCCTAAGATCATCAATGTACCTTTTCTTCTTGATTCGAGACTGTTTTTTACTTTTTCCTTGATAGGATTAATTGCTACATTTTTCAATTAGATTCCATCAGTGAATTTTCTTTAAATATTATACATTACGAGCATATTTATAGTTAAAGGCATCTATTAAAGAACAGGTTCGATTGAGAGATGATTTGACTTTAATAAAACATACTCTCTAAAGTCAAGAGTATTTGACGTCTGAACGACTTAATAATAACATAATCAAATGTGTATTAGCAAGATAAAACATGTCACTCTCATAATTAATATTATTACTTCTAGAAAACCGACGTTTTAATCAATTTAAAATGTTTAATACCTAATTTTAAGTCATTATCTAATATTGATGTAAACGTACGTATTTTAGGAGTTTCACGGGTGTTTTCTCTGTCAAAATTGATCATATTTGTAAAGAATTTTATAATATTTTTAAAATCTTTATAATACCAATAAGGAAGGACCGAGTTGTCCGAAACATGTCTGATATATAATTTTAATTTTTTTTAAAGTTAGTGTTGTATACAAAGTATATAAAAAAGAAAAAGAAAAATATGAAACATCTACAACACAAAGTATGGCGAACATAGAAGAAATTTTATAATATTTTAAAAAACTAACTAACTAACTTACCATCACGCCGACTCCACGGAGGGGTAGGCAGAAAGAATGGAGCGCCACACTGTTCTGTCCTGACATACTTCTCTCGATTCCTCTACATTCATACATCTTGTCATGCACGCACGTCGATTTCTCCGACTCCTCACGTGACCAACATTCAATATTTGATTAATTTGATCGTGCCACGTTTCCTCGGCCTTCCTCTATTTCTAGCTCCGTTCACGCCGTTTACATGATATTTTAAATATTTATATAATATCACTGATGAAGGGCTGGTTAGTCCGAAACATGTTTGATATTTAATATTTATTTTTTAAGTGTTGTATGCAAAGTACATAAGAAAGAAACATACATTTAATTTGTTTTTTACAAAAAATATTTTAAATACATACGTCTCTCTAGTGTAACCAAAGTTTTGTTATCATGTTTTGAAATTGTGTGGGGCATAAACAATCGGATTTCGTATTGAGCATTTAAAAATATAAGGGTTAACACCCTTGAGGTTATAAATAATGGGTGAATGAATGTCTGGTGAAGTACTGCGGCGGTCAGACCAGACGAGAAAGAATTTTCTAGAAGGTAATAAAATGTGGCCATCGGAACACGAGTAGTTACTCCAAGTACCATGCACTGCATAAGAGAGTTCGCTAGATTCCCACATGCATGATTTTACAAGCAGCCAGAAATATGGCTTTCCATCTAATGCAAGTATAAAAAATTCTCCAGTTCAAATTAATCTGCTGCAAGTTTTCTCTGGAAAACAAAAGTGATATATTTATTGTTTCTTGAACAATGATGTAAAATTTTTTCTATATTCGCCATCACTTTGTGTTATGGATTTATATTTGAATAAATATAATTATACTTTGTATTAAAAAACTTTTTATTTTCACTGAACTCAGACATGTTTTGGTTAAGGTAGGTACAGGTAACCTTTATCAACTAACTAACTAACTAACCATCACGGCATTTCCCCGGAGAGGTAGGCAGAGAGGATGGATCGCCACAATGCTCTGTCCTGGGATACCTCTCGGGTTTCCTCTACATTCATACATCGTATCATGCACGCACGTTGATTATTCCGACTTCGAATGTGACCGCCTTTTAGTAATAGATTAATTTGATCATGCCATGTTTCCCTCGGTCGTTCTCGGCTTCTTTTTCCACTCACGTTGCTTGTGTACAACTTTTTAACCATTCTACTCTCATCCATTCGTTCCATATGTCCAAACCATCTCAGGGATCCTTTTTTAATTTTATCCATGATGCAGTCATCTGCCTTACATTTCTTTCTTATTTCATCGTTCGGTATTCTATTATACAACGTTTTCCCGCACATTCTTCTTAGTGATCTCATTTCTACGACGTTTATCCTGCTTTCATCCTTCTTTTGCCAGCTCCAAGCTTTACTTCCATACATAAGGGTTGGCACTATAACTCCATTGTGTACTGCCATATTTGCTTCTGTGGATATATTTATATTTGCAGTAATGACTTTGAGTGCGCCATTTATTTTATTCATAAGTTTTTTCCTATCAACTCGGTCATACGCTTTCTGCAGATCCACAAACGCACAGAAAAGTTTTCGGTCCTTGGCCAAAATCTTCTCTGTTAGACTGATACAATTTTAACAATCAAATAAAACAGAGCAGTTCATGTTGGAGTTGAGTTAAGTAACTAATTATTTTAATTAAAAGAACGGTTAGCTACTACTATTTAGAGGAGAAAATATTAAAGGTGGAAAAAATAATAATAATAATCATAATAATAAAAAACAGTAATTTGAAGGAACAATTACACATAATATAGAGTCAACAACGATGAAACATAATAAATTAATGACGATAAACAATAAAGGAAGTAGATTACATTAATAAGAAAGGTGACAAAAGTTGAAGGTAGTATTATTATTTTTTTTGCTGGATTGCATATAGGAAAAGTTTTTAATGTACTATATACTAATGGTTTTTAATGTACTATATACTAACGCGTAAAATGAAAATACAATTGTGATATTATACATAAAACAAAGTTTTTTAATTTAACAGTTTATAATGTTTAAGTATCGTGTGTTTCGCCCAAAACAATGGACTATTTAATTAATATATCAGTCAGACGGGGCAGGCGGAATATTACATTTAAAAAAGTATGTGTATGCAGCCTGAACCAACGAAAACAGGGGTGACACAATAAATCCAACATTAACACTCTTTTTATTACGGCAATAACAATGATTCTTTCACATTTACGCAATAGAATAAGAAATGTGGTCACGCAATGTTACAATTTCAAATAATACATATCTATTTAATATCACTGAAAAAAATAATCAAATAATGTACGTATGAATCTTCGGCTTTGTCTTATTAAATTGTAAGCATCAAGACATAAAGATGTTTCGATATTTTCAATGACATGTTATCCCTGTCTAAGGCACTTTTTAAATGTCTGTTTATTAATGAAAATATGGCCACATTCAAGTTCAAGTCGGAAAAATCGACGAGCATGCATGTTAACATGTATGAACGTAGAGGAATCTCGAGAGATATGTCAGGACGAAGCAGTATAGCGGTATATCCTTTCGAGAAAACGGCTAAATGGTTAGTTAGTTACCAAAGAGTATTATTATATTTACCATAGAAAACGCTGCATAACCAAATCAATTAAATATTAAATGCGAGAAGTCGGAGAAATCGACGTGCGTGCATAACACGATGTATGATTGTTGCGGTTTAAAGATCTGAAATAAATTATTTCAGAATACAAACCACAAATAATATCTTAAATAAGTTAGTGCGAATGAAGTGCCTACCTAATTGGAGTTTCGTTGGAATATTAATACTGTGCAGAGTTAAATGATATACAATAAAATAAATAAAGTTAACGGAAAGCGCGGAAAATCCTTCCGGCCGTAATTGCGTACGTGATCCGAATGTATTAATTATCCCCCTGCAAGCATGCGACATCTGTTGGAGGGAATTACATCACAATAAACACTTCACCGAATTGAGACTAACACTTTAGGGACGGGTCGATTATATTATACTAATTTACTCGTATTTATAACTAATTAACTAACTTACTTACCAACCTTCATGCCGTTTCACAGAAGGGGTAGGCAGAAAGAATGGACGTTCACATTGTTGTTTCCTGACATACTTCTCCCTTTTCCCAAATAATCATTCATGCTGAAATACAGACACGTTGATTTCTTCAACTCCTCATGCGACCAACATTTAGGATCATTAAGATAATTTGGACACATGGAAAACATTTTTTTTTTAAAAAGACTAACATCGATGATATTAGAATTTATTTTACAATCTTCAATGTGAGCAAGAAACAGCTCATTATTATGAAGAAGGAATCTGGTCGTGTCCAGGCTCGAACCCATGTCCCCTGGATCAGGAGCCAAGAGTTCTATCCCCTAGACCAGTGTTCCGCAAAGTTTTCTCACCTACGGCACACCTAAGTTCTTTCTAGCATTCAGCACACCAAAAGCTAAAATTCGGTCTGGAATTACGCGTCGATTAGCTCGGGAGACATTGGTGACCTTTTTTTTGTAGAAATCGAATCGACGGTTTTTTTTTTGCCTTCCGAAAGATCGAACGTCGGATTTTTGCGAATTCTACTGGTTGGAAATCGCTGATGAGCTAATAGAAAATGGAGGTCGCTAGCAACTTCCGACCAGCAAAGCTGAATGGCCTAAAAAAACAATAAAAAAGGTCACCAACGTCTCTTGAGCTGTTATACGAAAGAATCGACTATTTCGCAATTCACGAGTTCCGACTATAATATTTTTTTTTCTTTATGTATTTGACCACGGCACACCTGCATCCGGCTCACGGCACACCAGTGTGCCGCGGCATACCGTTTGCGGAACACTGCCCTAGACCACCACCCGAATAAAACCGACGTAAAAGAAAGTAGAAATAGAGATAGAACGAAGAAAACGTAGCGTGACCAAATCATACTCTTGATAGAAGTTCATTTTATGTTATGAAAATAAAAATAAAAATTGATACAAAATTTCTTTATTATTAAATATTTAGTTTGCTTCCACTTGTGTTGAATGTCGACCGATTTCGGCAGCTAGCTGCCATCTTCTGGTATAATTTACTTACATTTTAGCATAATTAAAGAATACATCTAATATGATAGATTTTTAAGCAATTGTTATGAACTCTACAATTAAGACCTTCGTGGCAGAGTTGTAAGAGCTCTGAATTTCTTATTGAAGGTCCCGGGTTCGATTTTCGGCGATGGCAGTATGATTGTCACGCTGTCTTTGGTCTGGTGTAGAATTCACGTGACAATAAAATGGCGATAGATTGGCTACCTATCACATGTCACGAGAATCAATATAATAGCTAAAAAATAAATAGTATACAGTAATTGGGTTCAAACGACCTGTTGTATACATTAAAAAAAATACATAATTACTTTAATTTGTTTCTTTAAGTATAATATAATGGTTTGATTGTAAAATAATTCCCACTGTTCAAACAACTGGA
Organism: Lepidostoma basale; assembly: GCA_022606425.2. Lineage (NCBI taxonomy): Eukaryota > Metazoa > Arthropoda > Insecta > Trichoptera > Lepidostomatidae > Lepidostoma > Lepidostoma basale. Next base: position 309,103 of record JAHDVF020000614.1, on the reverse strand, counting down.
GTTAGTGGTAAGTTGTTATAATGCCAACATACTGGTTGGCGAAATAACTGTCGCGACAATTTCGTAGAAATTAATAAATAAATTATGATATTTTAACAGTGCTTCAAAATTAAAACAGTTAATAAATAATATTAAAAGAAAATCTATTTTAGGTAGGTACCATGATCCTCTCGTTTTAAACTAAAAAATATATTTTTTAAATAGTATAAAATCTTTGGAAAATTGAACTTGTGTCTCTCCCGTCCCGAAAGTGTTAAGCAAAATAATCTCCATACAAATTCAGTAAGCGTTTGCCGAAGGAATCAAACGGATTTACTTAAAGGATATGTAAATATGGCGTTTTATGATCTTCGCAAACGTTTTTAATAAAGGCAAATTATTCGCTCCGTTTGGAACAGAAAATAATTTTACAAATTTAAGGGTTCTTGCTCTAGTAAATTGCATACTTAAGTACCTACGTGATTTCTAGTTCTAATTAATACCAACTGTAATCGTAACATTCTAAAATCCTTTAATTTTAAATTTGAATTTCACATTCTTAACATCAAATTCTTTTATAATTTTATTTTCTGAAGAATTCTATTAGATAAAGCCTTATCGATGCGAAACAAGTCATTACCATAAAATAATTTTATACTTCTAGAAAACAAACGTTTTCTTTCGTATTAATTATAATAGATCTATTTTTTTCAATTAATGAAAGGAAGGCCGAGAAAAACGTGGCACGATCATATCAATCAAATATTAAATGTAGGGCACGAGAAGAATCGGACGAATCGACGAGCGTGCATGACACGATGTATAAATGTTAACGAAGCCAAAGAAGTATGTTATGAAAGAAGATTGTATTCTGCCCACTTATTCGCGGAGACGTAGACGGCACGATGATTAGTTAGTCAGAAATATGAATTAAAACGTCTGTTTTTAAGTTAATATAATATATAAAATATATTAAAAACTAACTAACTAACCATCACGCCATTTCCCCGGAGGGGTAGGCAGAGAGAATGGATCGCCACAATGCTCTGTCCTGGCATACCTCTCGGGCTTCCTCTACATTCATACATCGTACCATGTCGCCTTTTAGTAATTGATTAATTTGATCATGCCATGTTTTCCTTGGTCGTCCTCGGCTTCTTTTTCCACTCACGCTGCTTGTGTACAACTATTTAACCATTCTACTCTTATCCATTCGTTCCATATGTCCAAACCATCTCAGGGATCCTTTTTTAACTTTATCCATGATGCAGTCATCTGCCTTACATTTCTTTCTTATTTCATCTTTCGGTATTCTATCATACAACGTTTTCCCGCACATTCTTCTTAGTGATCTCATTTTCAACGGCGTTTATCCTGCTTTCTTTCTTCTTTTGCCAGCTCCAAGCTTCACTTCCATACATGAGGGTTGGCAATAGAACTCCATTGTGTACTGCCATTTTTGCTTCTGCGGATATATTTCTATTTGCAAAATATATTATAGGAGTATAAATCGGTCATACTCTGAGACGGGACCCAGCCTGCATCGCTCAGGGCGCACTAGACGCACTGGTCCTCTATGGGGGGAAAGAGGAAGCGAGGCGGACCTAGAACCACCCGGAGAAAAGTCCTGCAGGACGAGGTTAAAACAGCACGCCAAACTTGGGATGATGTTAGGCATCAGACATGCGATAGAGTCGGATGGAGAAGGTTCCTTGAGGCCACATGCACCACGGAGGTGTGACAGGACAAGAAGAAGATATAAATTCAATATTTGGGATACAGGTTCGTTTTTAGTCTTATTAACTTTATAGTGTACAGTTTCACATCATTGTTAAAGAAACAATAAATTATTGTTAAAATTTAAAACACTGTTATAATATCACAATTTCTTTTTATTTGCTGAGAGTGTCGCGACAGCTGTTTCGCAAATCAATGTTGGCATCATCAGATGTTACAATAAACTTGTAGTTCAGTTTATTGTAACATCTGATGATCCCAACATCAGTTGGCGAACAGCTGCGCGACACTCGGTGAATAAAAAGAAATTGTGATACAAAGGTTGCTTTTTAAGTTTTTACAATCGAACAATAGATGGCGTTAGTGAGTTTGGGATCACTGTATTTGTGAACATTGACGTTTGTTATTACGAAACCAGTGGCAAATTAGTAATTGACCGATTAAGTTGTTGATAGTGATCGTTTAAATTAAGCAAGTTTGTGCGAAAATGGATATCACTCGTGAAGGTTTGCGTTGGAAGATTTTTTATGATTTGTAAAAAGGCATTACTCGACAACAATGCATAAAATCGCTTCGTGCAACTTTTGGTAATGAAGCACCATCAGAGAAGACTGTTTACAATTGGTTTCTAGAATTTCTTCATGGTCTCTGTTTCACTTTTTGTAAAAACTAAAAAGGCAACCCTCGTATTATAACAGTGTTTTAAATTGTAACAGTAATAATTTATTTATTTATTTGACATAAACGCCACAAGGGCTTTTACAAAAAAAATAACAAGTAGAGTAATGATGGATACAGTGAGTTAATACATATATACACCGTGAATAAACATAAGATGACAACATACAAATTGGAGAATGGCATACTAAATTACAAAAAGTACAAATACAAAATACAATAATACCAAATATACAGAAATACAAACCATGTAATAAAAAATAAGATAAAAATAAAAGCACACACTTAAATACAGAAAAAAAACACAAAATGTTCAAGGAATACAAACAAAAAGATGACTATTAATACTAATAAAGCCTAAGATTCTATGTGAATTGGAAAAGAGCAAGGAGCTGTTTTTTTTAAATAGGAAGACTATTGCAGGACATATCCAACGAACGTCCATACATGTTGCCAAGTCTGTGTATTGGAGGTATTGTGGAATACATTCTGAGGTTAGTGTGACAGTTTTCAACCAAGAAAGTGTCAGTTTGCCGAGTTCCTCACAGAGGCACCCGTATAAATATAAGGCTTACAAGTTCAGGACAATCAACCAATGAGTTAAAAAAATTTAACAAAAACAAGAGGTCGAATACCGTTCTCCTGTCAGATAATCGCAGAAGTCGCATTTCTGTTCGTAAGAGAGCATAATCTTTTTGCTCCCTGGGAATATTTATAATGTTGAAGTACCATAGTGTTTCGGCCTAAACAATGGACTATTAAATTAAAACAATAAATATTTGTTTAAATCTTTAAATATTACAATATACTCGTACAATTCTAAATGGACTTGCCCGGCGAGGTAACAGGTAAGTTTACTATGTAATATATGTAGAAACACATGAAAAATCACAAAAATATACAGTGTCGCATTCAATCTCGATACACCCCTAACTGTAAATCCTTAAATCCTCTAATAAACATCCCCCGTTCACCCTTTCAGTGCCGCGCCAGCGTTAACTGTTGACAAATATATGTGGTGCCTTAGGGGATGTATATCCCATCCACACCCCCTGGGCCTTGGGCCTAAATTAAAGCTGATGTCTTTATGTGTTTGTTTGCTGGTTTACGAGTGACAGTGATTTGCTCAGATGGGCTTCGCAGTATCACTGTAACAATACTACGCGCAATGTCGCCATCTTACAACCAAATGTATTATATACTGGTATTTATTACTCACTTCCTATGGGCATACCTCTTGAAGAGTTTGAGCCTCCTTGATGTTATTCCAAGCTCCTCGAACCTGCACCTTTTTCTCCACCCGTTTTGCCCAATCTATACAGATCACCTAGAAGATTATCCATTAAGGGATAACAACAACAACAACAACAACAACAACAAACCATCACGCCGTTTCTCTGCTGGGGAAGGTAGTGAGATAGAAGGTTCCCACCGCCACCCGAGACTGTTATAGGACGCAGCGACGCCTTTTCGTCAGTCTCTCTGCACTGCCTAGGCCTGATCCCGTCCATCCGGGACTTGCGTTACGTTAATTTCCTTGTCATCAAGTTAAGGATGACAGGCCAACATTTAATCTCATATTTTAACCTTCTATCTCCCGCCCCAACTCCGAAACCTTTCTTACAAATTCAGTCAATACAATAATCTTAGCCTAGACACAAATAGATATACAACAAGAAGGACATTTACAAAAAAGAAAAACAGTGAGGTAGTGAGAATAGACCGCCATACTACTCTATCCTGACCTCTCTAGCTTCCTCCATAATATCACAATTTATTTTTATTCACTGAGAGTGTCGCGTCAGCTGTCTCGCCAACCGATGTTGGCATCATCAGGTGTTACAAAAAAGTTTTTTTACAACATCGGTTGGCAAAACAGCTGTCGCGACACTCTCAGTAAATAAAAATAAATTGTGATATTATAATAGTGTTATAAATTTTAACAGTAAAAAATAATGTTATAATTTTAAATTTCATGGTAGAAGTTCATTTTAAATATTGATAAATAAATTTAGAAAGGGTAACTAAAATGGTTTGGACATATGGAACTAGTGGATTAGATAATAATGGTTAAAAATATGTATACAATCAGTGTAAATGAAAAAAGAAAGCGAGGACAGCCTAGGAATACTCGTACATGGCGTGGCGAATTAATCAATTACTTAAAGGCAACCACATTCGATGCCGGAAAAATCGACAAGCGTGCGTGTTACATTTTACGAATATAGAAGAAAAACGAGTGGTTATAGTCTGACAGTCCATCCTCTCTGCCTACCCCTTCGGGAAAACGGCGTGATGGTAGTTAGTTACTTTTTTTTAATTATAAAAGATAATCTTATAATTTCACTGAAATCCTGTAATGAATTTCTTCTATGTACGCCATAATTTGTGTTGTAATGATGCTTTATTTCTCTTTTTCTTTTTTATGTACTTTGTATACGAGTATACAACACTTATATTAAAAAAAACAAAATTACATAGACATGTTTCGGACAACCAGTCCTTCTTCAGTGATACATATTAAAAAGATACATTTTAAAAATATTATAAAATTGTTTATATGATCTGACAGATGTTATAAAGATTTATTTTGGAAAGTAATGAAGTTCATTTGAATTAATAATTAAATAAAACGTAAATCATTACAAACAAAATCGTCCGTTTTTCTAAAAGTTTTATTATTTTTTATGTGAATGACATGTTTCACTTGTTTTACGCATTATCAAATGTCATATCAACTAAAGATGTCATTCTCATAAACTATAATATTTAAACAAATTCTAGAAAAACGATTTCATTCGGATTAATTATTAAATATGTAGTATTGTATTTTACATTATTGTTCAAAAAACAATAAATAAATATAACGATATTTTTTAATAACTACTTTCACTTTTGTCTTTATTTCGTCTGTTTCTCCAGACAGGTTGGCATCGACAGACTGGACCAGTCTGTCAAATAATAAACACTATGCGTAAACAGCGCGTTGCTGGGTTAAAAAAAAACAGTTAACTAACTCACTAACCATCACGCAGTCTCCCGAAAGGGTAGGCAGAAAGAATTGATGGTTCTGTCTTGACATATTTCTATGCATCGTGTCTTGCATGCACTTCGGTTTCTCCGACTCTTTACTTGACCGACATTTAATATTTGATTGATTTTATCGTGCCACGTTTTCCTCGGCCTCCCTTGTCTTCTTTTTTCCATTAACATTAATTATATATCCATTTTGTATGTATTCCATTTACATGATGATGTAAATGGAGTTCGGAGGCAAGGGAGACCGAGAAAAACATGGCATGACCAAATTAATCAATTTTTAAAGGTTGGTCATGTTAGAAGTCGGAGAAATCGACGTGCGTGTATGACTCGTTGTATGCATGTGGAGGAAACTTGAGAGATTTGCCAGGATAGAGTAGTGTGACGGTCCATTCTCTCTGCCTACCCCTGCGGGGAAACGGCGTGATGGTTTGTTTTTTTGTTTGTCCATATACATTGATTGGATATTATAAGATGGAGCAGATAGCGAAAAAGGGACTGGTACGGTCATTTTCAAAGAATGGACACCATCAGACTCCCCTATATTGGATTGCATAATCAGCCTCATGGGACTCGTCCTCGTGAAAGACCTCCCAAAAGATGGAAGGACAGCTAAGAATCTACCTCACAGGAGGAGCAACACTCTGGAGAACAGACCACATAGGTCTACAACAAGGAAAAGAAGAAGAAAATTGATTGTATAAATCTTTTTAACCATTCTTCTTTCATCCATTTGTACCGTATGTCCAAACCATCTAAGTAACCTTTTCTTAAATTTATTTAGGATACATTCGTTTGCCTTACATTCTAGCTACGTTCACATCGTTTAGATGCACTTTCTTCAGCATTCTGTCTTCACTCATTCTTTCCATGTGTCCAAACCATCTTAACGACCCTTTCATTATTTTGTTCATAAGACTTTCATTCACACCGCATTAATTTCTTATACTTGCATTTATCATATACAGATTTACTACACATTCGTCTTAGAGATCTTATTTCTACTGCATTTATTCTACTTTCATCCTTCTTTTGCCAGTTCCATGCTATACTTCCATACATAAGGGTCGGCACAAGAACACCATTGTCCACTGCCATCTTAGCTCTTCTGGATAAGCTTTTGTTTGCGATGACAACTTTAAGTGCACCATTTAATCTGTTCCCTGCCCAACACTTCTTTCGATATCCTTATCCACTCTCCCATCCTTTGCAAACATTAAAAAAAAAAATTACCACTTTTTCCAAATTTTCACAGTAACATAGGGTAAAACTCAACAGTGGAAAAACAGTGTTGTAATGCATGCGAAAATTTTGAAATAATAAAAAAAAAATTTAATGAAACAAACAAACAAACCGTCACGCCGTTTCCCCGCAGGGGTAGGCAGAGAGAATGGACCGCCACACTACTCTATCCTGGCAAACCTCTCTAGCTTCCTCCACATTCATACAACGAGTCATACACGCACGTCGATTCCTCCGACTTCTAACATGACCAATCTTTAAAATTTGATCAATTGAATCAAAGAAATACCAAATAAGAATTGTGCCAGGAAATTTTCTTTGATAACGGGAAATAAGGTTCTCAGAACGTGACATATTCATTCTGCATTCATTCTCTCCATGGTGCTAACCATCTTAACAACCCTTTCATTATTTTGTTCATAACACTTTCACTCGCACCGCATTCATTTCTAATATTTGGATTTGACACTCTTGGCCGACATTTATTATTTTATTCATCTGATTGTACAACGTTTTCCTCGGCTTTTCAATATTTCTAGATAGTTTAAATATAGAGAAAAAAAAAACAACATGTTTTTCTTGGCATGCTCCGCTAAAGGGTGCGGTAATGCCCTAAGCCGAAAACGAAGGGAAAACCCAAAATTGAATTCGTAGAGTATTTCCTTGGAATCTATAAACATTTCCCTAGTAAATAACATACCCACCAAAAACTCAATTTTACCCCGGGTTTTTATATCTCGCATTATCTTGTACCATTCCAGAAGGCCCGCCTACTATTTCGTCCACCAATCCCACACGGGAAGTGTGCTCGACCACGCCCATGCGTTCCACCACGCCCACGGACGTACGCCCACTCAAAACTTGCGAAATAACTATTCAAATTTAATACGAGGAAGATCCCAAGTAGGATAAATGCACTAGAAATGAGATCTCTCAGACGAATGTGTAAAATTCTTCAAAAATCTAGAATGTCCAATGAAAATATAACGTTAATCGTTAACGTTAGTCCAATGAAAATATAACGTTGAAAAAATATGCGTTAGTGGGTCGGTTGTATAGGTTAATTCTTGAAAAAAATTCACTAGTGCAACCAAATCTACATAGATGGCTGACTGAAACTACCACGTGAAGATAAATATGGATTTTGAAGTATATATACATCTTCCAAAAATTTGTCATGCATGATCACAAATAACAAAGGTGGAATGGGGAATGTTGTAATTACATAAAGCGTGCGCTTAACCCAACCAATGACAGGTCATAAGTCCTGTAAACACCTTGATCATCCATGTTCAGTTTCCAGTTTACGTCTTCGTCTCTATTGAGATACAATTAAAATTTGAAAATATAACAAGTGCTTTTTCTTTTTTTTATACATTTTTAAATTATATTTCATATTAAATTATTCATTATTACTAAACTACTAGTTTTCTCTTTAACTTATCAAAGTGTTACTTTATTCATCTAATATATTTAACATTAAGTCAGTTGTTACATAATATTTGTGGTAGCATGTAATTGGCCATGTTTTGTTGTCTCTGTGTGTTTATATTCATATACTGAATCTGCTGTTTGTTACCCTTAATAATAAAATAATAAATAATATTAAAAAAGTACAAAATAAATAAAATAAAAATAAAATAAATAAAATAAAAATAAAAGAACATTGAGATGGAATTTAGGTAGAATGTTCACAGCAGATGGCCGAACGGATAGTGACGTCGAAAGAAGGGTTGGTGCGGGTAACAAAGTAAATGGAGCTTTAAGAATAGTTATTGGTAACAAGAATTCATCAATGAAAGCGAAAACGGACGTTCACAATGGAGTTCTGGTCCCATCACTATGGAAGCGAAGCATGGAACTGGCAGAAGAAGGATGAAAGTAGAATAAATGCAGTCGAAATGAGATCCCTAAGACGTATGTATTGTAGAACGATATACGGCAGAATCTCAAATGCTGATATAAGAAAGGAATGTAGAGCGGAAGAAGGTATTATGAACAAAATTATGAAAGGATCGCTGCGATGGTTCGGACATATGGAACGCATGGATGGAGAAAGAATGGTTAAGAAAGTATACGTTAATGATGTAAACGGAGTACGGAGTCGAGGCAGACCGAGGAAAACATGGCATGACCAAATTAATCAAATTTTAAAGGTTGGTCATGTTAGAAGTCGGAGGAATATACGTGCGTGTTAGACTCGTTGTATGAATGTGAAGGAAGCTAGGGAGGTTTGCCAGGATAGAGGAAAACGTGGCACTATCAAATAAATAAAATATTGAATGTCGGCCACGTGAGGAGTCAGAGAAATCGACGCGCTTGCATGACACGATGTATGAATGTTGAGGAAACGAGAGAAGTATGTCACGAAAGAACAGTTTGGCAGTACATTATTTCTGTCTGCCCCTTCGGGAAGACGGCGTGATGGTTAGTTGGTTAAAAAAATGGAATTCAGTTCAAACCTTTTGATTGTCAAGGCTTAATAGATATACCCTTTACATCTATTTGACTCGCATTATAATAATATAAAGAGCGTTTCAACAAATTAAAATAATAATAATAAAAGTGTATATGAAATTAGTTATGAAAGGCGAAAGAAACTATTGCAATATAAAATTAACTAAAACTAACTAACTAACTAACCATCACGCCGTCTCGCCGAAAGGGTAGGCAGAAAGAATAAACTAACACACTTTTCTTTCCTGACATATTTCTCTCGTTCCTCAACATTCATACATCGTGTCATGCACGCGCGTCGATTTCTCCGACTCCTCACATGGCCGACGTTCAATATTTGATTTATTTGATCGTGCCACGTTTTCCTCGGTCTTCCTCTATTTCTGGTTCATTTTGCATCGTTAACTTTTTTTACCATTCTTTCTTCATTCATTCTTTCCATGTGTCCAAACCATCTTTATGATCCTTTCATTATTTTGTCCATAACACCTTTATTCGCACCGCATTCGCTTCTTATATTTTAATTCGACACTCTTTCATACACAGAGTATCACACATTCGTCTAAGAGATCTCATTTTTTACTGCATTTATTCTACTTTCATCCTTCTTTTACCAGTTCCATGCTTCGCTTCCATACATAAGAGTCGGTAGAGAACACCATTAGGTATGCACTGCCATTCTAGATTTTTTTGGATAGGTTTTTGTTTGCGATGACAACTGTAAGTCAAATTAAATTAACTATCTATTTAAAAATGACAATTTTTCAAGGCAGAACAAATGCCCAAGCGTGCGTTTATCTTAATCGAATGACATTTCATACATATTCATATTTAAAGGCATATATTTAGAAACAGTTAAAATACCAAGAACGCATGAAATACGGTTCGACATCAGAAAGACAAGATATTAAACGAAATTAAACGTAATAAACGCTTAAATTAAAAAAACTTTGATTTATGTATCACAATTGTATTTTCATTTTACGCGACAACTGTTTCGTCAACCTATGTTGACTCTATATTATGTGTAATTGTTCCTTCTAATTACTGTTCTTATTATTATTATGATTATTTATTGTTTCTTGAACAATGTTGTAAAACTCCATATTAAATAATTAATACGAATGAAAACGTCAGTTTTCTGGAAGTTTTATTATATTTTATGGGAATGACATGTTTCGCCATTCTAAGGCAATATCAAATAGACTTATAACCACGTTTAATTATGCCTAAGAAGCGCGAAATATGTCATTCCCATAAAATATAATCAAACTTCTAGGAAACTGACGTTTTCATTGATTATTACTATGATTATTACTATTATTTATGATTATTACTATTGTTTATGATTATTACTATTATTTATTATTATTGTATTTTCCACTTTTTATATTTTCTACAATTATATGTAACTAACCGTTATTTTAATTAAAATAATTAGGTATCTAACTCAACTCCAGCAAGAACTTCAAAATTATATCAAAGAAATTATTCAAATTGAAATAGGAACAAATACACATAAAGGTTCGAAAAATCACGAAAATTTGACATTCGATATATTATTGTAACACCTGATTATGTCAACATAGGTTGACGAAACAGTTAGTTAATGTTTCGGCCAAAACAATGGACTATTTGATTTATTTGATCGTGTCACGTTTTCCTCACACTTCCTCTATTTTTAGTTCCGTTTACGTGGTTTACATATACTTTCTCTACAATTTTTTCTTCATTTATTCTATCCATGTGTCCAAACCATCGTAATGATCCTCCCATTATTTTATTCTTAACACTTTCATTTATTGAGATATGTGAGGATTACGATATTATAAGATGGAGTAGGCAAAGTAGGGATTAGCACGGTCATATCCAAAGAATGGACACCATCAAACTCCCCTATATTGTACTACATAATCAACCTCACTTGACTCGTCCTCGTGGAAGACCTCCTAAAAGATGGACGGATCTGGAAATCCACCTTACAGGAGAAGCAACCCTCTGGAGAACAGACCACATAGGGCTACAAAAAGGAAGAAAAAGAAAACTTTCATTCGCACTGCATTCACTTCTTTCATATGCATTTGACACTCTTTCATATACATTTGCATTTATTCTACTTTCATCCTTCTTTTGTCAGTTTCGTGCTTCAATTCCATACATAAATTCGGCACAAGAACATCATTGTGTATCTAAGAAAACCATCTTAGCTTTTGTTTGCGATGACAACTTTAAGTGCACCATTCACTTTATTACCTGTTCCATCCCTTCTTTAAATATCCCTCTCCACTCGCCCATTTTTTATAAACATACTTCCTAAATATATAAATACATCTACTTGAGTTCGAGAATTTCACCATTCATGTTGCAGAGTGTCATGATTTTTTTTCGAAAATCAATAGAAATGATGATGGCAGGATGTCCAGAAAATGGCAGGCTGCCGAAACCGGCCGAAGACACAAACGTCAGTGGATTTTAATATACAATTTAATAAGATATTTTACAAAAAAATATTGTTTTCATTATTTACAATGAACTTCTGCCATGAAATTTCAAATAAAAACATTAATTTTTTAGCTGTTCTACTATATGGCTGCGAAACCTGGACTCTAAAAGTGAATGTAATGAACCGGTCGGAGGCGTTTGAGATGTGGATATACCGCAGAATGCTCTATATACCGTAGAACCGATAGGGTCAGTAATGCAGACGTACTGCAGAGAGCCAGAGCCAATAGAGAGCTGTTGTCGAGTGTAAAAGTTAGAAAGGTCTCATATTTGGGTCATGTGCTAAGAGGAGAGAAATACCACCTCCTTCGACTGATAGATATTAATGGGTAAAGTGTAGGGACGTCGGGGAGCTAGTAGAAGACAGTTGTCCTGGTTGCGGAACATAAAAGAATGGACAGGAATGACAAGAAATCAGAACCTGTTCCAAATGGTGCAGGACATAGATGCCTTTGCTGCAGTGATCGCCAACGTTGGGAGGGGGACCTAACACAGCCCAGAAAGAAGAAGAAGTGAAGCAATTGCATACTAGACACCAGAACTTGAACAATAGTTCATGCTCGTTGCAAGTAGAACAGTTTTTTTTAACGACAAAAATCGTTTTTGGATCCTTTCTGTAATACTTGAAAAATGACTGTCTTCGTACATTGACAATGAAAACTTTATATACAATCAGATGTGTATAGAGTATAACATGCGTACTTCTGTCTCAGTTACGCATTCAATACTAATATATGAAAAAACAGGACAAATGCAAGAGACAACGAGACACATTTTAATTTAAAAATTCGCCGAAAACAAAAGACGTCTGAAAACAAAAGCAACGTGCTTGTGATAGTGAATGAATAAGCGAGGGGATACGCAAGAAAATCGATAATATTGCGTGCCTCAGAACCAGAAGAATATAAAACATATTTCTTGTTTTTTTTCTTTATTCGCCTAACTTTGTGTTGCGGATTCATAGAACAATGTTTATAATTTTGTAAATAACACTTAAATAATTAAAATACAAACATGTTCCGGACACAGAAACCCTTCTATACAAGAAGGGCTTCTGTGTCCGGATTATTATAGATTATTGTATATAAAATACAATATAAATATATTTTTTTTAAATCGCGAATGTGGTCAGTTTTGACAGATATTAAAATATATATTAGTTACGCTAGTTCTTCTTCTTCTCCTTCCTCAGCCTATTCCCGCCCACTCCTGGACAAAGGCCTCCGCCTTGTGCTTCCATGTCACTCTGTTCTATGCAGACTGCATCCAGGTTATTCCGACATGTCTGTTCAGATCATCCTTCCACCGTAATTGCGGTCGCCCTGCACTTCTCTTGTCCACTTTTCATCTGAGCTTCTGGCTACGTGACCTGTCAATTGCCATTTTAGAGTCGCCACCCGGTGGATGATATAGTTTCTCACCCTATAGCTTCTGACTCAGTCTCTTAGGCTTATTCCTAACTTGGCTCTTTGGGTCACTCGTAGTGTCTTGACACTTTGTTTGGACAATGTAACAGTTTCAAGACCATAAGTACCAACTGGCAGAATGCAGGCTTCATAGACTTTTCGTTTCAGGTTGAACGGTATTTTCCGGTTTTTTAAACATCAATATAAGGTTACATATTTATTTAATTCTTTTCTAAATTTGTGCATATTCTGTTCACTTATGACTTCCTCTGGAATATCTTCATACACCTTAAGAGCCTTGTATATAAGGGATTTTGAGATTATTTTTTTTTCTAAAGGAGCCTTATTTTATTTTTCTTTCTTGTTTTATTATACATTGATGTTCTTGCTGGTTAATATTGATCTTTTTAAAACATCTTGGAAGGTGTGCTCAATAAGAAAGAGAACCAATCTACCTAAGGTAATGCCCGTAGGCAGGGCAATAATCTTTCTAAACCACATACCTTTGGATGTGGACATTTTTCACGATAGTGAGGCTACTCTCAAAAAGCATATATCACTTATATATAATATTTAATTGGTATTTGCAATTAATGTTTTTCTAATTCTACTCTATTGTTTCTTTTTACTATTTTTTATTTTATCTAATATTATTTGGTAATAAGAAACTAATTGGAAAGTGTAATGTATGTTTTTTTACTACTACGAATGAAAACGTCAGTTTTCTAGAAGTTTTATTATATTTTATGGGAATGACAAGTTTCGCCCTCCTATGTCATTATCAAATAGCACGATTACAGTTTATATACACTAGTAAATGGAGCACAAGTTTAGTCACATTTGATAATGCCATAGAAGGGCGAACATGTCATTCCCATAAAATATAATAAAACTTCTAGAAAACTGACGTTTTCATTCGTAGTAATTATTTAATATGGAGTTTTACATCATTGTTCAAGAAACATAATTATGTATATAACTTTCGTGTTTTTTTAATAAGTTTAAAAAAAAATAATAAAAATTAAGAGTGTTGTGTTTATTCAAATGTAAATCCAAACCACAAAGTGAAGCAAATAGAAGAAGAAAAATAAAATAATTTTGTACATTTTTTATATTTAATTTAACGTGTCAGTTATTCTAGTTTTCTTTATGCAACCGCGAAAAATATGGTAATTTCGTGTGTTGTGCTTGACAGATGAAATAAGCATCTCTCGGAGACGCATGACTTGACATGCTCCAGGCTCGTGTTCAAATCTCGTTTTGTCTCGGAGTCTAGACTACTCAAACCGCAGATGACTTTTAATAATGCATTTTAACTAATTAACTAACCATCACGCCGTTTCTCCGCGGAGGTATAATCAAATCAAATCAGTTTATTTTCTCAAAATATATTACAAACAATTTTAGTTTAAGGCATCTACTGAGAACAGGTAAAACATAAAAAAATATATAATACCAGGAACGCATGAGAGATGGTTCGAGATTAGGAATACAAGATACTCTCCAAAGTCAAAAGTTTTTGTCTTCTGAACGTACTTTCACGAATATGAAAGACGTCGATCTCCGAAGTGATCGTGTTCAACAGTTTGCTGGGAGATAAAACAGTCTGTGCTGACGCTGTTGAAGATAACCATCTGGAACATAAAGATGGATAGCCTCCAAGATAGCGGAGTTCTCAAAGAATCCCCTGATAAGTCTGAAGAAATGGGTAAGAGTGCATTCATCTCTTCTTAGGTAGGCAGAGAGGATGGACATCCACTCTGTTCTATCTTGACATAATTCTGCATTCACACACCAAGACACGTACGCTCGTCGATTGTTCTTATTTCGAACATGACCATCTTTCAGCAATTTATAAATTTGGTCAAGCCTTCCTTTGCCTTCCTCAACTTCTTTTTTTATTCATATCTTTTTAACTAATCTTCCCTCATCCATTCGTTCCATATTGGCATCCTGTTGACGACCTTCGTGGCCGAGTGATGAGTGCTTTGACAGCCACCCCGAAAATGATGGAAAAGCTAGCTGCTAAACAACCGAGGCTGGTTAAACGCTCTAGGCCACTGCTGCTTCATGATAACGCTAGACCACACGCTGCACAACAGACGGCTACCAAATTAGAAGAGCTTCAATTGGAATGTCTAAGACATCCGAAATCAATTCCCGCCACCTCAGTGTGGTTGTCTCACTGCCTTTGGTCTAGTGCAGAATTCACGTGACAGTAAAATGGCGATAGCTTAGCTACCTATCACATGTCACGATTTGATCGTTTTGGCTTGCGCCGTAATGATATATTCAGAGCGATTCAACAAACAATAAAAATAATTTTAATAATCACCAGCTCACCAGTTCCTAATCACCAGTTCCAAGTGGCGCAGGACAGAGTTGCGTTTGCTGCAGTGATCGCCAACGTTGGCGGGACCTGACACGGCACCGAAAATATAATGAATTATTATCATAATCATAATAATAATAAAAATAAAAATAAATAATAATAATAATAATAAAAAATTTAAAATATATATATAAATAATAATAATATTCAAACCATCTAAGTGGCCCTTTCCTTTCTTGATTCATCATTAGGTATTTTTATGCTTTTTTTTTAATAATAAACACGATTGTTTAATGATTTTACTTGGATTAAATTAATATAAATTGTGACAAATTTGTATCTTCTTCTCTCTGTGTCCTATCAGGTCTTCCTAACGCTGACTATCACCAAGTGATGACCAGGGGAAAAATATCCATAGTGATATCCCCTTGCCTTCTCTGGAGGATTTTCTGTCAGGGTTACCTTCCCTTAGCTGGGTGTATCCAGTTTTATGGCGCTGGAAGCTCGCCATTCGTCCTCTCTCTATCTGCTATGGCACTAAGTAATATGTGCCACATTGCCCGGGGTTCGCGGGGTCTTTAAAAGACTATTTGTATAATTAATATAAATTAAATCAAAGTAAAACCACTGAACAATCGTGTTTACTATTATAAATTAATAATGAAGTTTTACAAAATAAATACCGCAACCATTAATTAGGTATTTTATTGTACATTGTTTTTCCGCATATTCTTTTGAGTGATTTTTACGACATTTATCCTACTTTTTCCTTCTTCTGCTAACTCCAAGCATTACTCTCTAAATTCATAAAAAATATTAACACTTGTGAGACATTGGATAGTCGAAGAGAACAATAGATTTATTGTGTACTTTTTTCTACCCACAAATACCCCGAGATCACGAGAAGCAAATAAGAAGGAAACCACATTATTACAGCGGTCCCGCTCTCCCCACGGGTCTGTGAATGATTTATTCTCCCGCGGGGGTAGGGGGATGAAATGGTGGAGGCTGTGAGGGTCGCGAACCTGGTCACTGCACCCGGCCGTCTACCCCACGCGATGCGGTACAATCATTCATTGAGACGATATCTGATGCCCTTCAGATAATAGATTAAACTGATGATAAACTAACTAACCATCCCCCGAAGGGGTAGGCAGAAAGACTGACTGCCACATATTTCTTTCCTGACAAAATTCTCTCGCTTCCTCAACATTCATACATTGTGTCATGCACGCAAGTCCATTTCTACGTGACCGACATTCAATATTTGAATAATTTTATCGTGCCACGTTTTCCTCGGTCTTTGTTTTTCTAGTTCCATTTACATCGTTAACATATACTTTTTATAAAAATCTAATGATAAATGTCGGAATGTCAAAGGTGGTGGTTTTTGAAAGGGAAGAGCAAATGACACTTTGTTACATAATTGTGGACAGTTTCGCAAAAGTAAATATAACAGCCTTGATTTGAGATCGAAACTAAAACTAATCCAAGAATTTGACGCTGAGCAACATTTTAGCGTGAGAAACAGGCCCAAATAATTGATTTTTTCAAGCCATAATAATTCAATTTATTGTTTGTACGTTTATGCAAGTATGTACAATTACAATTTATTTATTGATCATTTACCAAGTAGGTACATGGTTTTAATACCTCCCAACTGGGGAACCCGTTCTAGGGAGGCATTCCTAGCACTCTATATAATTTCAATATATAATTTACAAATTTATGGAACAATTAATGAACAAGGGGAGCAACACATATCCTAAAGTGTAAAACTTAAAATTAATTGTCTTATATAATATATTATAACACTATTTAAACACTATTTACTTGTTTTTTTAAATTATGCCACGCATTCAAGCCGCCCTTTTTTAATGTCTCCGTAGTTACATGTTTTTTGTAAATGTGCATTGTCATTTTTTGTGGGTCGTTTATAGTTTTGTTTATTATGTTACGAGTATACAGTTTGAGTCCTAGATAGTAGAAATGTCTTATTTATTTATTTTATTAAAAAAATATTGCTTCTCTGTTTATGTGGTTACACTTGCTTAAAAAATCAAAGCACAATCTGAACCTGGATAATTGAAAAACCTGGTTAATTGACCATCGTAGGCCTGGTCCCTTGAAATGCCAATTATCCAGGTATGTATAATCAAAGATACGACACTTCGTAAAAATATAGAGGTACATCGCTATTGAAAACAGACCATTCTTAAAAAAAACTAGAACTATTTAATATAAGTAAGACAGTCTTTGATTTCAGTGAGTTGGGTAAATGGCACAAAAACAACCAAATAAGATTTGCAATATACTTTAAATCAAATATAAATAGAACAGAAACCAGTGGAAGGCTGTTGTGAAGGAGACCAAGTCCCACACCAGGATGTAGCGCCGAGAAGAAATAGCAATGGAAGAAAACATGTATAGTATATTTGTAACAATAAATAGTCAGTAAAAAATTTTGGTTAAACCATACACACATTATATATAAACATATTGCATAAGAAATGCAGATTTCCGTTGCAGCCTTAGTAAAGAAATGGTTTCATCTAGCTTTCCTCAGCGTTTGGATCCGTCATTCTTCCTTTTTGAGATTGCCAGTTCCACTGGAATAAAAATAAATAATTAATAGTACATGTGAATTGATAAAATATGCGTGAGACCAAAAATAATATGGTGTTAAACAACAGCAGACATAGTCAGAATCAAACAAGTATTGAGAACTTCCGAAATGAAGACACTACGTAAGATAGCAGACAAGAGTGTTGGCCCTCTGAAGAGATCATGTGAAGAACACCAAAATGAGAATGATATGTGAGGCTGGGTATATCGTTAAATGTACGAGTAGTAGAAAGCGAGAGAGGGACTGTTATGGTCATATTCAAAGGATAGACACCACCAAACTCCTGTTTAATAATCAGCCTCCCAGGATCAGGTGAAAGATAGCTGGGAATCCGCCTTATAGAAAAAGCCACTCTGTTCAGAACAGAACACATTGGTATTTGAATAGGTTATTTGATTAGGTGGTATAAGGTAAATAGATGGTGTAGCGGGCATTCGATGCCCGCCGCCGATTTTAGCATTAAGACATTGTCTAAAATAAAGAGATATTAAAAACTATTATGAGATGCCTATGGGGAGAGAGTACATGCGCTTGTAGAGCAGGCCGGTGCTGAGACGGAAGATCTCGAGGTTCCGAGCTTGAGATCTTCTCAGTCGCATCGATATCCGCGGATTTTCGGTCGCTCCGGTCACAGGCCTACGAATCTGTGTCACTCCCGCCCCATATGTCCGAATCTCGAGCCATTAAAATCAAAATGTTAATAAATATATGTCTCGTGTGATTTCAATAAATAAGACGGACGCAGGCGTCAGATGGCGACGGGGCGAGGCGAGAAAGACGAGAAGTGCGCAAGCCAAGTCGCGAGCACGGAGAGTTGCACAATATTCCTGCGGGCGGTCCATGGGCGCAGCCTCCGTCCAGCTAGACAGCTGTCTACTTGGACTTGGATCTGTGATTTGTTGCAGTGAGACTCGCAAGTCTGTTACTCCTTCCCATTGACGAGTTATGTGGTTTGTGGGTGTGGTTTTTTGGATTTGTGTTTGGTGTAGTGTGTGTGACTTTATGGAGTTGAGTTTAATGTGTGGGAGGTGTGATTTTAGTTGCAACTTGTGCAGAATAGAAAAATATATATTTAATGCAAGGGACCAAATTTTCGGGGGGAGTAAAATTTATATTACGTCGGGCGGGGCACGGTATAATGGTTGTGTGCGATTCTATGGGAGTGTACATAAGAGGGGCCCCGCTCGTGGCTTATTGTCTTCTGGCGTGTTGCCACGCCAGAGGATTGTTTTGACTTAGTTTCTTAGACGGCTGCGGGAGATAAAAGCAGTGCCGACTCTCTGTGCAATTCAGAGATTATCCAACATCTGTCAGATACGCACCACGCTTGCGCACTTCCAAAGTCTTTTTCAAGACTCGCCCTTACGTATCATTCTGCGACCGTCGCCCGCTACTACAAACATCGTTTTTATTTGGACCTTGACTACAACTTCCCCGGACTCCGCACCTATTACACTACCCAGTGTATCAGCACGCCGTTTTCCGGAAGATGCAACATCTCGTGAGGCAAGCAGCAGTCGGCACCTAACTAAATAATTATTGTCTCGGGGCAGAGCACTTCCTGTCCCGTACAGATGGTATACGTGGAGAGGGATTTTCAGATGTAATGCCCAAAGGGGTAACTTATATTACGCAGGAAGAAGAAGAAGCAAGAGCAAATACTGTCAGAACCAAACATCTCTTAATAGTAACAGAATTGAGAACATTGCTACCTATTATGGGGAAAACCCTTAGAGATAGGATACCCAATTCGCAAATCCTGCAAAATTGAAGACACAGTGAAATGGAATAGACAGAGAAGACGGTTCTAGAGGGACCACATCTAGATAATGGATCCAGCTAGAATTTCGAAGATGCGCGAGACTCCAAAGGGCTGTCAACCACCAGGACGACCACCAAAGAGATGGAGAGAAGGCTGGTCGTCTTCATCACTGGAAAAAGTTGTTATCCTGCATTAACAGATCGCAAGATCTACAATCAGAAGAATAAGAATAAGAAGCAGCAGAGGTACACGAACGAAACACCACAACATCTAAGGATTGATTGTATCTCAATAGAGACGAAGATATAAATTGTTTTGTGGAAACAGAATATGGTGGTCGAGGCGTTAACAGGACTTATGTCCTGTCATTGGTTGGGCTAAGCGATCGCTTTATGTTAAAAACATTCCCCATTCCGCACTTCTTACGACCTCCACGTCTGATACATTTTTGGAAATTGTATATATGCTACTATGTTGCACCACACTTCACATTTTTATGTTCAATCTACACTAGTGGCATCTATTAAGAATAGGTGTAAGCATTAAACAGAAATCTTTATTAATGCAATGTGAAAGGCCACATTTGTTAGACAACGCCAGGAGAATACTTCTCCAATTTTTATGCTTTTTAAACATAGACCAGTTTTTGGTTTTTCTTGAATGTTACCAATATTTGTAGACAAATACTGGATTTTACCCATTGCGGGTTGCACAATGGGTAAAATCCAGTATTTGTCTACAAATATTGGTAACATTCACCACAACATCTAGTTCTAAGAACTGTACGGGGATACTAATACGGTCCAATCCATTACAAACTTTGAACACTGATTGTGTTATGTTTGGTACATGAAATAAGAAGAAGCGGCAAAAGGAGTCACATAGAACTTACCGCGGGGCCCTCGTTGAAGTCGTCAATAACAGAATACTTGTCTTCATCATTATCAAAACTAGATTTATCGTGTGTCATCACCGTCTCTGATCTTTTCAAAACAGTCTGCTTATCAAACGAGACTTTTACATTCCCATTTGAGCTTTCTTGATGGAAGGTTTCGCTGTCCCTGTTCTCAACAATCGTCTGCGAAATCGTTTCATCAGCATCGCGAGAATCACGCCCGTTCTCATCATCGTGACTCTCCGGTTGATTATCATCGGTTCTGACATAATTGACTTCTTCTTCAAAGTCATGTTTATGAGGTTTTCCAACAATATCATTTCCATGTGAATGTACATCATCAGAATGATACATGTCACGATGATCACCTTGATGTTCAAAATCTTCATTCGATTTCAAAACTTCGGCATTATTAATTCCTTGTTCAAATGCCTTCATTCTTTCTCTCAAGTAACAAAAATAATCTGATTTCCTGCCAACCTCGCTGTTGCAAAATACATCCAACATATTTAAGAAATACTGCTCCGTGTCTATGACGTAAGACGGCTGATATTCTTCATCCCAAACGGGTTCTGGCTCTCGTTGGAACCTATCCGATAGAGTCGCCCCCTCGTAGAAGTCCGATGCTTGGGCATTGTCAATGATGATACTTCTGATGACGCTATTAGGGATTGTGAACACGATGTTGGTATTTTCAATTTCTTCTTTACTGTCTTCCTTTTCTTCATCATCTCCAAATGGAGTGTATTCTGCATTTCTCAACTTCCTTATGAACCAATTGACTTGATCCAATTCGCCCATTTTAAAATTTAGCGGACTATCGCTTGTTGTTAAAACATTTTCAGATTTGGTTTCAATCTCATCAAATTGATTAGATCTTGTAGAGCCTTCGAATGCTGCAGATTTTTTTGACACTTTTTCTTCTGATTCGGATCTTTTGCTTTTGGCTGTGTCAGATTTCCCAGTCATGGTGTCCAAAATGGCTTTTGGAAGCTCACTACCACCATGCACTCTTTTATCCGTTTGTAACAGAGCATCATTCTGTGATAAAATAGAATTGATGAAAAATTTTAGTTTTTCATTTAAAATTGTAGCAACAAGGTTTTGGACATTTGGATTTTGAACACCATTTGGTAGTTTCAAGATCTCATTAGCAATTGAGATGATGATGTCATTAACAATCGAAGTGACGATATCATTAATATGAGGAACGTTTTGAAGATCTTCAACCGATTTAAGGCTACCGCCAATGAGTGGTGTAAGAAGTGATGAAATAATTTGTTGCTGTATTGGATCAGTTGAACGAATTCGTCTATTGGATCCAAAGCGGTCTGCCAGTTTGAAGCTGTCTCCGATGATTGAAGTGACGAATGATGAGATGCCGTCTTGCGGTCTGGTGTTTGAAGGAACGTTTTTAACTTCTGGTTTATCATTATCAACGGATCGAGCTCTTCTGAATCCCCCGAATTGATCGGCTAGTTTTAAACTATCACCAATAATGGATGTAACGAATGATGGTATATTTGAAAGACCATTTGTTCTATTTTCTTTGTTTTTAGTTTCCTCGAGAACAGGATCAATGCTTCTTTTAGATATTTCATGAGACGCGGTATTTGATAGCTGTTTGATTCTATGATTTAAAGGTTCGGTGATATCTTCGTGAATGTACCTCGCACTTCTCCCTCCAAATAATGAAATTACATCGTTGGCAACACCGTGAATAATGTCAATAAACGTTTTTCTATCCGACGGTTGAGAATTGCTTTGGCCAGGATTTGTGTCTGCTTTGTTGTTTTTTGCGACCTCGTCCCTTTTTTCATCAGGTGGAGAAGAAATAGCAGGAATAATTTGATCTTTAACGTTATGACTAACGTCAATAATTGTGTTTTTTTTAACCGGCGGTTGAGAATTGCTTTGTCCTGGATTTGTGTCTATTTTGATGTTTTTTGTATCCTGGCCACTTTTTTCATCTGGTGGAGAAAAAATGTCTGGACTGCTTTGAGATTTAAGTTCGTCTGCTTCAGCAGATCTGACCTTTCGACTTCTTGAATATTGGTCAGCCAGTTTCAAACTATCCCCGACTATTGAAGTGACAAATGCCGGGATGTTGGTGAGGTCTGTTTTCCTGGTTTCTTGATTCTCATTTGTTTCCTTTACAGACAATGGACTTCTAGAAAACCTTCGAGGCAAAACTCTAGATGCTTTTTCGAGAATTTCTTCGTTTTGTATGTCTTTATCAGGAACATGATTATTTTTTCGTGTTGGACTATCCGTTTCTGCTTGATTACCATTTCCCTGTCTGAAAATCGATTCAATGTGTCTAGCTAAGTTGTATATGATATCCATTAGTGGATTTGTAACAAAAGCGTCGGATTCAGTATGATTGCTTTTCTCTGGTCCGAGTACCGGTCGATCTGTTGATGTGATTGCTGGACGCGTGTCTGAATTTGCATCATCATTCATCATCAACTTTGAGATATTTTTCACAAGATCCTTTAAACGTATGTTTTTATTTAAATCACCTTCAGGTGTTCCAGCAGTCGTGGTTTCAAAAGCACTGTCTGCCCCAGGTTTAGTCCTATTCTTTCTATTGAGACGCTTAGATTTTCTTCTTCGTGAGCCCTTAATTTTCTTTTTGATTGGTTTTTCGATTGTGATCCTTGGATTTTCTGTTGTTGTGACACTATTGATCTTTAAATATCTGTCTATGTTTTTTTTATTGTCTAATTGCTCTGGTACATTGGATTTTAACAATACAATTGAATCGTCCTGTTCTTCTTTAATAGTCCTAACGTCAATAGCTTCTACGCCTTCATTTAAAATGTTATTGATGTGAGAATCTGATGCTTCTGGTAAATCTGACATTCGGTTTTGAACACTTGAACTAGACACCTCATTAACATCAAAGTATATTCTATCTTGATCGACGGGTTTTTGAACATTTGCAATATATCCAACTATTTCGATAGGAAAAATTGTATTTCCTTTATCAGACTTGAAGGGATCATTTGAACTATCTTCTGCTAATTTTGAAGGGTTTTCAGCAAATTCATTTTCAATTAATCTAATATTATCATCTCTCATCCTCTTAAGATTCTTCGTTATGATAACATTTACATCATCCTCAGATGCTTGATCAAATTGTTTGGTGAATGGCGTTTCACTATTGTTTATATTTTCATCGTTCATATCGTTCTTAAAATATCTCGTTACATCATTTACATCATCACCAAATGCTTGAATTTGTTTGTTTATGGGTGGAGTTTCACTGTGGTTTATATTTTCATCTTTCATGTCGTTATTTAAATCTCTTGTTATGATAACATTTACATCATCGTCAGATGATTTACCAGTTTGTTTGTTCGTGAGCGGAGTTTCACTATGGTTTTTATTTTCATCATTCATATCGTTATTTAAATCCCTTGTTATGATAACATTTACATCATCGTCAGATGTTTTACCAAGTTGTTCATTGTGTGGAGATTCGCTTTTGTATTTAATATTATTGTCTGTTGCTTCGTTTTCTACCACTTCTTCACCAACAACATCATGAAGTTTGGCAGAACCAGTTTGAATATGACTTAAATCATCGCTTTTTTCATCTGCTGGAACTGGTTCCAAATTCTCATCTTTTGGGTCAGGCGTTAAACTGTTGATTTGAAACAAATTCCTTCCCCTCTTTGTGTGTTTTACTTTTGGTAGTATGAAGTCATTAAATTCATTTGTATTTGAAATCAAAAGACCCGAATCCTCGTCTATTATCTCATCAGATTCACGATTAGCAGCATCACTATCAAATTGTGTGTTATGGATAAGATCTCTCTCGAATCTTTTGTGAGAATTTTCGTTAGCTTCTTCGGGATGAGTGTCTGGTTCTTCTTTGTCGTCTACGGGTTCTTCGATGTCTTCGTAAATATAACTCTTTTTTATTTCGATAACTGATTTCACGACTGACTTAACGCGTTTGGTCGGTTCATCATAAGATACCGGGATGGAATATTGCGGAGGGTTTTCGCCACTTGAGACTGCACTTGGTGCATCCCTAAGTTTTGTGTTTTTGTCGAAAGTGTCAAGTAAGTCTTCCGCGTCATTGAAGGTCTCTTCGTTGTAAAGCAACATGTTTTTTAGTTCGCGTCTAATATCATCAATATCATCATTAGAATTACTGACATCTCTATTTGTATTTCTAACTTCATCATCTTTGTTCGTTAGTTTTACATTTTTTGAATTCATATTATCGTCTTCCACTGCTTTCGTTAATTTGTTGAAATGCTCATTTTCGTCTTGAATTTTTTCATAATCACTCTGTTTATATTTATACAATCTTTTGCGTGTATTTTTTTCGATGACATCTTCTTCCTTTTTTAATTTTGTGGATACGTCGAATTCGCCTTGATTCTCGTCAGAGCCGGATTCATCTCCAATAACCTCACTACCGAAACGAGAAAAATCTTCAAAATTTCCGCTCTCTTCAGATGTTTGAGACGTGCTTTCTGAACTTTCTGAGTTAGAATTGTATTCATTTGAATTTTCAACTAATCCAAAGCGTTGTAATATGATTTCTTCACTTTCAGAATTGGTATCGACATTTTTTGTTTCTTCGCCTATCGATTGATGATCGATTTCTGTTTGTTCCTGTTTTCGAACGGGTACGGAATATTCAGAATCTTTTACGTTTAAATTTGGAATCTCGCTGTCATCAATTGTTTCTGGTGGATAGGCGAGTTGAAGATTTCTAATTTGGGTGCTGAAGTGGTCGTCGAGTTCCAAGGGATTGTATTTTAAAGTTCTAGGATTCTCTTGAGTTAGTGCTTGGGTTGTTGTTGTAGAACTATTGCTATGGATCATGGAGACATTAGCGTATGTAGAAATACCGTAGAATATCCTGCAAGAAAACACAATTAGAATTATTAATATGTAATTATGAGATTAATAAAGTAAATCCCTGACGCAACTCACACTCAGTTATGACAGGGATCTTTCTAAAAAAGCCGTGCCACACTGTTTTAAACAAGCTCTCCACATCGGTCTCCACCGGCGGTTTAAAACTGTGTAGACACTTGTTTGAAACCAAAATTTGTTAGACCTTCAAATCAAATCAAATCAGTTTATTTCATCAACAGACATTACAAAAAATATTTTTAAGGCATCTATTAAGAACAGGTAAAGTAATATATTATGTATAGTATACTATCAGAAACGCATAAGAGATGGTTCAACATTAGGAAGATAGGATACTCTCCAGAATTAAGAGTATTTGCCTTCTGAACGTACTTTCAGTAACATTAAAGACGTCGATCTCCGAGGAGACCGCGTTCAGCAGACTAATTGTTCTTCCCACCGGTGTCACCAGAGGCAGATTGGTTCTGGCGGCCGGTAGGTAAAACAATCTGTGCTGTCGCTGTCGGAGATATCTATCAGGGACAAAAAGCCGAACACCCTCCAGTACGGACGAGTTCTCGAAGTATTCCCTAATTAATCTAAAGAAATGGGTAATTAGATGTCCATCTCTTCGAAGTTGTAGAGAATTGGTTTCGAGCATTCCCAAAACAAAATGCCGTGGGATAGAGCCACGGATAGCTACCATACTCCCTCATGTAGAGATACCTCAGAATTTTTTTTTGAACCCTCTCCAGCATAACAGAATATCTCGCCTCGTGAGGACTCCATATCACAGAACCACTTTCGAGTCTGCTCCGAACCAATGCGTTGTATAGGACTCTGAGCACATTGGGATCCATTGGGATCCCTGAAAACTCAACAACCTTTGTGGACGGACGCGCATAGATGCGTGTTGTAAACTGTTGTAAACACGTATTCCACATGTGGGGCTCCACATTCCACCAAGGTCACCCTTGTGGAGAGCTTGTTTCAAACAGTGTGGCCACATTTAATCCAGTTTAATTTCAATCAACTTCTATGTCCCAATCTAACAAAATAAATCAAAATATGGTACATGATTTTATGGCCTATTATAAAATTGTGACAGAGTGTGGGATGGGAGAGAAAACTTGGAATGATGAAAGAAATAAAGAAATCTTAAGTAAATAGAGAAAACAGTCATGGAAACTAGGGACACTAACCTAACCTAACCTAACATTTTAATGTGTTTAATTTAAAAATAAAATTGATCCAAGAGGAAAGAAGGGGGCCCCCGCAAGGTGCCCCCTCTCCCCCGGCGAGGAGTCCGACACCCCCTCAAAGTGGCAGATGGATTCAAATTAATTAAATTAAACAAATGCAATGACAATGTCAACTTAAAACTAAGACAGACGATGTTAAGATGTTACGTGTGGTCTGTTCTGTTATATGTGTGTGAGACATGGACATTGAAAGTAAATACAATGAACCGGTTAGAGGCATTTGAAATGTGGCTTCACCGAAGAATGTTCAGGATCCCATGAACAGACAGAGTGACGAACACAGAAGTCCTGAATCGTGCAGGAGTAAATAGAGAGCTGCTGACATTGATCAAAGTCCGCACGATTTCATATATGGGTCACGTTCTAAGAAGAGAAAAATATCGCCTGCTGCATCTAATTTTGAAGGGAAAAATAGAGGGCCGCAGGGGGGCAGGGAGAAGGCAGATCTCTTGGCTGCGCAATATGAGAGAATGGACGGTAATGAGAACTGTGGAGGAGCTATTCCGGACAGCGCAGGATAGAGAAGAGTTTGCCAGAGTTATCGCCAACGTCGGGGGGACCTGACAGGGCACTTTAAGAATAATAAGAAACAAATAATAAAATAAAAATACTCACACCAAGAATAACAGAAAGGGTAACAAGAAAGTACACGGCGGAAGCTGCGCCATCTTCACGTTTGACTCGAGTTCAAGTTTAATCTTCTTATATACCACGCCTTATCTGCATAAGTTCTAGAAGAATGCTCCATTTACTTCGTAAATCCTTCATCCTTGGTACCTCTGATCTTAATATCCCATTGTGATAACACGTACAGAGATATCACCGGTAAGAATGCACTTAAATTAATTTCTAATTGTTTTCTATTACACGTGTGCAGTGCCAAGTTCGCCAATGTCAAGTGCTATGACTGTCGTCAGACTGGTGTCTGTCGATGTCTCACCAGTCTGTCGATGCCAGCGAACCTGGCGAAACCGATCGCTGTCAAAATAAAGACAAAAGTGGAAGTAGTTTAAAAAAATATGTAAATTGTCAATTTGTCCCAGAATAAATAGAGTACTTATGGGAATACAGTCCACTGTATGTCTATAAAATTAATAAATAAATAAAATTAAACTAACTAACTAACTTACCATCACGCCGTCTCCCCGAAGGAGTAGGCACAAATAATGGACTGCCACACTTTACTTTCCTGACATATTTCTCTCGCTTCCTCAACATTCATACATCGTGTCATGCACGCGCGTCGATTTCTCTGACTGCTCACGTGGCCGACATTCAATATTTAATTTATTTGATCGTGCCACGTTTTCCTCGGTCTTCCTCTATTTCTGGTTCCATTTACATCGTTAACATATATTTTTTTATCATTCTTTCTTCATTTTCATATTTTCATATATTTTCATCACACTCTATCATACACAGAGTGTCCACACATTCGTCTAAGAGATCTCATTTCTACTGCATTTATTCTACTTTCATCCTTCTTTTGCCAGTTCCATGCTTCGCTTCCATACATAAGGGTTGGTAGAAGAACACCATTGTGCACTGTCGTTCTAGCTTTTTTGGATAGGTTTTTGTTTGCGATGATAAATTATGTCAGGATAGAATAATGTGGTGATCCATTCTCTCTGCCTACCACTCCGGAGAAACGGCGCGATGGTCAGTTAGTTAGTAAGTTAGTTGAAAAATATGAAATAAAAAATAAATATCTTAAAAAAGTTTTCGTGGCTGAGTAGACTGACACCCCGAAAATCCCGGGTTCGATTATCGTTGATGGATGTGTGATTGTCACACTGTCTTTGATCTGGTATAGATGTCTTTGATCTGGTATAGGAGAATAGAAAAGGATAGTTGTATGTTTTTTGTTCCACCTCGTCACCATGGTAACAGTGTAAGGTGGTTGTACGATGTATGTATTATGTATGCGTCTGTATCCAGGTACAAAGAATGTAAAATAATATAAAATTCCTTCCTTGCATGGCAAACATCACGTATTAGACATTGAGATAAATGAATTAAGAGAAGTCACGTTCTGTGAACCTTATTTACCGTTATCAAAGAAAATTTCCTAGCACAATTTTAAATTTAGAATTTCTTGAAAAAAATTTTTATTTCAAGATTTTCTCATGAATTCAAACACTGTTTTTCCACTGTTTAGAATTACCCTATGTTACATATGTTACTCTAAGTGTTCTTTTTTTTAACATTTTTATATTAAACTGACTCTGTCCTACTTACAGACAACGAGCATGAACTACAAGTGAATTGTATGTATGAGGTATGCATGCGAAATGATCTGATGATGAATGTTAATAAGTCCAAGGTAATGATTTTTGAAAAAGAAGAAATCATGACAAACTGCAGCAAAAGCGTAAATGGTGAAAATTTGGACCAAGTAGATGACTTCGTGTATTTGGGTAGTATGTTTACAAAACATGGGCTATCGATAGGGATATCGAAAGAAGGGTTGGGGCAGGCAACAAAGTGAAAAGTGCACATAAAGTTGTCATCGCAAACAAACATGAAACTGGCAAAACAAGGATGAAAGTAGAATAAATCCGGTAGAAATGAGATCTCTTAGACGAATGTGTGGATACTCTACGTATGATAGAGTGTCGAATGAAAATATAAGAAGTGAATGCGGTACGAATGATGGTGTTATGAACGAAGAAGAAGAAAATGAAGAAAAAATGATAAAAAAAAATATATGTTGACGATGTAAATGGAACTTGAAATAGAGGAAGACCGAAGAAAACGTGGCATGATCAAATAAATAAAATATTGAATGTCGGCTAAGTGAATAGTCAGAGAAATCGATGCGCGTGCATTACACGATGTATGAATGTTGAGTAAGCGAGAGTAATATGTCAGGAAAGAAAAGTGTGGTAGTCCATTCTTTGTGAGTAAGTTAGTTAGTTTTTATATTATGATAGTCAAGCCCATTGCATATGTTGTATAATATTTCAACCCTTATAGTGTTGGGGATACCATTAAAAATTCACTTCCGTCTGTGCGTTAAGGTAGCGACGATAAGGCATATAGAATTATTTAACCCTTAAAGAGAAGGTAGCCATTTTTAAAAAAATTAATTAAATTGGGTCATCCTTCCTCCTTGAGATCACACCGCTCTTCTCTTTGCCTTTCATGGTGTCCAAGTCACCAGTTAACTTCTGGTTACATGATCTGTCCATAATCATTTTATAACGGAAGGTTCTTTGACACATTACTGGAAAACTCTCCAAGATATTGTCCATGACACAGAAAAGCGAATTACACGTTGTTGACACGTCAAGGTGTCTGAAGAATCTGGTCTGGAAGAACAAGCACATGCGTATTCAAATCAAATCAACATTTTGAATGTACACAAATTCTTGTAGACAAATACTGGATTTTACCCATTGCGGATAATTTTTTTTATATAAGGATTAATTATATCTCAATAGAGACGAAGATGTAAATTGTTTTCTGGGAACAGAATGTGGAAACATAAAGCGATCGCTCAACCCAACCAAAGACAGGTCATAAGTCCTGTAAGCGCCTCGGCCACCACATTCTGTTCCCAGAAAACAATTTACATCTTCGTCTCTATTGAGATACAATTAATCCTTATAAAAAAAATAATAATTATTTATCCGCAATGGGTAAAATCCAGTATTTGTCTACAAGAATTTGTATACATTCAAAATATTGTATAAAATAACTGGTCCAAGTAGGCATAAAAAATTGGAGAGACACTCCAGGCGTAATTTAGTAATGTATGATTTGCAGAGACTTTCACAGTGCATTAATAAAGATTTTCTGCTTCCCAATCTTAATAGATGACGCTAGTGTAGAGTGAACTTAAAAATGTAAAGATAAGCGTGGGATTCTAGCATATATACAAGTTCCAATAATTTATCAGACGCGGTGATCATAAGAAAGGCGGAATAGAGAATGTTGTTAAACATAAAGCGATCGCTCAAACCAACTAATGACAGGTCGTAAGTCCTGTAAGCGCCTCGGCCACCACATTCTGTTCCCAGAAAACAATTTTCATCTTCGTCTCTATTGAGATACAATTAATCCTTACAAATCAAATCAGTTTATTTTCTCAAAAGATATTACAAACATTTTTTATAGTTTAAGATATTTATTGAGAACAGGTAAAATATAACACATATTTTTTGGAATACACACATTTGGAATACAATATACTCTCGAAAGTCAAGAATATTTGTCTTCTGATCGTACTTTCACGAATATGAAAGACATCGGTCTCCGAAGCGATCATTTTCAGCAGTTTGATTGCTCTCCCCACCGGCATCACCAGAGGCAGGTTGGTTCTGCATGCTGGTAAGATACATAAGGGTCGGTTGAATAACACCATTATTTTCCTCGGTCTTCCTCTGTTTCTGGTTCCATTTACATCGTTAACATATAATATAAGAAATTATTTTAGAAAATTTGAATTTGAATTAAGTACGCAGCATTCGAACCGTTAAAAAAACTTAGTAGGGAATATGAAATCGTGCACCGGATAATGCGCCTGTTGTATTCCTGGAGGCTTCCGGGTGAGGGACATCCGCTTCCTCTCCTACTTCCGGTTAAGGAAATAGAGATAAATATCAGCTGCAGCCGCGCTCAAACGGTTAACGTTCGATATTTAATACGCGGCGCACACGTGTCTGTGAATTTTAATGATGTCGAGTGATTTCCTGGAGCTGCTGAAAATGTAAGCCGGAAAGGGGAAGCATCCACGAAGGAGATTTAAAATGTCTACACGTGGATTAAAATTTGAAAATGGAATACTATATTTAACGTCATTTTCCATACGGTTTAACGGTTACTTTTTCTTTGAATATATCTAGACTAAGTATCGAAATAAATGTGTTAAATTTTATGGTTTTTAAGCTTTTTTATATATAAATAAGGTGACCTCAGATTTTAACAAAAAACTTGAGGTCTTAACATAATAATGATTTTTTTGTTCTCTTCTTTCTGTGTCCTGTCAGGTCTCCCCAACGTCGACTATCACCCTTGAGTAGGCCTCCCTGCCCTGGGTAGCTCGGAACAGCTCCTCCACGGTCCTCAGCCCTGTCCACTCTCGGATGTTCCTCAGCCAGGCAACCTGCCTTCTCCCAACACCTCGTCGACCCTCAATCTTACCCTTTAATATCAGATGTAACAGTGCGTATTTTTCGCCTCTCTAAACATGGACCAAGTAGGAACACCTTACGGACATTGATGTTGGTCAGCAACTCTCTGTCAACTCTGGCTCTATGGAGAACGTTTGTGTTGCTGACCATGTCATTCCAGGAGATGCGTAACATCCGGTATCGGTGTATCCACATCTCAAAGGCATCTAATCGGTTCATAATATTGACTTTAAGGGTCCATGACTCCACCCCGTATAACAGTATTTTTTTGTATTTCGTACTTGTATTTTTTTATTAATTAAGGCAAATTAAACTCTTTGCTCGCGTCTGCTGAACGCGGTCACCTCAGAAATCGACGTCTTTCATATTAGTGAAGGTACGTTCAGAAGACAAATACTCTCGACTTTGGAAAGTATCTTGTGTTTTTTCTACTTTTGTTATTATATATTTGTTTGTAAAATTGTCAACAGACTTCGCATAGGTACTTAATTTTAACTATGACTAACCACACTAATGATTTTTTGCCTTATAAATATTGTAGTAAACCTTTTCATTTTTTACTTTAGTTTATTGTAACCACCTGATGATGCCAAAATCGGTTTGCGAAACAGCTTTCGCGACACTCAGTGAATAAAAATAAATTGTGATATTATAACAGTGTTATACATTTTAACAGTAATAAAACTAACTAACCATTACGCCGTCTCCCCGAAGGGGTAGGCAGAAAGAATAGACTACCACGCTTTTCTTTCCTGACATATTTCTCTCGATTCCTCAACTTTCACACATCATGCACGCGCGTCGATTTCTCTGACTCCTCACATGGCCGACATTCAATATTTGATTTATTTGATCGTGCCCCGTTTTCCTTGGTCTTCCTCTATTTCTGGTTCCATTTACATCGTTAACATATAATTTTTTTACCATTCTTTCTTCATTTATTCTTTCCATATGTCCAAACCATCTTAATGATCCTTTCATTATTTTGTTCATAACACCATCATTCGCACCGCATTCACTTCTTATATATTCATTCGACACTCTATCATACACAGAGTATCCACACATTCGTCTAAGAGATCTCATTTATACTGCATTTATTATACTTTCATCTTTCTTTGGCAAGTTCCATGCTTCATTTTCATACATAAGGGTCGGTAGAAGAACAACAATAATATGTTTTAACAGTAATAACATGTTTTTAATCTTTTATTTCAAGTTAGCCCGGAAGCAGCCGACATTTGAATGTGGAATACGGCCCCACGAGGGTAAACATGGCAGGTTTACCAACCGGAAATACCAAAGCAGGCGCTAACTGTATCGGAAATCGTCTGGGAAGTTATTGAATACCACCCCAACTTCCACACACCTTTACCCAAATACATAAATACTAAAAAAAAACACTCTAACAACAAAGTAAAAAAACAAGTTTTTTCATGTTACCATAAACTTAAATGAATATAAGAATTAACTACTTCTTTTTTTTTTGTTTTCCTCGATCGTCCTCGGCTTCTTTTTCCACTCACACTGCTTGTGTACAACTTTTAACCATTCTACTCTCATCAATTCGTTTCATATGTCCAAACCATCTGAGGGATCCTTTTTTAATTTTTTCCATGATGCAGTCATCTGCCTTACATTTCTCTCTTATTTCATCGTTCGGTATTCTATCATACAAAAAACATGACCAAATTAATCAATTACCAAAAGGCGGCCACATTCGAAGTCGGAATAATCAAAGTGCGTGCATGGTACGTTGTATGAATGTAGAGGAATCCGGAAGGGTATGCCAGGGCAGAACATTGTGGCGATCCATCCTCTCTGCCTACGTGATGGTTAGTTAGTTAGTTAGTTAACTTCTTCTTCTTATGATTTATTTAACACTGTGTCCTGTTATTTCTCGAAGCCTAATTCCTGGGATGCAGATGTCCAACTCTCTCGCCATCTTTTAGGTGGTCTTCCTGCAGGTCGATTTCAAGTGTCAATTTTAAATGCGTCACTTTTAAAAAGAGTCTCTTTTAAAGTGTCACTGACATAAAGTGTACGGTCATAAAGATAAATAGTGTCACTTTTGATAAGTGACAATTTTAAAAAATGTCACGGTAAATAAGTGTCGCTTTTAAAGTGTCACTGACATAAAGTGCACGGTCAAAAATATAAACAGTGTGTCACTTTTAAATAGTGTCAATATTAAAAAGTGTCACTTAGAAAAAGTGTCAATTTTAAAAGCGTCACTTTTAAAAAGTGTCACTGATATAAAGTGCACGGTCAAAAAAATACAGGGTGGAACATTTAAGGAGGGTCAATTTTAAAAAGTGTCACGTTAAAAGGTGCCGCTTATAAAGTGTCACTGACATAAAACAAATATTCAGTTTTAAAATGTGTCAATTATAAAAAGTAGCACGCTTAAAAAGTGTCAATATTAAACTAACTAACTAACCATCACGCCGTCTCCCCGAAAGGGTAGGCAGAAAGAATGGACTGTCACACTTTTACTGATGCGGCACTCCATCCTTCTCTTTTCGCTCCGCGGGAGACGCGGTGTGATGGGTTGCGAACCTCATCGCCACCAATAGGCATCTCTTCGATTGTCCAACACCCAAAAATACATCTAAAACAAATTATATAAAATACAATGATATAAAATAAAATAACAAAATAAAAATAATTTAACACAAAATGTTATTTTTAGATGGTGCACATATTGTCTATTTAATTTATGTTCCACGAATCCACCGTTTTTTAAATTTAGCACATAATGTTTTTTTCGATGTTGCACATGTTGACATTGACGATCCGGACTTTTGTGTTTATTTAATTTATGTTACACGTATCCACCGTTTTTTAAATTAGCTGTAATTAGGCACTTAACCAGCAAGAACTTTAAAATAATATGGAAGAAATTATTCAAATTGTCATTGGAACAAATGAAAAAAATATTTTTACACTTGTCAAAATTATTTATAAAAACGATAAAATTTTAAAGCGACACTTTAAAAAGGGCATCTTTTAAAGTATCACTGTAAAAAGAGTCACTGACATAAAGTGCACGGTCAAAAGATAAAAAGTATCCCTTTTAAAAAGCGTCAATTTTAAAAAGTGTCACATTTAAAATAAGTCTAGTTTTAAAAGTGTCCCTTTTAAAAAGTATAAATTTAAAAATCGTTAGTGGCAATTTGAAAAGCGTCACTTTCGAAAAGTGTCACACACGTAAAATTGTGTCAGAGAGATAAAAAGTGCCATATTTAAAAAGTGGCAATTTTAAAAACTGTCGCTATTAAATAGCGTATTTTTTAAAGTGTCACTGAGATAAATTGCACGGTCAAAAAGGTATGAAGAGTCACTTATAGAATGTGTTCATTTTAAATCGTGTCACATTTAAAAAGTGGCAATTTGAAAAGTGTTTCATTTAAAAAGTGTCTCTTTTAATGTGTCACTGACATAAGTGCATGGTCAAAAAGATAAAAATTGTCACTTTTAAAGAGTGTCAATTATAAAGAGTCAAGAGAAATACTTTTCATTTCTGTTCTTGCACACTTTTACTGAATAAAAAACTGAATTTAATTCAACTAATAAGTTCACACAACATTTATTGATACTGAGGCGGTACGAAGTTCGCTCAAAATTCTCAAAATTGAATCATAATATGATGTGAACACACAGAAAGAACAGCAAATAGAGACACTCTATCATACACAGAGTATCCACAAATTCGTCTAAGAGATCTCATTTCTACTGCATTTATTACTTTCATCCTTCTTGTGCGAGTTACATGGTTCTCTTCCATACATAAGGTTCAGTTCAAGATGTGCACTGCCATTTTAGCATTTTTGGATAGGTTTTTTGTTTGCGATGACCACTTTAAGTGCACCATTCACTTTGTTACCTGCCCCAACCATTCTTTCAAAATCCCTCTCCACTCGCCCATCTCTTGTAAACATACTACCTAAATACCCGAACTCATCTACTTGCTCCAGTTCATGCTATCTACTTGCTGTCATTGTTTCTTCTTTTTCAAAAATCATATTCATCATATGATCATTTCGCATGCACCTCATACATACAATTCCCCAGGACTTGGAGTTCAATGTCGTTGTCTGCAAGTAGGGCAGCGTCATCCGCATATAAGAGACAGCTTAGTGACACACCAATCATTTTGGCACCTACATCCAACCCTTTCAGCTCTTTCATACATTTTTTAAATATAAATAAATTTTTTTACAACATTTTGAATGTATACAAATACTTGTTGACGAACAACTGGATTTCACCCATTGCGGGCTATCGATTCAAGAATCAATTGTATCTCAATAGAGACGAAGATAATAGCCCGCTATGGATGAAATCCAGTTGTTCGTCTACAAGTATTTGTATACATTCAAAATGTTGTAAAAAAAAAACTGATCAAAAAAATTATAGCATATAGATTGGAGTGACATCTCCAGGCGATTTCTAGCAATGCGCTAAATGGCGGCATCCTTTCACATTGCGTTAAAAAGATCTTCTGCTTAATGCTTAAAAAAATACAATCTTCATAGATGGCGTTAGTGTGTAGATTGCAAAAAACTACCATGTAAAGGGTGGTCTTACAGATTAACATATATACAACTTCCAAAAAATTTTCAGACATGGTGGTCATAAGAAATAAAGGTGGAATGGGGAATGTTGTATTACATAAAGCGTGCGCTTAACCCAACCAATGACAGGTCATAAGTCCTGTAAACACCTCGATCAACCATATTCTGTTTCTATTTGCATCTTCGTCTAATGAATATTCTATTTTTAAATAGCTTACAATATGAAAATACAATATTTCTGCTCCGGCGTGCGTTGCAACACATGTAAGCAGTGTTGCCACTCGAAGAAATAATCATACCGGACATAATATAGCCGTGGTCTGTAACTCCTATAGGGGGTGGCATTGGAAAGGGCCACCCTATTTATCCGGACCACTTAAACTTCAAATGGATTTGTATGAACCACGGCTTCCCAAAGTAGAATGTCACATTTTAATAACTATAAAATATTTTCTTCTTCTTCTTCTCCGGCGCTACAACCCTTGGTGGGTCTTGGCCTCCTCCAAGAAACGTCTCCATTCCGTCCTGTCTCTGGCCGCCACCTCCCAGTCTTGCTGCTCCAGGACCCGACAATCTGCCACGGCACCATCCAGCCATCGCAGTCTCGGCCTACCGATGCTTCTTCGCCCTGCTGGATTGTCATACAACACTCTTTTGCACGTGCCGTAGCCAGCGCAGTCTGTTAATCTTTATAAACTTGACCACGCTGACGTCCTGGTATAGATCGTGGAGCTCTGTGGTGTATCTCCTTCTCCACGTCTGACCATCCTTAATGGGTCCAAATATTCTGCGGAGGATCAGGATCAGCAGTTTATTTTGTTTTCATCATAAAATATTTTAAACTGTTAAATTAAATAACTTTGTTTTATGTATCACATATTACATAAAACAAAGTTATTTAATTTACATTTTATTTTACGCGACAGCTGTTTCGTCAACCTATGTTGACATCATCAGGTGTTACAATAATATATCAAATAATAATAAATAAAATGCTTATCCATAAAATATAATAAAACTTCTAAATAACTGATGTTTTCATTCGTATTAATTATTTAATACGGAGTTTTACATCATTGTTCAAGAAACAATAAATAAATATGTGAATATTTTACCATTAGTACGCCAATATTTCTTTTGGGAATGCTTGGGGCCAACTCTCTGCAGCTTCGAAGAGATGGGCATCTCATAACTCATTTCTTTAGATTACTCAGGGGATATTTCGAGAACTCGGCCGTGCTGGAGGGTGTTCGACTTTTTGTCCCTGATCTCTAGAGAAAGCATAGATTGTTTTACTTACCCGCCACCAGAACCAATCTGCATCTGGAGACACCGGTGGGAAGAACAAATTAATCTGCTGAACGCGGTCTCCTCGAAGATCGACGTCTTTCATATTAGTAAAAGTACGTTCAGAAGGCAAATACTCTTGATTCTGGAGAGTATTCTGTCTTCCTGATGTTGAACCATCTCTCATGCGTTTCTGGTAGTATACTATACACAATATATTACTTTACCTGTTCTCAATAGATGCATTAAAAATTTATTTTGTAATGTCTGTTGATGAAATAAACTGATTTGATTTGAAGAATTGATTGTGTCTCATAGAGACGAAGGTGCAAATTGGAAACAGAATATGGTTGATCGAGGTGTTTACAGGACTTATGACCTGTCATTGGTTGGGTTAAGCGCACGCTTTATGTAATACAACATTCCCCATTCCACCTTTTTTCTTATGACCACCATGTCTGACAAATTTTTGGAAGTTGTATACTCGTATATGTT
Source organism: Lepidostoma basale (assembly GCA_022606425.2). NCBI lineage: Eukaryota > Metazoa > Arthropoda > Insecta > Trichoptera > Lepidostomatidae > Lepidostoma > Lepidostoma basale. Next base: position 270,811 of record JAHDVF020000614.1, on the reverse strand, counting down.
AATCTGCAACACCACCCTTTGCATGTTAGTTTATTTTTTCAATCTACACACTAACGCCACCTATGAAGATTGTATTTTTTAAGCATTAATCAGAAGATCTTTTTAACGCAATGTGAAAGGCTTCCGCTATTAGCGCATTGCTAGAAACCGCCTGGAGATGTCACTCCAATCTATATGCTATATTTGGACCAGTTTTTGTTTTTACAACATTTTGAATGTATACAAATACTTGTAGACGAATACTGGATTTCACCCATTGCGGGTTATATTCAAGATTTGTGAATTCTTTGAATTCGAATTTAATTCAAGAATTGTGAATTGAAAGGAAAAATTCTTGAATTGATAACCCGCAATGGGTGAAATCCAGTATTCGTCTACAAGTATTTGTATACATTCAAAATGTTGATTTGATTTGATTTGAATATTTTTCAGCTCCTCCCAGCAACTTATCACTACTTAATTTTTAATTCTAATTTTATTAAAAAAAATATTTGTAAATAACGTATTTTTTTTCATTGTACAGTAGATTGTCGTTTATCCGGGCTAATTGGGACCGAAGATATTCCGGATACCGATTTTCAGGGTAATAATGATATGAACACACGTAATATCTAATAAATAATGACAAAACTAACGAGACGACACGTTGAAACTCGAACACAGCGGGAGACTGACTGTCCATAGGGTGCGGGGGAGAACGATGCAACCCACACCCAACGTTGTGTATGTGTGGTGGGGTAAACTTAGTCATGCGTAGTTCACGGTACGGAATGCATTATCATCTAGACTAACTAACTAACTAACTAACCATCACGCCGTCCCCCCGAAGGGGTAGGCAGAAAGAATGGACTGCCACACCTTTCTTTCCTGACATATTTCTCTCGCTTCCTCAACATTCATACATCGTGTCATGCACGCGCGTCGATTTCTCTGACTCCTCATGGCCGACATTCAATATTTGATTTATTTGATCGTGCCACGTTTTCCTTGGTCTTCCTCTATTTCTGGTACCATTTACATCATTAACATATAATTTTTTTACCATTCTTTCTTCATTCATTCTTTCCATATGTCCAAACCATCTTAATGATCCTTTCATTATTTTGTTCATGACACCATCATTCGCACCGCATTCACTTCTTATATTTTCATTCGACACTCTATCATACACAGAATATCCACACATTCGTCTAAGAGATCTCATTTCTACTGCATTTATTCTACTTTCATCCTTCCTTTGCCAGTTCCATGCTTCGCTTCCATACATAAGGGTCGGTAGAAGAACACCATTGTGCACTGCCATTCTAGCTTTTTGGATAGGTTTTTGTTTGCGATGACAACTTTAAGTGCACCATTCACTTTGTTGCCTGCCCCAACCCTTCTTTCAATATCCCTCTCCACTCTCCCATCTCTTGTAAACATACTACCTAAATACACAAACTCAACTACTTGCTCCAAGTTTTCACCATTCACGTTAATGTTGCAGACTGTCGTGGTTTCTAGACTTATCCGGATAATTGACTCTTTCAGCTAAAATGTACTTTTTACATCTGTTTTCGTTTCTGCTTCCGTTATGACACTTCCGTTCATCACTACTACGCGTGTCCTGATTATTGATATTTCTAAAGATGTCGCATCAGAGATGAATCTCCATTAGATGTTATAAACAGTTTGAGAGGCTGCGGGCGGCTGGCCGGCGATAGAGGCAGGGTCGCGGGACGCTCGGCCGCCCAAAACGGCAATTTGATATAAATTTTTCATTTCATTGGCGTCTGAAAATTGGAAAATGGATTCCCAGCGCCGGCCCTGCTCCCATCAGAACAAACGAGGCCTGCGTTTGAGTACTTCACTTTTCTTATTGCTAGATGCAGAAACATCGATTTCGGAGCATACCGCTCTACCAATACACTACTTATAACAAAACAATACATTATTATTTGATCGTGCTTTTTCTTTTTTTTTTTAAAGGAAAATAGAAGTTCCCGCCACATACCCGAGGCTGTTATAGGGCGTAGCGGCGCCCTTTTATCAGCCTCGCTCGTACACTCCCTGGGCCTGTCCCCGGTCCATCCGGGACTTACATTTAAATACGGCAACAACAAGAGGGTGCCAGACCACATTTAATCTACTCAATCTCACTTCTATGCTCCGCTGTACTTTATTGAATAAATAAATAAGCATAATATATAATACATGAACATTTTAGGAACATTATACACTTTACATTGATCGTCATTTTAGGAACATTATACACTTTACATTGATTACATTGATCGTGCTACGTTTTCCTCCATATTTGGGAGTAGAGATCTGCAGCCAAAATGACCTTTATACCGAAGTACGAGAACAAGTCAGTAAAGCCTCTGCCGTGTCAGGATGCCTGAAGTATCGGGTCTGAAAGAACAAGCACATGCGTGTCGACAGCAAGATCAGAATCTATAAAACATGCGTCCGACCTATCATGACGTACGCTGTAGAGACGCGGGCTGACACTGTGCGAACCAAGGGACTACTAAGAACATCGGAGACGAAGGTCTTAAGATCAATCACTGGAAAAACCCTCTGAGATCGTGTCCGCAACGTAGACATAAGAAAAACTTGCGAAATAGAGGATATCGTTCAGTGGAGTAGATCCAGATGAAGATACTGGAGGGACCATGTAGCCCGAATGTGACAATGTGCAGGTGACAGACTTGCATATACAGCCGCTTATGAAATCCCCTCCGGACACCGCCCACCTGGAAGACCGCCTAAGATATGGAGGGATAGCTAGATCTCATCATCCGACGAGACATGATTTCTGTGTCACAGATCGTCAGATCTATTAAAAGAAGAAGAAGACATTTTCTTCGGTCTTCCTCTATATAAATGGAACTAGAAATATTCATGATAGAAATGGATCAAATAAATTATGAGGAAAGAAGACATCATCATCATCATCATGATGCAATTCAATGTCTCTAAGTGCGTTATGCGTAATCTTAACTTGAAACTCCGACAAAGAATGATTAAATGTTATATATCGTCGGTTCTTCTATATGGTTGCGAAACCTGGACTCTGAAAGTGAATGTAATGAACCGGTTGGAAGCGTACGAGATGCGGATATACCGCAGAATGTTCCGTATACCGTGGACCGATAGGGTCAGTAATGCAGACGTACTGCAGAGAGCCAGAGCCAATAGAGAGCTGTTGTCAAGTGTGAAAATTAGAAAGGTCTCATATTTGGGTCATGTGCTAAGGGGAGAAAAATACCACCTCCTTCGACTGATACTAATGAGTAAAGTGGAGGGACGTCGGGGAGTTGGTAGAAGGCAGCTGTCCTGGCTGCAGAACATCAAATGAGTGGACAGGAATAACAAGAGTTCAGAACCTGTTCCGAGTGGCACAGGATAGAGATGGCTTTGCTGAGGTGATCGCCAACGTTGAGAGGACCTGACACGGCACCGAAAGAAGAAAAAAAAGTGCGTTATGCTATCTTTTACTAGAGCATTGAGAACTATATATCATAGATACGCAATGAACAACCAGCAACTAACACATGTATGTACGATGAAGGATCTCGGAATCAACACTCATACGTTTCTGGTAATACCTATACTATACACAATATATTATTTTACCTGTTCTCAATAGATGCCTTAAAAATCTATTTTGTAATGTCTATTGATGAAATAAACTGATTTGATTTGATCTACTTTTAAAACTTCTTCTGCCAACTCCAAGCTTCACTCCCTTACATAAGGGAACTCCATTGTGCACTGCCATCTTTGCTTCAGTCGATATATTTCTATTTGTGGTAATGACTTTGAGTGCACCATTTATTTTGTTTCCAGCTCCAACCCTTCTTCCGATATCTTTCTGCATTTTTCCGTCTCTTGTAAACATGCTTCCCAGATAAATAAATTCGGTTACTCTAATTTCTCATAGTTCGCACTTATGTCACAATCCATCATACATTTTTCCTTTATAAATATCATAACTTTAGATTTTGATACGTTCATCACAAGTGCATACTTATTGCATACTAGGTACATTCTTTCACTAGTGATCGTCCATGCTGTCGGTGATTAAAACAGCGTCGTCTGCATATAGCAAACAGCTGATGGACATATCGTTCAAATGCCATAATTTTAGACTTTGATACGCATACTTCGCACATTCTTGATACATGGTCTTGTAGGTCTTCAAGAATGCTGTATTTCGTGTAGAAAAAATGTCTGGTAGAAGTATTGGTTGCAAATCAGCCCCTGCCAAAACAAAGACGAAAAGAATGGTCGAGTGAGCAAATCGGTTTGTTTACCGCTTGTCCAACGCCGTATTGGGGTTCGATTCCGTAACGTCCCTCCGCAAATACAATATTTACATGTGCCGTCAACACGGAAGTGTAAACTAATATCTTATGCCAGCGAGAGAGAGGTCCCTTATTCCAATTTTGTCAAAATTGCTTTGGGTCTGCTACACATAATCGTTAAAAATAATCACTAAAGGTATTATGGAATCTACGCCAACATTCCAAAACAGTAAATCAATAAACTCCAGTCTGCATTCAACGCGGCAGCTAGACTGATTAAGGGTCCTGAAGTATTATCACATAATGCAACACCATAAAGAGCTCCATTGGCTGAATGTCCGGAAAGATTACAATATAAGCTCTGCTTGACTGTATTTAAGGCGCAGCATAGAATGGCACCCGCTTACATATCTGAACTCAGCAAGGTCTTCTGCGATGGATAGATTGTACGCACCGAAGCGTTATCCTCGCACAAATTTCGGCGACCGGGCCTTTGCTGTAGCCGGCCCTTCGGTCTGGAACGGTCTTGCTACTTCATAAAATGGAGCTACAGCGCCCTTGAGATGATTAATTCATAAAAATGGCGCTCTATAAATCATCCAACTTATTTTTATTATTATTAATATAAAAATGGATCATTCGATTATATCTTCGAGAGCGTCAGCAAAGACTATTTTGATCACAGTTTGTCACACATTAGATATCGTTTATGGGCAAATCGCAGGGAAGGCGATCACAAGGACAACCACCGAGCTGCTGGTCCCATCAAATCAGGGATCTGACTGGTCTCTCATTAGCTGCAGCCTGGAGACTGGCGGGTGACAGGAGCACATGGCGTGCTATGGTCAATAGTTTACAGGATGGACACGATCCTCAATCACAAGGAATACGACTGAGAAGAAGATGATATCGTTTTTAATATTCTAGTAATCAGTAAATATGAGGTTAGTAAAATAATATTTGGGACACTTATTCTTCTTCTTCCTCAGCCTTTTCCCGTCCACTCCTGGACAAAGGCCTCCTCCATTCGCTTCCATGTCACTCTGTCTTGTGCAGACTGCATCCATGTTATTCCGACGTGTCTGTTCAGATCATCCTTCCACCGTAGATGCGGTCGACCTGCACTTCTCGTTGCCGTCCACGTCCAATTATTTTTTATTATTATTCTGATGACTTGTATTTTAAGTGCGCCGTTTTGTAAAATCAATTACTCCAAGGGCGCACTAGGAAATGACTGACCGAACAGTGCAGTCTTCAGAAGTTTCTTAAATTTAACGTCACTATCCTCATACTAGGATGCTATTCCACGCCAACGGACCCGCAACGCTGAAAGCACGATCATAGAAACATGCTTTATTGGCTCTGACTGGAATTGCTATGTTGTTTGCACTTGTTTCTACTGATCGGAGTGAACGTTGCCTTTCCGTTGGCATGGGTGTCACGCAGAGGTCCGATATATACGCTGGCGCTCTCTGGTGTCGAGCCTTAAACACTGTCAAACACAATTTATATTTTACTCGCTCTCGGATTTTAAGCCAGTGAAGGTCCTTCCGGAGCGGCGTGATATGACAGTATTTTTGTTGCCCCATAATCAATTGGGCAGCAGCATTGAATACGCTTTGTATTCTGCTTAATTGATTATTTGGCAATCCAGCGTATATTCCGTTGCAATAATCTAAACGTGACACTACAAAAGAATCAAGTCAGCAGTGTTCTTGTCCATTTTTCATCTGAGCTTCTGGCTACGGGGGACACATTGGGACACACAAAAATAATATTTTAAACTTTTTTAGCGACTATAAATCCGAGTCCTAGTATTACTTACTTACTTACTTTGCGTATGGCGGCAAAAAAAAATTTTCTGGGCCATTGGGCCGCGTCACAGGCGAAGATCCAGACCCTCCATCCACTTCACTGCTCCTGGCGTGGCTCTGTGAAGGTCATCAAGGCCAGGAGGGTATCTTCTGGTGGGGCAATCCTCCACAATGTGCCGGATAGTCTGGCTCTCCGCCCCGCAGTCACATCCAGGAGATGGAGTAAGTCCCCATCTATGCATGAGGAAGCCGCACCGTCCCTGCTCTGTTCGGATCCTATTTAGGGTCGTCCACAGCCCCCTTGGGAGACTGAAACCTGGCGCCTCCTGGTGTGGTACAGCAACTAGTTGGTGATTTTTCACGGCGTGCTCCTCCCATATGGACTTCCAATTTGCCTCAACATCCCTACAGCGATCATCAACCGTCCTAGTATTTAGATCATCTTAAAATAACAGTATATTGCCTAGAAAAGCATGTTAGTATGAGAACAAAACTATCACATATACATACATACAGTCGTGTGTAGTTTTAAACGGCGAACAAGTGCTCCGGTGCGGAGCATTCGCCTGTCAATCTGGAGGTAGATTTTTAATTAAAACATTCCTACCGGCATGCGGCACAGCGCTCCACGGCGGCGCTAGTGTACACTTATGTTCTGACAGAACGCGTGGGGTGACCACCAATTAAAATTATAATAAAATGAACTACAGTACAAAAATTACCGACTACCTTTGTGGCAAAGTTACAACAGCTATGCATGCCACACCGTCCGGGTTCGATTCCCGGCGATAGCAATGCGATTATCACGCTGTATTTGGTCTGGTGTAGATTTCATTATCATCAGTATCGGAAGTATTCTCCTGGCGTTGTGGCCCTTCACATTGCATTAATAAAGATTTTCTGCTTAATGCTTACACCTATTCTTAATAGATGGCGCTAGTGTAGATTGAACTAGTAACATGTGAAGTGTGGTGCAACATAGTAGCATTTTTTTTTTTAAAAAGACATCAAAGATTTAAATCAATGATATTAGAATTTATTTTACAACCTTCAATGTGAGCAGAAAATAGTTCATTATTATGAAGAAGGAATCTGGTCGTGTCCAGGCTCGAACCCAAGTCCCCTAGATCCGGAGCCAAGCGTTCTATCCCCTAGACCACCACCCGATATACAACTTCCCTATATACAACTTCCAAATTTTTGTCAGACGTGGTGGTCGTAAGAAGTGCGGAATGGGGAATGTTGTTAAAATATAAAGCGATCGCTTAACCTAACCAATGACAGGTCTTAAGTCCTGTAAGCGCCTCGAACACCATATTCTGTTTATAAAAAACAATTTACATCTTCGTTTCTATTGAGATACAATCAATCCTTAAAAATGATTAACCCGCAGTGTGTGTGTGGAAAAACCAAGGAAAGCTTGGCATGACCAAATTATTCAAAGCGTAGTTTTACTTACTTATGCTTTTGTTTCCATGATATGGTCACCCCAGTAACCGGTACAATCCATCATCCCGATGTTCCCGACCAGAGAATAATGGGGAATGTTCTGGCACCCTAATATACCCATACACTGCGCGCTGAACGCCGCTCGCGAGGGCTTCGCATGTAGACGAAGAGGATAGTCCGATATACAGATCCTGACAAGTGGATATCGAATTATTAGTGTTTTGAAAACTTATTTTGAATCGATTTGATTTGATCGTGACACGTATTCCTAGGTCTTCCTCTATTTATCCGTTATAGGTTCCGTTTACATCGTTTAGATATACTTTCTTCACCATTATGTCTTCATTCATTCTTCCTATCAAAGATCAGTTCGAGTCCAAACCATCTTAAAAACTAACTAACTAACTAACTAACCATCATGCCTTCTCCCTGGAGGGGTAGACAGAAAGAATGGAACGCCACACTGTTCTGTCCTGACATACTTCTCGCGAATCCTCTACATTCATACATCTTGTCATGCACGCACATCGATTTCTCCGACTGCTCACGTGTTTAATACGACGTGTTTAATCACGACATTTAATATTTGATTGATTTGATCGGTGTTAGGTGATTATGTATGGAAGTGAAGCATGGAACTGGCAAAAGAAGGATGAAAGTAGAATAAATGCAGTAGAAATGAGATCTCTAAGACGAATGTGTGGCAAATCTGTATATGATAGAGTGTCAAATGCAAGTATAAGAAGTGAATGTGGTACTATGAACAAAATAATGAAAGGGTCATTAAGATGGTTTGGACACATGGAAAGAATGAGTGAAGCCAGAATGGTAAAGAAGGTATATATAAACGGTGTGAACAGAGCTAGAAATAGAGGAAGGCCGAGGAAAACGTGGCACGATCAAATCAAATCTTAAAAACACTTTAATAAATTTGTTTATAACTTTTTTTTCGCTATTTATTGTTTCTTGAACAATTTTATTTTATTTATTTATTTTACATGTTTTATTTTACAATTTGCCAAAAAAGTTTATGGACTGTAGTTGTCACACTAGGCATGGCCTGTATCGTGACCACTACATAAAATATGATGTTAGTAGCATTGTTAGTAAAATGGCGGTTTGTTAGTAATCTTATGCTAACATTGGTAATCACAATATGAAGATATAATTAAAATTACTAAATCTAAAAGAAAAAAGTAATTTCTACGTCTAACGATGACCCCTTTATAAATTTGGTTAGAGCACTTTAAAGTTCTTAGTGTCGTTAATTGATTTAAGATTCTCAGGAAGACGATTGAAAATATAGGGCGCGCGGAATGGAAATTGCTTTTGAGCTAGAGCTGAGCGACAGCGAGGAACTTTGAAATTATGGTGAGAGGAATATCTTGTGGGACGGTTCTGTTGTGATCTTGAATTCGAAATTTTAAATTTGGAGAATATGGCTGATGTTTTGATGTAAAGTTGTCGAATACTAAGAATTTGATATTCTTTGAACAACATGGACGAAGGATGCCTAATGGGTTTTCTGGTGATAATGCGCAATATATTTTCATGGGACTTAATTAGGGGTTCAATTGTAGATTTTGCGCATGCGCCCCAGCTCAAGATCCCATAGGTTATCACAGATTGACATAGGGCAAAATATACATCTTTGCAGAGCTTGGGGTCTAGAATTTCTCGGAGACATCATATATATTTGATATATATTTTTGTAACACCTGATAATGTCAACATTGGTTGATGAAACAGCTGTCATAAAGTAAAATAAATACAATTTGTGATATAAAACAAAGTTTTTGACCAGTTATATTATATTTGCATTTGGCACTATCATATGCAGATTTACCACGCATTCGTCATAATATATTATATTTTTATGACGTGTGAATCATGGAAGCGGTTATGTTAAATTTCTCTGGTATTATGCAAATAAAAAAGCTTTTGAAACATGTTTGCTTTAGAGTAATTATTGTGGAATGTAAGCTGCAGCATGTTTCAGTAAATTATTTTTTAAAACTGCACTTTCCCGCCATTTTTTCAGAGAAACTAATAAACGTACAAATTCCTCGTCCATACCAGTATGCACCGTGAAATGAGTTATTTTATCGTCTACAACACGAAAAAACATATTTTTCGTGTATATCCATAAAACAGCTGGTGAAAATATATTTTATTATTTTATATTTAAGGGGGATAGCCACGTTGATTGGGTGGTTTTTTTTTTGTTTTATTTTAAAATTTATTCCGTCGAAAATATGTGTATGAAATTATAAGAGATCTTAAAGTTTAAGAGATCAAATTTCTTCTTTACTCTTGTGTTTAAGGGTAATTAAAAAAAATTCTCTTATCAAAATATATCGGAGTTAAAATAAGAAATGTTTTTAACAATTTATACACCAATAGGTAATTGTGAAAATCTCGTTTTCCAGATAATGTCGACTACCACCATCTATTGAATTTTTGCAAAAACTTCCCCCTACCACCCACTTTTAGCCAAGACGCAAACCGCATTTTGAATTCCAAATACCTACAAATTAAATTTTCAGAAGACGTTTATTCGGTTTTCAAATATATTTTTAAAATGAAATCAAATCAGTTTATTGTCGCAACAGACATTACAAACAATATTAACGTTAGGGCATCTGTTGAGAACAGTTAATAAATAATATATAATACCTGGATCGCAACGGATTCGAAACGGTTCGATATGAAGACAAGATACTCTCTAAAGTCAAGAGTATTTGTCTTCTGAACGTACTTTCACTAATTTGAAAGACGTCGATCTCCGAGGAGACCCCGTTAAGCAGACTAATTGCTCTTCCCACCGGTGTCACCAGAGAAATGTTGAAACAAAAATGCTCTGAAGTGCAAGTAACAAGTGCTGGTATATTTTAGAAATCTCATTCAGCCATTTGGAGTAACTCTATAATTCCCAAAGTTTTCTATATCGACCCCCCTGGAGACGATTTTGACATGCAAGGAGTCCAAGTCAATGAAAAAGAAACTTGGGAGTCCATAAGAGCCGTCACCAAAATTTTCTCTTCAAGTAATTGTACTCCTAATAATTAACCTCACAGATAGTATCTATGTATGTAGGTATTTACGTAAATTGCTTATTATAGATATAAATTCCCTAATTATATGTATATTTCATAAAATTATCGCACCCATTAAAACATAATGTAAAAATCTTGGTCAAATGATTTAACTAAAATCTCTTGATGGAATTTCATTTTAAATAATAATTCAATAAAACGATATTTTTTTTATAACTACTTCCACGTTTGTCTTTAATTCGACTGCAACCAGTTTCACCAGGCTCGCTGGTATCGACAGACGGTCGCTGTCGTAATAAAGACACATGTGGAAGTAGTTAAAAAAAAACATCGTTTTATATAATTATTATTTTAAAATGTTGGATTTGCATTTTGTTTCGTTTTAATTAATAAATGTTTAACTAGAAAACTGAACATATATTCAATTAAAATTATTTATTTTCTACAGTAAACCCTATCAAAGTGAGTAGCTCTGTATCAGCTTCAAAAATAAATTTATAGTAATATGTGAATTTGTAAAAAAAATCAATATCATGAAGGCTCTGCCTTGTCTACATAAAATAGATAAAAATCGGTAAGGGTTCTACGGGGTAAAAATGGTTTCGAACCTATACTCTAGATTTTCAACTTGAGTGAGATATTTCTTTGTGGACATTATCATTTCACTTCAATTTATTTTCTAATATTTGTTTACTGCGAAAATTCGAATTCAAAATGTTTTAAATTTACGTTAAATAAATTCAAAATGTTTACTGCAGTCCAACTTACATTAATATCAACATTTAAATGCAATGATGTATTTAATGACTTAAAGTTGTAAATGATAATTGAATTAAATTGTGTTTTTTAACTACTTCCATTTTTGTCTTTATTTCTACAGCGACTGGTTTCGCTGGCATCGAGTAGGGCGAAACCGGTCGCTGTCGAAATAAAGACAAAATTGGAAGCAGTTAAAAAAAACATCGTTTTATTTTAATATTATTTAAAATGAACATCCATCAAGAGATTTCAGTAAAATCATTTGATTATCTTATATATCAAGGCAAAGGGAGCTTTCGCTATGCTTCGCCCTGTATGGCGTTCCATTATCATTTCGAGAAAGCTCAAACTCCAAATATTCAGCAGTAACGTTAAAAGCGTACTGCTGTACGGATGTCAGACTTGGAAATCTACCGTGGACGTTATTGGGAAACTCTGGGTTTTTATAAATAGATGCCTTCGCTCAATATTCAAGATCTATTGGTCCCAAAGCGTGTCAAATGCCGTTCTCTGGACCATGGCAGGCGAAAGGCCAATTAGAGAACAAATCGCTAGACGGAAATGGCAATGGATCGGTCACACTCTGAGACGGAACCCAGCCTGCATCGCTCAGGGCGCACTAGACTGGTCCCCTATGGGGGAAATAGGAAGCGAGGCAGACCTAGGGCCACCTGGAGAAGAGCCCTGCAGGGCGAGGTTAAGGCAGCAGGCCTCACCTGGGATGATGTTAGGCATCAGGCATGCAGGAGTCGGACCGAAATGCTGGGCCGCAATGCGCCAAGAAGAACAGAGACTAACGTGGCCGAAATGAAGATGCTGAGGTGTCCCGCCAGGGTAACAATACTGGATAAAGCAAAAAAGGAGCACATCAGAGGTAGCCTAAAAGTCACAACCAGATGACCCAGGATCGCGAGACTTGGCGGAAGTGTATTAGGAGAGCCGACCCAAAATAACGAGAAATGGCCAGGCGAAATATTATAATAAGAATCCAGTTCTCTAAGAAAGGGACATTGTTAACTAACGAACTAACTAACTAACTAACCAATCACGCCGTCTCCCCGAAGGGGTAGTCAGAAAGAATGGACTGCCACACTTTCTCTGGCTTCCTCAACATTCATACATCGTGTCATCATCGTGTCGATTTCTCTGACTCCTCACATGGGCGACATTCAATATTTGATTTATTTGATCGTGCCACGTTATCCTCGGTCTTCCTCTATTTCTTATTCCAATTACTTCGTTAAAATATAATTTTTTTACCATTCTTTCTTCATTCATTATTTCCATATATCCAAACCATCTTAATGATCCTTTCATTATTTTGTTCATAACACCATCATTCGCACCGCATTCACTTTTATATTTTCATTCGACACTCTATCATACACAGAGTATCCACACATTCGTCTAAGAGATCTCATTTCTACTGCATTTATTCTGTATAGAGAATGATGCACTTAACGTTGTCATCGCAAACAAAAACCTACCCAAAAAAGCTAGAATGGCAGTGCACAATGGTGTTCTTCTACCGACCCTTATGTATGGAAGCGAAGCATAGAACTGGCAAAAGAAGGACATTGTTAAATATACGAAAATCCACCCCTTCCGTAAGGTCAATATAATTTATATCAAAAGTATAAACATAAGTATTCTGAATGATCCCTGCATCACAAAATCTATAATTAATTACCAGAACGATATAAGTTTTAGACTTATTCACAATTATGTCAAAACTTCGGTAGTAACTAACGGGGAATTTTATTAAGATTTTGGTATTTACCGCCCTTAACGCATCAAACTTAAACAAATTAATATTTTTATTGCTTCTCTCGCTGAATTGTACGCGAAAATATTGTCCATCGGAAGCCACAAAACAATAAAAAAAATAAGGTAATATTGATCAGCCACACTGTTGAAAAACCGTCAGAGTTTAGACCGAGGCTCAAAACGCACTTGTTCAAACTGTCCTATCCTGATGCAAATGTTGAACGACTGCGTCAGGTGCAGCCCCCATACTAAAATGTTTTATTTTTAACAAAAATGTTTATAATATATATTTTTTTTAATGTATACATATACTTGTATACGAATACTGGATTTCACCCTTTGCGGGTTATCAATTCATGATTTAATTGTATCTCAATAGAGACGAAGATACACATTGGAAACTGAAATATGGTTGATCAAGGTGTTTACAGGACTTATGACCTGTCATTGGTAGGGTTAAGCGCACGCTTAATGTAATTACAACATTCCCCATTCCACCTTTCTTATGGCCATGTCTGACAAATTTTTGGAAGTTGTATATATGTTAAAGTCCAACACCAGAATTCACATGTCAGTTTCAATGCGCCATCTATGAAGATTTGATTATAAATGTTAATCTCTAAGATTACTCTATATAATCTACATACTAACGCCATCTATGTAGATTTATGTTTATTAAGCATTAAGCAGAACATCTTTTTAACACAATGTGAAAGGCTACCCCGCCATTAGCGCATTGTTAGAAGCCGCCTAGAGATGTCACTCCTATCTATATGGCAAACTTGGACTAGATATGTTTACAATATTTTTTTGAATGTATACATATACTTGTATACGAATACTGGATTTCACCGTTTCACCGGAACAATGGATCTTTAACAAAATGTTTGTTTTTAACAAAATGTTTATTTTAACTAACTAACTAACCATCACGCCATTTCCCCGGAGAGGTAGGCAGAGAGGATGGATCGCCACAATGCTCTGTCCTGGCATACCTCTCGGGCTTCCTCTACATTCATACATCGTACCATGCACGCACGTCAATTATTCCGACTTCGAATGTCACCGCCTTTTAGTAATTGATTAATTTGGGTCATGCCATGTTTTCCTCGGTCGTCCTCGGCTTCTTTTTCCACTCACGCTGCTTGTGTACAACTTTTTAACCATTCTACTCTCATCCATTCGTTCCATATGTCCAAACCATCTCAGGGATCCTTTTTTAATTTTATTCATGATGCATTCATCTGCCTTACATTTCTCTCTTATTTCACCATTCGGTATTCTACCAAACAACGCTTTCGCCCTCATTATTCTTAGTGATCTCATTTCTACGGCGTTTATCCTGCTTTCATTCTTCTTTTGCCAGCTCCAAGCTTTACTTCCATACATGATGGTTGGCACTAGAACTCCATTGTGAACTGCCATCTTTGCTTCTGTGGATATATTTCTATTTTTTAACAAAATGTTTATTTTGACAAAATGTTTAATTTTAGCAAAAATGTTTATTTTCAACTTAATTTTTATTTTCTACAAACATGTTTATTTTTAACAAAATGTTCATTTTAACTTAAATGTGTATCTTCAACTAGTTCATAAAATGGAGTTACAGCGCCCTTGAGATGATTAATTCATAAAAATGGCGCTCTATAAATCATCAAATTTATTATTATTATTATTACTGTTATTTCATGACATACATTTTCTCATCCTGAACATTCATACATCGTGTCACGCACGCACGTAGATATCTCCGAAGCGGCCAAAATATAATATTTGATTGATTTTATCATGCCACGTTTTCCTAGCTATTCCTTTTCTTCTTGTTCCGTTTACATCGTGAATATATACTTTCTTTATATTTCTTTTGTCAATCATTATTTCCATGTATCCATATGGTGGATGGACCAGATGATGACAGCAAGCTCCCGAAACCGGTCGAACATAAACACAAGTGGAAGCACACTAAGTACAAAATAATAAAGAAATTTTGTATAATTTTTTTTTGTTTTCATTATTTAAAATGAACTTCTACCAAAAAATTTCAATAAAAAACATTAATTATTCTAAAAGAATGTGTTTAAATTCATTAAAAAATTCGACAATAAAATTATATATGGAAGTGAAGCAAGGTACTGGCAAAAGAATGATGAAATGATGTCTCTAAGATGAATGTGTGGTAAATCCATATATGATAGTGTCAAATGCATATAAGAAGTTAATGCGGTGCGTATGAAAGGGTTATGAACAAAATGACGACCTTCGTGGCCGAGTAGTAAGTGCATTGACTGCCACCCCGAAGGTTCCGGGTTCGATTCCTGGCGAGGATAGTGTGATTGTCACACTGTCTTTGGTCTGGTGTAGAATTCACGTGACAATAAAATGGAGATAGATTAGCTACCTATCACATGTCAAGAGAATCACTATGATAGCTATAAATACCCTTTACATCGATTTGGCCCACGCTGTCATGATGTAAAGAGCGATTCTAAAAAAAATTAAAGGGGCGTTAAGATGGTTTAGACACATGGAAAAAATTAGTGAAGGCAGAATGGTGAAGAAGGTATTTGTAAGCAACGTGAACGGAGCTAGAAATAAAGGAAGGCCGAGGAAAACGTGGCAGAATCAAATCAAGCAAATATTAAATGTCGATCGGAGAAATCGACGTTCGTACATGGCACGATGTATGAATGTAGAAGAAGCGAGAATTATGTCAGGACAGAACAGTGTGGCGGTCCATGGCGAGAAACGTGTTGGTTAGTTAGTTTTTCAATAAAATTGCGTTATGAGAATCAAAACAGTTGTGGTATAATCAAATGCTGGCGTTCAATCCGCGCGATCAACCCTCGTCAAATTCCATCCCCCCTTACCTCTATTCGTGTACATTTTCTCTGTAATTTTCTACCAAATGATACACACATACAGCTACACACGCGGATACATTTATACAAAATACTCACCAACACACTCACAGAAAAAAAATACCTTTACCTACAAACACCTATTGGTAATTTTTGCATCCGTTCCTTAAATTTCGTATTAATTTCACAAATAATTCACTTAAAAAATATTCAAACGTACAAAAAGGTTAAAATCCAACCCATTAAAAAAAATATTACACAGTATGAATACGCGTATTTTTTTACACTGTGCCATTGATTTCTTTAAAATTTTCATTAGAAAATCCCACCCTATGTTACGGTTTCCGTCCCTGCTATATTTATATTATTTAATAGTCTACAAAAATCACGTTTACAGTACAGCACATCGCATGCACAAAAAAGTGATTTTTATTTTTACTACAACATAGTTTAGTCATGAAGGTTTAAAGTGTGTTTTTTACTCGTTGGTGAATTTTGTACGGTGGTGCGTATTTTTGTCGCCGGGTGGGTACGGATGTATGATTTTGTTCGGAGTTATGCCTGCAAGTGTGCGAAGGAGAGAGAACCATGGAAAATTTACAGGAGGGAAAGGGTTCAAAAACCGCTTCAAGTGAGATGACTTTGTATAGTATGTTCTGTGAGAGAGTGGGATACTGTATTATAACGCTATTTTACCAGTGATAATACGCAAATGCCTTCGTGGTTGAGTGATTATAGCCACGACTGCCATACCAAAGGTTCCTGGGTCGATTCCGACGTTGGCAAAAATGAAAAAATTTCTCACGCTGTCTTTGGTCTAGAAGAGTGGTTCCCAAAGTGGTCTGTACGGACTCCTAGGGGTCCCTGGGATCATTCAGGGGACCCGTGGAAAATTAAAATTGATTTAGGGGTCCCTTAACAACGTTAGGGGCGACCTTTTTACATCATTCTCATTCATGAGGTCCGTGAAAAATAAAAGAAATCAGCAGGGGATGCACGGGACAAACAAGTTTGGGAACCACTGGTCTATAACATAGGTTTCCAACCTTTTCTGGCCCACCGCCCCTTTACACAAAGATAAACCTCTAACGCCCCCTCACCCACAAAAGGCGACAGACAAAAAAAAGATTGAGAACTTATGGTTTACTAGAAACATTGTAAATATTGAAAATTAAAAAAAAATCTTTATATTATAGTATAAATTGACATATAGTATATATTTTTAATTTTTGAATTCAAATCAAAAAACGAAAAAATAATTATATCCAAGTTAATGTAGATCTGAATGTAATGGAATCTTTCAGTTCAATTTTCAATCACTTTTCGAACTACCGAAATATGTGGATTTTTGCACACATGATAAAAATTAACCAATATAAAAATTTCATTTGCTTTATTAGTATCCCGCCCTCACTCTGCCATCTCAACGCCCCCTTAATTTCTTTGGGTCTTCTACTGCCCCCTAAAAGTCTCAAATCGCTCACGTTAAGAACCTAGGGCGGCGATGGCCCACGTTGAGAACCTATGACGGCGATGATTTGTGGCGATGAGGTTCGCAACCCATCACCTCTCCCGCGGGGGCGAAAAGAGAAGGATGGAGTGTCGCATCGGTTAAAGTGCTGTAGTCCATTCTTTCTGCCAACGCTTTCGGCGAGACGGCGTGATGGTAAGTTAGCTAGTTAGTTTGAGAACTAGAAGAATTAACGTCACAATAAAAATCCCGATAAACTAGCTACCCATCACATGTCACGAGAATCAATAAAGTTGTATAAAGTAATTTTGTCAAAAATAACCTGTTGTATACAAAAAATGTGGAAAGCAACTTGAATCTATCACATTTCAAAAGGATATTAATAGATTTTCCTGCAAACCTGCAAGTATCCTGCAAGTATTGAAACTTTAAAATATTTTTAAATAAAAAAGCGTTCGTTCTGTTAAATAAACATGAATAATTGGTGAATAAATTTATTAAGCTTATAATTTTATTTTTAATTGTTTAAAAAATTTATATGTTTTAGTATAGGCAATTAAATTATATTTAATATACCATATACCACATGTACCAGTGGGAAGAAGAGCGATATCATGCCTCTATACAAGAGTAAGGGAACGCGTTTGGACTACGAAAATCACAGGGCTATCAGTGTGGCGGTCCATATTCTCTGCTTACCAATGCGAGGAAACGGCGTGATGGTTAATAAGTTAAGTCGCAGAAATGAAAAGAGGAAATCGAATGTTTCCTGCATGATGTATTGGAGAGAATGGTCGAGGGATCGATTGGCATAGGACGACCTCGCCAGGAGTACCTAGACTGCACCTCTTATACGGAGTTGAAGAGAGTTGTCGAGGACCGAGCGGAGTGGAAGAGGAGAAGCTTCGCCTTTCTGCAGACCAATCTTTAGATTGAAACCGGAGAATAAGATGTATCCAAACCATCTTAATGATGATTGTTATTATTATTATTATTATTATTTAAGTCACCCTGATACAGCGATCCAGCCATATGTGATGACAAAAATAAGGGGATGAAAAAAAAAAGTTTTAGAGTATATATCTCGTGTAGTACAATACTCGTATGCAATTTATAAATTAATGGTATCGTTTAAAAGACTCACACTTCGTATCGATTCTAAACCGGACTTCCTCTTCTTCTGTCAGTGTCATGTCAGGTGCCCCCGACCGTGAGTATCACTTGAGAGTAGGTGTCTCTGTTCCTGGCAGCTCGAAACAGCTCCTTAACGCTCCTCATGCAAGTCCAGTCCCTTATGCTGTGGAGCCAGGAGATTCAGGAGACAATAAGAAAGAAAAATATATAAATATAAAGTATCTTTCTCTCAGAATCAATAAATGTTGTATCAACTTATTAGCTGAATTAAATTCAGTTATTTATTAAGTTAAAATGAATACTCAAAATGAATTAAGTTCAATTAATGTACAAAAATCATAATGAAAATTGCATTGAAATTAATGTAATTCACGTGGCGGCAGCAAGAAATTTGCTTTATTTAAGCGAATCGAAATGATTCGCGTAGAGCATTTTAACACTACTTTCTGTTAAACTATTATATTTGCTAGATGGGTTGCACTCGGATCGATTACCTTCATTGAAACACCTTGTGATATACAACTTTTCGTTTTGTTGTCAGGTGCGAGAATGTACAAAGCGGATGGTTTGCGGACACGTGATACTACGTACAATAGACCGTGAGAGAAACATTCATTTTCTAGATTCAGGCCACACACACCCAAGGATTGGCCTGGTGATTTGTTGATCGTCATGACGAAAAACACATAGCGCCACTGAGTCGATGATTGGAGGCAAGGGTTTATTTCATATCATCAAAAAAGCCGTTTCATACAAAATGTATGGGAAAATAAATTTTCTTCATACCTTTTTTTAGTGATTTTTCCGATGCTTTAATAGTTGTTCTTCGGGCACATTATAAGAAACGATAAACTCAAAGTAATGATGTAAAACTTCATATTAAATATATACATAATACGAATGAAAACGTCTGTTTTAAACAAATTTTATTATATCTTATGTGAATGACATATTTCGTCTGTCTAAGGCATTATCAAATGTCTTTTCTATAAATTATAATAAATTTTATATAAAACATACGTTTTCATTAGTAAATAATAATTAAAAAAAACGATGTCTTAAGTGTAACTATTTCCAATTATGCCTTTATTTCGACAGCGGACGGTCTCGCCGGACCTTTAGACTGGTGGTGCCAAGACAATATGCCAGCAATCCTGGCAAAACCGGTCGCTATCGAAATAAAGACAAAAGTGGAAGTAGTTAAAAAACATCGTTTTATTTAATTATTATTTAAAATAAACTTCCATCAAGAGATTTCAGTAAAACCATTTGGTTTTCATTAGTATTCATTTTTAATATGGAGATGTTCATCATCATTCGTGAAAGAGTGAATCTTTTATTTTCATAATATATTTTTTAATGCGTTTTTACATATAAGAAACATATAATGTTCATAATTATAATACTCTAAAAAATCGTATTTTAGTATTTAAGGCGCATGTTTAGCAATCGTCATAACATGTAGAACTTTTTTATTAAATTTTCCTACGAAGCACCCGCTTTTAGTTAGATAATTTCTTCTTCTTCCGGTGTCATGTCAGGTTTCCCCGACGTTGACTATCACCCAGAGGAAGGTGACTGTATCCCTAATAGCTCGAAACAGCTCCTCGACCCTTCTGAAGCTAGTTCAATCATTTATATTATAGAGTCGCGAGATTCGTGTCCTGCCAACACCTCGTCGACCCTCTATTTTGCCCTTCATAATAATAATAATAATAAATTTGATGATTTATAGAGCGCCATTTTTATGAATCAATCATTCCAAGAGCGTTGTAGCTCCATTTTATGAACTAGTTAAAGATAAACATTTAAGTTAAAATAAACATTTTTTGTTAAGAATAAACACTTGATGATGTCAACATAGGTTGATGAAACATCTGTCACGTAAAATAAAATACAATTGTGACACAAAAAAACATAAATTATCTAACTCAGATCGCGTGCGAGATCTCGGAGTCACAATGGACTCGAAACTCACTTTCGTAAGTCACATTGATGGCATTTTAGACAAATCCTACAGAACATTAGGATTCATATTGCGTACATGCAAACCCTTTCAGAACATCACAGCCCTCAAAGTTCTTTATACAACCATGGTTCGCTCACTACTCGAATACGTATCTCCCGTTTGGTATCCTTACTATGCAGCGCATATTCAACGCATCGAAAGAGTCCAAAAAATTTTCATTAAACACATTAATTTCAAAATGTGCAGGTCATTTGCGAATTATAATTCTGCCCTTAATTTTTATTCCTTGGACTCTCTCGAAAATAGGCGAACAATTAATGATATGATGTTGCTTCACAAAATCATTCACTTCAAAATAGACAACTCCGAACTTCTTAGTAAATTATTACTGAATACCCCTATGCTTCGCACAAGACACACTGCGAACCAAATATTCCACCTTCCTGCTTATCGGACTAACTACGCTCAGAGTGCGGCGGTGTACCGGACGTGCGACACGTACAATAAGTGCTTTAGTAACATCGATGTGTTCCATCTTAATGAAAGTGATTTTAAAAAAATGGTTGGAGCAACCCTTCGGGGCGAATGAAATTAGTTACTCTATTTTTTTTTTCTTTTCTTGTCTTTTTCTTTTTTCTTTTACATTTTAAAATTATATTTTATTTTTAATTCATTATTACTAATAGTTTTCTCTTTGTCTTATCAAAGTGTTACTTTATTACTCTTATATATTTAACCTTATGTCAGTTGTTATATAATATTTATGGTAGCATGTTATTGGCCTTGTTTTGTTGTCTCTATGTGTGTATACTCATATACTGTAATTGCTGTTTGTTACCCTCGATAATAAAAAAAATAATAAAAAATAAATAAAATAAAGATATTACAAAAATCTTTATAACATCTGTCAAAACTTACCATATTTGTTAACATTTTTGTAATATTTTAAATATCTATATTATATAACTGAGGAAGGGCGAAACATGTTTGATATTTAATTCCAATTTGTTTAATAAGTGAGGGTTGTATACAAAGTATATAAAAAAATGTAAAATATAAAACATCTACAACACAAAGTATGGCGAACATAGAAGAAACTAAAAAATTATTATTGTATTTGTAATGTCTTTTTTATTTTAGATAAACTAGGCGTTAACACTGTGGAATTCCATAATGACGAATTTTAATGAATTAAAACACTGTTTATTCCACTTTTGAGTTAATTTTTCTCGACATGTTTGGAAGGCTACGTTCATTATCGGGAGAACGATATAAACTATTTTTAAAACGTTTATATCGTGCTACTGATGATGAAGGTGTAAGCCATCGAAACATGTCGAGAAAAAACTCAAAAGTGGATTAAACAGTGTTTTAATTCATAAAAATTCGTATTGTTTTTTTGTTTTACTAAATACAATTTTTTTTATTTCAATTTAAAAAGTTATTAAAAATAAAGAAAATATTATAAATAATCAAATAAATTTAACGTCAATTGATTGATTTCCTTTATTGTAAGTAATTACCTGAACCCCAATAAGAAATTTAAATTATGATTTTAAATTTTAAATTGAATCATAATATTTGTTATAACAAAAGCATAAACGTTCCAAAATAAATGTTTAAAACATCTGTTACATCATGTAAACAACAACAATTTTATAACTAACTAACTAACCATCACGCCGACTCCCCGAAGGGGTAGGCAGAAAGAAAGGACTGCCACACTTTTCTTTCCTCACATATTTCTCTCGCTTCCTCAACATTCATACATCGAGTCATGCACGCGCGTCGATTTCTCTGACTCCTCACATGACTGACATTCAATATTTGATTTATTTTATCGTGCCACGTTGTCTTCTTCCCTATATTTCTGGTTCCATTTATATCGTTAACATATTTTTTTTTTACCATTCTTTCTTCATTCATTATTTCCATATGTCCAAACCATCTTAATGATCCTTTCATTATTTTGTTCATAATACCATCATTCGCACCTCATTCACTTCTTATATTTTCATTCGACACTCTATCATACACAGAGTATCCACACATTCGTCTAAGAGATCTCATTTCTACTACATCTATTCTACTTTCATCATTCTTTTCCCAGTTCCATGCTTCGCTTCCATGCATAAGAGTCGGTATAAGAACACCACTGTGCACTGCCATTTTAGCATTTTTGGATATGTTTTTGTTTGCGATGATCTTAATAACACTATTTATTTATATAAGAGATCTAAAAGAAGGATGAAAGTAGAAAGTCTTTTTTTTTGTTTTGTTTTACTAAATACAAAAAAATTAATTATTTGAATTTCATAAACAAACTCAAGTCGTTGACTCGGTGGAGTAGTGGCAAAACAAAGGGGTTGCAATTTTCCGAGCCGCACTCTCACCCCGAGGGTAGTATACCGCCGCCACCCGCCCGTCTGCCCGTTGCCATGGCAGCCATCTTGTGGCCACGCCCCTCCCCCCTGCCCCGCAGCCAGAGTATAAGAGGGCCGCCCCTCGGAGGCTCTCCTCAGAGCGCCCGTGTCCGCCGTCGGGAGCCGTGCCCTGTTCCGTCGTTTTTTTGCGCTCGTTTTTCAAAATTTTCCAACTACCATCGATTCGACACGCCGAAGATCCATCCCACCCCTTCCCATTAAAATTTCCAACGATATAACTTCAAATAATACCCATCCCTTCAATTTTCAAAACGTTTCATTCTTTACGTACAACATTTCAAAATTTAACTATTTAATTTTTATTTATTCCATTCTTTAATTAAATTCAAAATACCAAGCGCATTTTCGCTTATGCACATTTTCTACATCAGAAAACTCACCCTCGCTTTTACGTATGCATATTTCACGAGCCGTATCATTCCGCTTCCACTTAAGCTTTAATTATGGAAAAATCGAGGTGGAAAATTAAAATTCTCGCATGCAACGCTTTTTAATACAGACTCGAGTCATCTCTAGGGGGTTTACACCTCCAAATAATTTGTTACAACGCGAGGTAAAGTGACTTTTATTAAATTCATTTAAATTTATAAATATCTTCTTCTCGGCGCAACAGCCGTCACAACAGTTTTTCTCTAGCTCATTTCCCTGGCCATCTCTCTATTTTACAGATCTTTCTAATTTTTTCCACTCCTCTTCCACGCAATTTACCTATATTTTATTTATTCTGCCCTTTCTTTTATATTTTAAAATATAGTATATTTATTTGTTAAAATTATTACGTTTTTTTTATAATTTATTAACTGCATATCCTTTACATCATTTTGTATTGTTTTTAAAACATTTTAAACCTTTTTTATCCTTGTATTTAGTTTGGATTGACTGATAGAATCGCCGTGTTGGTAGTCGGCCCTTTCTTGAACGATTTGCGAGAGCGATTCGAGAATGATTCAGCTCTAAGGGATGGCTAAATGGCGGTGGAGACACAGCCTCCCTCCCGGACCCCTCGTCTCCTGCCCTCGGTTTATCGATTCAACAAGACCAGTCATGTTAGCTGTCCACGTCGCATTCAGGTGAGTTCGCTAATATATTTACTTGATTTATTGCTTATTATTATTATCAAATGCACAAATATAACACAACAAATTATACATATTAAGAAATGATAATTTAAAAATTATTGAGAGTTTCTATAAAAAAAAATATATAAAAAAAACTAACCTCAAAATCATAGATGAAAAAGCAACACAATTTATTAAGTTAAACACGCAAATTATATACATAAAAATACTGTAATATATTTATCTAGGAGTATTTATAACTTTTAATGGCATCTTTCAATTTTGTGGGCACTCCATTTACACGAAGACTAATTGTGTATTGATTTTAAGTAAATAGAATTTAAACATGGCAGTGCACAATGGTGTTCTTCTACCGACCCTTATGTATGGAAGCGAAGCATGGAACTGGCAATAGAATGGATGAAAGTAGAAAAAATGCAATAGAAATGAGATCTCTTAGACGAATGTGTGGATACTCTGTGTATGATAGAGTGTCGAATGAAAATGTAAGAAGTGAATGCGGTGCGAATGATGGTGTTATGAACAAAATAATGAAAGGATCATTTAGATGGTTTGGACATATGGAAAAAAATGGTAAAAAATGTATATGTTAACGATGTTAATGGAAACAGAAATAGAGGAAGACCGAGGAAAACGTGGCACCATCAAATAAATAAAATATTGAATGTTGGCCTTGTAAGGAGTCAGAAAAATCGACGCGCGTGCATGAAACGATGCATGAATGTTGAGTAAGCGAGAGAAATATGTCAGGAAAGAAAAGTGTGGCAGTCCGTTATTTCTGCCTACCCCTTCGGGGAGACGGCGTGATAGTTAGTTAGTTAGTTTATTAATGAGCACATTTATATTTTAATACGAAACTATTGGAAAAAAAATCAAATTCTACTTATACACTTATATTTTAAGACGATATGAATAAGAAAATTAAATAATTTTTTTTTAATATTTTTAATAGCATATTACACTTAACATATTTTAACCATGAAATACATTTTTTGTACGATTTGCTTTTGTTTTAGAACGTGTTGTTTGAATTTTATGTGTCATCTTATCGAAACATATGGTTGGAACTTTTTCCTTTGTTTCGTCTGTTTAAGAAGAAAGGGTTATTTATATGTAATAAGATATTTTAAAAACTATTTCTAATTACACTATTAAAATGCTGGTTCCCTATTAATATAAACTATGTAAGATTTAAATATTTTTATTCAATAATATACATTTGAATAACTGAAAATGCATAATGATATTGTATATTTAGACGTTGCTAGAATGATATACTCGTATCTATGGACTAACCTCAATCGTACATGGCGACTTAAGTATTTTTCATCTTCTTCGATGGCCCTACAGCCCATATCGAGCCTTAGCCTCCAGTATTCTTCACTTCCAACTCCTCCTGTCCTCCGCTTCGACACTTCAATCTGACACTCGTAACAATTTCGCCCCATCTCTCCCAACTTCATCATCCCATCGCAGCCTTGGTCGTCCAATTGGTATTCTACCACCTGGGTGCCATTATAAATATTGGATTTGTAAACCTTTCCGGCACTTATAAAAACAAACTATGCTATTTTCAGCGAAATCGGATGAGTAATTTTTGAGTAACTCGAGAACAAATAGACAGACAAACATCATTTTTTATATACGAGTATAGAGATATATGCCATTTTTATGGTGGATAAGATATTTTTATACCAATATTTGATTAAAAACTAACTAACTAGCCATCACGCCGTCTCCCCTTGAGGGGTGGGCAGAAAGAATAGACTGCCACAATTTTCTTTCCTGACATATTTCTCTCGCTTCCTCATCGTGTCATTCACGAATAATTTGAGTAATAGATAATGTTAAGGATTAATTGTATCTCAATAGAGACGAAGATGTAGATTATTTGGAAACAGAATATGGTAGTCGAGGCGTTTACAGGACTTATGACCTGTCATTGGTTGGGTTAAGCGATCACTTTATGTTTAACAACATTCACCATTCCGCCCTTCTTACGACACCACGTCTGACAAATTTTTGGAACTTGTATATATGTTAATATTTTTTAATAATATACTGTTGGTAGGTACATCTACACTAGCGCCATCTATTAAGATAATTTGTAAGCATTAAGCAGAAAATCTTTACTAATGCAATGTGAAAGGCTTTTTACGCAATTTACGCAATCAATGAGATAATGTTAAATATGAAACAATATATTTAAACATACATTCTCAAATTTCTACATAATATTATAAGAAAATTTTTTGTTGATTCAAAAAACCATTCTAGTTTTTAAAAAAATAAGATTAAATCTGAATATTTTTTTAAACATTGTATTTTGACAAAAAAAAATCACTTTTCACAAAGATGTTTCGGGACACAGATGTTCTCTAATGTAGAATTTTTAATGTTTAATACTAATACATAAAAATTCTATACTGATGAAGGATATCAGTGGCTCGAAACATGTACTATGTGAAAAATGCAAAAAAGTATTATGAAAATACAATATTTTAAATAATTTATTCAAATATGAATACACAACACAAAGTAATGGTGAATACACAAGAAATATAATTTTTCGTTTCCTCGATTTAAAAAAAATGTGCATACTTGGGAACCTGGGAATATATCACTAAAAATGAGAGTAAAGATTTTCCGTGCAGGGATGATATTACTGAAATATATGGTATAACAAACTAACTAACTAACTAACCATCAAGCCGTTTCTCCGCAGGGGTAGAGAGGATGGACCACCATAATGCTCTGTCCTGACATACCTTGTAGATTCGTCTACATTCATACATCGTAAAATGCACGCTCGTCGATTTTTCCGACTTCGAATGTGGCCGCCTTTTAGTATTTGATTAATTTGGTCATGCCATATTTTCCTCGGTCTACCACGGCTTGTATACAACATTTTAAACATTATTTATTTTGTCCATTCGTTTCAAATGTCCAAACAATCATTTTTAAATTTTCCTTATGATTCTACTTATCATCTGCCTTACAATTCTTCCTTATTTCGTCGTTCGGTATTATATCATTACTTTTATAACAAAATTGAAATTCAGTTAATTTTACATTATTATTTTTGTATGGAATCGTGTTTACCACCCCTGATCTAAAATATAATAAAACTAGAATACGGACTTTTTCATTCATATAAATTATTTAATATGTTTAAGAAACAATAAATAACTAACTAACTAACTAACCATCACGCCGTCTCCCCGAAAGGGTAGCAGAAAGAATAAACTGTCACACTTTTACTAATGCGGCACTTCATCCTTCTCTTTTCGCCCCGTGGGAGACGCGGTGTGATGGGTTGCGAACCTCATCGCCACCAATAGGCATCTCCCGCGCACACTTTGATCGTCCAACACCCACAAAATAAATCTAAAACAAATAATATAAAATACAATGATATAAAATAAAATAAAATAAAAATAATTTAACACAAAATGTTCTCTTTAGATGGTGCACATATTGTCTTTTTATTTTATGTTCCACGTATCCACCGTTTTATCCACAATAAATATACATTTGGTAATTAATACCTTAGACAAGCAAAACATGTCTTTCACATAAAATATAATAAAACTTCTAGAAAACAGACGTTTTCATTCGTATTAATTCGTGAAGTTTTACATCATTGTTCAAAAAACTATAAATATACCTAGAATCCTTAAACAGGCGAAACATCTCATTCACAAAAAAATATCTAAGAAAACTTCTAGAAAACAGACGTTTTCATTCGTATAAATTTTTATTCATGGAGTTTTACATCAAGAAACAATAAATATACATTCCATAATGCCTTAGACAGGCAAAACATGGCCTTCGCATAAAATGTAATAAAACTTCTAGAAAACAGACGTTTTTATTCGAATTAATTATTTGAATAAACTTTCTTAGCAGAACTTTCGAAGGAACACATTCTTTACGATTTGTTCTTCATCCGTGCCTTCAATACGAGTATATCCAAACCAAGGCAGTGATCGTTTCATATTTTCATATGTAATACTTTTTAATAATATTTAATTTTATAATACATACTTACTTACACAGCTTACTAGACTTATGTCTATACCTCTCCATACTTCTCCACATATTCCAATCTCTTGCCTTCTGCATCCGGTCACCAAAAATTTCCCTTATATCATCAGACCGTCGCACATAGGGGCTATTTCTGCTTATCGGGCGGCCAAAATTGTATTTTTTGTATTTTTATTTGAAATAATTTATATGTTTTAATTGACGATAGATTTCACCTTTGGTGACCATATTTTATAGAAAAAGTATAAGAGAGATAGTATATTGTGAGAACATACCTAATACATTTTGAAAATATAAAAAATCAGTGGACTCATTACGGTGACGAATCCCATCATCCTTTTTCATCAGAGCTCCATTCAATTGTTTCATGAGCAAACTGCTCCCTAGACAACTCGAAAAATAAGTTTATCTTGAAATAAGGTGGTTTTGCAATAGTATGATTCATTGACCCTAAAAACATTGATTTTGCGGTAACTTGCAGTCAACTTTGATGCATTGAATAATTGCAAACGCTCTATTTTCAGTTGCAATCGATAAATCCAAGAGGACATACCCGGTAATACAAAAAAAAAACACTTTGAATATAAAAAACAAAGAATTATTTAAAAAAAAATGAACATGACTTTCAACCGACTGAAATATATTTAATTATCAATATATTTAAATGAAACTTGTCAGTATATTTGTACCTTCAATAACCGAATTCGTCACAAAATTTTCCCAAGCGAATTCCAAAATAAAAATATTCACTTTATAAATCACTGATTTTTCAAGAATTCCTTATAGAGATACGGACACTTAGAACGACAGTCTAATTCAAACAGACACACTCCAGCCCAAACTTTGTATTGAATAACGGAAAAGTGTTTGGTGTCTATTCAACATTTCCAAAAACTATTTTTTTCTTATCGGGGATAAATTCTACGAATTCGATTTATGGCCGGCTAATTGTGTTGGGGGGTCTCCCTCTTCTGTCTTCACAAGGTCTCCACTCCACTACCTTTTTGGTCCATCTTTGATATCTGGCAACATGTCCCGCAAATGACTTTATGACCTTAGCCACCCTTTCGACATTAGACATAAGGGATTCCCATAGGCGTTTTTGGCGTTATGGCGCCTTTCGTCAGCTTCGCTCTATCAATCTCTAGGCCCTTCCCTTGCCCATGCGGGACTTACGTTAGTACCTATACTAAACATATACTATATTTACAAATCATGAGAGACCCAGACCACATTTAATCTACCTTATTTTTTCCTCAATGTCCCGCCGTAAATATAAATTTATACAAATATAATACATTCATAATATGAGCAGGGAGCACAAATTCATTAAAAGAACTCTAACTAACTAGTTAATTAAATAACTAACCATCACGCCGTCTCCCCGAAGGGGTAGGCAGAAAGGATGGACTGCCACACTTTTCTTTCCCGACATATTTCTCTCGCTTCCTCAACATTCATACATCGTGTCATGCACGCGCGTCGATTTCTCTGACTTCTCACGTGGCCGACATTCAATATTTGATTTATTTGATCGTGCCACGTTTTCCTCGGTCATCCTCTATTTCTAGTTCCATTTACATCGTGACATATACTTTTTTTTACCATTCTTTCTTCATTCATTCTTTCCAAATGTTCAAACTATCTCAATGATCCTTTCATTATTTTGTTCAAAACACAATCATTCGCACCGTATTCACTTCTTATATTTTCATTCGTCACTCTATCGTACGCCGTATCTACACATTCGTCAAAGAGATCTCGTTTTCTACTGCATTTATTCTATTTCATCCTTCTTTTGTCAATTCCATTCTTCGCTTCCATACATAAGGGTCGGCACAAGAACGCCATTGTGCACTGCCATTTTAGCTCTTTTGGATAGGTTTTTGTTTGCGATGACAACTTTAAGTGCACCATTCACTTTGTTGCCTACCCCAACCCTTCTTTCAATATCCCTCTCCAGTCGCCCATATTTTGTAAACATACTACCTAAATACACGAACTCATCTACTTGCTCCAAATTTTCACCATTCACACTCATGTTGCAGACTGTCATGATTTCTCCTTTTTCAAAAATTAAAATAAATAAAAATTACCTTGAGCAGTCAAACACATTCCATTTTAGGTTAATAGGGGTTCGTAGACTTTTCAATATATGGTCTAATTTACGGAAGGCAGCCCATAAGGGTATTTAAACATATTTTAGCTAATTCTTTACGATATTGTGTATGCATTAATATGACGTCGAGGACAAAGCATTGTGGATTTCAGTCAGCCGATAATTTTATAGAGTGTCTGTACCCTCGCCATTTAAATGTCATAAGTAAAAAGCTCTTACTCCCTATTAAGGGCGAAATGCCATGGAAATGTCAACTGGTAACATAGGCAGACCCATGATAAGTCAACTCAGCCTGACCATGAAATACAAAATTCGAAAAACCCAAACACATATTATATTAAACAGATAAAAAAATTATATACTTAGTATACAACATTCATTTTATTAAAAAATAAAAATTAAATACCAAACATGTTTCGGACTAACCGGCCCTTCATCATTGATTTTATATAAATATAAATATTTAAAATATTATTTAAAAAATTACAAATCTGGTCAGTTTTGACAGATGTTAAAATGCTTTTCTTTTTTATATACTTTGCATACCACGCATAATTTGTGAAACAAATTAAAATTAAATATCAAACATGTCTCGAACTATCCAGCCCTTCCTCAGTGATATTATATAGATATTCATAATATTATTATATATAAATGTTTACAAATATTGTCAGTTTTGACAGATGTTATAAAGATTTATTTTGGAATGTTTATGCTTTTATTATGACAAATATTATGAATGAATTTAAATTTTAAATAATAATTTAAAGTCCTTATTGGGGTTCAGGTATTAACTTACAACAAAGGAAATAAATCAAAGGTTGGACTTGACGTTAAATTTATTTGATTATATATAATATTTTGTTTATTTTTAATTGCTTTATTAATTCCTTAAATTTCAAGATTGTTCAAAGACATGTTTTTCTATTATTAACATGCAAAATTTCAGCGCCATTATCTTTATTAAATTAATAATCTTGAATTTTTATTAATAAAGATTTTCTGCTTAATGCTTACCAATCTTAATAGATGACGCTAGTGTAGAGTGAACTTAAAAAAATGTAAAGATAAGCGTGGGATTCTAGCATATATACAAGTTCAGGTCAGTAGGTGGTCATAAGAAAGGAGGAATGGGGAATGTTGTTAAACATAAAGCGATCGCTCAACCCAACCAATGACAGGTCAAAAGTCCTGTAAGCGCCTCGGCCACCATATTCTGTTCCCAGAAAACAATTTACATCTTCGTCTCTATTGAGATACAATTAATCCTTATATAATGATCTTGATGTTAAATTAATTAATTTTAATCATTTTAACGTAGAAATAAATTTTAACATCTCTCAAAATTGACCACATTTGTATAAAAATTATAATATATTAAATATTTATTTTTATATTATATATCACTGATGAAGGGCTGGTTAGTAAATGTTTGGTATTTAATTTTTAATAAAATGAGTATACTAAGTATATAAAAAAAGAAACATTAAACATCGACAACACAGATTTATGGCAAATATAGAAAAAAGCTTAAATAAATAACTATATGATATAGAAACTTGATTAAACTAATTAAATATCTAACAATCACGCCATCTCCCGTAAAGGGTATACAAAATGATTGGATCACACACTGTTCTTTCCTGACATATTTCTCTCGTTTCCTCTACATTCATACATCGTGTCATATACGCGCGTCGATTTCTCTGACTCCTCACATGGCCGACATACACGCCACGTTTTCCAAGGTCTTCCTTTATTTCTGGTTCCATTTATTATACATCGTTAACATATATTTTTTTACCATTCTTTCTTCATTCATTATTTCCATATGTCCAAACTGTCTTAATGATCCTTTCATGATTTTGTTCATAACACCATCATTCGCATCGCATTCACTTCTTATATTTTCATTCGACACTCTATCATACACAGAGTATCCACACATTCGTCTAAGAGATCTCATTTCTACTGTATTTATTCTACTTTCATCCTTCTTTTGCCAGTTCCATGCTTCGCTTCCATATATTAAATATTCATAGTATTCTCACCCGAGGCTAAAATGTCACAGACTTTTATAGTTTCGAGCATCTCAGGGCGTCGCAACTGATTACGGCGACGCGGCGCCCTCGCCGCACGGCGCCGCGTCGCCGTTCATTACTCCTTCCTTATTCTTCCTTCTTCCGGTTCCATTGCTTCCTCCTCACTTCCGGCCCGTAATTGGAAGAGGCTGCGAGGGTTGAATATTCCAAACTCTTGCCCGAGGTGAGGTTCTAAACGAGACTTAATGTCAGATACAATTTAATGAGATAAAAAAATGATATTTATACGAATTGAAAAACAACATCACGTCGTTTGCTAAAGGGATAAGCAGAGATATGGACCGCCACACTACTCGATCCTGACACACGTATTTAGCTTCCTCCACATTTATACAGCGAGTCATACACGCACGTCGATTCTTCCGACTTATATCATGGCCAACTTTTAAAATTATATTAATTTCAGCCAGTTTTCCTCGGTTTCTCACGACTCCGTACTCCATTCACACCGATTACGTATATTTTCTCAATTATTATCCTTCATCCATGCGTTTCATGTGTCCAAACCAATGCAGCGATCCTTTCACAATTTTGTTGATAATACATTCTTCACTCTACATTTCCTTCTTATATCAGCATTTGAGATTCTGTTGTATATCGTTCTACCACACATGCGTCTTAGGGACCTCATCTCTACCGCATTTATTCTGCTCTCATTCTGCTTCTGCCAATTCCATGCTTCGCTTCCATACATTAGGGTTGGGACCAGAACTCCTTTTCAAGAACCTTATTTTCTTAACCATTCTTCTTCATCCATGCGTTCCATGTGTCCAAACCAACGCAGCGATCCTTTCATAACTTTGTTTATAATACTTTATTGGGCTCTACATTCCTTCCTTATATCAACATGTCTTTGGTCTGGTGAAAAATTCACGTGACAATAAAATAGCGTAGATTAGCTACCTATCACATGTCATGAGAATCAATATAATAGCTATACCCTTTATATCGATTTGGCTCGCGCTGTAATGAGGTAAAAAGCTATTCAACAAAAATAATAATAATGATAATATCAAATCAAGTAGAATGAACCTACATATACATTACAAATGATTTTATTTTTTATATTTTGCAATATTTAAAAATAATCTAAAGATTTTTTTTTAATATTCTACCGACCCTAACGTATGGAAGCGAGGCATGGTACTGCCAAAAGAAGGATGAAAGTAGACTAAATGCAGTGGAAATGAGATCTCTTAGACGAATGTGTGGATACTCTGTGTATGATAGAGTGTCGAATGAAAATATAAGAAGTGAATGCGGTGCGAATGATGGTGTTATGAACAAAATAATGAAAGGATCATTAAGATCGTTTGGACATATGTAAAGAATGAATGAAGAAAGAATGTTTAAAAAAATATATGTTAACCGATGTAAATGGAACCTGAAATAGAGGAAGACCAAGGAAAACGTGACACGATCAAATAAATCAAATATTGAATGTCGGCCATGGGAGAAGTCAGATTAATCGACGCGCGTGCATGACACGATGTATGAATGTTGAGAAATCGAGAGAAATGTGTCAGAAAAAAAAAGTGTGGCAGTCCATTCTATCTGCCTACCCCTTCGGGGAGACGGCGTGATGGTTAGTTAGTTAGCTAGTTAAAATTAAAAAATATTTCAAATGAATAAGTTTATCGGTATTTCAAAATTGTTGATATGTAACTCTGAACACCCTGTAATTTGATAGCTTTTGACATAGCCTTTTGACTCTAAGGAGTTTAACGCCTCAATTTACATTTGTGTCCAATCCATTTCTGAGGCAGACTCAATAAAGATGAGTTTCCATGCTCTACCTTTACCGTTCGATTTCCATTCAATTGCAGTAGAATATGATTAAATTATTTTTTTTTAAGAAACTAAAGCTCATTTATGGTCAAGCGTTTAGCTAAATGATCTTTCGAGAAAATGATTTTTTCAAACTTTTATAATATATATATCTTCTATGGTCGTCACAACTTTGTGTTGTAGATGTTTAATGTTTCTTTTTTTATAAACTTTATATACAATACTCACATTTATTTAAAAATAAATAAACATTTAATATCAAACATGTTTCGGACTAACCAGCCCTTCATCAGTGATACACATATTTGACATTATAACATCTATCGAAACTGACCATATTTGAAAACAATTTTATAATATTTTAAATATTTATATAATATCACTGATGAAGGGCTGGTTAGTCCGAAACATGTTTGATATTTAAAAAAAATTAAATAAACGTGAGTGTTGAATACAAAGTACATAAAAAAAGTGTATAACATTTTAAATTTTAACAGTAATATTAATTTTTACTTGGTCATATTAAAGCTTCTTAACACGATTTTGGACTCGACTAGCGTTCTTTCTCCTAATAAGTTATTATTTAATATTAAAACATGAACAAATCGCAGAACGCTAAATATGTGCACTTTAAGGATGTAACCATAGGTGGTGTTTATAGTGAATACTCTAATTATATTTGATAAGGAACTGATTTTGTAAGTACGGCAATTAGTATTTGCTTACAAATATCAAATTTCACTTAACCCTTAGACCGCTAAGCCGCTAAGGATACTGGATGTGTCACCGCTATAAGGCCCATTCTTCGTCGATGAATTTTGAATAAAATATCCTTTTAGGACGATATTTTCTTACAAATCAAATCATTGGTTTATTTTTTATTGAACAATGGTGTAAAAATCCATATTAAACAATTAATATGAATGTAAACGTCAGTTTTCTAGAAGTTGTATTATATTTTATGGGAATGACATTGTCAAATGTCATGATTTTAATTATTAGTGTTTTGTTAAATCGCTCTTTATATTATAACAGAAGAGGTAAAGGGTATGACTATCATATTGATTCGTAGATAATATATCGCCATTAGAATAACTTTTTGGAAACATTGTATTTTCACAACACTATTTTGTACTTTTCACAAACATATTTCGAGACACAAACTTTCGTTCTTTAGTGTATCAATTTTAACGTTTAAATGTTATTTCTAACTCTCTTTCATTTAAATGTTAAAATTCATACACCGAAGAAGGGAAGTTTGTGTCCCGAAACATGTTTGTGAAAAGTGTAAAAAAGTCTTGTGAAAACACAATGTTTACAAAAAGTTATTCAAATGTGAATCCACAACACGAAGTGATGGCGAATATAAAGGAAATATATCGCCATTTTATTGCGGTCTAAATTTTACACCAGACCAAAGACAGTATCATAATCACGTAATCGACGGAATCGAACCCGGGATCTTCGGTGTGGCAGTCAAAGCACTTACCACTCGGCCACAAATCAATAAACTCGAGATCCTGATGCGCACGACTAATAAGTCATTGCGGGCAAAGAGTTAATCTCAGTTGAATCTAAAAAAATGTATTAGGTGTTTAATTGATTTACTTAGGAAATTGAAAATTGCTTTGTTTAATCCACTATTTATTAGAAAATATTTTTAAAAAACACGACATGTTTCGGAGGATATCTCCATATTTAGGTGTAAAAATGTAATAATATCTAAACAAAGAAAGACTATTAAAAAACGCATATAAAATTCGATACACTAATTGAAATTTAAAAATTAACCAGGGCTATTTCCTAAGTATATTACTATGGAATTCCACAGTGTTATTGCCTTAGCGTTCAATAAGTTATTTAATTGATTTAAATATTTTAAAAGTGTTTACTTCTACACTATAAAAAAAAACTAATCCAACAGTTTCACTTATACTTCTCCCCTTCTCAAAGTATAAAAGCCGTCATCATTTCACCTTACATATTTTAACAAACATAAAAACGATATTAATTGTTATTCAGTTCAACATTCCTTTCCCAAATAGCTTCAAGAGACTCTTAATTGAATCGTAAATTGGAACGGGGAAACTCCAACTTCCATTGTAATAACTCCTGCCGACAATATTGCACATAAATTACGTTTACTGCCATCTATTGTCGCGCCGCGGAAGCTGTAACTCTTTCTAGTCACCGATAGATGGCAATGATGCACCGCATATCAGCGTAACGTAACCGCATATCGATTTTGTAACATAATCAACATTTTTCACGAGATTTTACAGAATTTTATTACATGTTTATTCGAATAAAATAACATATTTTGGTGTTCGCGCATAAATATACTATTGTGTAATTATATTAATGAACTTTCGTTCAAAACGCACGTAACATAACTCATTAATTAATGTCAAACGTCAAATCAGCCTACTCGAGGACATTATTTCTGGTTTTCTTATAAACAATTAAGTAATATTTTTCCCACTTCCTGATCCTTTCATACTGACCTAAACAAAGTATGATATATTTTTGGTTGGCGTAATATTTCAACATTATGAATATTGTTTGTAAGGGCAGATTATTATTTTTTCATATTGAAAATGTTTAAATACTAAATACAAGTGTATTATTTTATCAAGGTTTCTTAGTTCTCGTAGAACTTGGACTTGGATCTTCTGGCTAACAGATGTTCAGTTTTTGAGGCTATTCCTCTTACGTCTGATGGGAACATTGTTGGAAAGGTGATTTGGTGGGTTCTTGGTTTATAGGGGGGCTTGATTTGTGTGTCCCGAAGTGTTCCTCTGAAGGAATCGATTTTGAGCACTTGTGGCGGCTGGAGGTGTTTAGCTTTTATTGTGGGGTTAGGATGTGAAGGAAGTCCTTTGTTAAAACGTTTGGCAATTTTCAGAATGCATTAATCTATCATCGGGATTTACAATAAGATGAAGTTGTGAGATCTTCCAAGCTCCTCGATCCTGCGCCTTTTGTTCCTAGCAGTTCGATTCGCCCAAACTAGCCAGATCAGCCAGAACATTATCCATTAGGTGTCAAAGCCTTCCAAGAGGTCTTACTCCGGTTCGTCTAGTCGCGTACATGGTTTGATTGCTCTGGTTTCTCCGGTTCGGCATACGTGCCAAATCCATATCAATCCAGTTAATCCCAAAGTGGTCTATATAGACCCCCAGAGGTCTACGACAATTGTAAAAAAATTGGAGGTCCATGAGGTGTAAATGAGGGTCCACGAGATGGTTCAATTAAATTTAAGCCGAATATTGAAACGCAAAACGAATATCGAAATCGCTGGCGACCTTTATTAGCTCACTCGACAAAGTTCGGGAAAAAAGGTCACCAAACGTTTCGACAACGAATTCCGACTTTTTTGTATAGGATTTTTTTTTGGCGTGTAAAAAAATCTATTTTAGGAAAGCAGGGGGTCTACACAAAATAGAAGAAATCGGCAAGGGGTCTACGGGACAAAAAATTCTGGGAAACTCTGATCTAGAATGTCATATTAACTCAAATACTCCAAATTATTGTGAACCAGCGCTTCATATAGTTGTCTATTGCCTCTAATTAATGACAAAATGGCGTCGGATTAAACTATGAACAGAAAATAGTTTAAATCAGCCAACGTCGTAGTTAAGTGACTGAGTGCAGGAAACTTGAATGCAACTTTGGTGGATGACGTTAGTTCGCCAAATTCCTTTGAAGAGGTAACTTCGCCCGCCATTGGCGAGCTCGGAGATAACTTTTGGCACTTGAATTTTCCGAATACCAGCGGACTATACGTTGCAAAGGAATTTATATGAAATTTAGTAACTTCAAAACATTTTTGATAGCGGAATTTCAACATAGAGGATTAAGAGTTGTTTATTATAACTTTAAAATAGAAATATACATCAAGCAACCTCTGTATATAATATATATCTTCTTCTTCTACTTCTTTTTGTCCGGTCACACCTCCGTGGTGCAAAGGGCCTCAAGGAACCTTCTCCACCGGACTCTATCGCATGCCTGATGCCTAACATAATTGATCGCTCCCCAGTATCTACATCCGACACAGATATCTCTCCTAAAAAAGCAATGCAACTTCTTGGCGTCCATCTAGAGACTGATCTTTCATTGAAAACTCAAATCAATAAAACAGTCAGCAATTGCTTCTTTCATCTAAGGCAATTAAGATCCATAAAAAGAAATATTCCCATTGACAGTTTTAAAACATTAAACAATTCCTTCGTCGTGTCCCGACTAGATTACTACAATGGAGTCTACGCCAACATCCCCAAATAGTAAACAAATAAACTCTAGTCTGCATTCAATGCAGCAGCAAGACTGATAATGGGTGTGCCAAAAAGTTGTCACATAACACAGCATCTTAAGGAGCTCTACTGGCTGAAATGTCCAGAAAGGATACAATACAAGCTCTGCTGGACGGTCTTTAAGGCGTTGCATGGAATGGCACCAGCTTATATATTTGAATTCTGCATCAACGAGAACCAGAATGCCAGACAGTTTACATTGCGATCAGCTAAGCCTTCTGCGATCGGTAGATTGACTGTGCCAAAACGCTGTCCAAGCACAAACATTGGCGACCGACCCATCAGCCTAGAACAATCTTCCAGCAGACCTTAAGTACATAGATAATCAGTCAGAGTTTAGATCGAGACTCAAAACGCACCTTTTCAAATTATCATTTCCTGATGTAAATGTTGATGTATACGTCAGGTGTAGCCCTCATACTAAATATGATTCTCAATACAAAGTGTATGAAGTCATCAAAATCGGTCCAGCCATTCTTGAGTTATAAATGGTGTCACGACTTTGTTTTATATATCGCACGTTGAAAACAAAAGTGACACTATACAAAAATCTCAATTTTTCAGTACGCTCATTTAAAGTTTTTTGTGATGTAAATGATTTTTGTGAGGTCAATAACTTGACTGTGAGTTGAAATATATCTAATGTTTTTGTTTTATATTTTAGTTCAGATATTATTCTATCAGAATCTAGTTGATTTTAATTAGGTTAATAAGTAGGTTTGGCAAAAAAAAATTATTAAAAAAAAGTTCAGCATAGTGCTAGTTGTTCTCACTTTGTCAACTATTGTTTTGCTTAGTGCCCTATACGACCCCTAAATAATAATCTACCTTATTAATTAAATCAATGAAAATCATAGAAATAAGACAAATTGATGTAAGAATAATAATAATAAAAACTATTTATTTGGCTGCTTAACCATTAAACTATCACAAAATTACTTTATTCAAATAAACTTATACATAGGTACAAAAAAAACTTAAGAAACATTTTGAAGGTTTTGTAAAGAACAAAAAAAAATTCAAATACTTAATTATCAGGCGCATTATTTAAAAATCGACAAAAATAACAAATATAGTCTGTATTATAAAAAAAACACAACAAAAAAAATTTAGGTAAGGTCGTCAGTCTTTTTGTGTACTTTGAGAGTACCAAACTCTTAACATAACACTTATGCACTTAAAAGCGTTTAAAATTTAGTTGAAAATGCTATCATAATAGGAACTATAGTACTTTGGAATCAAGCCTGCATCTATGAGGCTGGGTAGATGTACATGCCAATGATGAGCTGATTTTTCTGCTGGCCACAGCAGTTATCCGAATAGAAAACTATGTCAAGATCGTCACTAGCAACTGAAGCCTTTTTTTGCAAAAACTTCAAAACACAGCTCCCTATTTCGTTTGCTCCACGATTTCCTTGAGATTCATCCCAAAAGTAGCATTCGGTTTTGTCAGATTTTAGTTCTGAGATGGTAAAGTTGAAACAGTTTATTTAAGACTTATAATAATAAGTCAATACTTCACCTTTTGGGACTGGCATTACTGCTTGCAAGTCATAGCATGTAACGAAAACACTTTTTCTTTATCGCTTGCCTTTTCTTCTCGGCTTTTTTCTTTCTCTTTTTAATGTTTTTCATAATCTTTCTCCAGAGCTTCCCTTTGAGAACCAATAGACAACTTGTAAATTGTGGATTGTTCGCATTGGTCTTTCTTGGGCACAAATAAAGCAAGCTCCAATAACCCAAGGTAATCCATTCTTTTTGCAGTCTTTTTTATAGTCTTAATATAGGTCTACCACAGTTTTTACTCCAACTATGAATTCTCTGGTGGTTTGTTGACGAAAGTGATGACTTTCGATATGCGGAATGCTGTTAATATGACTTTTAACTCTTTCAATCAAATAATCTACCAATTGTTTATGCTTCTGATGCTTTCTTCTCCTTTCTCCTTCTATTACACCAGTTAATTCACCTTTCTTTTGCAAAACAGTCCCGATACAGCTGTCAGTAATATCCGAAGTATTTTTGAAGAAATTTTTACCGACTCTAATTTTGGTGCCGTTGACTTAGTGAAAAGCGTTTTTTGGATTTCTAGTGGAATTATTTTTTTTGTATTGATATTTGGGGGTTATGTTTTCAATATTAAGAGTAATGTACTCTCTTTGTCTTTCAATTGAAGCCGTGTCCCAGTAACTTTCAAATAGTTTTTGTATACATATTTCTGATACCTTTTCTAAGCATTTTAGCTTACAGCTATATTCACAACTTTGTTTGAAAAGTCTATCTGGAAAAACCTTTTTGGCATTAAACACATAGTGCCGTTTATTGGTATAACCTCACACAATTGAGGTAATTACCTTACGCAATAAGCTGAACTATTCAAAACATGTCATTGTTGGATTCACTTATTTATAATTAATTCACGAAAAGTTACGACAAAACCGACACTAAACAAAATGTGTCACTTTTGCACTTACGAACAAGCACAAAACCTAGAAGTATGAAGTGACACATGCTGACATCAAACCATATCTAAGTGAGATATTAGGAAGCGGATCTTTGGAGACGACGTAGTTTTTTCGGTAGATTCTAAATCTAGCTCTAACTCAATATCACAAAATTTTGTTTAGTGTCACTTTTGTTTTCAGCGTGCGATATATAGATGTATACACATATTCACAATAATACAATACAAACCATCACGCCGTTTCCCC
Organism: Lepidostoma basale; assembly: GCA_022606425.2. Taxonomy (NCBI): domain Eukaryota; kingdom Metazoa; phylum Arthropoda; class Insecta; order Trichoptera; family Lepidostomatidae; genus Lepidostoma; species Lepidostoma basale. The sequence goes on along the minus strand of JAHDVF020000614.1, from coordinate 229,636 downwards.
GCAGGGGTAGGCAGAAAGAATGGAACGCCACACTACTCTATCCTGGCAAACCTCTTTAGCTTCCTTCACATTCATACAACGAGTCATACACGCACGTCGATTCCTCCGACTTCTAACATGACCAACCTTTAAAATTTGATTCATTTGGTCATGCCATGTTTTCCCCGGTCTGCCTCGACTCCGTACCCTATTTACATCATTAACGTATACTTTCTTAACCATTATTTCTCCATCCATGCGTTCCATATGTCCGAACCAACGCAGCGATCCTTTCATAATTTTGTGCATAATACCTTCTTCCGCTCTACATTCCTTTCTTATATCAGCATTTGAGATTCTGTCGTATATCGTTCAACCACACATACGTCTTAGGAATCTCATCTCTACTGCATTTATTCTGCTCTCATCCTTCTTCTGGCAGTTCCATGATTCGCTTCCATACATTAGGGTTGGGACCAGAACTCCATTGTGAACGGCCGTTTTCGCATTCATTGATAAATACACAATAAAATTAATTAAATAGACGAAAACTATCCTTTTTAACAAATATATATAATAAAAATACATTAAAATTATTAACAAAGATAGTACTTCACTCAGGTGAGCCATATTATCATAAAATACTTTGATCAAGGTGATACGGTTTAGCAAAGAGATTGCTCTACCTACCGGCATAACCATTGGCTGGTTGGTTCTTCATTTTGGGATATAAAACAATCTGTGTTAAATATGCAATAGTAGAATTATATACAAATGTGATTTTTGTATAAATAAAATAAATAATAATTAAATTCGTCTATAAAATATGTAAAAAAAATATCATTGATACTACCAATTTTAAAGTAGGCATTTTTGTATAGTGTAAATTAATGTATAAGATTCTCTACCTAACTTAACATGTAATTTTAAAAGCGATTGTCACGGTCTGGAAGGCACACGTGGACATCACGTGCATCCTATTAGCATTCATTGATAATAGGAGGGCGAACCCCAAAATAAAATATTTATCTAACATAAAACAATAACGTTTTAACTTAATTAGTGTTTTTATAAAAAATAAATTATGTCCTTGTTTAATTTGTTCATTGCGAATTTGTATGAAAAAAACAAAAATTATATTTGGAGGCGCCGGGTATCGATCCCGGTACCTCTCACATGCTAAGCGAGCGCTCTACCATCTGAGCTACGCCCCCAGTCGAGCAGTGTGTCGTTAATACAGTATATATATTTAAAGAGTATAACATAATGTTTAGTTATGTAAAAATTTCATAGATGTCGTTAATGCAGTTCTTTAGTAAATGTTTTTTACCACGGTAAAAAAATCTTATTTTTTTGGTTATCCAAATTTAAATTAGTGGGAAAAAATATTAGTTTAGTGGGATAGAATTCATTGGGCAGTATGTTTTGAATTCAGAAAAAGTTTTTTTCGTAAAAAAACGAAAAACTCGTCACTTGAATCGTGTGCGATAGTTCGGAAGCGGGCGCCGTATTTCAAAAATGTTTTTCGATTTCGCAACGCGGAAGAGGGATCCCAATCCCCGACGATCATCGCAGCGCCTGTTCGGAAATGCTCGTAAATCAATTCATGGCTATTGGGTGAATGTTAAAAATGCGATAGGGTTCCTAAACACGAGGCAAGTATTTACTTACTGGTGTGTTGATTTCAAATCTCCCCGATTACTCTAAAACCCTCGCCGAAACCCTTTTAAAATGATGAAACGGAAATATAAATAATGTGCTATTACTAACATTAAAATATCAGCATTCTGAGTGTACAATTTATATTCAAAAATTACTTTTCCGTTAACTAATATTTATAGTATTAAATAATAATGGAAACGTCTGTTTCTACTTTTATTTTTATTTTTTATGAGAAATTTGTTTCGCCTAATTATGACATTATTTAATGTGTTTATAATGACATGGGAAGGTTAAACATGTGAATCCCGTTATACATAATAAAACTTGTAGAAAACTAGCATTTTCATAACACATAAATATGGCGTTTTACATCATTGTTCAAGAAACAATAAATAAAGTTATGTTTTGTTTGCTTAATTACTATAACTAAATCAAAGTATGTATTGCTTATTTTATTTTCTGAATTTCCACACGAAAGCATTATAAATGTCTTCTGTATTTAATGTATTTTTCTTATTCGTGTAAATGACACAACCCATCACACCGCGTCTCCCGCGGAGGCGAAAAAAGAAGGATGGAGTTCCGCATCGGTTAAAGTGTGGCAGTCCTAGGGTCAAAGCACCAATGAATGACCGTTTAAGGTTCAGCTTGTACTGAAATCCACATTAAAGGCATTAATTTCATTATTTCAGTGTACAAAATAAAATAAAACAATAAAAAACCCATTGACTTCTCTAAATTCTCTAACTTTTTTATTGAAATATTAGTATTACTATTAAAATTAATATTTCTCTAAAAAAATAGCACAATCACCAGTAAATGACCACTTCAGGTTATATTGATACAATACATAGATTTTGTTACATTGTCACATTATGAAACACCCTAACATATAAAAATGTGTAAATATTCAAAGAATTGCATAAGAAACAACATTAAAAAAACACTTACCACACTTTTCCTTATAAAAAACTACTAACAATCTCAAAACAACAACGGGAAGACGCACTTTTACCGTTTGACAAGGCACAGTTCAAAACTGATAGTTTTGTTTCTTACCAACAGTTGTTTCTGCCTACCTCTTTTGTCATAGTTTCTTGGGATTAAAGTTTTTTGACTGGACACATAGAGCAATTCTTATTATATTTTGATTTAGTAACCAACGGTCATTTACTGGGGGGCGGTCAAATACTGGTGCTTCGACCCTATATTACTGCCTATCCCTTCGGGGAGACGGCGTGATAGTTAGTTAGTTAGTGTAAATGAATGGAGGAGGCCTTTGTTCAGGAGTGGACGGGAATACGCTGAGGAAGAATGAAAAGAAAATGAAAGATTTCTATATGCATGTTCATAAATGTAACATCAGTTTATAATTTAAAATATTTAATTAAAGAAGCATTCTATTCCTCGTTCCATTTATGTTACGTCAAAGAGCCGTGCAGCTTAATAATTTGCAATCTAAATCACGTCACAGATTAAATTGAAATCTATTCACCTCCAAAATATGCACAATATTGGTTGGTTCTCGTATCGCTTGTGTCGATGCAAAATATTCTAAATATCCAATAATGTTTTGGCACGAACCCTTCTCGTTGGTAACCACGCCAAATGAAATGCCTGCCGGGTACTTTGATGTTGTGGAATTCCTCAATTAGGTTGTTATAATACCCTATGTATGTAGTTTGCGGCTAACAATAAGTGTACCTCTGCACTCAGATTATTCGAATTAACTTTATGTACGAGTATGTATTGAATGCTAAAAGTCTAATCAATACAGGATATTTACAAACATGTAATATTCCATTGTTTTGACCGAAACACTATGATACTTCAACATTATTACCGTTAAAATTGAAAAAAAAACTGTTATAATTTGTGAATAACCTTACGATAAAGGCAGCAAAGAAATAACTCGAATATTCCTATTTATAAGATTTTATGTATAATATATAACTTTGATATTTTTTTTTTCACCCTTTACATCGATTTGGCTCGCGCTGTAATGATGTAATGAGTTTTTACAACAAAATAAAAATAAAAATAATATCACAATTTATTTTTATTCACTGAGAGTGTCGCGACAGCTGTTTCGCCAACCGATGTTGGTATCATCCGGCGAAACAGCTGTCGCGACACTCTGAGCGAATAAAAAGAAATTGTGATATTATAACAGTGTTTTAAATTAACAGTAAAATGTTTATTTTTAACTAAATATTTATTTTTAACAAAATGTTTATTCTTACCAAAAATGTTTATTTTAACTAAAATGTGTATCTTTAACTAGTTCATAAAATGGAGCTATAGCGCCCTTGAGATCAAATCAAATCAAATAAAATTAAATCAGTTTATTAACTCAAAAGACATTACAAACAACAAAATGTTTAAGGCATCTATTGAATACAGGTAAAATATTATACAAATTCAACATAATACCAGGAACGCATTAGAGATGGTTCGACATTAGGAAGACAAGATACTTTCTAAAGTCAAGGGTATTTGTCTTCTGAACGTACCTTCACTAATATGAAAGACGTCGATCTCCGAGGAGACCGGAAGTAAATACAGGGTATAGAGTTTAACAACATTCAATCATAGTTGTCACTGTGATAATTTATATTTTTTAAGGATTAATTGTATCTCAATAGAGACGAATATGTAAATTATTTGAAAACAGAATATGGAAGTCGAGGCGTTTACAGGACTTATGACTTAATAGATGGCGCTAGTGTACAACAATGTGAAGTTATTAAAAAAATAGTAGCATATATACAAGTTCCAAAAAAAATTGTCAAATGTGGTGTCGTAAGAAGGGCGGAATGGGGAATGTTGTTAACATAAAGCGATCGCTTAACCCAACTAATGACAGGTCATAAGTACTGTAAGCGCCTCGACTACCATATTCTGTTTCCAAATAATTTACATCATCGTCTCTATTGAGATACAATTAATCCTTAAAAAATGATTAACCCGCAATGGGTAAAAATCCAGTATTTGGACTTGGACTTGGATCTTCTGGCTTACAGAGGTTCAGCTCTAATGGCTATTCCTCTTACGTCTGTAGGAAACATTGTTGGAATGCGATTTGGTAGTTGTTTTATGATGGGGCTAAATGTATGGCCCAGAGTCTCCCTCCGAAAGAGGGCGAGGGTTTATGATAAAGTCTTACATTATTGTCAAGGAATGGAAGACCAGTTAGGGTTGGGGTTGTATTTATAAAAAAGTATGTTCCCGAGGGGAAGATACGAGGAGCAGTGCCTAGATGGAGTTGGGGTAGGTCTACAAGTATTTGTATACAAAAAACAAATTTATATTTTATTACAATTGCGTAATGTATGGTTTGCGGAAACCACTATCAACATCAGGTCTGGCTCTATTTAGTTGCAGAAGCGGTTCCTAAACTCACTCAGTATCAACCATATTTCAAACGCTACCTTCAGACGGTCAACTCCTAAACCAAAAAGCTTCACCTGATATTAAAATTAATACAGATTACGCAATGTATTTCCGTGTCCCGTCCAGTGACGGCGGTGAACTTAAACATCCACCGTTCAGCAAAAATACAAAGTTAAAAAAAATCTTTTTATATGCGATATAAATCTTCGCCCGCTACGACTGACTTCAGTAAGATTAATAAGTCGTATGCACCAGGATATCGAATGCGTGTTTTTATTTTTATTTTTGGATATCCGAGGAAGACACTTCTTCTTTTTCTTCTTCTGCTTTATTTAGAACTGTGTCCTGTTATTTCTCGGAGCTTGTTCCTGGGATGCAGATGTCCAACTGTCTCGCCATCTTTTTGGTCGTTTTCCTGCAGGTCAATTTCCTGTTGGTACTTTATTTGCGACTATATTTACCACTCTTTCAGAACATGCTCTTTTGAATGGTTTCATGTTTCTATTTTTTTTTTCAATTTCATACTGGTTATAGAAAATCAACCAATAGAACAGATCAGGACCTTCAAGTATCTAGGCATAGACCTGGTGGGAGGAGCTGATCTGCGGGAAGAAATACAGCCCAAGTAAACAAGGCAGCTGCAATCTCTGGCGCTCTAAAATCCACAATATGGAAAAACAAAGACATGGCCATTAAGAGTAATATGAGAATCTATAAAGCAATAATAACAAATGGCGTCGAAGCAAGGGCAGACACAGTAAGGACCAAAGGACTTCCGAAATGAAGACACTCAGGATGATAGCAGGCAAGACACTGAGAGCCCGCGTGAGGAACACCAGAATAAGAGAGATATGTGAGGTTGGGGATATTATAGGATGGAGCAGACAGCGAAAAGGGGTCTGGTACGGTCATGTTCAAAGAATGGACACCACCAGACTCCCCTATATTGCATTGCATAATCAGCCTCGTGGGACTCATTCTCTTGGAAGACCTCAGCAAGGAGTAACACTCAGGAGAACAGACCACATAGGTCTACAACAAGGAAGAAGAAGAATTTCACACTGATGCATTTATATTATTAGATCTGAGACAGCTGTCCCTGGGCCGCTCTTATCTCCATGTATACGGTTCCCCGTGTTGTATGTTTGAATAAGGGATTTTAATAACCCGTTGTTAAAATTACCCGCAGATTGTTTTAGAGGGGTTAATTTTACCAGAATTTAATATTCCGCCCAGCCGGGTTCACAATCTCCACACATAAACCTCCAGCACATTATAATAATTTACTTACTTACTGGGTTTTGCCTTCGGGTTTACTATATGGCATATTTACGGGGCGCCTGTACAGAAATGTGGTTTGTTTCCAAAACTTAATTCACCTTAATATTATTTTCGAACCGTAATAATAATATGGTATTAGGGAAAATACAAATACAATAATTAGATCAGAGGATTATTCTGAAATTTACCGCAGCAGTTGCACCGCTTCGTATGATATTGTTAAATCTATATAATCTACACACGAGTCGTCATGATCTTTAGCTTCACTATCCTCAGTGGAGGTAATGCATATACATAATAATAATGCCTAATCACATTTGATAATGTCTCCTAAAACTCCTCGGCAATAGGAAGATTAGTTGAGCCAAAGCGTTACCCTAGTACAAATTTCGGGGATCGAGTGTTTGCAGTAGCCGACCCATTAGCTTGGAACAATCTTCCTTCACACCTCAGATGCATAAATGATCCGACAGATTTCAGATTTAAGCTAAAAACCCACCTTTTTCATATTTCTTACCCAATTTAAAACCCGCATATTTTGTTCTATTAAACTTTCTAATCGATCGCGAATACTAATCAGATGCAGCGTTCACATTTAGAAATACGTCCTAATGCGCCCTTGAGGTGATTACATCACAAAAACGGCGCTTTAAAAGTTAGCATATTATTATTATTATTATTAGCATGGCGAAACATATCATTCCTGTGAACTATAATAAAACTTCTAGAAAACATACATTTTCATTTTCATTAATTACTTGTATTAAACTTCTTGAACGCTAAGGCATTAACACTGTGGAATTCCATAGTAATGTACTAAGGAAATTGAAAATAGCTTTGTTTAATCCACTAATTATTAAAAATATATTTAAAAAACACGACATGTTTCGGAGGATACCTCAATCTTCAAGTGTAAAAATATAATAAAAACTGAACAAAGAATGATTAATATAAAAACGCATTTAAAATTCGATACAATAATTCAAATTTAAAAATTAACCTAGACTATTTGTTAAGTACTAATACATATTTTTTTAAATTTCAAGTTTGTTTAATTTATTGCTGTTGTTAAACAAACAAACTTAAATTAAACAAACTTGAAAATTTAGAAATCCTCAAGTCGGTGAAATTGGGTGAAAACATAATTAATAATCAGATTCCTCCTTTTACTCCTTTCTGCTTAAATACTTTGTCTACTTTTAATCTCCCAAGCTCCCATTCCCAATCAAATGCTAATTAATATTTTATTAATTTCTATATAAATTATGTCTTGTCAAATGTATGTTTTTTCTAAATTACATTTTTTAATATTTTTTTATATCATCATCATGTATTATTATCATTTAATATTATTTATTAGTTCTTACTGATAAAATAATAATAATTATTATTATTATTATTATTATTAGTACTTATAACAAATAGCCCAGGTTAATTTTTAAATTTGAATTATTGTATCGAATTTTCAATTCGTTTTTATATTAGTCTTTCTTTGTTTAGTTTTTATTATATTTTTATACCTGTGGACGTTGTACGATCGAAGTGTGCGCGGACGATGAGGCTCGGAACCCATCACACCGCTTCTCCCGCGGGGCGAAAAGAGAAGGATAGAGTGCCGCATCAGTTAAAGTGTGACAGTCCATTCTTTCTGCTTACCCTTTCGGGGAGAAGGTGTGATGATTAGTCAGTCAGTTACCTGAAGATAAAGGTATCTTCCGAAACATGACGTGTTTTTTTAATATTTTTAATTAGTGGATAAAACAAAGTTATTTTCAATTTCCTAAGTAATTGTATTGAATCTTCAAAAACATTAAAACTTTTGTCACATCTCACCGATGATTTTGTACATTATGTGGGCATATATTCGAAGTTACATGGGAACTAAAGTTAACTCCATTTCAAGTTTCGCAGAACCTAAATATTATTCCCCAAATATTGTTAACCGTCGCGTTGCCATGTGGTAAATTGAGTTTCCACTGCCAATTTAAAGTTGATTTTCTTAAAACCTATGGACCCTAATATTATAAAAAAAATTGTAATCCTCCATTGAAGTGTTCTCAATATTTCGTAATAAAAAAAAAGCAAAAATTACTTCCTTCATCCCAAAAAAAAATATTTTCTAAGACTGCCCTCACCTTCATTCGTGTTAAGGTAGAATTTGTTTTGCTAATATTTACAACTTTATCAAAAGTGACAAATACTTACTCGCTGTTTTGAACATATTATAAATTATATTTTGACCTTTTCAATAGGTACGTAATAATACCGACTGGATGAAAACGCACCACGTAACTTAATAATATCAGAACTGTGAAAATATTAACACTTTACCAAAAGGGACAAATATTAATACGTACTCGTTGTCTTGAACGTACTATACATTTTGCCTAGGTGCCTTTATCTTCGCCCCGCCGCGGCGCCGCGGGCCGCGGGCCGCAGACAAGTTTATTCCTGATTTTTAGTCTTTCGTATGCTATGACGCATTACATATCAGAAATCGCATGGTTCCAGAAAAAAATTAATAATGATATGTTTTTCAAATAATCCATGTATGTTATAGATATCGATCTATTCCTAATGAAATTCCTACAAGATGACATAAATTAAATTTTGATTCATCTAGTCATATGCTTGATATTTAGATAAAGTTAGCGGTAAACTGAACTTACCACATGGGAGCAAGCGTTTTGTTTTGAACACGGTACGTTAAGGGTTAACTGAATTAGTATGTTACACAATCTTATCAGCGCCGCCGATAGCGCACAATACGTGTTCACACATTGAAATTTGGAGAGAAACGGCATCATGTACTGAATTATTCGTTTGCTGACACCTCGACTGCTGTACTGACGACCGTTCTCAATGTAGAATATTGATAAGGGGTCTTCTAACACACAATTATATTGACTTTAGAACGGGCCAGTTGCAAACACACGTTAGAGTTGTGACGATGCAATAGTTTCTGATAATCCTCCGATGATTATTTCATTTTATATACTAAAATACTTGAACAGAAGGTTTGGAAGGTTTGAAGGTTGGTTACAGAAGAAACCCATCGGTTCTTATATAAAGGTGTCGAAAATTGGACTTCACGATTGCGCTTCATTCGAGCTAGCAGTTGCGCTCATATGCCCGAAATCATATTTAAACAATAATGGCATAAAATTATCCATTAAATAAAGCCAATATCATAGACATTATTTTAATTTGTATTGCATTATACACCATTTTGTTGTTGGCGTGATATTCTACAAAATCGATAATTTTTTTTTAGAAAAAACTAACACCAAGGATTTATTTCAATGACATTAGAATTTATTTTACAATCTTCAATATGAGCAGAAAATAGCTCATTATTATGAAGAAGGAATCTGGTCGTGTCCAGGCTTGAACCCAAGTCCACTGGATCAGGAGCAAAGCGTTCTATCCCCTAGACCACCACCCAAACTAAAATATGTAATAAAAAATAACTAAAAAATTTGGCAATATTTTATAAAATCGCGTTTAAAGTCTGTACCTTGATTTCGGCGGATAATAACCTCCAAAACTGAAAACCAGTACAAAGGAATTGGCGAACACGCGTTTGTTTCTTGTTTGAAATTCAAATTTTATTGTCAATGTCTGAAACATAATTATTCTTACTTTTATATTAAAACAACCTACTGTTTTAAACTGTAAATAACAAATTGAAATCAAAAATCTTATTATGAATAATTTTTTTTAAATATGCATATAAATAAATAAAAAAAACAATAATTATGTTGTTTCTTGAATAATGAGATTGAATATAAAACTTCTAAATTTTGTATTTTTATAATTGAAATATTTATGAATTAACTTGAATTGAACATTGAATTACATGTTTCAACTACTGCGCTTTTTCGAACAAACGAACTTTTAAGTAGGTTCCTCGAACTACCCAATAGGAGATTAGGGCGGCGATCGTCGATCACATGATTCGGATTTTCAGTTTTGCTTCGGCCGTTGACGTGTTAGCATGTCGCCACTTTGCGTCTCGCGTTTTCGTTTTTTTTCCCTCCATATTTTGAAATTATTGCTTGGTGTACCGGTCTTTTAATATTTCGCACGTGTCCACCATTCAGCTCGCAATGTGATGTAGAAATAACCGAAGTTTATCGTCCGCGCGGAGTCTATTTTCGTTATTTTCATCTCGGTTCAAGGACGCTGAGCCAACTTTCCGCCATTTTTTTCTCATTTGATCATTCAATCACCCTTTCTGTTTCCCGCGTGTATTTTCAACATTTAATTATTATAAACCAATATGTGTAAATTTAGTTCTGATTTTAACGTTTTCAACTGTGATTTGTAGACACAATTTATTTGTAACGAACTTTTTTTCAAATATCTCAATTAATTTATAAAAATGCGTTTGTTTTAAACATCGTTTTCAATTACACATGTTTATAAGCTAACTGTAATAATTATTATAGTGACCGAGGTCAAACTAATGAACGTTTGTATTGTGATAAAATTTCGCGAGGGCCATTGTTGATAAAGCTTTAATTATCCTAAATTGAAGTGCCTTCAGAACTAATCAAGTTGACGAGATTGCCGAGTTGCCAGACAACATGATCTGTAAGTTTTAAAACATATCGATATCTTCTGCATTATTTATTTCTTAGAAATTTAGATTCCATAAACTGACCATGCTAATAACATATTCGTTGCATTTCAAATAGTTACAACCGATTTTGGCCACTTTTTCGCTGCCATCAGCGCTGAATATAAAAAATATAGAATATCCTCTGTCTATCGGAGAAATTACTTATGATTTTGTATTTCATTCACGTATTTCGAGTAACACATTACAATATTTTCTTTGCATATTCGTTTCATCACCAAACTTCTTTCTTTGATGAAGATTCCTTGCACTGTACGCTTCTCTAGATGTTCGAACAATCGAAAAATATTTTATACCTATTCAATATTGAAGTTTTTCATTCTATAATACAATGTTTTACCACACGATCGTTTGAAACATTTTACATTCGTTATAATTTTGCAAGTTCCATGCTTGTCTCCAAAACGGCTTGTCGAAAAGTGCGAAAGCGTTATTATGCATTGCCAGTATTGCTTTAGTTCGAAAGATACATTTTTAAAATTTCAAACAATTAAATATATGCATTTTTTTATATAAGCTCTAGTCAACTCTTCGGACCTCACAGGCCAGTAGAATAAACAATTTCATTCTTGCCTTCAATCGCCATAATGACTTTTAATAACAGAAATATATAGTCGTAATAATTAAATCGGATAAATTCTACAACATCTTTATTTTGGGTTAAACATTCACATACGCTCTACCGAGAAGTACCTACTTAAATCAATGATTTTTTTATTAATGAAAAAAAATGTGTTCCACAACTTTTGAGTTTAAGTAACTATCACGCCGTCTCCACGAAGCGGTAGGCATATATATACAAATGCCCCATGCTATGTTAATCTTTTCATTCCTAACATACTACTCTCGATTCCTCAACATTCATAAATCGTGTCATGCACACGTCGATTTCTCCGACTCCTCCGTTTTTCTCGGTTTTCCTCTATTTTTAGTTCCATTTACATAGTTAACATATACTTTTTTACCATTCTTTATTCATTCTTTCGATATGTCCAATCCATCTTAATCTTATTTTGAGCTTATTTTTTTCGATATGTTTCGATGGTTTTATGCTTTTCATCATCAGGAGAACGATATAAACTAATCAAAAATATTTTGAACAAAATACAAAAACAAAGGATTTAACAAATGCAAATTTAAAAAAATATTTTGAATAAAATACAAAACCAAAGGATTTAACAAATGCAAATTAAAATTTGAAGTACCAATGACAGAACAATAATTTTGATCTTCTGGCTTACAGAGGTTCAGTTGTTAATCTTTATGTTCCGGATAGTTATCTTCGACAGCGTCAGCACAGACTGTTTTATGTCCTAACATGCAGAACCAACCTGCCTCTGGTGATGCTGGTGGGGAGAGCAATCAACCTGCTGAATATTACTGAAAGCGCGTTTAGAAGACCAATACTCTTGACATTAGAGAGTATCTTGTATTCCTAAAGTCGAACCATCTCTCCTGCGTTCCTGGTATTATATATTTTATTTTTACCTGTTCTCAATAGATGCTTGAAATTATAATTGTTGTTTGTAATATCTTTTGAGAAAATAAACTGATTTGATTGATCGTTAGGTTCTTGTATTGCGTTTAAAATATTTGTTGTTAGTGGAAAAAACAGTTCAATTCATTTAAAAAAATCGTAAGTAAAAGTTGTACACAATATCTAAAATTATTTCTTTTTTGTTTCGTTCCAAATTTTGTTATATTCCAAATTTTATGCGTAAGGTTTGCAATGCAGTTAAACATTTTAGGTCAAATAAAAAAAGCGAATACACAGATTAAAAGTTACTATTTATTATTTAATTAGTAATATAGAGATATCGCACGTTGAAAACAAAAGTGACACTATACAAAAATCTCAATTTTTCAGTACGCTCATTTAAAGTTTTTTGTGATGTAAATGATTTTTGTGAGGTCAATAACTTGACTGTGAGTTGAAATATATCTAATGTTTTTGTTTTATATTTTAGTTCAGATATTATTCTATCAGAATCTAGTTGAGTTTAATTAGGTTAATAAGTAGGTTTGGCAAAAAAAAATTATTAAAAAAAAGTTCAGCATAGTGCCACTTTTGTTCTCACTTTGTCAACTATTGTTTTGCTTAGTGCCCTATACGACCCCTAAATAATAATCTACCTTATTAATTAAATCAATGAAAATCATAGAAATAAGACAAATTGATGTAAGAATAATAATAAAAAAACTATTTATTTGGCTGCTTAACCATTAAACTATTACAAAATTACTTTATTCAAATAAACTTATACATAGGTACAAAAAAAACTTAAGAAACATTTTGAAGGTTTTTTAAAGAACAAAAAAAAAAATTCAAATGCTTAATTATCAGGCGCATTATTTAAAAATCGACAAAAATAACAAATATAGTCTGTTATAAAAAAAAACACAACAAAAAAAAATTGAGGTAAGGTCGTCAGTCTTTTTGTGTACTTTGAGAGTACCAAACTCTTAACATAACACTTATGCACTTAAAAGCGTTTAAAATTTAGTTGAAAATGCTATCATAATAGGAACTATAGTACTTTGGAATCAAGCCTGCATCTATGAGGCTGGGTAAATGTACATGCCAATGATGAGCTGATTTTTCTGCTGGCCACAGCAGTTATCCGAATTAACTATGTCAAGATCGTCACTAGCAACTGAAGCCTTTTTTTGGAAAAACTTCAAAACACAGCTCCCTATTTCATTTGCTCCACGATTTCCTTGAGATTCATCCCAAAAGTAGCATTCGGTTTTGTCAGATTTTAGTTCTGAGATGGTAAAGTTGAAACAGTTTATTTAAGACTTATAATAATAAGTCAATACTTCACCTTTTGGGACTGGCATTACTGCTTGCAAGTCATAGCATGTAACGAAAACACTTTTTCTTTATCGCTTGCCTTTTCTTCTCGGCTTTTTTCTTTCTCTTTTTAATGTTTTTCATAATCTTCCTCCAGAGCTTCCCTTTGAGAACCAATAGACAACTTGTAAATTGTGGATTGTTCGCATTGGTCTTTCTTGGGCACAAATAAAGCAAGCTCCAATAACCCAAGGTAATCCATTCTTTTTGCAGTCTTTTTTATAGTCTTAATATAGGTCTACCACAGTTTTTACTCCAACTATGAATTCTCTGGTGGTTTGTTGACGAAAGTGATGACTTTCGATATGCGGAATGCTGTTAATATGACTTTTAACTCTTTCAATCAAATAATCTACCAATTGTTTATGCTTCTGATGCTTTCTTCTCCTTTCTCCTTCTATTACACCAGTTAATTCACCTTTCTTTTGCAAAACAGTCCCGATACAGCTGTCAGTAATATCCGAAGTATTTTTGAAGAAATTTTTACCGACTCTAATTTTGGTGCCGTTGACTTAGTGAAAAGCGTTTTTTGGATTTCTAGTGGAATTATTTTTTTTGTATTGATATTTGGGGGTTATGTTTTCAATATTAAGAGTAATGTACTCTCTTTGTCTTTCAATTGAAGCCGTGTCCCAGTAACTTTCAAATAGTTTTTGTATACATATTTCTGATACCTTTTCTAAGCATTTTAGCTTACAGCTATATTCACAACTTTGTTTGAAAAGTCTATCTGGAAAAACAATTACCTTACGCAATAAGCGGCACTATTCAAAATATGTCATTGTTGGATTCACTTATTTATAATTAATTCACGAAAAGTTACGACAAAACCGACACTAAACAAAATGTGTCACTTTTGCACTAACGAACAAGCACAAAACCTAGAAGTATGAAGTGACACATGCTGACATCAAACCATATCTAAGTGAGATATTAGGAAGCGGATCTTTGGAGACGACGTAGTTTTTTCGGTAGATTCTAAATCTAGCTCTAACTCAATATCACAAAATTTTGTTTAGTGTCACTTTTGTTTTCAGCGTGCGATATGGTTCCACGAATCTGATGATTGTTTTCGAACACTTGAAGAATACTTTTTGTGGTATCTTATAAGTCCGTGTTTCGTGGTTTTATCGTTGACCTACGTTTCGGAGATCGTTGCACTCCTTATCTTCATGACCGATTGAATCACAGTCGGCCAAAGCGAAAACCACGGGCAGAAAAGACACAAACAAAAAAACCCAAGCTTCCAAGAATTATTATACTAGCCGTTATTTGCAAAAACAAACCATCACGCCTTTTCTCCGAAAGGGTAGGCAGAGAGAATAGATTACTCTATCCTGACACACCCCTTGATTCCTCCACATTCTACAACGGGTTATACACATAAGTCGATACTTTCGACATTTAAATGGCCGACTTTTAAAATTTTAATAAATTTGTTCATGTCTTGTTTTCGATCTTCCTCGACTTGGCAATCCATTCACATCGTTAACCTATCTAGTAGTAAGATATTAACGACATTTATAAAACATATTTTTTTCAGTTTGTAAAAATGAAACTAGAAGATAAACTATTTAATTGTGTACACTAGTATACACAATAGTAACATACTTCAGAGAGATAAAGCCCGGCTTCAAATCCATACAAAAAAATGTAGATATCTTCTGGTATATATGCACCTAGCCAAAAATACATATGTGCGACAAAGACCCTTTTACATTCTGCAAGCCCAATATGGAGCCCATCGAAAACATGGAACAAAACATGTGGACGTAGGCGATTTCGCGGGCGTCTCACCTACAGTATGTATGAGGGAAATAAAATACAGCGCGTATGATTGAAACAAAACATACACGTAAGTCATATCTGCGCATGCCGGCGGAGTCATTTCCAACTCGACAAATTAAATTGCTTTAATGCCCTCGCGCGTAATTCAAAATATTATTTTATTCTGCAGCCTCCTTGCGAACTTTCCTAAAGTCTAAGCTTCTATCCAGAAACCAAGCTGCGTATTTATAACACCATCATCAAGCCAGTGGTGACATATGGTTCTGAGTCATGGACAGTGACTCTAAAAGAACAACAAAGAATCTACTGGTTTGAGAATAGGATACTTCGAATGATCCTGGGACCCAGACCCGGTGTCGCAGCGGGAACTTGGAGGCATAGGACCAACCAAGAGATCCGTACGATGACTCAGCAGCCCCTTATAACGAGCACCGTGAGAGCCGGTCGCCTAGGATGGATTGCCGAGCCGAAGAGACCAGAGCAATCAAGACCCTGTACGCGTCTAGACCGACTGGAGTCAGACCTCTAGGAAGGCCTAGACAGCGCCTAATGGACAATGTCCTGGCTGACCTGGCTAGGTTGGGCGAATCGGACTGCTGGGAGCAAAAGGCGCAGGATCGAAAAAAACATCAAGGAGGCTAAAACTCAAAGAATTGTATGGCCATAGAAAGAAGAAATAATTTTATTCGTGGACAGCTCAAACGCGTAAAAACATCGTTTTAATATAGATTTTTTAAGGCAAATTCGGCTTTTCGGCTTGTATGGCCATACCGCCACTGGCTATTAGATATATATTAAATAATATATGCGTGTATATTTAAACGAACTATCGCCAAGCAGCACTCGTTTCCCCTGGCGTGGCTGGTACATGTTCCGGAAGCTGTAGATTTGGTCCCTAGCCTATCCACTAAGTAGGAAGTGACGCGGCAGACCAATTTATATTATGTTGCCACTACGCGCGTACTCGCCACGTTGCTCCTCGATCTATGGACTCGGCAAGCTTTAATCTACGTCCAAAAAAACCTTACAATATTGTACAATACAATATAAATATCATTACCCATTTCTTTAAATTAATCAGGGGATATTTCGAGAACTCGGCCGTGCTAGAGGGTGTTGGTCTTTTTGTTCCTGGTAGATTTCTCCGACAGCGACAGGACAGATTGTTTTACCTACCGGCCACCAGAATCAATCTGCCTCTGGTGACACCAGTGGGAAGAACAATTTGTCTGCTGAACGCGGTCTCCTCGAAGATCGACTTCTTTCATATTAGTGAAGATAGTTCAGAAGACAAATACTATTGACTATATAAAGTATCTTGTCTTCCTAATGTCAAACCATCTCTAATGCGTTCCTGGTACTATGTTGTATTTTTATAATATTTTATCTGTACTCAATGTGCAAAAACAGGTTATAATAATAACTAGGGCTCAGATTTATATTCGCTAAAAAAGTTTAAAATAAGTAAACATGTGACATAAACCATTTCAGTATAAAACACCATCAAACAGTCTCCGACTTTCAACATATAGGCTGCACTGTCTCATACCAGGGTGCATATCTTCTCCGCCATGTCCAGTTTTCCTTGCCACACCAGTTACAAGTTCAAAAAGGAGACTACGTACAATATGGACTAATATGCCATTTCATTGCTCTCACCCCGAGAATCCTGAAATATTCTTAAATATTCGCTAAACCCTGAAATATGACTTTATATTCCCTGATAACTAAGGGGGTATATAGATCTCAAAACACCAAAAAACCGTGATTTTTGCAAGCGAAGCCCAGGAAAAAATATGCTTTTTATGTCAATTCTGAGCCCTAATTATAACTAACTAAGACTAACTAACCATCACGGCGTCTCTCAGAAGGGGTAGGCAAAAATAATAGACCGCCACACTGTTCTTTCCTGACATTCATTCGCTTCCTCAACATTTATACATCGTGTCATGCACACAGTCGATTTCTTCGACTCCTCGCGTGGCCGACATTCAATATTTGATTTATTTGATCGTCCTACGTTTTCCTCGGTCTTCCTTTGTGTCTAGTTCCGTTTACATTGTTTACATATTCATTTTTTCACTATTATTTCTTCATTCATTCTTTCACTATTATTTCTTCATTCATTCTTTCCATGTGTCCAAAGCATCTTAATGATCCTTTCATTATTTATTTATAATAATAACTCTGTGATTTTGTCTCTTGGTATTTATTCTCTTTGAGCGACGTTTAGGAGGTCGCTGCAGTCCCTATTTATCACATATTCCCTGAAAATGTAGACTGCAATAAACTCCAAAATGTCTGTTGAAATGATACCTAGAAACATGGTCTTATCTTATCTTATCCCCAAGATCTTAGAATATAAATTATACGTGTTTTTTTGTCCCGTTCGTCTACATATTCAATTTGCCATTTCCACAAATCCCGCCTATAAAAACCACTCGGAAATAATTCAGAAGGTCCGATTTAGCACGTACGAAAAGTGGGCGATTTTTTGTTCTTATGAAAAAATCTTATAATTGATTACAGTTTAGTCAAGGGTGGAACTTTGGACTAGGGATGAGGGTTGGGGAATATCGGCAGACCCCCGGAGGTATTTGATTCATAGTTCGAATAATAATACCTTCAGGTACCTGGCTGTATATAGTCAACGACCCTTGTTACCATAAATCCTCACCTTGTTTTCGGAAGTTTCCTTAGCTCAATGAGATTTTTTTTTTTGATTTACTGCTTTCCCTCAGCAGTGTTTTATAATGTAACAGGTATATGATGAATAATTTGACGATGTTTGCACGAAGCTGTTAGTTCAAAGTTAGGAAGATAAAAAATGAACAATGTAATGATTTTGTATATTTACTTCTATTTTCGCTATAACTGTTATGTTGCGGATTCATTGAACAATATTTATAACTTTGTAAAGAAAACTAATTTTACTAAAAATTTAAATATAAATACAAACATGTTTCGAAGCCCTTCATCACTATATATCAAAACTGACTATATTCATGAATTTTTAAAAAAATATTTTATATATGCAAACACTAACAAAACACCGATGCAGGGCTTCTGTGTCCAAAACTTGTTTGCATTTCAATTTTCCATAAAGTTAGTGTTGTTTACAAAGTAATAAACATTGTTCGATATTTTATCCTGTTAAAATATTCATAGAAAACAATAATTCCTTTTATAACTGTAAATAAATGTATTTTTTAATTTTATGTATTGATCTTTTTGTAAAAATTCTAATATTATATATTTTTGTATGTTTTGTAAGAAAACGCTCGTACAAGGTTGTTTATAACACCTGATGATGCCAACATTGCTAGAAATTACATAATGATATTATAAGAGTGTTTCAAATTAAACAGTTAATGATTTTATGATTTAAAACCTTTTGATAATTTACTCCTAATTTTTATTATGTCTTTCAATCAAAATCAGAACAATGTCGAACTCTTTTGAATGTAAAATTATAGAAATATGGATATACTGTTCGATTTCTTTAGAATATTCAAAATATAATAATGGAGTGTATGGTAAATCTGATAAGAGTGTCAAATGCAAATGTAAGAAGTGAATGCAGTGCGAATGAAGGTGTCATATGATGCTTTGAGCACATGGAAATAACGAAGAAATTATATTTTAACGATGTAAACGGAATTATAGAGAAAGACCGAGGTAAACGTGGCACGATCAAATCAATCAAATATTATATGTCCGACACGTGAGGAGTCTGAGAAATGGACGTGCGTGCATGGCACATTGAATGAATGTTGAGAAAACTAAAAAAATATGTCAGGAAAGAACAGTGTGGCCGTCCATTCTTTCTGACTACCTCTTCGGAGAGACGGTGTGTTGGTTATTAAGTTAATAATAACCTTCGATTATTCTAATTTGAATCATTGTACCATGGGTATGAAATTTTGAATTCGTTCGAATATTCTAACTTTGAATTACGGCAAAGATAAACGAGTTACGTTTGAAGCAAGCAAAGTTCAAACTGTTCGAGTACAATAAAGAGAACGTTCAAATTCAAATTAAAAATAATCTAGCAATAAGTATGCGAGTCCGATATGAATTCTGTTTTGAAAATACGATTATACAACGGGTCATAGGTCATGACGTTGGTGTCAGTACCGTCAATGTATGATAACAGTATTCTATATTTGTTCGGCTAAATATAGATATACTTGCAATGATGTTCACAAACCATCACGCCAATAGCGAAAGCCTTAAAAATGAAGATATTTTGACAATGTCCTGAGTAGGCGAAACATTAAAATTAGAATTTAAATCAATGTTATTGGAATTTATTGTACAATCGCAAATGTGAGCAGAATTATCTCATTATTATGAAGAAGGAATCTGGTCGTGTCCAGGTTTGAACCTAATCCTGGACCAAGTCATCAAAAAAGTAAGAAATGAGTTTTTGATCGCAATTGGTGTTAAACATAACTAACTAACCATCACGCCGTCTCTCCGAAGGGGTAGGCAGAAATAATAGACTGCCACACTTTTTTTCCTGACATTTCTCTCGCTTCCTCACATGGCCGACATTCAATATTTGATTTATTTGATCGTGCCATGTTTTCCTCGGTCTTCCTCTATTTATGGTTCCATTTACATCGTTAACGTATAATTTTTTACCATTCTTTATTCATTCATTCTTTCCATATGTCCAAACCATCTTAATGATCCTTTTATTATTTTGTTCATAACACCATCAAAACATGGTGCTAAACATAAAAACCAATAATTGTGCAAAGGTATAAAGTGATTGAATATTATACTGTAGTTTTAACTTCACCATAAAAATACCACTCGTGCTTTATGACACACGCTACAATCAACAGTTTTTTTCTATGCCCACGCTCCATCGCAGACAGAACCCTCAGATATTGGATAGTGAGGTGGAGAAGAAGCAAAAGGCGCTTTTGAAGGGATCATGTGGACATCGTAGAGCAAGAAATTACCGGGAAGGTCGCCGATGAGATGGAGGAATGGCTGGACGTCATTATCCTTAGGCAGCTCACCTCACAAACAGTTCATATGAACTAAACTCGGAAGAAGAAGGAAAAAAGGTCTATCTATTGAAATGCAGTGTTTCGATAATGATCTTCTTCTTCTTCATTTAGGACTGTGTCCTGTTATTTCTCGGAGCCTGTTCCTGGGATACAGATGTCCAACTGTTTCGCCATCTTTTAGGTGGTCTTCCTGTAGGTTGATTTCCTGTTGGTATTTTATTCGCGGCTATATTGATCACTCTTTCAGAACATGCTCTTTCCACATGATCTCTCCAGTAGCGTCTACTCAGTCTCCCCCATCGCACGACATCTTCTACATTGCAGATCTTTCTTATTTCAGAATTTCTTATTCTGTCTCGGAGTGTCGTTCCCGCAACGGATCAAAGAGTCTTCGTTTCTGTGGTTCTTAGGAGACTTTTTGTTCTGATGGTGTCAGCTCTCGTTTCTATTCCATATTTCATTCCATATTATTCTATTCCAGTCATAATAGGACGTACGCATGTCTTGTAGATTCGAATTTTGCTCTCCTATAGCATATTTTTATTTTTCCAAAGAGCATTCGTCAAGCAGCCAGCCACAATACATACATAATGATCAATTATATATTTTTTCCATTATAATTAAATATGTATACCCGCACTTCGTGAGATATTCCAGCCTTTGTATTGCCTACTCGTGGGGTCGCGCAAGAGGATTGTTCAAATAATGAGAAAAATATAAGCGTGTGATAAGTTTAACGAATTGGCGCCGGAAATAGTTTCCCGACGTTTCCGGAAGCGTGGCCGGGTCCGGATAACTTCCGGTTCCGATCGCACCCTTGTTTGTAGACCAATTAGCGGCCGCCGTCTATCGCATGTCCGATTCTGGTGCGATTTTGACTCAGATGATGTGTGGCCGAGGAAGAAAATAATGACAACTGAGCTAAATTAATACACTTATTAAAGTCTTCTTCCTTATTGAATATTTGTTTTGTGTAGATGGCCCAAATTGAGAATCAAAGCTACTTTTATAACTTCTGTTCCAAGTTGTTCTTGGAACAGAAGTTATACCCAACTTCTATTGAGTTTTTTGAAGTCATAGGACGGAGCTTGTGTTCAAGCCTGGACGATTCCTTCTTCATAATAACATGGTATGTATGCTTAGTTTGTAGATTGTTTAATATAATAATTTATAATACCATAAAGACAATATGAAAGTGTCGTCTACAATATGAACGATGAATTAGTTTTCCCCTATTTCAAGTCTCATTTAAATCCTAGTATTGTAATTATTTGTACATCCAACATTCGCATGGCATAACCTGTGGATTGCGGTGGCGTAGCGGCTGACGGCGGAAGGCACGCGAGTGTGTATGAATGCGGATGAAGCGGGCGTACGCTCGTGAGGGTGCGGTCATCGATCCGGCCCACCCCTGCCCCTGGCCTGGCGTAATGTGTACGAGAACGCAGACCGGGGCGCGGCGGGGTGAGCGATGACAGGGGGGTTTTAGGGGATGAGTCAAAATGCGTTCCTTCATTCATTACAATACGATGTATTTCTCCTATCACAACATTTCAAATGTTTATTCTAGCTAAAACTAACTAACCAACCATCACGCCGTCTCAGGCAGAAATGATGGACTATTACTTCTCGGTTTCACCTACGAAATATGTCGGGAAAACTGATTGTCCGTGGTAGAATTAACTGAAAACGAAGTGTCGGGAGAAGAAAATCCTGGCTAGAAAACAATCGGGAAATGTTCAGTTGCAGCACAGCATCCCTTTTTAGAGCTTCTATGTCAAGAGTAGAAATATCCATGATGATGCCCAAACTCCGATAGGAGAGGAATAACAAGAATAATCAATTACTAATGAAAACGTATGTTTTCTTTCTATGAGTTTTATTGTTATATTTTATAGGAATGCAATGTTACACTTAACTAAGGCATTAACATATTTATTCAAACAGACGTCGATTTCTCAGACTCATCACGCGGCAGACATTTAATATTTTCTTCTATGTTCGCCATACTTTGTGTTGTAGATGTTTTATTTCTCTTTTTCTTTTTTATATACTTTGTATATACAACACTAACTTTAAAAAACTTTAAATTACATATCAGACACGTTTCGGACCACCGGTCTTTCTTCAGATAAAGATAAATATTTAAAATAGTTTACAAATATGATTAATTTTGACAAATGTTAATAACATTTATTTTGGAACGTTTATAAATAATTTTTTATAACATCTGTCGAAAT
Organism: Lepidostoma basale; assembly: GCA_022606425.2. Taxonomy (NCBI): domain Eukaryota; kingdom Metazoa; phylum Arthropoda; class Insecta; order Trichoptera; family Lepidostomatidae; genus Lepidostoma; species Lepidostoma basale. Next base: position 206,773 of record JAHDVF020000614.1, on the reverse strand, counting down.
TGATCACATTTGTAAATAATTATAAATGTGTATCTTTATAATATGTATCACTGAATTTTTTCTTTTAAGTTAAAGGCGGGCCAGACTGTGATTAAACATCGGTTTCCAACCAACGAGCCAGACTATCTATCTCATTCTACGCCGGGTAAAATAATGCGAGGAAGAGAGATAAACGTACCATGTTTGTTGAATAGTTTGAAAGGATAACCGTATGCAGAAACATCCGCGGTTTAACTAAAATCGACGTTTTTACTACGTCTAGAACATGGTTTAACCCTTAACGTACCGTGTTCAAAACAAAACGCTTGCTCCCATGTGGTAAGTTCAGTTTACCGCTAACTTTATCTAAATATCAAGCATATGACTAGATGAATCAAAATTTAATTTATGTCATCTTGTAGGGAATTTCATTAGGAATAGATCGATATCTATAACATACATGGATTATTTGAAAAACATATCATTATTAATTTTTTTCTGGAACCATGCGATTTCTGATATGTAATGCGTCACAGCATACAGGCGACTAAACATCGGGTCGGGTCGGGTCGAAACTTGTCTGCGCGCCGGGCCGGCGGGGCGAAGATAAAGGCACCTAGGCAAAATGTATAGTACGTTCAAGACAACGAGTACGTATTAATATTTGTCCCTTTTGGTAAAGTGTTAATATTTTCACAGTTCTGATATTATTAACTTACGTGCTGCGTTTTCATCCAGTCGGTATTATTACGTACCTATTGAAAAGGTCAAAGATATAATTTATAATACGTTCAAAACAGCGAGTAAGTATTTGTCACTTTTGATAAAGTTGTAAATATTAGCAAAACAAATTCTACCTTAACACGAATGAAGGTGAGGGCAGTCTTAGAAAATATTTTTTTTTGGGATGAAGGAAGTAATTTTTTGCTTTTTTTTTATTACGAAATATTGAGAACACTTCAATGGAGGATTACAATTTTTTTTATAATATTAGGGTCCATAGGTTTTAAGAAAATCAACTTTAAATTGGCAGTGGAAACTCAATTGACCACATGGCAACGCGACGGTTAAGTTTGAGTAATAACATTCTGTATACAAATTTTGGTTTCAAACCAGCTTGTTTATCACAGTGTGGCCCGCCTATTAGTGTTGTATATACAAAGTATATAAAAAATAAAAAGACTAATTTAATATTTTATTGATATGATCGTGCCACGTGTTCCTCGGTATATATCTTGTTCCGTTTAACATTAGTTCTTCTTCGTTCTGCTTGCTGACTGATATAAGCCATATTTAACTTTTGTAATACTGTGTGGAATTTGTACAACATTCTTTGCAAGTCGGTCTTCAGATTCAGTATTGTTTCATAGCAATAATTCGTATTTATTTCTCCGGTGACGAGTATGCAAACAGCGGACCTCGCTCAATCAACCCTTGCCGCTGGGGTATACGAGTACTCTCGCTAATCCGGGTGAGTGAATAGTCGCATATTCCGTACGCGACCGCGATTTCCTTCTCGACTTAAGTGCTCTGCCATGTAGCAGATATACACAATTATATACAGGCGGACGTCCCTAGGCAGGGAATATCATTAGGGGAAATTACATTTTTTCCACAACGATTTAAAAAATATATATAATACAACTTTTATTTATTGTTTTCCGGGCAATGGTGTAACAGTTCGTATTTAATTTTTAAATAGTGATGAAAACGTTTGAACGATTATGATGATGATTATTTATATAGCGCCATTTTTGTGAGAGATTCACTTCAAGGGCGCTCAACGTCCGGAAAGCTTCTCTTAAAAAGAAAAGTTTTAAGAGAGCTTCTGAACACTCCTTCGTCGTCTTGATTGCGGATATTGTAGGGCAGCCTGTTCCACGCAGTCGGTCCCGCGATGCGAAAAGCGCGATCTGCGAAGTTTGAAGCTCCTTGGCGCTGCGGGACGAGAAGTTTGTGTGTTGCTTCTTCCTTCGAGGATCGTAGAGTTGACTGCCGAGGGTTCAAATCTGTCTGTCAGCTTGCAAAGTTCTGTGAGGTACTGGGGCGCTCGTCTCGAGCCTCTGCCCACTACGACTAACTCTATTCAGATGCATAAGTTGTACGTACCAAGATCTCTAGTTTATATATTCGAGGATGATTTTCTCATGTTGGAGAGGGTTCAGAAAATATTTCCAAGATATCTCTACACGAGGGAGTTTGGTAGCTATCCTTGGCTTTATCCCACTGCATTCCTCTTAGGCTTGATAGGGACCAATAGTTCACAGATAAGGAGGGGTCGGTGCACATTTCTTCAGACTTATAAGCCGATACTTTAAGAATTCTGTCATCTTGGAGGCTATCAATCTTTATGTCCCGGACGGTTATCTTCGACAGCGTCAGCACAGACTGTTTTATCTCCCAGCATACAGATTTGACCTAACCTAACGTATCTCTGGTGATGCCGGTGGGGAGAGCAATGAAACTGCAGAACATGATCGTTTCGGAGATGGACATCTTTCATATTCGTGAAAGTACGTTCAGAAGACAAATTCTCTTGACTTTGGAGAGTTTCTTGTATTCCTAATATCGAACCATCTGCCATGCGTTCTTGGTATTATATATTTATTACATTTTACCTGTTCTCATTAGATGCCTTCAACTATAATTGTTTTTTGTAATATTTTTTTGAGAAAATAAACTGTTTTGATTTGATAATGATTTTTGGTTTTGAAAATATCGATTAAAAAATATCATTTTATTGAAGATGATAGACAGAATAACGTTCGATAAGCGGGTCCAAGGGCTAAATTCTAAAAGTTTTATCAACGAAATTAAGTTAGTAAGGGCAGAAGATTGCATCGTAAAAAAAAGAAAAAAAAAAAGATCACTTTGATGGTTTGTACATATAGAATGAATGGATGAATGGATCAGTGTTTTTTTAAATTATCATCAAAGCTTCTAACGTTATTCGAAATCACGAACTTTGTTTTTTCCTAGTTGTTCGCATTTAAAAATTGATACATATTTTATAACTGTCAATGAAAAATCTTTGTTTTTATATCACAATTGTATTTATTTTACGACAGCTGTTTCATCAACCAATGTTGACATCATCAGGTGTTACCATAATATATCAAAAATATATTGTTTAATAAAAATTATATTTTGATATATTATTGTAACACCTGATGATGTCAACATTGGTTGATGAAACAGCTGTCGTAAAATTAATACAATTGTGATATAAAAACATATTTTTTTCATTGACAGTTATAAAATGTTAAAGTATCATAGTGTTTCGGCCAAAACAATGGACTAATTGATACATATTTGTTAATATATCTTGAAAAACATATTCAATCTTAATATGCGATTGGTGTGCGTTAAAATTGAATTTAAAATTTATTTTACAAAGGTTATCCATCGCAAAATTTCACGGAAATTGAACTACGTTGCTTGTTTTTTTTTTCTAAAGTGTAATGTCTGCCGAAGTAGCATGCCATTTCAATAACTTGAGTGAAAATGCTGTGACATCTAGCCAGCATATTGCAATCCTAAGCACGCCCTAATCCCAGGAGATTTCCATAATATCAAATATCAGGCGTATCACTCTACATAGTCATGAAATGGCGTATAGCGCTTGCGCAGCAGTACCATATATTTCAATTCAAATTTGCTCCAATATGGAAACCGAAATGAAGAAGGATAATCAATAATTTATTTTAAATCTGAATTTAAAAACTAATGGTGTTCTTCTACCGACCCTTATGTATGGAAGCGAAGCATAAATCAAAATAAGGATGAAAGTAGAATAAATACAGTAGAAATGGGATCTCTTAGACGAATGTGTGGATACTCTCTGTATGATAGAGTGTCGAATGAAAATATAAAAAGTGAATGCGGTGCGAATGATGGTGTTATGAACAAAATAATGAAAGGATCATAAAGATGGTTTGGACACATGGAAAGAATGAATGAAGAAGAATGGTAAAAAATATATATGTTAACGATGTAAATGGAACCAGAAATAGAGGAAGATCATAAATCAAATATTGAATGTCGGCCATGTGAGGAGTCAGAGAAATCATTCATACATCGTGTAAGCGTGCATTACACGATGTATGAATGTTGAGGAAGCGAGAGAAATATATCAGGAAAAAAAAGTGTGGCAGTCTATCCTTTTGCCTACCCCTTCGGAGAGACGGCGTGATGGTTAGTTAGTTTTTTTTTAAACTATTAATATCATACATCTAAATTACTTTAGCAGCATATTATTTGTAGCAAAAGAAGAAGATATGCAAACATTAACTATTCTCCAAAATAAAGCAATGAGAATAATTTTAAGGAGAAGCAGATGTCAGGATTAAAACGATGCTGAATAAACTAAAAATTATGTCATTTCAAAAGATAATAACATACAGAGTTTTATTACTAATACACAAAATTGTTAATGGGCACACCTCCCAAGAATTATTAAGGTAGATAAAAAGTAACCAGTGTGAACATAAATATGAAGCAAAAAAGAAAAATAAATTAAGGCTCCCATTCAGAAAAAAAATATCTCTGAATTCCCTTATGTATAAAGCATTTAAAATATATGAAGATAATGTCAGGAAAGGATGTCACGAGTGTGCAAAACATTGAACAAAATAGAATAGAATTAAATAAATATGTTAACAAAATGTAACCTTATATTGATATGTATGTAGTTTATTATTTTTGATTGTTTAATCGTTTTCGTTCACAAAAAAGAGAATTTGGAGCAGGTGAGTGAATTTGTGTATTTAGGTAGCATGTTCACAGCGGATGGCCGAACGGATAGTGACGTCGAAAGAAGGGTTGGTGCGGGTAACAATGAGAATGGAGCTTTAAGAATAGTTAGTTTAAACAAGAATTTATCAATGAAAGCGAAAACGGACGTTCACAATGGAGTTCTGGTCCCAACCCTAATGTATGGAAGCGAAGCATGGAACTGGCAGAAGAAGGATGAGAGCAGAATAAATGCGGTAGGGATGAGGTCCCTAAGACGTTTGTGTGGTAGAACGATATACGACAGAATCTCAAATGCTGATATAAGAAAGGAATGTAGAGCGGAAGAAGGTATTAAGAACAAAATTATGAAAGGTTGCGTTGTTTCGGACATATGGAGCGCATAAATGGAGGAAGAATGGTTAAGAAAGTATACGTTAATAATGTAAATTGCGTACGGAGTCGAGGCAGACAGAGGAAAACATGGCATGACCAAATTAATCAAATTTAAAAGGTTGGTCATGTTAGAAGTCGGAAGAATCAACGTGCGTGTATGACTCGCTGTATGAATGTGGAGGAAACTATAGATGTGTGCCAGGATAGAGTAGTGTGGCGGTCCATTCTCTCTGTCTACCCCTGCGGGGAAACAGAGATGGTTTGTTTTGTTTAATTATTTTTTATTAGAACATGTGTTATGTACATGTGTATAATTTCAAGTAAATAAATGAATTGTATGAACGCCCTTGAGTTTTCAACACAAACTTCGCAATAGAAATGGCACAAAAATATTCTTCATTTTAGTTTTGAATAAATACCATTACAGGAGCTATTTTTCCGCTTTGAATTTTTGTACAAACATTTCAATTCTTTATTCTAATCTCGCCGTTAGGGCTACACGTGTGCAAGATGGGAGACGCTTTTCAATGAGATTCCATTGAAATTAGCTCTCGGCGAACACAATCACAGCACGAACAAAGGCCAATGAAAGGAAGAAGGATGAGAATATCCTTGAGATCTACCGTTCCTCGGAGGAGCCCCATTTAACCTCAGCTCCGGAGTGGACCCCCTAATGTTTTTAAAATTCAAAAAACTAAATTAAACGTTTACTTCTGTTATATAATAGGATTAAAAGTTAACTTTCGTCAAGAGATTTCAGTAAATTAAGTACTATTTCGGCAACCAACCTCATTCCAGTTCCAACCCCTATGTTTAGAAGCTAAGTATAGAACTGGCAGAATAAGGATGAGAACAGAATAAATGCGGTAGAGATGTGTGTGTGTGTTAAAACAAGGTACGACAGAGTTTCAGATGCTGACATTATGAAGGAATGCAGAGCGGAAGAAAGTACATATTATGAACAAAATCATGAAAGGATTACCAATTTCAATAAATTCATCAGAAGTTTTCCCCAAATCGTACAAACAAATATATTTTATGTATTGTTGACTTCTTTAAAATTTCGTTTATTGATAAAATTTCAAAATATTTTATTTATCTAGGAATAGTTTCGGCAGCTTTTTGCCATAGTTTGGTACCTATATCAAAATTTATGCGCCCTTGAGGTGATTACATCACAAAAACGGCGCTTTGGAAGTTAGCATATTATTATTATTAGTATTAACTGCTAGTGGTGGGGGTTAATTTTTTTCCACACAAACTGCCGATACCGGTCGACGTTATACACAAGTGGAAGCCTACCAAATGTATAATAATAAAGATATTTTTTGAATAATTTCATTTTTCATTATTTTAAATTAACTTCTACCAAGAATTTCCAATATTTTTTAAGCAAATTATTATTAAGAGACGGAGTTGATTCTGAGCCAGCCCTGTCCTCCAGCAAAGGGGAATACAGGGCCGGTAACAAAGGAAGGAATCGGCAAAGAAAGGAAAGAAACACTCCAGATGTACAAGATGAGCTTATGAGAGTTCTTTTTTATTTCACAAACGTACCCCCCTCCCCCTGTTCGTGGTGAGGTCGGATTTGAGAGATTAATTATTACATCGAAAAAATAGAAATCAGATTTTTTTTTTTCATGAACCACCACCCGATTTCCGATATCTGAACGCTTTTTATTGTATTAACGTTTTTTCTTTATGCATGAATTATTCTAAAACTGTTTTTTGATTGTTATCAATATTTCTGCATTGCGAACTAATCTAATAATAAATTGCATATTTTTGTAAAGCGCCTTGGCCGAATATTAGACGGATCTGTGGTAAATATGTATATATGATGGAGTGTCAAATGCACGTATTAAGAAGTAAATACAGTGAGAGTGAAAGTATGGAAAGGTTGAATGATGACAGAGTGGTGAAGAAAGTATATTTGAACACGAATGAAAACATCTATTTAAACACGAATGAAAACATCTATTTTCTAGAAGTTTTGTTATAATTTATGTGAATGAGATGTTTCGTCTGTCTAAGGCATTATCAAATGTTGACTAAATTTAAAAAAAGGATCGTTTTATTTCTATATTATTACTAGTTACTATATTATTATTAAGGATTAATTATATCGCAATAGAGACAAAGATGTAAATTGTTTTTTTTTTAAACAGAAAGCGAGGCGTTTACAGGACTTATGACCTGTCATTGGTTGGGTTAAGCGATCACTTTATGTTAACAACATTACCCATTCCTCCCTTCTTACGACCACCACGTCTGACAATTTTTTGAAATTTGTATATATGCCTACTATGTTAAAAAACTTCACTAGCGCCATCTATTAAGATTATGTTGTTAATGTTGCCTCGACTACCATATTCTGTTTTAAAAAAAAATTACATCTTCGTCTCTATTGAGATACAATTAATCCTTAAAAATGATTAACCCGCAATGGGTAAAATCCAGTATTTGTCTACAAGTATTTGCATACATTCAAAACACAAATATTATTATTATTATCACTTAAATATATTGACACGACCTTACTTTTTATTTAGAAAGTGACCGGTTTCGTCAGGCTCGCTGGCATCGAGGGACAGGCGAAATCCGTCGCTGTTGAAATAAAGAAAAAATGGAAGCATAAAAAATCATCGTTTTATATAATTATTGTTTTGAATGTTTTTGGTTTAGATAAATCTTTGAAATACCTTTGATTAAATGCATGTTTTTGATGATTGATGAAATGATTTCTGTTCAATCCATATCCTCGTCAGAGCGAGCACTGAAGTAATATAAAAACTTGCCTAATTGTAATGTGTGACCAAAATGTTAAAGCTAATAACAGTAAACATACGACCCTTTTTTCATTTTCGCTTGACACACGTAAAGGTAGATTATTTACTGTTGATACGGGTCTGTTCAGGTTTTTCAGTGGCAATGTATACAGATAAATAATATGGCTAATGTATATCTAGGTGCCGACTCGCATAAGCACATTGCGATATTATATTTCGTACACACGCCGCGTAAATTCACCCCCTGCTTGCAATCCATCTGAGGATAGGCAGTGTTGTCCACCCCCATCCCCATTAACGCTCATATCTCCGGCAAAAATTGTTTCATTACCTTGACACTTAGCTTACGCCGCGTTTTTCAATATTTGGTTTACTCTTTGAATATTTTTTTTTAAAGCGTTTTGTAATATTAAAAAAATATATGTTTACCCTTCAATCAATGTTTTTTAAAGTTTGCCTTAAATCTTTCAAAATATGTATATGGATCCAGGATTCAGCTTAGTATACATTTATCACGTTGTTTTAATTTTATATATTTTGTGTTTTACGACGGATAATCCTCCGAGGCTTATTTAATTTTTATGGACTTTTTTTTGCTTCATATTATCGGGATTCTTCGACACTCGTGAAATATATTCTCTATCCATACAGCTATCCAAAATAACTTTTCTATCATCATAACACTTCTTTTGCAACAATAATCTAAACCTGAAACTCTGACAAAGAATAGTTAGAATTTGTTTTTTTTTGTATACAAATACTTGTAGACAAATACTGGATTCTTACCCATTGCGGTTATGACCTGTCATTGGTTGGGTTAAGCGATCACTTTATGTTTAACGATCCGCAATGGGTAAAAATCCAGTATTTGTATACAAAAAAACAAATTCTATAAATAACTGGTACAAGTTAATAGCATAAAAATTGGAGTTTCACTCCAGGCGTTATCTAGCAATGTGATAATTGCGTAAAAGCCTTTCACATTGCATTAATAAATATTTCTGCTTAATGCTTATAAATTATCTTAATAGATGGCGCTAGTGTAGATGGACCTACCAACAGTAAAGTTATTAAAATATTTACATATATACAAGTTCCAAAAATTTGTCAGACGTGGTGTCGTAAGAAGGCGGAATGGTGAATGTTGTTAAACATAAAGTGATCGCTTAACCCAACCAATGACAGGTCATAAGTCCTGTAAACGCCTCGACTACCATATTCTGTTTCCAAATAATTTACATCTTCGTCTCTATTGAGATACAATTAATCCTGAAAGAATAGTTACATAACATATATAGGGTATGTTCTACTATTCGGTGATAAATCTTAGACTCTGAATGTGGATATACCGTAAAATGCTCCGTATACAATGGACCGATAAGTTCAGTAATGCAGAGGTACTTTAGAGAGATGTTTTACCTAAGGTATGGAGGGAGATTGTCCCAAGCTGATGGGCCGGCTGCAAAGGCTCTATCATCTTATTTTGTTTTTAGACAAAGCTAATGATCAACAATTAATCTACCTATTGCAGAGGAGTTTGACGGGCAAAGTGTAGATTTCCTTGAATTTAGGCTGTCCGTTATAAAGAGTACGGATATATAACTTGGTGCCATTCCATGTAGTGCTTTAAAGATTGTCCAACAGAGTTTATACTGGATTTTTTCTGGACTTTTAAGCCAGTGGAGATTAGAAGATGTTGTGTTATGTGGGACTTATTTAGATTACCACTGCAAGGTGTCGTTTCTCGGCGTTTCTTTCGATTTCCACCAAGTATATAAAAATAATTACACTGGATTTTTTTCAAAAGAATGTTTAATATTCCACTTAATATATTTATAGACTACACAACATGTTTCGGAGTTACCCCCATCTTCAGCTGTAAATATACGACTGATAATTTTATGAATGTAATATCAGTCGTATATTTACATCTGAAGATGGAGGTAACTCCGAAACATGTTGTGTAGTCTATAAATATAGTATAGTGGAATATTAAACAGTGTTTTATTTTGAAAAAATCCAGTGTAATTACAATGGAATTCCACAGTGTTGACGCCTTAATTTTCAAGAAAAATTATTTAAAAATAAGCAAATTGAATGCATTAATAAAATTAAAAATATTTGTTCTGATCCGTCAATATTATTTATTTCTAGTGCTTTTCACTTAACTTCTTAGTCGTATTCGTCATGATTGAGGGTCGTCTCCATCCCGTAAACCATCCACCATGGCTCGCCAAGCGCTCCTGTCGCCTATCAGTCTCTAGGCCAGTCAGCTTCCTGATTTGATCGGACCAGTGGCTTGGTGGGCTCTGATTTGTCCACTATTTTGAGCCTTACGAGGTTATCCTGATTTAAAAATCTTTGTCTCTTAGTTTTAAAAATATTTTACTTTTTAAATGACCGATTGCAGAGGCAAGCGAAATACATTTTTCCAGAACAATTAATACGAAGTACAAACCTTCATTAACAAACTAAGTTTTAATGGATGGCGCTACATTTAGTGCTCCGCGAGGGTTCCGCAATTATTTTTGCAAAACGCTCCCAGCAATTCTCGCTTTCCTCCTTCCTCTTCTTCCACCCACCCCGCACCGGCGAGGCGGGGCGTCTGTGGCGGGGAAACAGCCATCAAATGTAATTATTGTGAATATTAAAAGTGCAGATTTGCGTCTGCCGAGAGAATGGAAGATACGTCTTTATTGTGTTGAATGGAGTCGTAATGATTTTATTTTTTCTTTACTATTAACAAAGTGTTCAGATGAATTAGCGAATGTGCTGTAACATTTATTTAAAAAAAAAAGCGATTAAGATAAATATTATGAGAACTTTAATGAAATGATAAAATTTTGCTTTGATATAAATTCTAAATATGTAGTTCTTACAACTTTCTACAATACACTTTTGATAACTGCTAAAATGTCCACATTTTTTGATTATTAATTAGAAAGTTTCTGACGAAGCTCCAGCAAAGCGAAACCGGTTGGTTCATTAAAACAAATAAAGTGGTGTCAATACAAAACATAAAATTGTTTTAAAATTATTATTTTAATGCTTCACCACGGATTAAGTTTTTCATACGAAAGTATTATGAATTAGGTAGAAAAATATTTTTTTCCTGGACAATTCAATGAACGAAAACGTCCGATATCTAGAAGTTTTATTACATTTTATAAGAAAGATATATTTCATGCTGTTAGAGATATGTGATAATGTTCTATCAAGACAAATCATGTCATTCCCATAAAATCAAAAATGTTAATGATGGTTACGGAAGTTTCTTTGTAAAATATGTAGTTTTATTCCACCGCGGACAAAAAAATATTTTAATATATTCGTATTCATTTTTCTATCATACAAAACGAATCTAAAAAAAATAACTGTTTAATGTATTTCAAAGTGAAGTTCTACTACGAAATTTCTTAAGATAGAATCGTTTGTAACAGTTTATATTGCGTGATATTGAGTACGCAGTTTATTTACACTTGTCTAATAAATTTATCAATTTAAATACACAATATGGGTGCTAAATGATTGCATTGTAATCATCGCAAATACATCCGGTTCCTCATTAAGCTTCCCTTTTCCGTATTATGTACTGCCATTAACGAATTATTAGTATATTACTCAATTTTTTTTTTTTTGAAACATTGGCGATTATACACGTTCGGCAGATTCCCCGAGATCACGTATTTCATATATGCCGCATTACCTCGAGATTTTATAGTTTACATTTATGATTCGTGTATTAATAATGTTTTTTTTTTGTTTCAGATTCATGGATTTTGAAATCTGCCCAATCCCTGACCGTAAGTTTTTAAATTTCTAAATATGGTAAAAACTAACAGGGCAGAATGGATAGACCGCCACGTTGTTCTTTCCGGATATAATTATCTCGTTAACGCAACATTCATACATTGTGTCCTGCACGCACGTCGATTTCTTCGATCTTTCACTATTTCTCGTTCCGTTTATACATTCTTTATCCTCTTTCTTCATTCATTCTTTCTAATGACATTTTTCTTAATGAATCTATCATAATGACTCTTTCTTCATTCACTCTTTTCATGTGTCCAATCTATCTAATGACATTTTCTTAATGAATCTATCAATGACTCTATTTTAATGACTCTTTCTTCATTCATTCTTTTAATCTAATCGTGTCTAATCTGTTGTAATGATGTAATGAATTTTTTTTTCTTTAAAGTATATACATATTTAGTTCAATTCCATATAGGTTTATCAGTTAATTTATTTACTCAAAAGATATTACAAACATAGTAACAGTTTAAGGCATCAATTTGAGAAAGGGTAAAGAATCTTCCTAAAGTTCAACTTTAGGAAGACAAGATACTCTCTTTATGACTTCGACTGGTTTCCGCAGCTCGCTGCCAACTTCTGGAGTTTAACTAAATAACTACTCTAAAAACATTTTTATTTACAATGAACTTCAACCAAGAAATTTCAAATAAAAGCATTCATCTGAATAACCCTTTCATAATTTTTTTCTCAACATTTTTATTCTTCATTTCTTAAATCTGTATATAGAGTGTAAAAATTATAATATATAGCGCCGCACAAGGGCGCACTGCTACACTTATATAATGACGTTATTTGATACAATTCGCGATTCTTGCTTTCATGGCCAAACGTATTAATTAATTTTTTATTTTATCAACCCGAATTATACATTTTTAATTTCCTAATATGATGCGTGAAATATAATTAGTTTCCTTATCTAGAGTTTTTATTACTGCGGTCAATTCATATTAATCGCTCCCTTGATAACTGATTGCAGTTGGTTTTGCATTGAGTTGGCCGGACAGATAAAATTACCAACAAATACGTTGCTTCGTGGTATAGCGATACCTAAATACATTGATGACACATTAAAAAAACATTTAAACTAACTAACCATCACGCCATTTCCCCGGAGGGGTAGGCAGAGGATGGATCGCCAGAATGCTCTGTCCTGGCATATCTCTACATTCATACATCGTACCATGCACGCACGTCGATTATTCCGACTTCGAATGTGGCCGCCTTTTAGTAATTGATTAATTTGGTCATGCCATGTTTTCCTCGGTCGTCCTCGGCTTCTTTTCCCGCTCACGCTGCTTGTATACAACTTTTTAACCATTCTACTCTCATCCATTCGTTCCATATGTCCAAACCATCTCAGGTATCCTTTTTTAATTTTATCCATGATATCCATGATGATGATCCAAAAACATTTAATGTTTGTATTTAAAAATACAAACTAGATACGACCCGTGGCATGGAAGTGAATCTGTATGTGATGAGTGTACATGCAAATATAAACAATGAATGCAGTGCTATTGAAAGTGTTATGAACAAAATAATGAAAATATTAATAAATTAGTTCCTCTTCGTATCAATGCCAAGCTCGTATCATGTGATTATCCTAAAAATAGCATTTTCTATCTTTTTCTTACCTATGTGGTGGAAGGTTATGTCGATATTGTGTCGTTTCCAAAGGCGCCGGTGTTATAATTTCAGTAACACCACGTGTGGACGCACCTTCCTTGCCCCATTTAGTTGATTTGGACACGTGGAAAGACTGAAAGAAATAATGATAAAGAAAATATATACGCAAAAATAAATAGAGGATGACCAAGGATTAAATATCGCACGATTAAATATAACATTAAATGTCGTCCACGTGCGGAGTGCCAACCCTCATGTATGGAAGTGAAGCTTGGAGCTGGCAAAAGAAGGATGAAAGCAAGATAAACGCCGTAGAAATGAGATCACTAAGAAGAATGTGCGGGAAAACGTCGTATGATAGAATACCGAACGATGAAATAAGAAAGAAATGTAAGGTAGATGACTGCATCATGGATAAAATTAAAAAAAGAATCCCTGAGATGGTTTGGACATATGGAACGAATGGATGAGTAGAATGGTTAAAAAGTTGTACACAAGCAGCGTGAGTGTAAAAAGAAGCCAATGACGACCGAGAAAAACATGGCATAACCAAATTAATCAATTACTAAAAGGCGGTCACATTCGAAGTCGGAATAATCGACGTGCGTGCATGGTACGATGTATGAATGTAGAGGAAGCCCGAGAGGTATGCCAGGACAGAGCATTGTGGCGATCCAACCTCTCTGTCTACCCCTCCGGGAAATGGCGTGACGGTTAGTTAGTTAGTTAGTTCGGAGTCGAAACAATCGAGAAAGGTCTGTCAGGAAAAAACAGTGTGGCGGTCCATTTTCTCTGATTAAATTCCATTGTGATGTCACACTGTTTTTGTTGTTAAATTTATGTGACAATAAAATGGCTACAGATTAGCTACCTATCACATATCATGATAATCAATAGCTAAATAGTTGTATACTGTAATTAGGTTAAAAAAAACCGCTGTATCTAAATGTGGAAAGCAATGGGAAACTATTACATTAAAAAGACCCAAGTGGCATCCCTAGAACTAGCAAAGATGTTTATAAACTCTGCTGGAAACTAATACATAGTATTAAAACTATCATTGAAAAAATAGTCAGAATAGTTTTTCTAATTAACACCTTTCTTATACTCTTCATTTATCACGTGCTAGCAAAATCTTCCCAGAATACATTTTATCATTTTTTTCATGATACGCGCGTGTTTTGCCTTTACGAAAATTATGTAATTATTTGGGGAACTAACATTTTAATACAAACAGTCGTTAAGCATTACTGCAATAATAATAAATAACGTTAAATTCGTTATAAACGCCATGGCGCTGTTTCGAGGGACACATTCAGACGACATTCAACTTTGCTGCTTACAATGGTTACGTTCTAAAAACCTCTTATTTCGAAATTTAGGCTTGCAAAAATATATTTTAGCTATTTTACGAATTAACACGACCAAAACACTTATAAATTGTAATAGAATTTATGCAAACATCCCAAAACAACAAGTAAACCAACTTCAATATGCGTTCAATGCAGCAGCAAGACTAGTAAAGCATTCCAAAAAAGTCCCATATGACACAACATCACAAAGAACTTCACTGGCTTAAAAGTCCAGAAAGAATCCAGTATAAACTCTGCTGGACAGTCTTCAAAGCTCTACATGGAATGGCACCAAGTTATATATCCGAACTCGTTGAACCGAACAATGTTGAGAATCAGCATAGCAGATAGGGTGAGAAACACCACTATTAAAACCAAAACAGGACTGTCGGACATCATAGCCCTAAAATGACGCTAGTCAGACCACATCGCTGGCAGCTCTGACGAAAGATGGACAAATCACCTCCTTTCCCGGTGTCCTAGAACTGCGACCCGAAATCCAGGATGTCCCCAACTTCGATGGAGGGATGACATTAAAGAGACCGCATGCGTGTTGCCCAGGATCGATATACATGGAATCAGATGAGGAGGCTTACGTCCAGGATATAGGCTGATGATGATTATGTCGCAACAAGCTTCCTTTGATTTCTCACTGTAACTTCCCATAAGTGCATTTCAATCTCAATTCAAAGTTTCAATCTGCGTTCAATGCAGCAGCAAGACTCATTAAAGATAACACAACATCTCAAAGAACTTCACTGGCTTAAAAGTCCAGAAAGAATCCAGTATAAACACTATGGGACAGTTTTCAAAGTGTTACATGGATTGATACCAAGTTATATATCTGAACTCTGTATAACGGACAGTCTAAATCCAAGGAAACACACTTCGCTCGGTGAACTCCTCGTCAATAGGAAGATTAGTGGAGCCGAAGCGTTGCCCTAGCACAAATTTCGCGGATCGAGCCTTTGCAGTAGCCGGCCCATCGGCTTGGAACAATCTCCCTTCATACCTTAGATGCATACATGATCCGACAGATTTCAGATCTAAGCTGAAAACACATATTTTTCATATTTCATACCCAATTTAAAACTTGCATATTTTGTTCTATTATACTTTCTAATCGATCGCGAATATCAATCAGATGCAGCATTCACATTTAGATTTGAAACACGTCTTAATGCGCCCCTTGAGGTGATTACATCACAAAAACGGCGCTTTAAAAGTTAGCATATTATTATTATAGTAATCCATAATGAATACTGCAGCACGATTTATTTTTGTTGCATCAAAATTCACATATATAACCTCAATGCTTTATCGACTTTACTGGTTAAGTCTACCTGAGCGAATCGAATATAAACTATGCCTACTTGTTCACAAAGCCTTACATGAACAAGCATCCCACTACATCACAGACCTTTGCAAGCTAATCGATCCGAACCCTAGACAGTCAACGCTAGTCTTTTAAGGAAGAAGCAACACAAACTTCTTGTCCCGTGGCGCCAAGGAGCTTCAAATTTCACGGATCGTGATTTTGGCATCGCGGGACCGGCGTAAAAAATATATGGAACAAGCTGCCTTACAATATCCGCAATCAAGATATCGAAGGAGTATTCAGAAGCTCTCCTAAAACTTTCCTTTTTAAGAGAAGCTTTCCGGAAAGAAGAAAGGGTCACTAAGTTGTTTTGGACATATGGAACGAATGGACGAAAGAAGAATGGTCAAAAAGATATATTAATACAAGTAGTGTGAATGGAAAAAGAAATTGAGGAAGGCCAAGGAAGACATGGGATGACCAAATTAATCAAATAATGAATGGGGGTCATGTTCGTAGTAAGAAAAATCGACAAGCGTGTATGTGAATGTAAAAGAGGCACGAGAGTTATGTCAGGATAGACGAGTGTGGCGGTCCATCCTCTGCCTAACCTTCAGGGGAAACGGCGTGATGGTTAGTAGTCAAATAAACGGTTTCTGCACGTCTGAAAGAACAAGAACTCACTTGGAAGATCGTTTATTTTAAATCCTTCAAAAGGAATCGAGCTTACCTTTACCGAGTGTGTTCGGATATTATTCAGTTCGTCTCAGCCCCTCTGTACTCGCATAAAGAATCATTCCCCCAGTAACCGGACAGCGCGTGACCTTCGCACAGTATCGCTTCTGGGAAATGTTACCCGGGACTTCCTGGTACGTAGCGGCCGCCCGAACATCTGTTTGCGCCCTTCCTCGCATCTCTGTGTTCTGGCTCTGGGGCCCCCTCGCCTTTGTGCGCTCGCAGCCTCCCCGAGTCTTGCCGGTAATCCTGCCAGGGGTACGAAACCATAGCCAAACGTATAAATTTATTTATTTATTGATCATTTACCAGGTACACGATTTTAATACCAACTGGGGTAACCCGTTCTAGGGAGGCATTTTTCACACTCTACTCGCGAAAGTTATGTCACGATAGAACTCGCCACATTGTTCTATTCTGACATAACTCTCGCGCCTCTTCTACATTCACACATCGTAACATGCTCGCTCGTCGATTGTACACACGAAAATCACTATGATAGCTTTACCCTTTACATCGATTTGGCTCGCGCGATTATAAAATACAAATTTATTGAACGATTAATAAACTAGGGTAACAAAACATTTCTAAAAGAGACTAACTAACCATCACGCCGTTTTTCTGGATGGGTAGGCAGAGAGGATGGATCGCTACATTGTTCTATCCTGATATAACTTTCGCGCCTCTTCTATATGCACACATCGTGACATGCACGTTCGTCGATTGTACACACGAAAATCACTATGAAAATCTTTATATACCCTTGACGTCGATTTGGCTCGCGCTGTAATGATGTAAAGAGCGATTCAACAAAATAATAATAATAATATTAGCAAACGAAGAGATTCGCAGATTCTGCGAAGTTGATATTATGAGATGGAGTAGGCAGAGAAGACGATTCTGGAGGGACCACATCGAGAGGATGGATCCAGGGAGGATTCCAAGATCGTGGTGCGCGAGACTCTAGAGGGGTGTCGAGCACCAAAGAGATGGAGAGAACGCTGATAGTCTCCATTACAGGAGGAAGGTTGATATCCTCCATACAAGAAAATACAAGGAAATCCACAATTCGCTCGACGAACTCCTCAGCAATAGGAAGATTAGTTGAGCAAAAGTGTTGCCCTAGTACAAATTTCGGGGATCGAGCGTTTGCGGTAGCCGGTCCTTCAGCTTGGAACAATCTTCCTTCACACCTCAGATGCATAAATGATCCGACAGATTTCAGATCTAAGCTGAAAACCCATCTTTTTCATATTTCATACCCAATTTAAAACTTGCATATTTTGTCCTATTATACTTTCTAATCGATCGCGAATATCAATGCAGAGTTCACATTTAGATTTAAAAGACGTCCTAATGAGCCCTTGAGGTGATTACATCAGAAAAACGGCGCTTTAAAAGTTAGCATATTATTATTATAAACAGATCGCAAGATCTACAATAAGAAAAATAAAATTTTGAGTTCAGAACACAGTTTCTTTAGTAGATTTTTCACTCAATTGTTTATATTGTAACCGGCCTGTATTTGCTTCAACTCCGTAGAAACCGTTTAGCCTGCTAATGGCTTCTTCCCTTAATCGCGAGCACAATCTCCGGTATTGTACAGCTGCTCAAAAGGTCTCTTACCCCTGATCCGCTGTGTGCGGGTATGAGTGTGGTTCCTCGGGTATTATGTTCCTTGTTCGCTGTTTGCTCAATGGCGGGACATCTGCTGACGTCTGTCGGGGTGTTGGTGTGTGCGCGCGCATACAATCCTCATGTGTTGGTATAATCTTGCCTTTGACATGCCATGATGGCCCGGCTTACTGGAACGTTTTGGCAAAGGAGCTTATCAAGCAACTCAAAATATTTTAAATCAAACAGTCGTTTCTTACCCACTTGATGCATAATAGGTGCCGATTCAGCCAGTATTTAGACATAGGATTATGAGATATTCTTAAAATCATTTGCGTTTGTTTTTTTTATATACCATAATATTTAATAGTTTTATACATTTATATGATTGATGAAATAAGATTCTCCATTCTTTCTGCCTACCCTTTCGGGGAGACGGCGTGATGGTTAGTTAGTTAGTTTTTGAAATAAGAAAGAAATGTAAGGCAGATGACTGCATCATGGATAAAATTAAAAAAAGGATCCCTGAGATGGGTTGGACATATGGAACGAATGGATGAGAGTAGAATGGTTAAAAAGTTGTACGCAAGCAGCGTGAGTGGAAAAAGAAGCCGAGGACGACCGAGGAAACATGGAATGACCAAATTAATCAATTACTAAAAGGCGGTCACATTCGAAGTCGGAATAATCGAAGTGCGTGCATGGTACGATGTATGAATGTAGAGGAAACCCGAGAGGTATGACAGATCATTGTGGCGATCCATCTGTCTACCCCTCCGGGGAAATGGCGTGATGGTTAGTTGGTTCAAATTTTTGAATAAATTAAGCTTTGTTCCAAGTGTAACGTGAATGTACCAGCAAATTACGATTGCAAGTCCTAAGTTAAATAACACGCTACCAATAAAGTTCTCTTCTTAAAATTTAACCACGTTGGAAATATAATAACAATAATAATAATTAGGCTAATTTGTATAGCGCCGTTTTCGTGAATAGCTCACCTCAAGGGCGCTTTGACAATGTTTTAGTCATGAGAGCTGCATGTGACACCAGCAATCAGATAACCGTTGTTTACATTTTATGGGATATTTTGAAAAGGTGGGTTTTTAGGTGAGATTTAAAGTCTGTCGGATTTTCAATGCATCTGAGGCGTGCAGGAAGCATATTCCAGGCGGACGGACCTGCCACTGCGAAGGCCCGATCTCCGAAATTTGTCCGGGGGTTGCGCTTTGGCTCAACTAATCTGCCTATTGCCGAGGAGTTTGCTGATCGAAGCGTAGATTGCCGCAAGTTAGGGCTATCAGCAACACAAAGTTCAGATATATAGGCTGGTGCCATTCCGTGAAGCGCTTTAAAAACCGTCCAGCATAGTTTATACTGGATTCTTTCAGAACACTTGAGCCAATGAAGATCTTTTAGATGTTGTGAAATATGCGAGTTTTTTGGAACACCTTTTATAAGTCGTGCTGCCGCATTGAAAACGGATTGAAGTTTGTTCGTTTGTTTCTTGGGTATGTTGGCATATATGCCGTTGCAATAGTCGAGTCGAGATACGACGAAGGAATTAACAAGTGTTTTTAATGCCGTTGCAATAGTCGAGTCGAGATACGACGAAGGAATTAACAAGTGTTTTTAATGCATCAGTGGGAATATTTCTTTTGATTGCTTTGAGCTGCCTTAGGTGAAAGAAGCTGGCGCTCACTTTCTTATTTATTTGGGTTTTTAATAAGAGATCTGCTTCGAAGTTGACTCCAAGAAGTTTTATGGAGTTATTAGGGATGATGTCAATTCCGAATGTTGATATCGGAGCATGATCGACTAAGTGCTGGCACTTCATTAAGGTGGTCCAGAGAAATTCCGTTTTGGAAGGGTTTAATTTATTTGAGGCCATCCAATTCGATATAGTTTCAATGCACTTTAAAGTTATAGATTTTAGATGGCTGATGTTATGAGGGTCACAAAAGAAATAAATTTGCTGGTCGTCAGCATAGCAATGAGACAGCAGACCAAATGAATAAATTATTTTGACAATGTCATTAGTGAACATTATAAATAATATCGGACCTAGCACTGAACCTTGCGGAACACCAGATTTGAGGGTGAAAAAAGACGATATTTTCCCTGCGATCTGAACTGCTTGTGAGCGATCCGACAGATATGAAGTTATCCACTCTATTGTATTGCCTGTGAAACCGTAAGTAGTCTCGAGCCGTTTAATGAGGTAAGAATGATCGATGGTATCAAAAGCAGCACTCATATCTAGTAAAGAAAGCAGTGCTAACTTGCCCGATTCATTAGCTAATACCAGATTCGACATGATACGAAGAAGTCCTGTTTCCGTTGAATGATTAGGTCTGTATGCAGACTGGAATTTTGATAATAGATCATTTGCTGTGAGGTGGGAATTGATTTGGAAGAGTTATTCCATCCTAAAAATCCTTACCCCAAGAATAAATCATAAATGGGGTATGCAGAAAAATCGATCGCCACACTGTTCTTCCCTGACATAATGATCGTTTCTTAACATTCGTATATCGTGTCATGCACGTCCGTCAATTTCTACGACCTCTTGTGTGGCCAATATTAGATTGATTTGACTATTCACATCGTGAGTTGCTTGCACGACACGATGTATGAATGTTGATGTAGCGAGAGAAGTATGTCAGGAAAGAACAGTGTGGCGGTTTATTTTTTCTGCCTACCCCTTCTTCGAGACGATGTGTTGGTGAATTAATTAAATTACGATGTGAACGGAACAGGAAATAAATTTAGACTAAGGAAAACGTGACGTGATCAAACCGGTCATTCATTAAATTTCGGGCACATGAAGAGTCGGAGAAATTGATGTGCGTGTGTGATAACATGTATGAATGTTGAGGAAGCGAGAGAAGTGTGGTAATGATGGACAGTGTTGTATTATTTACCATGTACATGGTTTTAATAATACCTTTTTACTGGAGTTACACTTTCTAGGGAGGCAGTTTTCGCACTCTATAAAATCCTGGTTTGTAACTAACTAACCCTAGTATGAGAATGCCCCCACAAAGGGAAACTACCATAATTTGTCACTTATGTTTATATATGAATAGAAATCTCTAAAAAAATTAAACAATCAATTCTTTCTGCTCACGGTTAGTAGTTCTCATACTAGGGTGATTGGTTAATTTTGTTCACAATCTTCAAATATGTATGTGTAAAAATCTAAATAAAATATAAATATAAAACGTTTTACGCTGTATTACAGTAATAATATTTGCGAAATAAAACCGGCATAGCCCCCAAGGCCAGATGACTGTCTGGGCGAGTATAATGTCGTCTATAGGATTTTGTTTGTGCCTCGCCGATGGGTTGGGCCGTATTTTCAAGGCGAAATAACGTTAGCTTTATTTAGTGGGGTGAATATAAAACACGTCAACGGAGCTTCATATTACGATATGTTATGAGGGGATGAATTCAGCGAATTGAAACTAACTAACTAACCTTCACGCCGTCTACCCGGAGGGGTAGGCAGAAAGAATGGAACGCCACACTGTTCCGTCATGATGTACCTCTTTCGATTCCTCTACATTCATACATCTTGTCATGCACGCACGTCGATTTCTCCGACTCCTCAAGTGACCGACATTAAATATTTGATTGATTTGATCGTGCCACGTTTTCCTCAGTCTTCCTCTATTTCTAGCTCCGTTCACGCCGTTTACATATACCTTCTTTACCATTCTGTCTTCACTCATTCTTTCCATGTGTGCAAATCATCTTAATGACCCTTTCATTATTTTGTTCATAACACCACTATGCACTGCCATCTTAGCTGAAAACTGCCATCGAATTGAAAAATAACTTACTTTATCTTAGCATAGGCAGTGCACAATGGTGTTCTTGTGCCGACCCTTATATATGGGAGAGAGGCATGAAACTGGCAAAAGAATGATGAAAGTAGGATAAATGCAGTAGAAATAAATTCTCTAAGACGAATGTGTGATAAATATGTTTATGACTTTTTGTCCCTGATAGATTTCTCCGACAGCGACAGCACAGATTGTTTTACCTACCGGCCACCAGAACCAATCTGGTGACACCGGTGGGAAGAGCAATTAGTCTGCTGAACGCGGTCTCCTCGGAGATCGACGTCTTTCATATTAGTGAAAGTATCTTGTCTTCCTAATGTCGAACCATCTCTAATGCGTTCCTGGTTTTATGTTGTATTTTTATAATATTTTAACTGTACTCAATAGATTCCTTAAACATTTTGCGGTTTGTAATGTCTTTTGAGTTAATAAACTGATTTGATTTGATGATAGAGTGTCAAATGCAAATATAAGAAGTGAATGTGGTGCGAACGAAATTGTTTGAAACAAAATAATGATGGTTAATTAGAAAGTATGAAAACTTGGTAGAAAGAAGCTCAATAAACAAATACAGATAGTATTCATATATCGTTGTATTTCGCTAGAACTATCCCACACTATCAGTAACAGTCACTGCTCTGCGCGTCGAGTGGATGTTGCAGCCATGTGGCATTCGAATGTTGTACAAAACTATTCGTTTCAAACACGTGTTTCCCATGTGCGAGCAGACTTGCACGAAATTTGGGGGAAAACGCGCATCGGTGTGCAAACAGCTCGCCCAAAAGTTCCAATAATTAAAAGTTAGCATATAATTATGCTAACTTTTATAGGGCAGTTTTCGTGATTCAATCACTTCGAAGGCGCATTGAGACGTGTTTTCAATCTATAATGAACGCTGCATCGGATATTTGCCATTGATAATATCAAAATAAAGACAAATACAATTTTAATAGAAGTGCGAGCACGATGTATGAATGAAGATGAACGATATTTTTTTAACTATTTAATTGCGATTTGAAATAACAAAATTTAATTGCAGTGGACCATAACAAAGAGTTGTCACATAACACAGCATCTTAAGAAGCTCCACTGGCATCAAGCTCTGCTGGACGGTCTAACATTAATCAATTCCTTCGTCGTGTCCCGACTAGATTACTGCAATGGTGTCTACGCCAACATCCCCAAACAACAAACAAATAAACTCCAGTCTACATTCAATGCAGCAGCAAGACTGATAAGGGGTGTGCCAAAGAGTTGTCACATAACACAGCATCTTAAGAAGCCCCACTGGCTGAAATGTCCAGAAAGGATACAATACAAGCTCTGCTGGACGGTCTATAAAGCGTTGCATGGAATGGGACCAGCTTATATATCTGAACTCTGCATCGACGAGAACTTGAATGCTAGAGTCTACATTGCGATCAGCTAAGTCTTCTGCGATCGGTAGATTGACTGTGCCAAAACGCTGTCCAAGCACAAACTTTGGCGACCGAGCCTTCGCGATAGCTGGCCCTTCAGCCTGGAACAGTTTTCCAGCAGACCTTAAGTGCATTGAGAATCAATCAGAGTTTAGATCGAAACTCAAAACGCACCTTTTCAAATTATCATTTCCTGATAGGAAGGACTGATCGACTACGTCATGTGCAGCCGTCATACTAAATATGTTTATTATTATTATTATTTTAACTTGTTCATAAAACGGAGCATTTTCTACAGCGCCCTTGAGATGAGTAATTCATAAAAATGGCGCTCTATAAATTTTTATTATATTATTATTATAACAGTCTCCTGGTCCGTCCTCCAATGTTCAACTCTCGAGACGAAACGAATGAGAGTGAATCATTTAAAAACAATGTTTCGGTAATAAAAGAAATCCATGGAAATGGTGATGTCACTATGCTGACTTTTAACCCTTTTGTGCTAATTTTTTTTTCCTTTGTGATATTATTTTTTTGCATTTTAATAAATGCAAATATGAATGACTTGTTATCCACAATTATATTATTATATATATATTTTTAAATCGATCGGAATTTATAATAAATCTAATAGTATCTAAACTTCCTAATGATATTTGGTAGAATGCTCATTGGTAGAATTTATTTTAAGTAAAAAAATATTAAAATGATTTTTGTAATAATAAGTCACATTTCCCACTTACGAAATATGACATACCTAGAAATTCAGATTAAATCACTAGCTATGTATATATCATACAGTGAAATAAATGTCTATAGAACTCAAATCAATCGTCAAAATCCTTATTTATTTGAAAGTTTTGTCACTCAAAAACATGTTTTTAAAAATTCAACTGCCAGTTAAAAGTTCAACCGAAAATGCTAAGAAACGTTTTATCGTAATCCCGAATAATGGAGCTGGAGTGAATAAACTTAGCAAATTCCCACTGATCTTTTTAGAGCAATTTCGAAAGTGGGAATACGTATTCCCACCACCCACGAAAGGGTTAAAGAGTAATTGTATCACCACATGTTAATGTTTGCCAATCGAGATTTTTCGCCATGACCAATGTATTCAGATTTCTGTGTTATTTCGCTTCTACCCATTTTTTTCTTCCGTTATTCGTTTTCGCATTGTGCTTCAAATTTAAATTAAATAAGTTCAAAATACTATAAATAAGAAGCAATGCTCTTGGACAATAGGACCGGACTCAAGAAATACTGAACTGATTGCGACGAAATTTTCACAGTTTGCTAATATTAATTTGACGAAAGCTTAAATACGAACAGTGAGTTAAAATGCATCTTTAAAATTCATACACATGAATTAATATTTAGTGTGACAGACAAATACATCCTCCAACGACAGGGCATTACAGTATATAATTGGTTGAACTAATTTTGTTTGAATGGAGTGTATAATGTAAGTCACCAAGAGATGGCGGTCGAATTGGTTCAAATGAAGGTTTTCAATCGTCAGTATATCTTCATGACATTACTGCATTGAAATAATTTATGGATTTCGTTGTTAAACATCATGTATTTGAAGAAACACGTTTGCACATAACCGCATATCCAGTGATTACTAGAGAGAGTCCATCCATGTCAGTTCGAAGCAGCTCATTAATTTGAGACATTCAATTATGAATCGACTTATTATAATTTCCTTGCACATAACCTCATATCCAGTGATCACTAGAGAGAGTCCATCCATGTCAGTTCGAAACAGCTCATTTGAGACATTCATTTCTGAATCGACTTATTATAATTTCCTTGCACATAATCTCATATCCAATGATCACTACAGAGAGTCCATCCATGTCAGTTCGAAACAGCTCATTTGAGAGATTCATTTCTGAATCGAATTATTATATAATAATTTCCTAGCTCATTACCTCATATCCAGTGATCACTACAGAGAGTCAATCCATGTCAGTTCGAAACGGCTCATTAATTTCTGAATCGACTTATTATAGTTTCCTTGCATGTAACCTCGTATCCAGTGATCATAATTGCATGCTTCTATGTATATTTTTTCTCCTGGTATCATAATGGGGCTCAAAGTATTGTAAAGTGGGTTTTCAGAGCACGGCACGGCGGATGCCCTGTCCTGTGTTGTGTAAGTTTTTAATTAGACCGCGGGGGAGGGAGGCGGCAGCCGGTCAGAGCGAAAGGGAAGATGCTACTAATGAGAATTTCATTAAAGCGCGTGGAATAATTGAACTGCGCGAATATGGTCGGTCTGGATTAGCGTGGAGAGAAATACTTTCCGGAAGCGCCGTGCGAAAATATTAAATGTTAATTTGGTAAAAAAAAGTTAAAAAAAATATATATTCGTAGCTATTATAAATCACGACGCGTATTAATTTTTATTAAATTAAATATTGCACACATTTTCCTGATTTTAAATTTAAACCTGGGAGCCATAATGTCTTAAGTAATTTTTGACCCAGATGGGTTATTTTCAACGTCAGTTTTTTTAAAATTAATACGAATGAAAATGTCAGTTTTCTAGAAGTTTTATTATATTTTATGGGAATTACGTGTTTCGCCCTTCTAAGGCATTATCAAATGTAATTAATATTCTAAGACATTTGATAATGCCTTAGAAGGGCGAAACATGTCATTCGCATAAAATATAATGAAACTGACGTTTTCATTCGCGGTAGAGATGAGGTCCCTAAGACGTATGTGTGGTAGAATGATGTACGGCAGAATCTCAAATGCTGATATTAGAAAGGAATGCAGAGCGAAAGAAGGTATTATGAACAAAATTATGAAGGGATCGCTGCGTTGGTATACACATATGGAGCGCATGGGTGAAGAAAAGAACGATGTAAATGGAGTACGGAGTCGAGGTACACCGAGGAAAAGATGGCATGACCAAATTAATCAAATTTTAAAGGTTGGTCATGTCAGAAGCCGGAAGAATCGACGTGCGTGTATGACTCGCTGTATGAATGTAGAGGAAGCTAGAGAGGTCAGCTATGTCAGGATAGAGTAGTGTGGCGGTCCATTCTCTATGCCTACCCCTGCGGGGAAACGGCGAGATGGTTTGTTGTTGTTTCATTCGTATTACTTATTTAATATGGAGTTTCAAGTTCAAGAAACAATAAATCAGTTTTTTTTTCTAATATTTTGATTGAATCCGGAGCTATTGCCTGTCTTAACGGTAAAGCTACGTATACACCGAAGTGATTAGGTTGGTGACTCGCTTGCTGTCTGTCCGATAATGACTAGACTGATTTGACAGCGCTGTCTAATTATTTAATTTAAGTATTGATAAAGCTATTATATTTATTTTAATTTTAAAATTAATCAATTAAAGTCAAAGTTCGTCGTCATCAAGCCTTTAGTGGTCCGGTGTTCGACAAAGGCCTCCCTTCCCGACTTCCATTTAATTTTTTTCATTTCATTTCATTTATTTTGATAATAATCACAAACATTACAGACATACAATTCCAAATCGTTTGCAGTTACATTATAAGCAGAGAAGCATTAAAAAAATATAAATTAAGCTTAAGAATAAGAAAAAATCATAACATTGATATTGCATCTCTGAGGCAACTCACACTATCACGAAATATGTCGACCTCCGAGGCGATCCGATTAAGCAATAAGATTGCCCTACCCACAGGCATAATCATTGGCAGGTTGGTTCTGCAGCGTGGCAAATAAAACAATCTGTGCTGTCTTCGACGAAGGTAATTATCAGGGACAAATAGACCTACATCACTCAGGACATCCGAGTTTTGTATACGGCCGCCAATCAGCTTAAAGAAGTGAACTCCCAAGTGAATGTTCCTCCTTCTCTCCAATGATTGGTAGCTTAGCTTACCTAGCAAGATTATCAACCTTTAGTGGTCCGCTGTCGGACAAAGGCCTCCCTTCCCGACTTTCATAACTGTATCCCTCGCCGCTCTGTACCATTGACCTCCTGCCACTCTCTTGATGTCTACCATCTTGCTTGTGATCTGCCAGGATTTCTGTGGCCGGTTCTCGGTTGCCACTCCCGGATGCGTCTGGTCCACTGATCATCCGTTGTCCTCGTTATATGGCCGGCCAACAACGTGGCTATTTTGCACTCTACGTCGGCAGCTTTTGGTTAATGGTCAAAAAATTATAATCTCACATTTATTTTCAAATAGAATATTTCTTTATTTTACATTGAGTTAAATTTGTTCATTATTTGCGCAAAATCAAATGGATAATAATAAAAATTCAAATGTCATTAAATTAATTCACAAATTAATGTTCATATAAAAGTTTCATTAAAAACGTGAAATTTTCAAATCAAATAGTTTGACAAGGCTGTTAGATCAATCTCAGTCATTTTCAGACAGACAGCAAACAAGTTACCAACCCAAACACTTCAGTGTACCCGTAGTCTTAGTCTAGTAGCCTATAAACCATACTGTGTGCCGGATGTTCTATGTACTAGATTCTGTGTCGATAAATAACTCATCGCTCGTATGAACCCTATCCTTTTTATCCACAAACCATTTGGTTCCCAGCATCGTGCAATCTTTGGTCTTCGTCAATTTCGGGTTCCATTCGCAATCTTTTTCTTCTTCTAGTGCCCTGTCGGGTCCCTCCAACGTTGGCGATCACCTCGACGAACCTATCCCCGGCCTCGCTTGGAACAGCTCCTCCACACTTCGAATGCCGGTCCACACTCTTATGTTTCGCAGCCGGGACATCTGTTTCCTACCGGGCCCTCATCGCCCTCAATTTTCCCTTTCAATATCAGTTGGAGAATGTGCTATTTTTCCCCACGCAGTACATGACCATTCGCAATGCTAGCTTTTAATTTTGATACAAAATATATCCATTAACACGTTTAATGAACCCACTATTCGATTTCCAAATTCGACATCTGTGCATGACACGATGTATAAGAGGATTTCCAAATTCGACCTCTGTGCATGACACGATGTTGGGGAATCAAGAGAAGTATGTCAGGAAAGAACATTGAGGCCGTCCATTCTTCCTGCCTACCCCTTCGGAGAGACGGCGTGACGGTTAGGTAGTTAATTTAAACCATGTTTAATTATCGGTACTCGTATATGTAAAAGGTCTTAACATTTTACTTAATTTTCTAAAGGTGTTTAATTAAAGTAACCCGGGATGCACATTCCTTTCATTAAAAAACGTCGTTCCATTTACAAAAACAACCCTCTCAGCTGATGGAAGCGATGTGTCGTGTATATAGAAAACTTGAGAAACTGACATTCTACAAAACAATTAAATATCATTTCTTAGTTTCAACAGTTATTTATTTACAAAAAAAATCATATTTACGGAAATATATAAAAATTAAAATAAACAATGAAAAGCAATTTTAGTAATTTTAATAGAGAAGGAGAATAGTGGGACTTAAAAAAATTCATGAATGCTTACCAGAAGCTGTTATAGGTCGCAGCGGTGCCCTTTCGTCAGCTTCGCTCGGAAATCATGGAGGGTTCGGCGACACGCAGGCAGTCAGCATTGGAGAGATGTTAGAACGCGGATTTAATCTGTGTAAAATAAGTGAGGTGTTAGTCATTTTTTATTTGTTCAATATGGCGAATATTCAAGAAGTAGTTATTTTCTAAGCAATAAAAATTTGGAAACAAACAAACCATCACGCCGTTTCCTCGCAGGGGTAGGCAGAGATAATGGACCGCCACACTACTCTATCCTGGCAAACCTCTAGCTTCCTCCACATTCATACAAGGAGTCATACACGCACGTCGATTCCTCCGACTTCTAATTCTAGTCCAGCAAAAAAAAAAAATCCAACACGTGGAAAAAACAATACCTACCGAGATCATTCTCCAAAGATTCAAGGAGACGAATGTGTCAATAAACTTCTCATCCCTAATTCAACGAGCCTAGAAAAATATGAGTATGGGGAAAATGACGATTCTTGAAATGTTTTAACTTACATTTCCCAATCGCATAACATCTTCGCGACGCAAATCTTAATTTTTTTTTGGATTTTCTCACTGTTTCGAAGTGTCGTTCCCGCAATGGATCAGAGAATTCTCTTTTCTGTGGTTCTTAAGAGAGTTTTTTTCATATCAGTACTCTATTTTATTTGGGAACTTGGAAAATCCGTGTAACTCGTCTTACTGGACCGACGATTTGAAGATCGTCGCAGTCTCGAATTTCAGGGTGGTTATCACTCCAGCCCCTGAAGATGGAGACTGCAACGATCTCCGAAACGTCGGTCCAGAAAGACTAGTTACACGTTTTTTCCCAAGATACCAAAAACATATTGTTGCTACCAACTGGGAAACTCTATGCAATTATGTCAGTCCTCGTTTCAAATCCATGTGCTTTCTATTATGTTTGAACGTAGTTATTTGCATTTTACTTTCCTTGAGTATATTTGAAGACTACAGGGGAAAAACGAGGAATGTCAGTAGAAGGTTAATTTGAATAAATTGAGAATAAAGCTAATCAAAGTCTATATATTTCTTAGCAATTAGCAATCGATTATCTGGCCATATTCGATGACACACACGATTTTTGAATATGAACATTTTACTGTGGATAGATACGTACAAATGCCGCTAGATGGCATTATTACATTTATTTTGAATTTTAACTGACATTCCTTGTTTTTCCCCTGTAGTCTTCATTTGTTCCTTCGGCATATGTTTGTTCCTTCAGCATATGTTTGTTCCTTCAGCATATGTTTGTTCCTTCAGCATATGTTTGTTAGTTATATCTAACTAGTTAACTAGTTATTTCTCACATCTCTTCAATGATCCGCTTGATCGCTTGCATGTGTGACAATTTTGCTGCATTTCGCCTATTTCGCGCTTCATCCATCGTGATGAGAGTAGGTGGGGTACCCAATCCTCATCTCGTTGCATTCTCCATCACTGGATGCGCCGCGAGCGGACGCGGTGGAAACGTGCCCGGCGGCGAATCCAAATTAGGAAGTCGCGCATTAGTCGAGCGCGGGAAAATGATAATAAAATGTCAACGGCCCCCCTCCCTCCCCCCTCGCCACCACACCCCTCCCTATAGACATTATTACTTGGGTGCATCAAGCATTTCGCGAAATTAAAAAACGTTTTTTTATTTTATTTTAACATTCATCGTTTATTTCAGATGAACCCAGTAATTGATTGTATCTAAATAGAGACGAATATGTAAATTGTTTTTTGGAAAGGTCGAGGCGTTTACAGGACTTATGACCTGTCATTGGTTGGGTTAAGCGATCGCTTTATGTTAACAACATTCCCGATTCCACCCTTCTTAAGACCACCACGTCTGACAAATTTTTGGAAGATGTTTATATATTATACAATGTTGGGAAACACTTAACATTTTTTAGTTCAATCTACACTAGCGCCATCTATTAAGATTAGGTGTGAGCATTAAGCAGAAAATCTTTATTAATGCAATGTTAAAGGTATCATACATTTCTAGACAACGCCAGGAGAATACTTCTCCAATTTGGACTTGGACCAGTTTTTATACAACATTTTATTTTTCTTGAATGTTACCATTTACATCTTCGTCTCTATTGAGATACAATCAATCCTTAAAGGATTAACCCGCAATGGGTAAAATCCAGTATTTGTCTACATGTATTGGTAACATTCAAGAAGAACCCAGTAATGTTTCATACATTAAATAAAGTATTTAAAATAGTTATTCATATCAGAATCAGCATAATATAAATAGGCAAAAACCCCGATGTCGTCAAGAAAGAGTGCGGGAATATTTTGAATACGAGAGAGCGAGAGAGGAATACTTCGATTATCTCCGAAAATAATTCGAAATGCACAGGATGCTATACCCGAGAACGTTTCTGGATTATTTAGAATTTTTTATTTTGATGATTGTGATATGACAGTAGTGCAGGAAACAAAAGGAGAACAATTTGGTGTTGTTCATTGTGACATTTTTAACGTGTGTGAAAATAAAATATTTATAAGTTCAAACTTATTACTGATTACGATTGTATACGTATATACAATGACATATGTTTTTAAAGGGTAGAAAATCTTTGCTGCTGTGAATATTTCACAGCAGCAAAGATTCTGTTGCATACAAAAATGTGGAAAGCAACGGGAAATTACCACACTAAAGGCTTAGAGATCCTCATGAGAACCAGCAAAAACAATGCATTTCGCTGCAAACTAATCCCTAGGATTGAAACATTAAAAAAATATTCGAACGAAGATGAAAGTAAAGTATTTCAAATCGTGATACAACGTTTTCATCTCGTGGACTCCTGACTGGAGCCGGGCAATTCCCTCAAACGACCATTACGTCACTGTTTATGTAATAAAGGCTAAAATTACTACCGCATACTCCGCTTCTTTATATCAGGAAGTGACCAGCCACTCCTTAATTATGCCTAAAGGATGTTTCATTTAACACGTTTTAAATATAATATTAATAATAATTAAATAAATATTTAATGTTTAATCGTAATATAATGATTTTATTGAAATGTCTTCATGGATGTTCATTTTTAATACCAGTTATACCCAGCCACGCGTTGCTGTGGCTCAATTAGATTAAATTTAAAATCGTCCTGAATGGTGATTCAATGTTCTCCACCCTTAACAACCGGTCCACACCCAAGAAATAATCAAAAATCAAAATTTAAAATCAATCGATAAATATCAAAATTTCAAAGCAATCGGCTTTTTTCTGAAAGAAGAAGAAGAGTGTGTAAAAACACCCGCGTATTTGAATGCAAGGTTTTGTCAAAATTTCAAAGCAATCGGTAAATGACCAATTTCAAAGCAATCAGTAAATAAAAATTTCAAAGCAATCAGTTTTTTTTTCAGAAGAAAAGGATGAAGTAGAGTATATAACAATACTTGCGTTTTCGAATGCAACGTTGTGTCAAAATTTCAATGCAATCGGTAAATAAGAAAATTTCAAAGCAATCTGTTTTTACCAAAATAAGAAGAAGAAAATGGATTTCATTCAAACTACTCTCGAAACTTTCCTGGGACTGACGAGAACAAACTGTGATATTTTCAGCGTAATCGGTGTGGTAATTTTTGATTAAAATCAGAGACAGGCAGACAGACAGACAAGCATTCATTTTTAAAAATAAAACGATGTTTATAAAGAACTTCATTCAACTTTGTATTTATTTCGACAGCGACCGATGTGTCTTTGCCAGCGAACCTGGCGAAACCGGTCACTGTCGAAACAATGACCATCGAATCGTTTTATTTTATAAAGTTTCCTTAAATGTTTTTTTGCTTATTTAATTATTGACACACTTGAACTTTAATTTTAAATCTGGGTATGAAATATGAAGATGATGGGGTTTCATCTTAGATCTGAAATCTGTCGGATCATTTATACCCCTAAAATATGAAGGTTTTTTTCCTCCAAACTGATGGAAGGCTACTGCAAAGACTTGTTCCCCGAAATTTGTACTAGGACGACGCTTGGGGTCAACTAATCATCCAATTGCAGAGGAGTTCGCCGTGCAAAGTGTGGATTTCTGTTCGTTATACAGAGTTCGGATATTTAACTTGGTGCCATTCCATGTCGCCTTGTAGACTCCCCAGCAAAGTTTATACTGGATTTTTAAGCCAGTGGAGTTCTTTGAGATGTTGGGTTATTTGGGACTTTTTTTTGCAATACATATGAGTTTTTCTGCTGCATTGAAAGCAGATTGATGTTTATCTCATGGATACATAGAGTTTGACTATTTTTTATAGGTCATAATATAAATATGTAGGCAAAAACCGAATCACGTCAAGAAAAAGTACTAGAATATTTTTAATACCTTAGAGCGAGAGAGGAATACTTCGATTCTCTCCGAAATTAATCTCGAAATGCACACGATGCGAATGCCTGAGTTTCTGGACTTTATTTTAACATGGAACAAACTAACTACGAGTCCTAATGTAACATTTTGTTTAATTCCGTGAATATTTCACGAGTGACTAGTATATTTTAATGATTCATGTTTAGAACACTCTGTATAGTATATTTTAAGCATCGTGTCGGCGGCATGGTACTTCTATCACTAATAGATCGTGCAATGACCCTAATGTGTGTTTATCTTGTGTCAAAATACGACGCACTTTTGATCTCTAGAGTCTTATATGCACAGTGCTTCAGATTTCTTCTATCTATTAAAAAAAAATGTAAATAAAAAAAAAACTGTTAATAGTTATTTTTTTAAATATTTATTTTAGGCTTCATTTGGTTCTGTGAGCATTCTCAAGTTATGAAAGCAATTTTAGTTCGTTTGTCACTATCTTTGAAAAGATATAAATCGAATCAGATATTTTTAATGCGCTTTTGAGTTGAACTTTGCTTATATGATAAATATAAATCGCTCTTCTTCTTCTGTTGCATATCCATTACTGGATGTTTGGGACCACTTGCTCCATTCTAATCCTCTCCATGATGTCCACTCCACTCCATTGTCTGCTAAATTGCTTTACAGGGGGTAAATTATGTCCTACGCAATAAAAACGCGAAACATAAAGTTTATTCATAACACTTTCACTTGGACTTGGACCTTCTGGCTTACAGAGGTTCAGCTCATGTAGCTATTCCTCTTACGTCTGATGGGAACATTGTTGGAAGGTGATTTGGTGGGTTGTTAGTTTATGCGGGTTCGCACCGCATTCACTTCTTATACCTATTTTCATTCGACACTCTATCGGTAGGTCGTCGAGGTCGGGGGTCGGTACAAGAACACCACTGTGCACTGCCATTTTACTTTTTTTTTATAGACTTTTGTTTGCTATGACAACTTTAAGTGCACCATTCACTTTGTTGCCTGCCCTAACCCTTCCTTCAATATCCCTCTTCACTCGCCCATCCTTTGTAATCATACTACCTAAATATACAAATTCGTATACTTGTTCCAGATTTTCACCATTCACTCTAATGTTGCAGACTGTCATGAATTCTTAGTTTTCAAAATCATTACTTAGACATTATAACTTACTAACTAACTAACTAACTAACTTACCATCACGCCGTCTCCCCGGAGGGGTAGGCAGAAAGAATGGAACGCCACACTGTTTTGTCCTGACATACGTCTCTCGCTTCCTCTACATTCATACATCTTGTCATGCACGCACGTCGATTTTTCCGACTCCTCACGTGACCGACATTCAATATTTGATTGATTTGATCGTGCCACGTTTTCCTCGGCCTTCCTCTATTTCTAGCTCCGTTCACGCCGTTTACATATACCTTCTTTACCATTCTGTCTTCACTCATTCTTTCCATGTGTCCAAACCATCTTAATGACCCTTTCCTTATTTTGTTCATAACACTTTCATTCGCACCACATTCACTTCTTATACTTGTATTTGACACTCCATCATATACAGATTTTTCTACACATTCGTCTTAGAGATCTCATTATAACTTTACTATATATTATTTACTCAATTATTTAGTATATATTTTTATGATTTTAGTAAAAGCTGTGGTGTCATGTTAACGCGAATTCATATTTAGATTTAACCATTGAATTTATTTTGGAAACAAGGAAAACGATTGTAAAAAATCTCGATTCACATTGCCTGCGATTTATATTGCATGTCCAAAGGCTTCGGTTCATATTTAAACTAGATTATTTTATTTAAAAAAAATGCAATATTGAACATTTCGAATGTCATATAATACTGTGTATTAAAAAAAAATCTGTGTCACCAATATGCTTTGAAATATTATGAATTGGGAATATATCATACTACAGAGTAATTTCCTGTTCACGTTATCTTCTCTTATCTTCCACTCTCTTATCTACATCGCCAACTCTTGCCCCCTTATCTCTATCGCCTCCAGGGGAGTAACGACTATCAAAAAGTAGTGAAAACAAATTATATTCTTCTTTTTCTCTAAGTGCCGTCTCTGCGAAGGTTGGCGTTCTTCTATCTCCACCTTATTGACTAAACAGCGATGTGTTGCTTCTTCAGAACCATTGTCTTAAATTGTGCAGCCAAGAGATTTTTCTCCCACCTGGTCTTCTTCATTCTGGTATTTTCCCCTTAATTATCAGTTATAGGAGGTCAAACATATTTGTCACTACATTTATATAATTTATTATATAAATTAAATTCAAGTAAAACCATTAAACAATCGTGTTTAATGTTATAAATTAATAATGGAGTTTTACAAAACTAAAAGTGAATGGTGCAATTAAAGTTGTCATCGCAAACAAAAACCCATCCCAAATGCTAAAATGGCAGTGCACAATGGTGTTCTTGTACCAACCCTTTTGTATGGAAGCGAAGCATGGAACTGGCAAAAGAAAGATGAAAATAGAAGAAAAGCAGTAGACATGATATCTCTTAGACGAATGTGTACATACTCTGTGTATGATACAGTGCCGAATGAAAATATAAGAAGTGATTGCGGTGCCAATGATGTGAACAAAATAATGAAAGGATCATTAAGATGGTTTGAACACAGAAATAATGGTAAAAAAGTACATGTTTACGATGTAAATAGACCTTGAAATAGAGGTAGACCGAGGAAAAGTGGTACGATCAAATAAATCAAATATTGAATGTCGGAGGAGCCAGTGAGGAGCCAGAGAAATCGAAGCGCGTGCATGACACGATGTATCAATGTTGAGGAAGAGAGAGTAGTAGGTCAGGAAAGACAAGTGTGGCAGTCCATCCTTTCTGTCTACCTCTTCGGGAAGACGGTGTGAAGGTTAGTTAGTTACTCCAAATAGAAATATATCCACAGAAAATAATTGCGTAGATTTTCACGTTTGGCAGCAATATGTTTGGTGTGTTTTTGGGTAACATCAATGGATGGATTACCCCGAAGATGGAGACTGCAACGATCTCCGAAACGTCGGTCGAGAAGGAGAAATCACACGGTGTTACCCAAAATCACACAAAACATATTGCTGCCAACCGTGAAAATCTACTCAATTATCATTAAACTAAAATACGTGGATAACGATATTATTTGTGTTCCCCGTTTATCAGAAAGGCATCAAAATAATCATCAAGCCACTGAAGAAGAAACCGTTTATCTATGGTCATATTTGAAGAAGCAACGATAATGTAGGCCGGCGATCATACAGATTCATTAGTGATTTATGTCGCCTCATGTCGTCGCGTACAGTCTTTGTACTCATCGAATCCGCGACCACTAAATGTGTACAAGTGATTAAAAATGCCGTTTTTTTTAAATACGATTAAGCTTAAATAATTATGTGAAAATATTTTGATTAACTCGTGATTTGTGCAATGCATTTCTATTATAATTTTATATATACGTACCGTGATTAAATATTGTAAATAGTAATCAAACCTTTACTGCATAGAATTTCGAACTACATTTTCTATCTAGTGTAATTCTCGCGCCTCTTCTACATTCAAAAACTTTTCGTTCCTACTTCGAACATGGTCGCTTTTCAGTATTTAGCTAATTTGGTCATGTCATGTTTTCCTTAGCCTTCCTCGACTCTTTTTCCATTCACACTGCTTGCATTTACATATCTTTTAACCATTCTTCCCTCTTCCATTCGTTCCAATTATTCCAAGCCATCTTAGTGACCCTTTATTAATTTTTATTTATAACGCATTCATTCGCCTTACATTCCTTTCTAACTTCTTCATTGGGTATTCTATTATACAAGTGATATCATTTCTTTGACATTTATTATACTTTCATCCTTCTTCTGCCAACTCCAAGCTTCACTTCCATACATAAGGGTCGGCACTAGAACCCCATTGTGCATGCCATCTTTGCTTCTTTCGATGTCTTTCTCTATTTTTCCATCTCTTGTAAACATGCTTCTGTATATTTTTTACAAACCTTATATGATTTTTTTGTTTTAAAATTAAATTTATAATAAAATACAATATTTACAGTTATAGTTTCGGATATCACTGCTTCGATGAGAAAATTGACTTGCAAATGAGGATAGCGACGTCGAAGTTAACCTCTAAAAAGTATACGGTCAACTCCAACATAATATCAAAATATTGTATTCTGTGAAATATTGTATTCTGTGAAATATTGCATTCTTTTAACAACACTTGTAATTATAATACTTGCATACATATCTATCGATAACCGTCACGCTATTTCCCTTGAGAAAGGACGTAAACGAACCGTCGCATCTTAATACTTTTAATATTTGTATCTAAACCACTTTATTTGTTAGCACCAACCGGTTTCGCTCCCGCCGGAGCTTCGGCAGGGTGAGAGAATAAACTGAGATTAAACTCAGGATAGCAGTCAGGGTGAGAGAATAAACTGAGTGAACTCACCCCTACTTGTATTATTAATTTATTTAACCGTCGCGTTGCCATGTGGTAAATTGAGTTTCCACTGCCAATTTAAGGTTGATTTTCTTAAAACCTATGGACCCTAATATTATAAAAAAAATTGTAATCCTCCATTGAAGTGTTTTCAATATTTCGTAATAAAAAAAAAAGCAAAAAATTACTTCCTTCATCCCAAAAAAAAATGTTTTCTAAGACTGCCCTCACCTTCATTCGTGTTAAGGTAGAATTTGTTTTGCTAATATTTACAACTTTATCAAAAGTGACAAATACTTACTCGCTGTTTTGAACATATTATAAATTATATCTTTGACCTTTTCAATAGGTACGTAATGATACCGACTGGATGAAAACGCACCACGTAACTTAATAATATCAGAACTGTGAAAATATTAACACTTTAACAAAAGGGACAAATATTAATACGTACTCGTTGTCTTGAACGTACTATACATTTTGCCTAGGTGCCTTTATCTTCGCCCCGCCGGCCCGGCGTGCATACAAGTTTCGACCCGACCGGCAGACGATGTTTAGTCGACCGTATGCTATGACGCATTACATATCAGAAATCGCATGGTTCCAGAAAAAATTAATAATGATATGTTTTTCAAATAATCCATGTATGTTATAGATATCGATCTATTCCTAATGAAATTCCCTACAAGATGACATAAATTAAATTTTGATTCATCTAGTCATATGCTTGATATTTAGATAAAGTTAGCGGTAAACTGAACTTACCACATGGGAGCAAGCGTTTTGTTTTGAACACGGTACGTTAAGGGTTAATAAGGTCACCACAAATTAAGTGCTTCATATGTACGATTTATTTTTTATTATATACTTCACAAAGCAAATGTCGGTACATAATAGAGTTCTAGTGCGCCAACCCTTATGTATGGAAGCGAAGCTTGGGGCTGGCTAAAAAATGATGAAAGTAGGATAAATGCCGTAGAAATGACATACGAAACGAATGGACAAGAGAAGAATGGTTAAAATGTTGTATACAATAGGTGTGAGTGGAAAGAGAAGCCGCGGAAGACCAAAAAAGCATGGCATAACCAAATTAATCAAACACCGAATGTCGGAAAAATTGACGAGCGGGCATTTTACGATGTAATAATGTAGAGGAATCTAGATAGATGTCAGGACAGAGCATTATGGCGGTCCATCCTGATTGGCGTGATTGTTAGTTATATATTCTATATTCACCATCACTTTGTGCTGTGGAATCACATTTGAATAACTCTTTGGAAACATTGTATTAACACTTTTTGCACTTTTCACAAACATGTTTCGGGACAAAAACTTCCCTTCTTCAGTGTTATTGTTATATATTTCGCTTTTTTAATGATTCATATTGAAAAAAAAAATGTACATGAATCAGAAAAAATATATATATTTTTTCGCGTGTCATAGCACCACATTTGAAGACTACAGAGGAAAAACAAGGAATGTCAGTAGAAGGTTAATTTGAATAAATTGAGAATAAAGCTAATCAAAGTCTATATATTTAGCAATTAGCAATCGATTATCTGGCCATAGTCGATGACACACATGATTTTTGAATATGAAAATTTTACTGTGGATAGATACGTTCAAATACCGCTAGATGGCATTATTAAATTTATTTTGAATTTTATCTGACATTCCTTGTTTTTCCCCTGTAGTCTTCATTTTAAGTTATTGTCCTTCTTAAATAAAATAAAACAGTATTCTTCAAATAGATATTTCAAAGTTCATTCACTGAAGCCGCTACCCTATCCGATCGCAATCATATTTTCATCGTGGCAGTACGTTTATTTTCCTTTGAGTTTTCACGAAACAATATCGAAAATCGCGCAGCACTTTGCGTAGCGATGGGTTGGCCGAGGGGTGGGGGCTCTATGTAGTGAAACACTTCGGCACTAAAAGCAATACTTGTAAAATATCATCCCCTCTCAGCTGCCCCCCCGTTTCACACGGATTTTTAATTTAGCGAAGCCTAGATCGATCGCGAACCGTTGTTTGCGTATTCATTATGAGAACTACATTTTCAAATAACATTAAAAATATAACGACTATCTGCGGAATCTTTGAACTAATCTAGAGAATGGAATTGTTGAAGGAAATGAAGTCCACTTCAATTTAATTTATTAAATGGTACATTTACAACACTGTTATATTATCGTATTATTTTTTATTATATACTTTCTGAGTCAGGATCGTCCATGTCAACATGTGCAACATCGAAAAAAACATTATGTGTTATTTTACATTATGTGCTAAATTAAAAAAAAGGTGGATTCGTGTAACATACATTAAATAGACAATATGTGCATCATCTAAAAAGAACATTTTGTGTTAAATTATTTTTATTTTGTTATTTTATTTCATATCATTGTATTTTATATTATTTGTTTTAGATTTATTTTGTGGGTGTTGGACGATCGAAATGTGCGCGGGAGATGCCTATTGGTGGCGATGAGGTTCGCAACCCATCACACCGCGTCTCCCGCGGAGCGAAAAGAGAAGGATGGAGTGCCGCATCAGTAAAAGTGTGACAGTCCATTCTTTCTGCCTACGCTTTCGGGGAGACGGCGTGATGGTTAGTTAATTAGTTAGTTTTACTTTCTGAGAATGTTGCGATAGCTGTTTCACATTCATACAGCGAGTCATACACGCACGTCGATTCTTCCGGCTTCTGACATGACCGACTTTAAAATTTGATTAATTTGGTCATGCCATTTTTTCCTCGGTCTACCTCGACTCCGTACTCCATTTACATCGTTAACGTACACTTTTTTTTAACCATTATTTAATTATTATTCATTATTTATTTATAAACATGTGTGATAGCTGTTTTATACAGAAAATTGTGTCTCTGTTGGTATTGTAAATAATACTAACAATAAGTGAATTATGCTAACGGCGTTTCAGTGATCTGTTTTAAGATCAAATAATATTTATTTTTAAGTTTACGATCGTCATACTTTTGAACGTAAAATCATTAGTCTATTAAAAACGTCACATTAATGTTGTTAATAGTAATTTTTTAATAGAAGTTCATTGTAAATAATGAAAATAAAATAAAAATTATTAAAAAAAACCTTTATAATATGCAATATATTTAGTTTTTTCCCACTTAAAAGGCGGGCCACACTGTGGATAAACATCGGTTGTATAGGACTTCTATTTCATTCTACGCCGGGTAAAATAATGCGAGGAAGAGAGATAAACGTACCATGTTTGGTTGTGCATGTTTGTTTGTTGCACATGGTACGTTTATCTCTCTTCCTCGCATTATTTTACCCGGCGTAGAATGAGATAGATAACTGTTTGAATAAACACGAATCCCTATGGATTTCACGTGTTTATGCGGTTTGTTTATCAGTGTGGCCCGCACTTAAATCAAGTGGAAAAAATTAAATATATATTATGAAGTTTTATATATTTCAATGATAATTGAAGCTAGAATGGCAGTGCACAATGGTGTTCTTCTACCGACCCTTATTCATGGAAGCGAAGCATGGAATTGGCAAAGGAAGGATAAAAGTAGAATAAATGCAGTAGAAATGAGATCACTTAGACGAATGTGTGGATATTCTGTGTATGATAGAGTGTCGAATGAAAATATAAGAAGTGAATGCGGTGCGAATGATGGTGTCATGAACAAAATAATGAAAGGATCATTAAGATGGTTTGGACATATGGAAAGAATGAATGAAGAAAGAATGGTAAAAAAATTATATGTTAATGATGTAAATGGTACCAGAAACAGAGGAAGACCGAGGAAAACGTGGCACGA
Source organism: Lepidostoma basale (assembly GCA_022606425.2). Classification (NCBI taxonomy): domain Eukaryota; kingdom Metazoa; phylum Arthropoda; class Insecta; order Trichoptera; family Lepidostomatidae; genus Lepidostoma; species Lepidostoma basale. The sequence continues at coordinate 165,070 of JAHDVF020000614.1, read as the reverse complement.
TCAAATAAATCAAATATTGAATGTCGGCCATGTGAGGAGTCAGAGAAATCGACGCGCGTGCATGACACGATGTATGAATGTTGAGGAAGCGAGAGAAACATGTCAGAAAAAAAAAGGTGTGGCAGTCCATTCTTTCTTCCTACTCCTTCGGGGAGACGGCGTGATGGTTAGTTAGTTTTTTTTTTTTTTCATTATTTTAAAATGACGTATTTAGAATTAATGTTTAAATCGTTCTCCCGATGATGAAAGTGTAAGATAACCTTCGAAACATGTCGACAAAGATGAAATGAAAAGTGGGAAAAAAACTTTTAAAATTAATTTAAAAATTTCAATTATCTTACATTAGATGAACGTTTTAAGTGTTAAAATACGGAATGTTCTGGTGCATAGAATTACTAGAAATGCTTTGCGTATATCAACATTTTCCAAGAAGGAAGTAGAACGGGGATAAACTATTTTTTATCGTCTCTTGCTCGAACTCTTGGGGAGCACTCATATACCGCTTTTTTATTTTATTTAAAAACATGTGGTTATAATTTTGTGTAGGGAAATCCTTTCTAGAGTGTAAATTTTTTTCGTGGAAAAGTCTTGTGAAGTTATGAAAACAAGTTATTGTGAACTAAATGTTTATAATATGTTTTTTTTGTTTGTTTCAGTGTCCGCTCACCGCAAGTATCCGCACTTTGTGGAATGGTGGAGGACCAGCGACATCGCAGTTACAGAGAATTCTACGTTTAAATAAATAGCCTTTGATCAACAAGACTTCTCTTTGAGGTAAGAAATTTAAGTATAATTAAAACCTCTAAAAGCGTATTTTTAATACTTAACTAACTAACTAACCATCACGCCATCTCCTTGAAGGGGTAGGCAGAAAGATTAGACTGCCACACTTTTCTTTCCTGACATATTTCTCTCGATTCCTCAACATGTATATTCAGGGGTGCCACAAGGTTCAAACTTAGGGCCACTCCTCTTCTCCATCTTCATAAATGATATTGCGAAGGTGATAAACTTCCCGCGATTTCTTTTATTTGCCGATGATCTGAAATTATTCCTGGAAATTAAAAATCCTTAAGACTGTCTTCGTCTCCAGTCGGACATCAATAATATTGTTAACTGGAGTCACAGTAATCAAATGCAATTCAATGTCTCTAAATGCGTTATACTATCATTTACTAGAGCATTGAGAACTGTATATCATAGATACACAATGAACAACCAGCAACTGGCACATGTATCTACGATGAAGGATCTCGGAATCATCTATGAGAGTAGGCTGACTTTTCGTGCACATATCGAGAGGATTTGTGGCATTGCACTGAGGATGTTGGGGTTCATCGTCCGGACCGGAAGAGTTTTCAGGGATCCCAATGTGCTCAGAGTCCCATGCAACGCATTGGTTCGGAGCAGGCTCGAGAGTGGTTCTGTGATATGGAGTCCTCACGAGGCGAGATATTCCGTTATGCTGGAGAGGGTTCAGAAAAAAATTCTGAGGTATCTCTACATGAGGGAGTATGGTAGCTATCCGTGGCTCTATCCCACGGCATTTCTTCTGGGAATGCTCGGAACCAATTCTTTACAGCTTCGAAGAGATGGACATCTAATATCCCATTTCTTTAGATTAATTAGGGGATACTTCGAGAACTCGGCCGTACTGGAGGATATTAGTATTTTTGTCCCCGATAGATATCTCCGACAGCGACAGCACAGATTGTTTTACCTACCGGCCGCCAGAACCAATCTGCCTCTGGTGACACCGGTGGGAAGAGCAATTAGTCTGCTGAACGCGGTCTCCTCAGAGATCGACGTCTTTCATGTTAGTGAAAGTACGTTCAGGGGGCAAATACTATTGACTTTAGAAAGTATCTTGTCTTCCCAATGTCGAACCATCTCTAATGCGTTCCAGGTACTTTGTTGTATTTTTATGATATTTAACCTGTACTTAATAGATGCCTTAAACATTTTCCTGTTTGTAATGTCTATTGAGTTAATAAACTGATTTGATTTGATTTCAACATTCATACATTATGTCATACACGCGCGTCGAGTTTTTACACAGTTTAATTTCAATTCACTTCTATGTCCCAATCTAACAAAACATAGCAAAATATGGTAAATGGTTTTATGACCTATTATAAAATTGTGACAGAGTGTGGGATGGGAGAGAAAATATGGTTCAATATTCTAATACTGTATATCTTCTTCTTAGTCGTATTACTCATGATTGAGGGTTGTGTCCATCCTGTTAACTATTGACAATGGCACGCCATGCGCTTCTGTCACCCGTCAGTCACCAGTTAATGAGAAACCAGTAAGATCTCTGATTTGATCGGACCAGCGGCTTGGTGGTCGTCTTTAATGTCGCCTTCCCTCTACTTTGCCCATAATGGTTATGCTTTTCAATCTTGTCCTGATCTCTCCGGGCTATGTGTCCAAAATATTTTAACACGCTCTGTCTTGCCCTGATACCCAGCTGGTCAACGAGTGACCGGTTTGCTATTCTTGCCGTCCAGGGTATACGCAGCATTCGCCGCCAGTACCACATCTCGAAAGCATCAATTTTGGACCTTTCCGATGTTCTATATATACTGCCCATAATTCTTTATCCAATGTCGCCCTAAGCTGAGACCCTACATCCGTTTCACGCTCAGTCAATGCGTTTTTTCCTGCTATAAGGCAGTGCCACGCGGACAGCAATAAATAAATATTATTATGTATACGCATTGGGATCAAAAGGTCAACCAGCGTTGTCAATGTAATCTGAAAGTATAATTTCGGAGTATCGGCTGCGCTCATTACAATATTCATCGTGGCTTTGTGTGGACTCGATTCAGCAGCGCTGCGTGACAATTACTTCTATGAGTAAGATATAACTAACTAACTAACCATCACGCCATCTCACCGAAGGGGGTTAGGTAGAAAGAATGGAATGCCACATTGTTTTATTCTGACAATTTTTTCGGTTCGTCTACATTCATATATTGTCCACGTCGATTTCTCCGACTCCTCACGTGGCTGACATTTAATATTAATGCCACGTTTTCTTCTGTATTCCGCCATAATTATCTTCGAGAAATGTTGATGAAAATAATCTAAGAAGCGGAAAAATAGGAGTATACTCGTAATTCACTTGGAAAACGACGCGCATGGATGTATGAATGTTGATGAAGCAAGAGAAGTATGTCAGGAAAGAACAGTGTGGCGATCCATTCATTCTGCCTACCCCTTCAAAAAGACGGCATGGACTTAGATCTTCTTGTTTACAGGAGTTCAGCTCTGATGGTTGTTCCTCTTAGGTTTATTTGGTGGTTAGTTAGTTAGTTAGTTTGCTTACTAATTAACTAACCATCACGCCGTCTCCCCGGAGGGGTAGGCAGAAAGAATGGAACGCCAGGCAGAAAGAATGGAACGCCACACTGTTCTGTCCTGACATGCTTCTCTCGCTTTCCTTATTTTGTTCATAAAACATTCATTCGCACCACATTCACTTCTTATACTTGAATTTGTCACTCTATCATATTCAGATTTGTCACACATTCGTCTTAGAGATCTCATTTCTACTGCATTTATTGTACTTTCATCCTTCTTTTGCCAATTCCATGCTTCACTTCCATACATAAGGGTCGGCACAAGAACACCCTTATGCACTGCCATCTTAGTAGTTAGTTTGCTATAAATCATAACTGGATTTACGCAGTGTTAACGCCGTATGTTTACGAAAAAGCAATAATTTACTTGAATCAAATATATAATAAAATAAAAGTATTACCTGCAAAAAAAAATTGTATTTACTATTTTATTTAAAAATATATTTTGTGTGTCGATTTATTAGGAAGGAAAATGTGCAACATTCGTATAGACTAAAAAACGTATTTTATTTATAATTAAAAAAACTCCCTTTTTACTATTTGTGGTGATTTCCGACCACTCTCAAACAGCAGAGAATCCGTTAGAAACTGTGTTTTTTTTCCTTTTTGTTTTCAATTAGTTTTTTCTCCCCATCCCGGGTTTGTAGCTACCCCAATTCGCGCATCATTCGGCGCGGTTCCCACAACCGCCTCCATCCATCACCATCGTATCCAGATCAGGGCTGTTCTCTACACAGATACGTATTTTCACATATACATCTTTCACATCCAAGACATACAAATATCGGATGCTGTCGCTAATTGTAGACAAGTTATTGAAGGTAATTTCGGTAATTAATGAAAATATAAAAAATGTAATAGAAAATTATCTTATAACTAACTAACTAACCATCACGCCGTCTCCCCGAAAGGGTAGGCAGAAAGAATGGACTGTCACACTTTAACCGATGCAGCACTCCATCCTTCTCTTTTCGCCCCGCGGGAGACGCGGTGTGATGGGTTGCGAACCTCATCGGCACCAATAGGCATCTCCCGCGCACACTTCGATCGTCCAATCTTATATTATAATATATATTTATTAAATTTAAAAAGCTAAGATGGCAGTGCATAATGGTGTTCTTGTGCCAACCCTTATAGGATGGAAGTGAAGCATGGAACTGGCAAAATAAGGATGAAAGTAGAATAAATGCCGTAGAAATGAGATCTCTAAGACGAATGTGTGGTAAATCTGTATATTGGTATCTGGTTTGGACACATGGAAAGAATGAGTGAAAGACAGAATGGTGAAGATGGTATATGTAAACGACGTGAACGGAGCTAGAAATAGAGGAAGGTCGAGGAAAACGTGGCACGATCAAATCAATCAAATATTAAATGTCGGTCACGCGAGGAGTCGGAGAAATCGACGTGCGTGCATGAGAAGATGTATCAATGTAGAGGAATCGAGAGAAGTATGTCAGGACAGAATAGTAGCGTTCCATTCTTTAGGTAGGACAGAATAGTACCGTTCTTTTCTTTAGAATAGTAGCGTTGCCTACTCCTCCGGGGAGACGGCGTAATGGTTAGTTAGTTTATATTCTGGACCAGAAGATGGCAGCAAGCTGCCGAAACCGGCCACACCTAAAAATCATGCGGAATAAATCTTATTATTTATTTTATTGTATTAAAAATGAATTTTTATTTTCATTATTTAAAATGACCTTTCTACCGAGAAATTTTAATTAACAACATTAATAATTTCTCATTAATTGTATCTCAATAGAGACGAAGATGTAAATTATTTCGAAACAGAATATGGTGGTCGAGCCGTTTACAGGACTTATGATTATATTGGCTAAGCGATCGCTTTATGTAATACAACATTTCCCATTCCGCCCTTCTACGAACACCACGCCCGACAATTATTTGAAAGTTGTATATATGCTACCATGTTGAGAAACATTTTACATACTTTAGTTCTACACTAGCGCTATCTATTGAGATTAGAGGTAAGCATTTCAGAAATCTTTTATAATGTAATGTGAAAAGCTATCAACCCAATTATCACATATTACTACATAACGCCTGGAGAAAACTCTCCAATTTTTATATGCTTTTTAATTTTGACCAGTTCATAAAATATTTGAATGTATACAAATACTTGTAGATAAATATTTTTTGAGATTTGTCTGCAAGTATTTGTATATATTAAAAAAAAAACAAAATAAATGAACAGTACTATCAATTAGTGTTAAATATACGGTCATTTTGATAAACTCAGGAATACGTGTTGGCACATGCAAAATATTCTGGCAGATGCCTTATTTGTATGTATATATTTTAGTGTAGTACTTCGCAAGCTTTAGCCGTGTGCTACGGGGCGATAAGCCAATACCGGGCTCACGAAACTTGTACGCTTAATTAAGCTATGTTTCAGACAAGCGGCAATCACGCCGCACTAAACTGGCTCCAGCCACCATTTTGTCGCTGCATCAGCGGAGTGCAGCTCTTGAAAATCGTGCCCACGTACCAATCGTATCCATAAACATACGCGTAGAAAAGTTTTGCTTCCCCATTAATTTGGTTACTTCATTTGAGTTGGTTTTAAACATGGAACGTATAGACGAAAAAAGACTGTTTAAAAAAGTATACGTGTACAATGTGAATAGACTACGGAGTCGAGGAAGACCGAGAAAAATATGGTTTAACCAAGGATTAATTGTATCTTAATAGAGACGAAGATGCAAATTGGAAACAGAATATGGTGATCGAGGTGTTTACAGGACTTATGACCTGTCATTGGTTGGGTTAAGCGCACGCTTTATGTAATACAACATTTCCCATTCCACCTTTTCTTATGACCACCATGCCTGACAAAGTTTTGGAAGTTGTATATATGTTAATCTGTAACACAAATGTTCACATGTTAGTTTCAATCTACACACTAGCGCCATCTATGAAGATTGGATTTTAAGCATTAAGCAGAAGATCTTTTTATTAACGCAATGTGAAAGGCTGCCGCCATTAACGTATTACTAGATAACGCCTGGAGATGTCACTCCAATTAATTCAATTTTAAACGTTGGCCAAAGATACACACAAGTAGTGTGAATCGGAAAAGAAGTCGAGGAAGGCCAAGGAAGACATGGCATGACCAAATTAATCAATTACTGAAAGGCGGCCATGTTCGAAGTAGGAACAATCGACGATGTGTGAATGTAGAAGAGGCGCGAGAATTATGCCAGGATAGAACAATGTGGCGATCCATCCTTTCTGCCTACCCCTCCGAGGAAACGGCGTGATGGTTAGTTAGCCATGTTATGAGTCGGAAGAATCGAGGTGCGTGTATGACTCGCTGTATGAATGTGAAGGAAGCTAGAGAGATGTATAAGGATAGAGTAGTGTGGCGGTCTATTCTCTCTGCCTAGAGAAACTGCGTGATGGTTTGTTCGTTTTGTTTGTAATGTTAGTTTAAAATAAAGCTAGATCAGAAGATCCGACTGCAAGAAGTGAGTAAGGATTCACTAAAGCCTATTCCTAACATTATATCTTTTTAATACTTTATTTATTCATTCTTTTCGTGTGCTGATTACATCTTAGAAATCTTTTAAATATTTTGCGAATAACACCTTTAGGGTTCGACATTCGATCGTGCAACGTTTGCGACACACTTGTCTGAGAAATCCAAAAAATTCATACAGCGAGTCATACACGCACCTCGATTCTTCCGACTCATAATTAAGGGTTAATACACATATAATCTAACCATTGCAAATGTACAAGTTCATATAGAGCATTTCAAAACTTATTATATGTAGCTAATTGTCAAACAAGAGGGGAATGGTTGCATACTGCATCTTTGTTAAGAAGTTACCTTTGTAGCAACCGCGAGAACATCTCGGATCGCAGATAATTTTCTTTACCCCCCAGCGCGGCAAGGGGCGCTGTACAAAGTTACAAGTTTCTCTTGTTGGTCTTGGGAACGTCTTTGCATAATGTGTACATTGTTATTATTAATTAACAAATTCGCTATCACGAACAATTTCTACGGTTGGATTGAAACAAAATACTTCTCTCTTTGTTGAGAAGTGACTTTTAGCAAAAATAATTTAACAGTATTAATTAAAATTTAATTAAAGTTTTATCTCCAGTGTAACGAAGACATTTCTACTCGGTTTATCAATTTAAATAAATCTAACATATAAATTCCGGATGCCATTTGGTTTATGTAAACGGTGTGAACGGAGCTAGAAATAGAGGAAGGCCGAGGAAAACGTGGCACGAACGAGTCAATCAAATATTGAATGTCGGTCACGTGAGGAGTCGGAGAAATCGACGTGCGTGCATGACAATATGTATGAATGTAGAGGAAGCGATAGAAGTATGTCAGGACAGAACAGTGTGGCGTTCCATTCAATCTGCCTACCCCTCCGGGGAGACGGATTGTTCGTTTTATTACTATTAATTGTGTTTTTTACGGGATATATTTTTTTCTCCGTATTATTGGAATTCGATCTTTTGACATACCGAAGAATACACTGCTTGCCCATCATATCTTGGTTCAGTTATCTGTTAGTCAACGTAGAATGAAGTCGTGCGAATGATAGTGTTACGAACAAAATAATGAAAGGTTCATTAATATGGTTTGGACACATGAAAAGAATGAATGAAGAAAGAATCGTGAAAGTACTCGTATATAAATATGTTAACGATGTAAACGAGACAATAATAAAGTAAGATCGAGAAAAAGTGGCACAATCAAATATTAATGTCGGTCACGCGAGGAATTGGAGAAGAGAAGTTTTACGGTGTTCATGTTATAGTGGCAAGAGCATTGACTGCCCTACCGAAGGTTCCGGGTTCGATTCCCGGCGATAGCTTTGTGATTGTCACACTGTATTTGGCCTGCTGTAGAATTCACTAACTAACTAACCATCACGCCATTTCCCCGGAGGGGTAGGCAGAGAGGATGGATCGCCACACTGGCCTGTCCTGGCATACCTCTCGAGATTTCTCTACATCCATACATCGTACCATGCACGCACGTCGATTGTTCCGACTTCGAATGTGGCCGCCTTTTAGTAATTGATTAATTTGGTCATGCCATTTTTTCCTCGGTCGTCCTCGGCTTCTTTTCCCATTCACGCTGCTTGTGTACAACTTTTTAACCATTCTACTCTCATCCATTCGTTCCATATGTCCGAACCATCTCAGGGATCCTTTTTTAATTTTATTCATGATGCAGTCATCTGCCTTACATTTCTTTCTTATTTCATCGTTCGGTATTCTATCATACAACGTTTTCCCGCACATTCTTCTTAGTGATCTCATTTCTACGGCGTTTATCCTGCTTTCATCCTTCTTTTGCCAGCTCCAAGCTTCACTTCCATACATGAGGGTTGGCACTAGAACTCCATTGTGTACTGCCATCTTTGCTTCTGTGGATATATTTCTATTTGCAGTAATGACTTTGAGTGCGCCATTTATTTTATTCCCAGCACCAACCCTCCTTTCGATGTCTTTCTCCATTTTTCCGTCCCTTGTAAACATGCTTCCCAGATACGTAAATTCAGTAACTTGCTCCAATTTCTCGCCCATCGCACTTATATCACAAATCGTCATACATTCTTCTTTCTCTTTGTAGAATTCACGTGTCGATAAAATGGCGATAGACTAGCTACCCATCAAATGTCATGAAAATTAATATAATAGCTAAAACAAATCGTATATTGAGTTAATATAAATATACGTGCGTACATGTTTGAGGAATCTATAGGAAATAACATTGTGGCGGTCTATTATTTTTGCCTACCCCTTCGGGACACAGCGTGATGGTTTGTTAGACAGAATGTAGAAAAGATATTTTTTCCATGGATACAAGGATAGCAGAATGTGTGAGGAGATAAGATGTTTTATAATGTAAGCTTTTTCCAAACAAAAGAAGTTTATATTTGTGTCATTTCCCCACATTATTTGAAGAGTTCTCATTTTTCCATATTGTATCCTTGTTCCTGTACTGTCCGTCTAGTATTGAATACCATCGGCCCCTTGATTCAGCTCCACGCATGTGTTAGATATGTATAGAAACAAAGGTATTGTTTAAAATGTTATGTTGGTAAATGTTGAAGTGACGTGGAAACCAAATGGCCGGGCGATGTGTTCATTATAATTTGAGAAGTGGGTCTGGCCGCGAGTGTGCTGTATATCATTGTGAAGTTGACTAAAACGCGTCGAATCGAGATTAGATCGATATTGGTACATGCCTCCCCGCCCGGTTGAGGGTGACGAGCCATTCCCGACGCCGCGTAGAAAGGGAACGATTCAATATCATAATATAATAAGCCAAAAACTCTTTTCTACCGACCCTTATGTATGGAAGCGAAGCATGGAACTGGCGACACTGTGCTACTTGCAGACAACTAACATGAACTACAAGCCCTATGAGGTATGCAAGCGATACGATTTGATGATGAATATGAATAAGTCCAAGGTAATGATTTTCAAAAAAGAAGAAAACATGACAGTCTGTAACGTTAGTGTGAATGGTGAAAATCTGGAACAAGTTGATGAATTTGTTTATTTAGGAAGTATGTTTACAAAGGATGGGAGAGTGGAGTAGGGTTGGTCAGAGTAAATGGTGCACTTAAAATTGTCATCGCAAACAAAAGCCTATCCAAAAAAGCTAAGATGGCAGTGCATAATGGTGTTCTTGTGCCGACCCTTATGCATGGAAGTGAAGCATGGAACTGGCAAAAGAAGGATGAAAGTAGAATAAATGCAGTAGAAATGAGATCTCTTAGACGAATGTGTGATACTCTGTGTATGATAGAGTGTCGAATGAAAATATAAGAAGTGAATGCGTTGCGAATGATGGTGTTATGAACAAAATAATGAAAGGATCATTAAGATGATTTGGACATATGGAAAGAATTAATGAAGAAAGAATGTTAAAAAAATATATATGTTAACGATGTAAATGGAACCAGAAATAGAGGTAGACAATCGTGCATGACACGATGTATGAATCTTGAGGAAGCGAGAGAAATATGTCAGGAAAGAAAAGTGTGGTAGTCCATTCTTTCTGCCTACCTCCCCTTCGGGGAGACGGCGTGACGGTTAGTTTGTTAGTTAAAAACTGGAATGTAATCAAGAAAGAGTACAATAATATTTTGAGTACATTGAGCGAGAGAGGAATACTTCGATTGTCTTCGAAAGTAATTCGAAACGCACTCGATGCGCGTGCAAAACGTTCTGGTCGATTATTGTTGTATGTCAGTAGTGTAGAAAACAAAAGGAGAACAATTTGGTATTGAAATTTTTAACGTGTGCGAAAAAAAAAATTATATAAAAAGTTATATTATAACTTACTGCGATTCACGTGATGTGTCAAACTGACTAAAATCTCTATCAATAACTTCAAGCAAAATGGACTCTAAGTTTGGACTCAGACCTCGATTAATAAGGTATAACGAATTATTAAGGTATCGCCTGTACGGCGAGAATTATCAATTAATTTATACAGTTAATTAGAGCTCGATTCGTAACAAAAGTATGCCTATAACCACCGCCATATTCCATTTAATCAATTCTGAAAGTTTTAGCTCGATCTGCTGGCTATTTGCCGAGTAAATGGTCTTCACAATAACACACTTTGAGTTTTATTTATAAAGATTACGATTGTACAGTGAATCAAGTCTAAAGGTTAGAATCTTTACTTCATTTATAATAAGTTATGGATTATTTGCATTTAATTTGAAATTAGACCTATTTATATAAAAAATAATAAAATGGTTTAATTTGTCAACTTTCTCTCGTAATATATATTGTAAGATCCATCACTGGAAAAATTCTTCGAGGTCGTGTCCGTAACGAAGACATAAGAAAAACTTGCGAAATAGAGGATAATGTTCGGTGGAGTAGACCAGAAGAAGATACCGGAGGGACCATGTAGCCAGAATAGATAGTGACAGACTTGCATATACAACCGCTTACGAAATCTCCGGATACTGTCCACCTGAGACCACCTAAGAGATGGAGGGAGAACTGGACTTCATCATCCCAGGAGACATGATGTCTGTGCCACAGTTCCTCAGATCTATTAAAATAAGAAGTAGAATTTCCCAACTTTCGCTCGTCATATGTATACCGTGGTTATATTATGTAAATAGCACAAATGGCGAAAATATAAAGATTAACCATCGACTCATCTCATGTTCTTTCTAGATATACTTTTCTAGTTATTTCTCTGTATTCATACATCATTACACGCACCCTTGTCGATTGTCGACTTTGAACATGGTTGCCTGTTAATATTTTATTTAAGCCACTGTTACAAGGTCCTTCCTTGAATTGTATACGCACGCACATCACTTCTAATAAACTTTCACAAATTTTCCTTTATCCATTACCCTAATGCCCTTACCAAGTTTATCTATTTGAAATGGTATTAAAAATAAATATTATTATAGAGCATAACTATCAGTGGAATAAAAGGGGTGGAATTGAGATGTGTCAGATTAGTGCCAAATGCAGATAAAAGGGTTGGGACAGACCACAAATAGAACGGTACACTAAAAGTTGTCATCGGAAGCAACAGTCTAAGATGGCAGCGCACAATAGTGTTATTCTACCGCCCTTTATGGACGCTTTATAAATCATCAAATTTATTCATATCATCAGGAAATCAGCCCTGCCTGGCTATATGTCCAGCCCAATGCCACTTCAATTTAGCTGTACGAGCCATGATGTCGGCAATTTTGGATCGGCATCTAATTTATTCATTTCTTATTTTATCTCGAAAACTCGCGCAGTACAAGTTGGGCATCCAGGATACTCCAAATGAGGCCTTGGGCAAGGAACAGGAGTGTCGGTAGGCCACCTAAAAATGGAATAGCTAGGTAGACCTAGATGCTGGAAGGATAAAATAGGGACGAGCGGAGAAAACTGGAAAAGGCCTATATCCAGCAATCCAAATACATAGCTATTTCTCGAGAGGTCGTAATAGATTCCGGCTCCGGAGACCCAGACTTGAAAGTACAGAGGAATGTGATTTCTATATAGGACTTAAGTTATATAATGAGTTGCCAAATGAGAGTAAGAGATGCCGGTTCTCTAGCGATCTTACGTCGAAAATGCTTTAATGTTTTAAATACCAATATTTATTGTTTTTATTGTTATCATTTGCGCTTTAATATTTTTAATTAATTGTTTATTTAAGGTTATTATTATTATTTTGTTGAAAAAACTCCATACATCATTTCAGCGCGAACCAAATCGATGTAAAGGGTGAAAAAACAAAGAATATCAAAGGAAATATACATAGAACTTTATGAATGTATTATAAGTTGTAAAATATTTTTGTTATCTTTTATAACTTTATGAAATAAACAATAATAATTATTATAATGGCTGGAGAAGTGGACTGAAGAAGAATTAGAAAAGCTATCTAATCGGGTGTTATTTGTATTTTTCAGTAATTTTATTGTAATTAACGTTTTAACAATGACAACATAGGCCCCTTGAACCGGAGCCCCCTCTAAAATAAATTGGTCTCGTGTACAGCGCACTAATGAATATAAACTCGTCTAATAAAGTGCGGTCTCCCAGATGGGGACTTGTCAGCCTCGCGTCACCCTGTATCACGAACCGTCATTCTGTCTAATGTATGTGAGGCCCGCGTCACCCGGTACATGTCCTCCACTCCATATATATACGAGTATATCATCGCGGTACATTCAAACTACATACGGCAGTATAGATCTGTGACAATACTATTATTATATTTTCTTAGGAAACATTGCTCCAAGGAGCTCCGCTGGCTGAAATGTCCAGAAAGGATACAATACAAGCACAAACTTTGGCGACCGAGCCTTCGCGGTAGCCGGCCCTTCAGCCTGGAACAGTCTTCCAGCAGACCTTAAGTGCATTGAGAATCAATCCGAGTTTAGATCGAGACTCAAAACGCACCTTTTCAAATTATCATTTTCTGACAGGAAGGGCTGATCGACTTCGTCAGGTGCAGCCCTCATACTAAATATGTTTATAATTTTTTTTATCATTATTATTATTATCTAGTTGATAAAATGGAGCATATTTTACAGCGCCCTTGAGATGAGTAATTCATAAAAATGGCGCTTTATAAATTATCCAATTTATTATTATTATCGCATACTTATCGCTTGGTGCGCCTTCATGGACCAGGATCACACAACTGCACCTAGAATCGGGAATCCCGATGATAGATGAATTCATTCTGAAACTTGCCGAACGTTTTTACAAAGGACTCCCTTCACATCCTAACCCCACAATAAAATACCTCTCAAATTATGACCCAAACACCTCCAGCCGCCACAAGCGCCCAAAATCGACCCCAAAAACAACCCATCAAATCACCTTCCAACAATGTTCCATCAGACGTAAGAGGAATAGCCACATGAGCTGAACCTCTGTAAGCCAGAAGATCCAAGTCCATGTCTAACTAACTAACCATCACGCCATTTCCCCGGAGGAGTAGGCAGAGAGGATGGATCGCCACAATCCTCTGTCCTGGCATACCTCTCGGGCTTCCTCTACATTCATACATCGTACCATGCACGCACGTCGATTATTCCGACTTCGAATGTGACCGTCTTTTTGTAATTGATTAATTTGGTCATGCCATGTTTTCCTCGGTCGTCCTCGGCTTCTTTTACAATTCACGCTGCTTGTGTACAACTTTTTAACTATTCTGCTCTCATCCATTCGTTCCATATGTCCAAACCATCTCAGGGATCCTTTTTTTTAAACCATCTCAGGGATTTTCCAAACCATCTCAGGGATTTTATCCATGGTGCAGTCATCTACCTTACATTTCTCTCTTATTACATCGTTCGGTAGTCCATGTCCAATTTAGTATTTAAATATCTACTCGTATATAAAAATTCAAAATTAAGACTTATTCTTTGTAATAAACCTGGGGATTGGTATACAATTAGCCTGACTCGTTCCCTCCACTCAGTCCTGTCTCCAGCCAGATTCTTCATCTCTGTGTGGCTGCCACACCACTTTTATAATCATCTGGTCCATATAGCCGTCTCTTGGGCAACCCCTGGAGTTTTACAACAATAACAAACCATCACGCCGTTTCCCGCAGAGGTAGGCAGAGAGAATGGACCGCCACACTACTCTATCCTGACATACCCCTTTGGCTTCCTCCATATTCATACAGCGAGTCATACACGCACGTCGATTTTTCCGGCTTCTGACATGACCGACCATTAAAATTTGATTAATTTGGTCATGTCATGTTTTCCTCGGTCTACATCGACTCCGTACTCCATTTACATCGTTAACCTATACTTTTTATAACCATTCTTTTTTCACCCATGCGCTCCATATGTCAGAACCAACGCAGCGATCCTTTCATAATTTTGTTCATAATACCTTCTTTCGCTCTACATTCCTTTTTAATATCAGCATTTGAGATTCTGTCGTACATCGTTCTACCACACATGTTACTAATTTGCATCTTCGTCTCTATTGAGATACAATTAATCCTTGAATTGATAACCCGCAATGGGTAAAATCCAGTATTTGTATACATTCAAAATGTTGTAAAAATATTCGTTTCGTTTTTTGAAAAATATTTGTTTTGACGTTTCGAGTATTCACATCTATGAATCGTGTATTTATTTTACTTTTGTATTTACTGCGAATCCATACTGGACGAATTTTGACATAATCCTTTTTAATTCACGTATATATTTTTTCGTCCATTCGTTTTAAAACGCAGATCATCAATCATGTCATTCTCGCATATAGTGCCGTATCCACGCTCCGACCGATTCGTATGACGCTGGCCAGTCAATATCTATTACGTCCGGCTGCCAAAATGACGAATGTAACGCTAATCACCATGCAATGCGACACGCGGTGCACTCCTATTCACATACTCGCGAATTTATGTGTTTTTCCATTATTGACCAACCATCAAATAATAAACACAAGCCCAAGTCAACAAGACGGCCACAATCTCTGATGCTCTATAATCCACAATATGGAAATATATAGATGAGAAGAAAGAAAAGGCTGTCTTCTCAACTATGAAGTTAATTTCGTCTAATTCAACAAATTCTAAGTCAAAAGAGCTAAGATTGGGAAGCATTAATAGATGACGATAGTGTAGAGTGAACTAAAAAATGTAAAGATAAGCACAGGATTCTAGCATATATATAATACAAGTTCCAAAAATTTGTCAGCCGTGGTGGTCATAAGAAGGGAGGAATGGGGAATGTTGTTAAACATAAAGCTATCGCTCAACCCAACCAATGACAGGTTCTGTCCTGTAAGCGCCTCGGCCACCACATTCTGTTCCCATAAAACAATTTACATCTTCGTCTCTATTGAGATACAATTAATCCTTATAAAAAATAATTTATTCGCAATGGGTAAAATCAAGTATTTGTCTACAAAAATTTGTATACATTCAAAATGTTGTCAAAATATAGTGAATTGTTGTTTATTTTTTTTATTTGTATTATTTTTTTTTCTTATCTTATTTTATATCATTGTATTTTATATAATTTGTTTTAGATTTATTTTGTGGACTTTGGACGATCGAAGTGTGCGCGGGAGATGTCTATTGGTGGCGATGAGGTTCACAACCCATCACACCGCGTCTCTCGCGGAGGCGAAAAGAGAAGGATGGAGTGCCGTATCGGTTAAAGTGTGGCAGTCCATTCTTTTTGCCTACCCTTTCGGGGAAACGGCGTGATGGTTAGTAAGTTAGTTAAATATGAGAATCTAAAGCATACGTAAGACCAATAATAACATATGTCGTCGAAGCAACCGAAAAAATTTTGAGGACTTCCGAGACGAAACGACTGAGGATGATAGTAGGCAAGACACTAAGAGATTGCGTGAGGAACATCTGAATAAGAGAGAAATGTGAGACTGACAATTATATAAAATGGAGTAGACAGAGAAGGAGGTTATAGTCATTTACAAAGAATGGACACCACAAAATTCCTCTATATTGCAATGTATAATCAGCATCATGGGACTCGTCCTCGTGGAAAATCTCCTAAAAGATTAAAGAACTGCTGGTAATCCACCTCACAGGAGGAGCAACCCTGTGGAAAACAAACCACATAGGTCTTAGCAAGGAAGGAAAAGATGACCATCGCGTGTTTCCTATGGAAAGGTAACCGACAATACGACCACACCGTTATAGTTTTGACTCGATATCTAATGAACTAATTATTTAAAAGTACCAAAAATATGATTTGGAAAAGTGAATATAAAAAGCAACAACGTTCGAGTGAGAAACGCCGAAAGAAAGGATTTATAGAAGAATACAGAAAAGAAGAGTGTGGCGGTGCATCCTCTCCATCCTCCACTATTGCGAAACTCCTTATGATTATTTGATATCGATGTAAACGTAATTTTTCTAGATATTTCTTAACGTTTCATGAATTATTAATTTCGTATGAAGCACTGTGGTGTGACATTATTAAATACATGTACTAACAATACACTTGTAAAATTTGTATATACGAGTAAACCACATTATTCGTTATATTCTTTATCCTTGACAACCTTCGTGGCCGAGTGGTAACTGCATTGACTGCCCTCGGTTCCGGGTTCGATTCCCGGCGAGGGCAGTGTGATTGTCACACTGTCTTTGGTCTGGTGTAGAATTCACGTGACAATAAAATTGCGATAGATTAGCTACCTATCACATGTCACGAGAATCACTATGATAGCTATAATACCCTTTACATCGATTTGGCTCATGCTGTCATGATGTAAAGAACTGAAATTTAATTGTATCTCAATAGAGACGAAGATGCAAACTGGAAACTGAATATGGTTGATCAAGGTGTTTACAGGACTTAATCCAGTATTCGTATACAAGTATAAAAGTATACATTCACAAAAAAATATATTTGTAATCATTCTGGTCAATTCTTTGGCATATAGATAGGAGTGATATCTCCAGGCGGCTTCTAAACAATGCGCTAATGGCGATCGCCTTCACATTGTGTTAATAAAGTAGTTTGCTAAATGCTAAAAATTAATTTCCATAGATGGTGTTAGTGTGTGGATTATATAGATTAATCTTAAAAAGATTAACATATGTAATCAAATCTGCATAGATGGTGTATTGAAACTGACATGTGAAGATAAGCATAGATTTGTAACATATATACAACCTCCAAAAATTTGTCTTACATGGTCATAAAGAAATAGGTGGAATGGGGAATGTTGTAATTACATAAAGCGTGCGCTTAACCCAACCAATGACAGGTCATAAGTCCTGTAAACACCTTGATCAACCATATTCAGTTTCCAGTTTGCATCTTCGTCTCTATTGAGATACAATTAAATTTCATGAATTAATCACCCACCATGGGTGAAATCCAGTATTCGTATACAAGTATAAGACACATTCACAACAAAAAAATATATGTATGTAAAGAACTATTCAACAAAATAATAATAATAATAATCCTGACGAAGCTCCGGCGGGAGCGAAACCAGTTGGTGTTTATAAAGAATTAAGTGGTTTATATACAAATATTACAAGTGTATTATTATTATATAGATGTTATTAAATATTTATTTACGGTTTGTGTCATTGTTCAAGAAACAATGAACAGTTCTGACAAATAATCTGGCAATTAAGGGGAAAATTTATTCAATGTACTGCGAATGGAATTTGAGGTTTATGATATTTTTCTAATGCTGGACACGTTATTGAATACGTGTTCAAATTTATGCGCAATATTATTTTTATATCACATTAAACTTGTAAGTATATTTTGATGATTTGAATGGAAGACAAAGAAGTGTGAGACGACCGAGAGGAAGGTACAAGCCATTACTATTATACAAGTAGAGATTTTGACAAGTCTACTCTTACACTGCGGCGAATGGGTCTTCATAAGGACGGTGTAGGTATGTGTAATACCCGTAATACATTACCTATTGTGTGTTGTGGACGTCAATATTTGGCAATGCGGAATATTGTGTCCCGGACGCGAGGAGTTTCCTTGCAGCGGATCCCGTTTCTGTTCGTAGTATTTTAGTCATAAAATAGTGATTAACAGTTTTCTGTTTATAAAAAGTGATTCATGAATCCAAATCTTCGTCCTTGCTATATATACCATGTGGTCTATTCTCTAGAAGGTTGCTCCTCCTGCGAGATGGATTCCCAGCTGTCCCTCCATCTTTTAAGAAGTCTTCCACGAGGTTGAGTTATGTGAGACTGATTAACTAACTAACTAACTAACCATCACGCCGTCTCCCCGAAGGGGTAGGCAGAAAGAATGGACTACCACACCTTTCTTTCCTGACATATTTCTCTCGCTTCCTCAACATTCATACATCGTGTCATGCACGCGCGTCGATTTCTCTGACTCCTCACATGGCCGACATTCAATATTTGATTTATTTGATCGTGCCACGTTTTCCTTGGTCTTTACCTCTATTTCTGGTACCATTTACATCATTAACATATAATTTTTTTACCATTCTTTCTTCATTCATTCTTTCCATATGTCCAAACCATCTTAATGATCCTTTCATGATGATTTCCTTTAATGAGACTGATTATGTAATGCAATATAGGGGTCTTGTGTGCAGTCATATACAAAGACTCGTGAATTTATTTTTCTCGACATTTTTCGACTTTACACGGGAACTAGTTTATATCGTTATCACGATGAAACAATGTTTTGATTCATATAAAAGATTCGTCATTATGGAATTTCACATTTTTAACTAAAAAAAATTAAATGAAATGTTTATAAACGCTGTTGTTGTATAAACGCCACAAATATGTGTACGAGATATATAATATTTTTTAAGGAATATAGAAGTTTCCGCCACATACCCGAGGCTGTTATAGGGCGTAGCGGCGCCCTTTTGTCAGCCTCGCTCGTACACTCACTGGGCCGGTCCCCGGTCCATGCGGGACTTACATTTAAAGACCGCAACAACAAGGGGGTGCCAGACCACATTTAATCTACCCCATCTTACTTCTATGCTCCGCTGTACTTTATTGAATAAATAAGCAAAACATGAACATTTCAGAAACGTTATATAAAATATTAAAAGAAAAATACACCACAGGTATATACAGCGGGAAGCACAGGAGAGGCAGATGAGACAAATGCGGGATGGGAAGAATTGTGGAGTACAGTTTTTTGACATGTAGGACAAAGGACGAGGTTTAGAAAGTATTTCATAATATTAAATAAATAAATCACTACACAAATTATTATAATTGCCGAGAGGGAGAGGAACGAGGCCCGTCGCAGCGGTGACGCTAAAAGTATAGTTTTTGGAAAGTTTAATATATGGTTTCTTACCTGTTTCGTGTGTTTCCTTCCCTCCGGAACAGTGTGATGGCGCAGTATCCGCTCGCCGTACCTCCAGGCGGGAGTGTATCGCACTTGGCAGCCACCCTGTCCAAATGTAGATTTAATTAAACTCATTAATCATACGCGGCTGCTGCTCTCTCTGCTCTCTATACTCTCAAGCCTCACCCCTCACCTCGACCCCACACGCCACACCGCACACTAGCGATGGGAACATTGCACTTAATTATAATGCCTTCATAATCGATTACATTGCTTGCTGATGAAAAAGGAGTGGGCGGTCATCCCTGTTCATATATTTTAACATACATAAACACTCAAATAGAGACTACTCCATTGAAAATGCTGAGGTGGGCCGGAGGCGTCACAAGGCTGGACCACGTAAGGAACGAATACGTGAGGGGTAGCTTTAAGGTTGCCCCAATAACGGAAAAATTAAGAGAATCTCGACTCCGGTGGTACGGTCATATGATGCGAAGAGACAGTAAACACATTGTCCAAAAAGCCCTCAGCATTCCCACAAAACCAAGAAGAAGAGGTCGTCCAATGGCAACATGGTGGGCCAACATGGAAAAGCGAGAACCTGACAGTGGAGATGAGTCAAAATAGAAAAGTTTGGCGTTTTCATACGAGGAGGGCCGACCCCAGATGATGGGAAATGGCAAAGGGAAAGAAGAAGAGAGTTAAAAAAACAATAAATAAAATTATGATAGGTTTACTGCGTTGGTTTGGGGATATGGAACGCATGGGTGAATGAAGAATTGTTAAGAAAGTATACGTTAACGGTATGAATGGAGTACAGAGTCGTGGAAGTACTTGCTTACTTCGTATGGTAATACAACTCTTGAAGAGTTTTAGCCTCCTTGATGATTTTTCGCCAAGCTCCTCAATCCTGCGCCTTTTCCTCCCAGCAGTCCGATTCGCCCAACCTAGCCAGGTCAGCCAGAACATTGTCCATTAGGCGCTGTCTAGGCCTTCCTAGAGGTCTTACTCCAGTCGGTCTTGATTGCTCTAGTCTCTTCGGCTCGGCGGCATCGGCTCTTCAGGTCTGCCATGTTATACAACAAAATAATAATATAATATGAATTCTTACACGATTTTTTTATGAATTAAAACACTGCTTTTTCCACTTTTGAAAAAACAGTAAAATTTGCTTAATCTAGTTGTGCCAAGTTTTCCTTGGTCTCCCGCGACTCTATACTCCATTCACACCGTTAACGTATATTTTCTTAATCATTCTTCCTTCATCCATATTTCAAAAGTGGAAAAAAAACAGTATTTAAATTTTTAAGCATTAATTGTATCTCAATAGAGATGAACATGTAAATTGTTTTTGGAAACAGAATATGGTGGTCGAGGCGTTTACAGGACTCATGACCTGTCATTGGTTGGGTTAAGCGATCGCCTTTTTGATTAACCGCAATGGGTAAAATCCAGTATTTGTATACATTAAAAAACAAAAAGTATTTTAATTCATTTAAAAAAAATCGTCATTATGGAATTCCACAGTGTTAAGGCCTTAAGTTTATCTAATAAATAAATTCTTACACGTAATGAAGGTTTCAATAATTGAATTTTTAAGTTCTGCCAAAGTTATTCAAAGTAATGACATTTCGATTGCAAGTGACTCGATGATTCAATCATTCGATTGTTTTTCAAATAAGCACGACCCAGCCCGACGGTTCTCCCTGCCTCCCTCCCGCCCTCACTCAGCGCCGGCGGGGGCCGATACGCAGGCCGCCTGCCCGCTCGCCCCCCGGCCAGCCCCCTTCCAGCCCCCCAATCACCAAATAACCCGCCACTCTATAATGGCGGCGGGTAAACGGCGCCGATTGTCTGAACATTAGCGCCGTGTCGATTGGTCGCTTTATGTATACACATTATATGTATTGTGCGCCCTAAAATAAATGCTACTTCCGGAAAAATGGAACACTTGTATTATTAACATTAGCCGTTTTATCATAAAAAAAAGTTTGTGATTTTTTTTTAACACTTTGACCAATAATAACTTACGGCGTCGAAGCAAGGACAGACACAGTAAGGACCAAACAAGTTTTGAGGACTTCCGAAATGAAGACACTGAAAACGATAGTAGGCAAGACACCGAGGCATCGCGCGACGAACACCAGAATAAGAGAGATATGTGAGGTTGAGGATATTATAAGATGGAGCTGACAGCGAAAAAGGGACTGGTACGGTCATGTCCAAAGAATGGACATCACCAGACTCCCCTATATTGCATTGCACAATCAACCTCATGGGACTCGTCCTCGTGGAAGACCTCCTAAAAGATGGAAGGGCAGTTGGGAATCTACCTCACAGGAGGAGCAACACTCTGGAGAACGGACCACATAGGTCTACAATAATGAAGAAGAAGAAGAAGACTTTGGTTGCGTAAAAATTTCGCATGGTTTACGGAGAACCTGAAAAATATCAAACTTTCGACATCACAAAACTTTGTATTATATCTCGGTTGTATTGTATGCATACTTTTGAGAGAAGGGTGCTGCGCAGAATTCTGGGGCCTGTGAATGACGGTGAAGGCTGGAGAATGCGGCATAATGACGAGCTGTACAATATTTACAAAGCCCCCAGTCCACACAGGTCAGACTGAATAGACTGAGATGGGCCGGTCACGTGCAGAGGATGCCGTCATCGCGAACCCCAAAAAGATTGCTGGAGTGGCACCCAGGCGGTAGAAGACCAATTGGACGACCAAGGCTGCGATGGGAGGATGAAGTTCGGAGAGATGGAACAAGATTGTTAAGAGTGTCAGATTGGAGGGTCGAAGCGGAGGACAGGAGGAGTTGGAGGCGAAGAATACTGGAGGCTAAGGCTCGATATGGGCTGTAGGGCCATCGAAGAAAAAGAAGATGTATTGTATGCATGCTGTAGAATATTTGGTTGGAACACTGAAAGCACCACATGAACACGGCTCCCGTGACCGACGCGGCGGCTACAATTTTTTAATGCACACGGGAGCCGTGTCCGACGCAGCGATCGTGTTAATTAACGCATAATATCACGCCGTGGCAGTCATGTGACTGCCAACGGTGGAATTAAAGTTTAAAAAAATAGCTATAATTTATCATTCCCATATACAAATACATAATATACAACAAAATTTGCATGGCGGCACAATGGATATATTTTTTTAGATATCCATGGCACAATCAAATCAAATATTAAATTTCACGTGCGGAGTTGAGAAAATCGATGTACTTGCATGACACGATGTATGAATGTTGAGGAATCGAGAAGAGAAGCACGTCAGCAAAGAACAGAGTGGTGGTCCATTATTTTTCCCTACCCTTTCGTGGAGGCGGCGTGATGGTTAGTTACATTTATTGATTCTAGATTAAATAATAAGAATTATAAATATTACTTTTACTGTAACTTTTTTAAGTTCCTTGTAAAAAGGAAGGAAATAAAATATTTAGTTTTATTCCACTCGTTCTGGTAGTTTTGACTGGTTTCTAAAACTCGCTGTCATAATCTGGACCAGATTAGAAGACGACAGCTCTCGGAAACAGTCGGAACAAGAAAAACTAGTCTTATAGTACTAAATATTTTATTTATTTATTTTTGTTATTATTATTTTATTTCTAACAAGAAGGATTCATCTAAGAAATCTTTATATCATCGAGATAATCAATATCAGTCATGATGGAGATGGGTTAGACCAGAATATCGGAATTTTGAAGGTCACTAGTTCGATCCTAATCACGATCAGAATTTAAGGTTAATTTTATGAATATGTAGAAACAGAGGATAGACCACGATCAACTTTTTTGCAAAATGCTCATGTGATATCAACTTCTTTAGTCTTTTTTAATTACTTGGTGACAATACTTTTTTTACTATTAAAACATGGAATTGTTGGCAATTTGAATACTTTTTTTGTTTTTAATGTATAATTGAAAAGGTTGTATAAGGAAGTGAGGTATATATAATAACATTTTGGACAACCCATACTGTAGTATATAGTGTAGGTACTAAATAACTAGGTCACTGTAATCCAACTCTATTTCCAATTAAATACAACCCATTACATGACTATAATAATTAGAATAACTCTCTCACCAGTAGCGGCTCGATTTTCTCGACTTTCACGGACTTTTATTGTGTGCTTCTTCTTCTTATAATAATACTGGTTGGAGTCCAAGTCCCTTGTGTTGTGGAGCCAGGAGATTTGGCTCCTGCCAACACCTCGTCGACCCTCAATTTTTCCCTTAATTTTTTAGCCATTAAATTATTTTATTGAATCGCTCTCCACATCATTACAGCGCGGGCCAAATTGATGTAAAGGGTATAGCTATCATATTGGTTCTCGTGACACGTGATAGGTAGAGTCCGTTCTCTTCAATGAGATTGACAAACAAACTAGACGCTTTTTTATTTTATTTTTTTATGAATATAAAAGGACAAAAATATTACAACAATATTTTATATTCAACCATGCTAACAAACATGTTTTTTTAATTAAAAATTCTATTGGCTTCAATTGTAATAATCACAAAAATAAAGTTTATTAAATTTTCAATGTTGTTCGTTAATTTTTGGTGTAAAAACAATTTCGGATGTGACTATGTATAATGATACTGTACAGTGTTTAAATTTAAAGGAATTATGTTTTTATTTTTTTTATTTTAAATATCTGGTTACCCGGCTAATGGTGTCTCGAAATTACTATTTTCCTCGAAAATTTGTATTGTTAGTGGCAATTTAAAAATAAAACCACAAATACAAACATGTATTTCCGCCGTTAAAATTATTTATTTTCCTATTTTTGGGATAAATAAAAGTAGTTTTCTAATCACCGAGTATTTTATAAGCTAAGGAACCAATCAGATAGCGTTCTATAACCAATTTAGTATGTGTTACTAACACTGTTGCAAATCATCTCCCTGAAGTGAATAAACTAGCTAATCAAACGTCATTATATTGTCACATGAATTTTACACCATCGCCGGAAATCGAACCCGAGGCCTTTAGTGTGGCAGTCAAAGCACTTACTACTCATCCACGAAGGTTGTAAATATTGCTTCGTAAGTGGTTTCATACTTTGTATCGCTTCTACGGTCTTCTAAAAGACCACATCTTGCTTTCCTATGAGGTCCGCCTCTGCTTCAAACGTATCCAAGTGTATTTATTACCCCGAAGTTAATCTAAATCTGGGTCAAACTGTGCTCTAAGTTCCTTTGTCCGGTACATTAAACCAATACCGGCTAGAGATAGATATAAACTAGTTGAATAAGTAAACACACGGACGACGATTCCTTGAAACTGGATACAGCACAGATTCCCAGTAAGGCGGCGCGTTTGTGTCAGGAGAATGTCGGTGTTTGTTGCCCAAACAGCGCAAAAACACCACTCTTAGTTAACCTCATAAACACTACTTAACCCTTTAAGCGGCCAGTGCGTGCGTACTGGCAATTTATTGTCCGGAATGGTACAAGACGATTAGTACTTGATTCTTGGAATCGAAAGCAATCAGTCATTTGTAAAGTTTAAAAATATATGAATTTTAATGAAGTATTCTGAAACCAACTAACTAACCATCACACCGTCTCTCCGAAGGGGTAGGCAGAAAGAATGGACTGCCACACTTTTCTTTCCTGACATATTTCTCACGCTTCTTCAACATTCATACATCGTGTCATGCACGCGCGTAGATTTCTCTGACTCACATGGCCGATATTCAATATTTGATTTATTTAATCGTACCACGTTTTCCTCGGTCTTTCTCATTTTTTTTTACCATTTTTTCTTCATTCATTCTTTCCATATGTCCAAACCATCTTTATTTCATTATTTTGTTCATAACACTATCATTCGCACCGCATTCACTTCTTGTGTTTTCATTCGACACTCTATCATATACAGAGTATGCACACATTCGCCTAAGAGATATCATTTCTACTACATGTATTCTACTTTCATCCTTCTTTTGTCAGTTCCATGCTTTGCTTCCATACATAAGGGTCGGTAGAAGAACACAATTGTGCTCTGCCATTCTAGCTTTTTTGGATAGGTTTTTGTTTGCGATAACAACTTTAAGTGCACCATTCACTTTGTTGCCTGCCCCAACCCTTCTTTCAATATCCCTCTCCACTCGCCCATCTCTTTTAGACATACTATCTAAATACACGAACTCAACTACTTGCTCCAATTTTTTACCATTCACGCTAATGTTGCAGCCTGTCATGATTATGAAACCAAAATGTCTTAATTTGATTTATACTAATAAATTAAACGTTTTATTTTTGATTATACATTATTGTTCAAGAAACACTAAACTTGTGTGTTTTGTTTTCACACTACTTATATTTGTTATCGAACCAACCGGTTTCGCTCCCGCCGGAGCTTCGTCAGATTTACAAAAACAACCGATATAAGTCTGACGAAGCTCCGGCGGGAGCGAAACCAGTTAGTTCAATAAAACGAAAAAAAGTAGCGTGAAAACAAAATGTAAATGTTTTTCTATGTTCGTCATACTTTGTGTTGTAGATGTTTTATTGGTCTTTTTATTTATTTTTTACATAAACTTTGTATATACAACACTATTATAATTGCATATCAGACATGTTTCGGATAACCAGTCCTTCAGTGATACATATTATAAAGATACATATTTAAAAGTAAAAGTTTATTGTTTCTTGAACAAAGATGTAAAACTCTAACTAACTAACTAACCATCACGCCATCTCTCCGAAAGGGTAGGCAGAAAGAATGGACTGTCACACTTTTACTGATGCGGCACTCCATCCTTCTCTTTTCGCCCCGCGGGAGACGCGTTGTGATGGGTTGCAAACCTCATCGCCACCAATAGGCATCTCCCAACTCCATGTAAAACTCCATATTATATTATTAATACTAAAGAAAACGTCTATTCTAGAAGTTTTATTATAATTTATGTGATTGGTATGTTTCATCTGTCATGATTAAAATAAAACTTCTAGAAAACGGACGTTTTCATTTGTATTAAAATACACAAGTGTTATAAATTTTTTGTTGTAATACCACACCACAACTCATTTGAAATTATATAAATAGTCTGTATTCTAAATAACCTAATATTTATTTAATGCATCGTTTATAATCATGTTATAAATTCATGTCACTATAAACGGTATAATTTTCACATTAATACACATTTAACCCATTGAGCATACGATTCGATTACAAAAATGATTTATGATATGATCTTTCCGTCCATAAATAATTTATCTCGCACCTAAGGTCGGGCGCCAAAGTGTTAAATGGCCAAAAACATAATGTTCCATCTCCCAGCTTCCAAACGCGTAATACATCCTTCTCTCTCGCAGTATCGAGCCGTCTAGCCACTTTAAAAGTTTAATAGTGCCGGCAATCCGTACGAGAGAACTTGGAACTAACAAACGACCTTACTATACAACCTGCAAGGGTAACTTTAACCGCTTTTTGGTACTAATTCGCCACTTTTGTAATTCGACCCCTTTAAGGTTCTATTTACCCGGTTTATCTGTTCTAGAACAATTAACAACTACAAAATCAAGACTGAAATCTCGCCGGAAAATCCTTGCTGTGGTAACAGGTCCCTCAAGGTTTTTAGCAGCGCTTCGAATGCATTGGTGAACCTCATATTAAATGACATTAGTACATAATTGATATCAGTGTAACGAAATTTTATTAACTAACTAACTAATCATCACGCCGTCTCCCCGAAGGGGTAGGCAGAAAGAATGGACGGCCACACTTTTCTTTCCTGACACATTTCTCTCGTTTCCTCAACATTCATACATCGTGTCATGCACACGCGTTGATTTCTCTGACTCCTCACATTCGCCGACATTCAATTTTGATTTATTTGATCGTGCCACGTTTTCCTCGGTCTTCCTCTATTTCTGGTTCCATTTACATCGTTAACAAATATATTTTTTTTACCTTTCTTTCTTCATTCGTTCTTTCCATATGTCCAAACCATCTTAATGATCCTTTCATTATTGTGTTAAAAAATTATTAAAATGTATGTAAATACAGTAGAACGTTTATTCGGACTTGTTTCGGATACCGATTTTCGGATACCGATTTTCGGATATGATAATGCACACACGTAATCTCAAATAAATAATGACAGGTTGAAACTCAAACACAGCGGGAGACTGACTGTCCGTAGGGTGCGGGGGAGAACAAGAGGAGGGGGGAGAAGGATGATGCAACCCACACCCAACCTTGTGTAGGTGTGGTGGGGTAAGCTTAGTCATGCGTAGTTCACGGTACAGAACGCTTCATCATCTCCGCTTGTCTGCGCATAATTGACGTTCCAGTTAACTGACGTCCGGATAAACGACATTCTATGGAACCATGTTTTGACTGTCTAAGGCATTATCAAATGTTTGACAATGCCTTACCTACATAATATATAATATATCAACCTTTGATAATGCCTTTTTTTAAAGACTACTAACACCAAGGTTTTTAATCAATGATATTACAATATAATTTATTTTACAATCTTCAATATAAGCAGAAAACAGCTCATTATTATGAAGAAGGAATCCGGTGGTGTCCAGGTTTGAACCCAAGTCCTTTGGATTAGGAGCCAAGCGTTTATCCCCTAAACCACCATCCGATTAGACACCCGCCTTAGACAGGAAAAACATGTCATTCACATAAATTCTTATAAAATTTCTAGAAAACGTGTGTTTTCATATGTATAAAATATTTAATATGGAATTTTACATAATTGTTCAAGAAACAATAAATAAGTTAACTAGTTTATTTTGTCACATCCGTTATAGTCTTTTCTATAAACAAATTGTTTTAACACTTTTTAATTATATTATTTCTTTTGTTTCAGATGTTCTTGCGGAAAAATGAAGAAGTAGAACGTAATACCACAGGCGGGATTTTATTTATTAATTTAAATTATTAGTCAGGTAAAATATAATAATTTTTGGCATTGTTTAATTTCAGTCCGGGTGGGGGTTGTGAGAAAAACCTTTATTTGAGATTGATGTTTAAGTAATAAACGACCATGTTATTTATCCCCCGAGGAAGGCAAGATGACCATCACAACTTTCATCATCTTGACAAGCAGTACCGATCCGATTTCATATTCGATTCATTCAGTTGGTACGTGTTTCGCTTTGTCTAGTTAGATTTTAATCACCATAAAGTATTCGCATGTGAATTCTGCATTTGTCTGTTTTTTTTAATCTTAAATGTTTTGATGAAAGTACGAATGGCATAAAAAGCAGGTGGTAACTAACTTACCATCACGTCTTTCTACTGGAAGGGTAGGATGAGAGGATGAACCGCTTCGTGCATCTGCTACATTCATACACCGCAACACGCAAGCTCGTCGATTCTTCCAACTTTTAGCGAGCTTCCGAACATGTCATACTTTTAATCTTCTTCTTCTCCGGCGCTTCAACCCTTGGTGGGTCTTAGCCTCCTCCAAGAAACGTCTCTATCCCGTCCTCTCTCTGGCCGCCACCTCCCAGTCTTGCTGCTCCAGGACCCGACAGTCTGCCACGGCACCATCCAACCATCGCTATCTCGGCCTGCCGAAGCTTCTTCGCCCTACTGGATTGTCATACAACACTCTTTTGGGGGACTCCAGATCTCCCATGCGGTGCAAGTGCCCTAGCCAGCGCAGTCTGTTAATCTTTATACATTTGACCACGCTGACGTCCTGGTATAGATCGTAGAGCTCTGTGTTGTTTCTCCTTCTCCACGTTTGACCATCCTTAATGGGTCCGAAGATTCTGCGGAGGATCTTCCTTTCGAAGCAGTTCATCTTTATTTTATCACGTTTGATGAGTGTCTCCAATGCATATGTCATACTTTTCAATTCATACTACTTGTCTTTTCTGCGGATTGGTCTGCAACAAGTTTTATTTGTTCCTTCCACTCAGTCGTGTCTCCTAGACATTTTTATTTCTGTGTATCAGCCACAGCGAATGTCTCTCGAACAACTGGTCCATATAGGCGTACCTTGGGCGGTCTCTGCAATTTCTGCCTTCAACCATTCACTCTGTGATAGTAATAAGCAGGCCTAATGCATGACCTATCCAGTTTGCTCGTTGCTGGGCAATCCTTTTGAGTATTTGATTCGTTTCTCCGGGCCTTCTTATTACCACGTTGTTTTGGATGTATTCAGACCAATGGATCCCTATCATGCGTATGTAGCCCCAAATTTCACAATCCCAACTACTTGTTTATATCTTTTCATCAAAGTGACACTTTCTCAATTTTTATTTTGGTCACATTGTTCTGTTTAATCTTTACACTGTTTAATATATACATCTTATGTATGGAAGTGAAGCTTGGAGTTGGCAGAAGAAGGATGAAAGTAGGATAAATGACGTAGAAATGAGGACACTAAGAAGGATGTGCGGAAAAACAATGTAGTCTGCTGAACGCGGTCTCCTCGGAGATCGACGTCTTTCATGTTAGTGAAAGTACGTTCAGAAGGCAAATACTCTTAACTCTGGAGAGTATCCTGTCTTCCTAATGTTGAACCATCTCTCATGCGTTTCTGGTGGTATACTATACACAATATATTATTTAACCGGTTCTCAATAGATGCCTTAAAAATAAATGTTGTAATTTCTATTGATGAAATAAACTGGTTTGATTTGATTTGATTGATTTGATGATAGAATATCTCATGATGAAGTAAGAAAGGAATGTAAAGCGGATGAATGCGTGATAAATAAAATCAAGAAAGGGTCACTAAGATGGTTTGGACATATGGAACGAATGGATGAGGGAAGAACGGTTATAAAGATATATACAAGTAGTGTGAATGGAAAAAGAAGTCGAGGAAGGCCAAGGAAGACATTGCATAACCAAATGAATCAATTAATGAAAGGCGGCCATGTTCGAAGTAGGAACAATCGACGAGCGTGCATGTCACGATGTGTGAATGTAGAAGAGGCGCGAGAGTTACGTCAGGATAGAACAATGTGGCGATCCATCCTCTCTGCCTTCCCCTCCGGGGAAACGGCGTGTTGGTTAGTTTGTTAGTTAGCACATTAATCTGCCTTACAGTCTTTCTGTTTTTAAACACAACGCACAAAAATCCGGCAGTAATTTTAAAATAATGTATTTATTTAAATTTAACATAAATAACATTAACCCATTTCGCGCTCTGGTCGCAAAATTAATATGGAGCGAACGTGAAAGGTCATTCGCCTCTAACCCCTTCGCCGCCCGCATGGGGTAGTGTTGGGGCGGAAATTTCGCCACCCGCTATCGGCGGGGTTGATTTACGGCCTGGCGTCCCTTTGTGCCGAAAGGGTGTTTCGTTTCGCTAATTTCGGATGTCTTAACGACCCCGATTATTAAGTGGTGTTTTTAAATTTAGTCTGTTTGGGTTTGCGGATATACGGTGTTCAGAAATTTTCTGTACCAAAAAATGTTCTATGAGAATGGCAGTTGATGTTCGCTTCTTACGCTGCCTTTTATTCCACGCCTTGATGTTGGATCGATTCTGATCATCGATCACATCAGGGATTACAATAAATAATATTCAATTTATTTATTTTTCAAATTGTCGCCGATTTGGAAGAATTCATTGATAATAGTAAAACATTATCTGTTCGGTCCACCCCTCATACTAAATATGTTTGTTTTTAACTAGTTCATAAAACGGAGCATTTTCTACAGCGCCCTTGAGATGAATAATTCATAAAAATGGCGCTCCATAAATTATCCAATTTATTATTATTATGGACAATTAATTTACAAGTATGACGCTTATGAGGCTGAATCATTTCTAAATTTCTAAAATTTTGAGTATTTTTTATTTGTTTCATCTTCCTCCTATTTTCCTTTCGACAATTACAACACGCCGTCTTCCCGAAGGAGTAGGCAAAAATAATGGACCGTCACACTGTTTCATTTCACATTTCGTACTTATATAATTTTTCAACATTCATACATCGTGTCACGCACCCACATATCACATCAGAGTTCTGATCATGGTGTGCCCTTTATGAATTATAATGTATTATATATCCTATAAACATATAAGTTATTTAAACATCTACATTTCTTCTTCTTTCTCCTGTAATAATATACCATGGAAACGTTATCCTTCTATGACATCTGATTAAAGTTATTTTCTGATATATCTTCTTAGTATCGTATATCGTCGAAATATTATTCATTGTCGTACAGCGCCGTACGCGTGTCTATAGCATTTCCACGTGGAGAGGAAGAAATTTTTATGAACAAAATTATGAAATGATTACTACGTTGATTTCTGGTTAAGAAAGTATACGTTAATGATGTGAATGGAGTACGGGGTCGAGGAAAATATGGCATGACCAAGTTAATCCAATTTTAAATGTTAGAAGAATCGACGTGCGTGTATAACTGAGGAAGCTAGAGGAGAATGCCAGGATAGAGTAGTGTGGCGATCCATTCTCTCTGCCTACCCTTCTGGAGAAACGAAACGAATATTAAAAATCTGCATACCCTTGAAATGTGTGACTGCAAATTTAATTACTGTTAAAATTTAAAACACTTCTAACATAACGACGAACACAGAAGTCCTGAATCGTGCAGGAGTAAAAAAAGAGCTGCTGACATTGATCAAAGTCCGCAAGATTTCATATCTGGGTCACGTTCTACGAGGAGAAAAATATCGCCTGCTGCATCTAATTTTGAAGGGAAAAATAGAGGGCCGCAGGGGGGCAGGGAGAAGGCAGATCTCTTGGCTGCGCAATGTGAGGGAATGGACGGTAATCGGAACTGTGGAGGAGCTATTCCAGACAGCGCAGGATAGGGTAGAGTTTACCAGAGTGATCGCTAACGTCGGGGGAACCTGACAGGGCACTTTAAGAAGATAATATCACAATTTCTTTTTATTCACTGAGAGTGTCGCGACAGCTGTTTCGCCAACCAATGTTGGCATCATCAAGTGTTACGTGTTCAGTTTATTGTAACACCTGATGATGCCAACATCGGGTGGCAAATCAGCTGTCGCGAACTCTCAGTGAATAAAAATAAATTGTGATAATATAACAGTGTTTTAAATTTTAACAGTAATAATGTTGAGGTATTATAGTGTTTCGGACAAAACAATGGACTATTTACAAATTTAATTTTAATACCTAACATAAAAAAATATTATCACCTCAATAGTCAGCATTTTACGAAATGGTCTATGAAATAAAGCAAGCCCGTGGCGACGATGTGTATAATTATTCAGCCGTTTCAGCGCAATACCGTGCCGCCGACATAATTATGTTCCAGATTTAAATGGCGGCACCGCCCCGTTAGTCCAGTTGCTAGCCGCAAGTGGCGGGCCCCCGCTCGGGGCGGGCTACCCGCGCTTCTACACCGCCCTCTCCGCCTTGCACCTGTTCAATCGGTTTCAAACGCGACGGACATGTTGACTTCCCATTGGTCGATTTTAAAGATTTCTTGTCAACGCCCAGAATTAAATTATGAAAATCAATGTGCAAGTCATTACCGCAAATAGAAATATATCCACAGAAGCAAAGATGACAGTACACAATGGAGTTCTAGTGCCAACCCTCGCGTATGGAAGTGTAGCTTGGAGCTGGCAAATGAAGGATGAAAGCAGGATAAACGCCGTAGAAATGAGATCACTAAGAAGAATGTGCTGGAAAACGTATGATAGAATATAGAAATATATCCACAGAAGCAAAGATGGCAGTACACAATGGAGTTCTAGTGCCAACCCTCATGCATGGAAGTGAAGCTTGGAGCTGGCAAAATAAGGATGAAAGCAGGATAAACGCCGTAGAAATGAGATCACTAAGAAGAATGTGCGAAAAATGTTGTATGATAGAATATAGAAATATATCCACGGAAGCAAAGATGGCAGTACACAATGGAGTTTTAGTGTCAACCCTCATGTATGGAAGTGAAGCTTGGAGCTGGCAAAAGAAGGATGAAAGCAGGATAAACGCCGTAGAAATGAGATCACTAAGAAGAATGTGCGGAAAAACGTTGTATGATAGAATACCGAAAGATGATATAAGAAAGAAATGCAAGGCAGATGACTGCATCATGGATAAAATCAAAAAAGGATCCCTGAGATGGTTTGGACATATGGAACGAATGGATGAGAGTAAAATGGTTAAAAAGTTGTACACAAGCAGCGTGAGTGGAAAAAGAATCCAAGGATGACCGAGGAAAACATGGCATGACCAAATTAATCAATTACTAAATGGCGGCCACATTCGAAGTCGGAATAATCGACATGCGTGCATGGTACGATGTATGAATGTAGAGCCCGAGAGGTATGCCAGGACAGAGCATTGTGGCGATCCACCCTCTCTGCTGTCCTTCCATTTTTAGGAGGTCTTCCACGAGGACGAGTCCCATGAGGTTGATTATGCAATGCAATATAGGGGAGTCTGGTGGTGTCCATTATTTGAACATGACCGTACCAGTCCCTTTTTCGCCGTCTGCTTCATCTTATAATATCCTCAACCTCACATATCTCTCTTATTCTGGTGTTCCTCACGCGATATTTCAGTGTCTTGCCTGCTATCGTCCTCGGTGTCTTCATTTCGGAAGTTGTTTTTTTAATTTTACTTATGATGCAATCATTTGCCTTTTATTTCTTCTTTCGAAATTCTAGGATATATCGTTTTCTCGCACGTTCTTCTCAGTGATCTCATTTGTACGTCATTTATTCTACTTTCAACCTTCTTTTGCCAGCTCCAAGCTTCACTTACATACAAAGGAGTGAATGCTGAAACAGCTAACATTGTTTCTGCTTACTCCTCGAAAGAAACGTCACGATGGCCGGTTTGTTTGTTTTATAGTCGGCGATAAGCGTTTCCGAGGTACACGCATAATAAATACACAATTTAGTTAACCTGGAGAGTTCTAGGGGGGCGGGTGCGACGCGGGTGTTTGCGTTATGAGGGATCACGGTAAATAATAGAACGGTGTTCTCTCCCCATATTGGCGAGTCTGCCATTCGTTGTTAGGGCAAGTCGGACACCAGCTCTCCACACAACGCACACTGGGGCCGATCCAGGAATTGTGCGAATAAACCCCTTTTTTAAAAATAACATTAGGTCACAAATGATTCCTGGAATTGATAGTTAAATATACCTGGCATACAGCTCAGTACTCTAAAGTCATGGTGCAAGTCAACTTTTATCCCTGTTCCAGTCGAAACTTGTCCGTCATAGGCGAAGCTTTTGCCGTCTGCGATTTCAATACGAAAAGTCACCTTGTATTCGTGGCAAATACTTTATAGTGCTTCCAAATTTTGTTATTATTTCAATATGGCATTTTCACCCACATGTTGGTACATATTTTTTTTGAAAATATCTTTGATATATTCTGAATTGTAATATTTTAAAGGGGTATTTACATTACTGGGGAAAATATTTGCTTTTTTTTAGTTTATTGATTTTATATGTAAAGTTTTAGTTGATATCAGTTCATATCATGTCTGCAATTTTGGGCTTATTTGCTTACGTATTCATTGTTCTTAAGGAAATATAAAAAACATTTTGCGCATATTTGCGCTTTTTCACTTAAAGGTCACTTTTGTCCAGGATGTGGAAACATAATAAAAAAGAAGGCATTTATGAGTTATTTTAAATTAATTTCAATTATTATTTTTTCTTTCAGGATCAGGTACAACTAATATTTTTATAAGTAGACGTACCTTATTTGATCAAATGAGACAATCTGGCTACGTTAAATTGGCTGATCAAGTATCATGTTTGAAGGAATTTGTCGAAATACGTACTAAATGTCTAAAAGACCAATTACCAAGCCTTCATAAAACAATTTCATTTTTTGTGTCTGATTTTAAGAAGAAGTGGCAAAAGGCTATCAGAAAAGAGAACAGATAATTGGTTTTTAATAATGACTGCCTAAATACTTCAATAGGTTTTCATAACTTTTCTATTGTTTTAAGTAAAAAAGTGGGTCGCCCTCAAACAAATTTTGAAGAATCTTGTGATAGAGCTAAACGCCAAAAGACTAAATCTTTGAGATAAAAGCACTCTCTTAAGGAATGAACATTTGCAGTACAGGTGACTTTGCGAGCTGCTGGTCAAGTGGATGCCTCCAAAGTTTTGAAGGAAGTTACGACAACTTTATCCACAGCTGCCTCATACAAAAATGCATACAAGAAAATTAACATCTCTAAAAGGTTAGCAGCTTACAGAAAAAGAAGCTCTTTTGATGTTTATTGAAATAGAACTCACCAAACATCAATACAATTTAATTCGAGAACATGACAAATTCCTATTTCCATCTTGCAAAAAAATACAACAGGCGAAAAGCGAATGTTATCCACCAAAGGAAAGCATTGCAGTCACAGATACTTTTGCTGAGATTAAATTGCAAATTTTACTTGATCATACTGCCACTCGTCTTTTAGAAGCTCATAAAGAAATTTTAGAAGTTCAGAAATCAGAAAATATAAAAAATATAACCTTAATATGCAAATGGTGCTTCGACGGATCTGCAGTCAGAATACAAACAGAAGTTTAGTAGCGATCCAAATTCTAAGGATAATAATATTTTTATATCGTCTTAAGTACATTTAAGATTGATATCGGACAATTAAATATTACAAAATAAAATAGTTTTTTGTCAAAATGAAAGAAACGATACTGTAGACCCATAAACTCTTTGCGGGAAAATATGCGTGGTACCCGATGCCTCCAACTATTCACAAAGTTTTAATTCACGGCCCAGAAATAAAAAAGCATGCTTTATTACCTATAGGCCAGCTAAGTGAAGAGGCCCAAGAAGCAAGAAACAAAGAGTTCAAAAGATACAGAGAATGCTTCTCGCGAAAAATGTCACGTATAAAAACTAATGAAGATGTATTAAATTTAATTTTAATATCTTCGGACC
Source organism: Lepidostoma basale (assembly GCA_022606425.2). NCBI lineage: Eukaryota > Metazoa > Arthropoda > Insecta > Trichoptera > Lepidostomatidae > Lepidostoma > Lepidostoma basale. The sequence goes on along the minus strand of JAHDVF020000614.1, from coordinate 128,499 downwards.
CTCTTATTAGCAGCTTGCGAGAAGTATCTGTAAAGAAAGATGTAAATTTTGAAAAGGATACTTTAGATCTATTGGCTCCACCTAATATTATAACGTCCGACGTTTCCACGCAATCCACGATCAGTGAAAACGAAGCCGAAAATTCTTCAGATAGTGAATAAAAATTTTAAAAATCCTGTTTTTCTTTTTAAAATTACTTTATAACAATTTATTTACATTGTTTTATTTATTTCATATTTAAAAGACCACAAAAATAATTTATTCCGACAATTCTTAATTCGGCTCCAGTGTGCAACGGGGCAACTCTAAAATTTTCGAGATTTCGTATTGACAGAGTTTTAACAGCTGTTAAAGTTTATTTTCGTGATTTTTATGAACCTTTATGTTCATTTATACCAATGTCAATTTGAATAATTTCTTTGATAGCATTTTGAGTTCTTGCTGGATTTGGATCATTTAAATGGCGCACTCATTACTGCAAATAGAAATATATCCACAGAAGCAAAGATGGCAGCTTACAATGGAGTTCTAGTGCCAACCATCATGTATGGAACTGAAGCTTGGAGCTGGCAAAAGAAGGATGAATGCAGAAAAAACGCCGTAGAAATGAGATCACTGAGAAGAATGTGCAAGAAAACGTTGTATAATAGAATACCGAACGATTAAATAAGAAAGAAATGTAAGGCAGACGACTGCATTATGGATAAAATTAAAAAAGGATCCCTGAGATGTTTGGAAATATGGAACGAATGGATGAGAGTATAATGGTTAAAAAGTTGTACACAAGCAGCGTGAGTGGAAAGAGAAGCCGAGGACGACCGAGGAAAACATGGCATGACCAAATTAATCAATTACTGAAAGGCGATCATATTCGAAGTCGGGACAATCGACGTGCGTGTATGGTACGATGTATGAATGTAGAGGAATCCCGAGAGGTATGCCAGGACAGCATTGTGGCGATCCATCCTATCTGCCTACCCCTCCCGGGAGATGGCGTGATGGTTAGTTAGTTAGTTGAATAATTTCTTTGATAACATTTTGAAGTTCTTGCTGGATTTGGATCGTTTAAGTGCCTAATTACAGGTAATAAATAAAAATCAGTGGATACTTGTAATATAAATTAAACAAACACCAAAGTACGGATCGTCCAGCTGACATGTGCACCATAAAAAGTAACATTATTTGTTTTAGATTAATTTTGTGGACGTTGGACGATCGAAATGTGCGCGGGAGATGAGAAAATGATGTATTGACGCATCGGTTTAAGTGTGGCAGTCCATTCTTTCCGCCTAAACCTTCGGGGAGACGGCGTGATGGTTAGTTAGATTTCGTATTAACTAAAAATAGAATCAGTTATATCAACGAAATTAATATTAGTGTTATTGTAGGGGAAGTTCATTGTAAATAATGAAAACTAGATGCAACCCGTGAAATATTCACGGAAGTTAATATAATAAAACGATTTTTACCCTTTAAACTTGGTTCACTCAAATTCAATATATTTTAATGTTTTTTTTTTTTTACAATTAACAGTTTCAAAATGTCTTCTTTTTGTTTACTGCACTATTGTCATACAACAATAATCAGAACAAAATAAAAATAATCCAGAACATTTTACGGCACGCGCATCAAGTTCATTTCGAATTACTTTTGGAGAGAATCGAAGTATTCCTCTCTCGCTCTCTTGTATTCAAAATATTAAAATACTCTTTCTTGATAACATTCGTTTTTATGCCTATTTATATTATATTATGATAAATAATTTTTCAAAAATCGTAGAAAACACTCACTTTGTGGTTAGACATTTTAAACTTATAGATATAAAGTAATAAAAACACTTCGTATTTAACCACGGTATGGTTATTACGATTGATGCCAACTAGCTTAGGTACAAGCAAAATTAGTTTGCAAACAAACCATCACCCCGTTTCTCCGCAGGGGTAGGAAAGAGAATTATAATAAACATACCGTGGTTAAATTCCTTTCCTTTTAAACATTTGGTCTGTACCTGTAGTTCAAGCTGGCGTCTCTTGGGAAGTCGACTCCCAGCTATCTCCCCATCTCTTTGCTGGATATAAGCCTCTTCCAAACCTTTTCTCTCTCCTTCCTGCCGCTCGCCTTTCTCTCCCACTGATTACCAGCTATTGAGGCTGCATCGTCGACCCATCTTTTCAGCGGCTTTCCGACACCTTAAAAATAAGATGTTTTTTTTATATAAATATATTATATTACTAGCGTACCCAACAACTCTTCGCTATTGCTGTATTCGATTCTTATGCATACAAAATAGATAAATTAAACAAGTATAGTTGAAGTTCGATAACAAATCATTTACGTCATTCAACGGAATATCCAACAACTTCTTTCCAAATACGTGATGTTTAACAATCAAATCCATTAATGATTTCAGTTTTTGCTTGAATACACGCGCCCCAATGACATGAATGATCTACTGACGATTGATATTTGTTATTTAAACGTATTCGAGCGCCATCTCTGTGTGACTTACATTACGCACAATAAAACATTCCCATCAAACAAAATTACTTCACACCAATATAGATAGACCGTAACACTCCTAGTGACAAAAAATCAATTGCCACACTAAGAATTCATTTAAATGCATTATAACTCGGTTCGTATCAAATTCAATTATACCTTCGCCTAAGCAATATTATCATTATAAATTGTGAATGAATGACCTTCGTGGCAGAGTAGTAAGAGCTCTGACTTCCATACCGAAGGTTCCGGGTTCGATTCCCGGCGATGGCAGTGTGATTGTCACACTGTCTTTGGTCTGGTGTAGAATTCACGTGACAATAAAATGGCGATAGATTGGCTACCTATCACATGTCATGTGAATCATCAATATAATAGCTTAAAAATAATATGTATACAGTAACTGGGGTCAAGCTACCTGTTGTATACAAGAAAAAAAAACTGAAAATGTTAAAATCGGTTCAGTATTAGCCACTATATATAATTATTCTGTACGAGCGTATGTAGTTGAACTCCTAAACGGCTGGACCGATTTGATGATTTTTTTGTGTGTTTGAGTGGGTCCCTGGATGGTTTAGATTCACAATTGGACCCGGTAGGTTGCGCTATGTTCTATAAAAATAAAATATTTTCGTTCGGTCAGGACTGAATTTCTGTAAAACCGATAAAATAACCACGTTTTCATTGTAATTTAGACATGGCTCCATTGTGCGAGAGACCGCCCTCCCGTACAGCGCTCGCCGTACAGAGCTTGCAATAAAGGTGAGTTATGATGTTGAGGTTATCAAATGTGATCCTCGGGGAGCGGAAAGGCGGGAATAATTCCCGGGGATAACGCAACTAAATTCACTCCTGTAAATATTAAAAAGGATCCCGGATTGTTATTGTTACGGAAGGCTGGACGGATGGATTGATGCGGGGAATTATGTATGGACTAAATGGGTCTAATAACAATTCCGGGCCTTCATATTCTCGTTGATTTTATTTCACTATTTTTATAGTGCGCGATACTCTCTTCCAACAGGTGTAACAATAGGAAGCTTTAATTTATTGTTTCTCGAACAAAAACGAACTAACCATCAAGCCCTCTGCACGAGGGGTAGGCAGAAATAATGGACTGCCACACTTTTCTTTCCTAACATACTTTTGTCGCTTCCTCAACATGCATACATCGTGTCATGAACACACGTCTATTTTTCCGACTCCTCGCCTGGCCGACATTCAATATTTGATTTATTTGATTGTGCCACGTTTACCTCGGTCTTCCTCTATTTTTAGTTCCATTAAAATCGTTAACATATATATTTTTTTTATCATTTTTTCTGTTTCAATAAAAATACAATTGTGATACATACAACAAAGTTTTTTTAATTTAACAGTTTATAATGTTAAAGTATCAAAACAATGGACTATAAAATTTATTTAAACTAAACAATTTGAACTAAAAAACGACATCTCTGAAAGATACCAAACATATCGACATCAGTGATTGAATAAGTGGCTTTATACAATGTTGAAAGTATAATAATAATAATTTTTACTTGGGTTTTCTCAGAATCATGTCCCTACCGGCATTGCGTACAATGATATACGACCGCAAACATTCGATAATATTAATAATTTCGTGTAATAAATTCAACCCTTGTACCTGCGAAAACCTCCCTCGCAGCAGACCGCCGAAAAAGAAATAAATAAGAGACAATTAGCAATTAATTCCCCCCCGGCTACGGGCCGTCCCTCCCTGCCTTAGTTTATCGGCCGTTAACCCGGATGGTTTGTTGATTCGGGCCTGGATTTATTTATTTGATAAAGGTTAATAATATTTTGATTGCCAGTGTCGGCGCCGGGTTTTGTACACAGTCATGTTCCGTATTTACTTTATCCCACACCGATAAGTCCAACCGTTACAATTTGTATTTTTATTTATCGAATCGATCGAATTTAGTACGGGTGTTATTTTATTTAAATACCCTAGAAGCAGAAGAGAATCAAACTGCAGAGCTACCTCGAAGAGTTGGACTGGGTTGGGCCGCCTTTGGTAAACTGAGACATGTCTTTGAAAATGATGAAATACCGTTTTGTCTCAAAAGAAAGGTCTACGACATGTGTATACTGCTCATGATGACATACGGCTAGAGACGACAACTCAATTGCACAATGGTGTTCTTCTTCCGACCTTTATGTATTGAAGCGAAGCATGGAACTGGCAAAAGAAGGATGAAAGTAGAATAAATGCAGTAAAAATGAGATCTCTTAGACGAATGTGTGAGACTCTATGTATGATAGTGTCGAATGAAAATATAAGAAGTGAATGCGGTGCGAACGATGGTGTAATGAACAAAATAATGAAAGGATCATTAAGATGGTTTGGACATATGGAAAGAAAGAATCGTAAAAAAAATATGTTAACCTGTAAATGGAACCAGAAATAGAGGAAAACGTGGCACGATCAAATAAATCAAATATTGAATGAGGAGTCAGAGAAATCGACGCGCGTGCATGACACGATGTATGAATGTTGAGAAAGCGAGAGAAATATGTCCGGAAAGAAAAGTGTGGCAGTCCATTCTTTCTGCCTATCCCTTTTGGGAGACGGCGTGATGGTTAGTTTACACACAATTATAATTTGGAAAAATACATTTGAATTTAATAATTTGACCTGGATACTAACTAATTTTTGAATTAATAATTAAATTAATCAAAGGTACAATGGAATTTCACAGTGTTAACGCCTTAACCTTCAATAAAGTGAAAATATAATAATTTGATATTGCCTTAGCAAGGCATGTCATTCACATAAAACATATTAAATGAAAACACACTTTTCATTTATATCAATTACCCATAACAATTCAAATTGAGTAGGATTACATTTGATTATAAAAGAAACGCATTTATCAAGGAATTTTCACAAAACAGTATCCATATAATAAATCAAGTATGAACATACCTTGGATTGCACCACTACATGTCATGCTGTTTTTAACTTGTTTTTCTGCGTAAATCTTTACCCAATCGAAGGAATTTTGATTGATTTACGGTAACGTACGATACGGGATATCCTTCCAGGATAATTATCAGTAATTCCAGGTTTATGTCAATAGGGGAAGGCAATGGGACACAAAACCACGCGCAATGTGCAAGCCATGCGGGCTATGATGATTCATCGATACTGATGTCAATGCTAAACAATTATAATACAAATACATGTAAAAGCAAGCATAATACTATGCTGCCATCTTTTGATCATTAATATAAGTTTTTTTAAACTATAACGAAACAAATTATAACTTTGTATAGTTAATCATTCCAGAATTATTTGTACTGTGAAAAAAAAAATTAGAACAAACAACTTCAAGATATAAATACGTAGAATAAATTACGTTTATGTATACGAGTATCTTAAAAACCTTCAATAAGATTGTCAAATAAGAATTTCAGTTCTACACGAAAAATACGTTATTTCAAATCGTACATCAATAATAATAGTACATATTTCTTATCAGCATACTTTTCGTCAAAAATGACTAAAGTGGAAAAAGTAAAACTCAAAAGTAACGCGTGTCCAGGCGTTTATTTCAAAATTAGTGTGATTTTTGACATTGAGACAAATTTTCAACTTTGGAGCTTTCAAACATTTATGTGTTGCCACAAGCAAAATTATTTTCGCGCGTATTTGTCTGTCAAATATATGTTTTTTTGGGAATAAATCTAGCGTGTGCAATAGCAACACTCTTATGCAAAATCTCATGTGGACCATAATGCCAATATAATAATATATAATGTAACAATAAATTGGATAATTTATAATGCGCCATTTTTATGAATTATCATCTTAAACACGCTGTAGAAAATGCACTGTTTTATGAACTAGATAAAACAATAAAAACAATATACATATTTAGTATGAGGGCTGCACCTGACGTAGGTAGTCGATCAGCCCTTCCTATTAGGAAATGATAATTTGAAAAGGTGCGTTATGAGTCTCGATCTAAACTCTGACTGATTATCTATGCACTTAAGGTCTGCTGGAAGTCTGTGCTTGGACAGCGTTTTGGCACAGTCAATCAACAGATCACAGAAGTCTTAGCTGATCGCAATGCAGACTGTCTGACATTCAGGTTCTCGTTGATGCAGAGTTCAGATATATAGGCTGGTGCCATTCCATGCAACGCCTTATAGACCGTCCAGCAGAGCTTGTATTGTATCCTTTCTGGACATTTCAGCCAGTGGAGCTCCTTAAAATGCTGTGTTATGTGACAATCCTCTTCGGGTGTCACTATCTGTGCGTTAAAGTGGAAACGAATCTCACGATATACGAAATTTAAAAGGCCAGATTTAAAAAAATCATGTTCCTTATAAAAGATTTGTTTAGGGCCTCACATAAAAACTTGGCGGGCCGCAGGTTGAGTATGATTGTTCTAGAGCTTTAGATATTAATAGCTTTGTAAATATTCATATTGAAATGCGTAGGTATGTTTTGAATTTTGTATGTATTTTCTTAATATTGAAACTCGGTATATTGTGAAGTATCATCAAATCGGATTGTAACAATTGAGTTTCATTCTAATTACTCAAGTCTATGGGGAGAATCAATTACTATTTCCGTGCAGGGGACCGGACCGGCTCCTCACAGAGCGGCCGCATGGGGTCCGCTGGTGAATTGATGAGCCACTGAGATATAATGTACTCTGTTCTATACCAATCTATAGTCTAGTGTACCGAGAGACCAGACTTCCTCAACATTCATATTGTATATTTAGTGAAATGTATTTTGATGATTTTTTTAAAGAATTAAGACACTGTTTATTTTTCACTTTTGAGTTTATTAATTCATAAAAAAAACTCGTCAAAATAATTCAACAATTCCACAATGTTTAACGCCTTAAGTTTATCTGGAAAGTGTATTTTGTTATTTATTATCCATGCAGTGTGCGATCGCGAATATTCTTGATATTTAATAACTTACTAACTTTCACGTCGTTTCGCCGAAGGGGTATGCAGAAAGAATGGACCGACGTTTAATGTTTGATTGATTTGTTTGGTATCAATGTGTTTTTTGGGATATTGGGTATATCTACTTAGAGTAGTAGAAATGCGAACCCTACGCTCCATCGCAGGCAAAACCCTCCGAGATCGGATCAGAAATGAAACGATAAGGTCTGTCTGTGGTGTTGAGGACGTAGTGAGATGGGAAAAAAGCAGAAGGCGCTTTTGGAGAGACCACGTGGAGAATACAAGAATTCCAAAAATATTTAAGATGAAAACCTAAGCAGCAAGAGATTACCAGGAAGGCCGCCGCTGGACATCATCATCCCAGGACAGCCCACCGTCACAAACAGGTCATACGACCTAAACTAAGAGTAAGAAGAAGAAGGGTATGTCTCTGTAACTAGGTATCGATTTCGACCGACGTTTCGGATATAGTTGCAGCCTGCATCTTCAGATTCCAAATAAATATTGAATAATATTTAGGATGTTAGTGTACCTCTGCGTATCTAAGAATAAGATTCAAAATCGTTCGATATCAAAACCGCGTTCCAACCCCACCCACCCCCGGCAATAGTTTGAGCAGCACGCCCTAATACCCATTATATCCGTGTACACAATACCGTGGTTCCCATCTGGTGTAGGGTCGTTCGACATCTGTCCTGTATCAGCGCGTGCCGCGTGGTCATCGCGTGGTCGTGTGCGTGACGCACACCTCCGCACGTGTGTGTGTAGGGTCATCTCAAAAGTGTAATCTGATTAATCAAAGATGTCGATAGACCTTCGTCATCCAGGAGTTATGTATTACATTATATGATTATAGGGTTGCGTATGCGTTAGCCAATCAATTGAAAGTCAACTGTCGAGTATAGGTATAGTCGAGGTATACAATACTTATTCAAATAAAAAATAAAATAATGTAAATTTCTATGATATTGGCTTTATTTAATAGATAATTTTATGCCATTATTGTTTTAATATGATTTCTGGCATATGAGTTGATGATTATTTTGTTCATAACACTTTAATGCACTTATTATACATTATTTATTCTACGTTCATCCTTCTTTTGCCAGTTCCATGCTTCACTTCCATATAAAAATGAGATCTCTAAGACGAATGTGTGACAGATCTGTATATGATGAGTGACAAATGCAAGTATAAGAAGTGAATGTGGTGCGAATGAAAGTGTTAACAAAATAAGGAAAGGGTCATTAAGATGGCTTGGACACATGGAAAGAATGAGTGAAGACAGAATGGTAAAGAAGGTATATGTGAACGAACGGCGTGAACGGAGCTAGAAATAGAGGAAGGTCGAGGAAAACGTGGCACGATCAAATCAATCAAATATTGAATGTCGGTCACGCGAGGAGTCGGAGAAATCGACGTGCGTGCATGACAAGATGTATGAAAGTAGAGGAAGCGAGAGAAGTATGTCAGGACAGAACGACGTGATTGAAGTTATTTAGTTACATTATTTACATTCGAAACTATCATATACAGATTTACCACACATTCGTCGAAGAAATCTCATTTATTCTACTTTCATACTTCTTTTGCCAGTTTCATGTTTCACTTCCATACATACTTTTTTAATTTAATAATGTTTATTAATTTATTTCAGTGATTATTGGAGGACGAAACCTGGAATCTTTTTTGGATGGATTCGTCGACGGAGAAGATTCGAAGCGAGTCGGAAAAGTAAGAAGAACTAATAAAGCGTATCGTTACCATCCCTTGTCATTCTCCTCGCCGGTGTGCTATATACGACTGGACGGAGAACTGATAAGGGCTTGTGGCATACCTCTCTACAAGGCGCCGATGAAGCTCGCACGCCATCAACATGTAGCACGAAGCTGAAGATAACTACTAGGAAGATTCTTCGGAGGGGTTGGCAAAGAGGACGGACCGCCACACCGTTCTATCCTGACTCCTAACTCTCGCATCTCTTCGACATTTACGAGTACGCTGTACCGTTTGCATCGTAATCGTATACCTTATTTTCTTGTGCCCAAACCATCTTATTGAACCTTTCATTTTTAAGTCTATCCAGAGATATGAATATAAAAAAAGGTATTTATTTTTAGAGCTTTTAAAATTTAAATAGTTTTGTCTACAAATAATACTAGTAATGCTTATTAATTAATTGTTGGATTAAATAATGTAATTTTATGAAAATGACAAGTTTCGTCTTGCTAGGACATCAAATGTGATATTTCACAACGTCCTAAAGAGGCGATACAGTGAATCCTTTTTCTTCCACATTTTGTAGATCTTGCGATTTGTTAATACAGGATATTATTATTATTTTTATTTTGTTAAATCGCTCTTACATCATTACAGCACTTTGGGGCTAATTTCTGTCCAAACGGTTAGTTTGTACTACTCGTATAATAGTCTATATTGTATGCTGATTTTTTACTATACTAATTACTGGGTCGATGATAACATTATATGTACAAAACCAATTTCGACCAAAAATCACATAAGACTTTATGGCTCTAAGGTACAGATTTTACTTGAAAATAAATTAATTTTAATAAATAAAAGTTAGTGCAATAAAACATCCTTAACTCTATACTTCCATCTAATAATCCTTTCAAAATTTAACCCATTGATATGTCTATTGTTATCTCCCTAGTACTAGCCAAGTTAACTATCACATGTTATATATAATTCCAGGTTCTTGCACGCAGTTTGTAATAATTTTGGTTAATTTATATCGTTTTCCCGTTGAAGAAGGTGTAAGCCTTCGAAATATGTCGAGAAAAATAAACTGAAAAGTGAAAAAACTGTTTTAATTCATAAAAATTCGTGAAAATAAATTATTAAAACATATGCATCTTCTTTTATTATCCCTATTTTGCCTATTTTTCTTCAAACTTCTAGAATAAATACTGAACGGTGAAGTAACAAAGGAATGTTAGGCGGATGAATGTGTCCTAAATAAAATTGAGAAAAGATCTTATAAATGGTTTGGACATGGAACGAATGGACGAGAGAAGAATAGTCTAAAAATGTCCAAATTCCTGGGCGATAGAATTCAACGTCCGAATTGCTCTTCCTACCGGCACCACCGAAGCAGATTCTTCCTGCGTGACTAATTGTAGATCAACAGTATGGCTATTAATCTAAGTACTAAAAGGCGGCCACATTCGAAGTCGGAAAAATCGATGGACGTGCAAGTTATGATATATGAATGTGGAATAAGCTCGAGAGTATGTCAGGACAGAGCAGTATGACGGCCCATCCGCTCTGCCTACCTCTCCGGGGAAAGGGCTTGATGGTTAGTTAGTTAGTTTTCAGACGTTGACCAGTTCTAGTATAAAATTTCCAAGTCGCCCAGCGCACAATGGAAAGAGACATGCTTTGAATAACCTTGAGTAACATAATAAAATATGAATTCATTGGACAACGTACCAAGATGACTGAGGTGGCTCTGAGAATAGGCTGGCTGAAGTTGCGGTGGGCTGGCCATATTTTTCGGAGAACCGACAGCTGATGTGGAAGACGGGTTCTGGAGTGGAGATCGTGCATAGGATTCCGTAGAGTTGGACATCCCCATGCTGCTCGCTGGACCAGCGATATGGTAAGGATTGCTGGTAGTGGAAGAATAAAAGTGGCAATAAATATTAATTTTATTTATTAATAAATGGTAACAGCGATATCAATAGCATACTCGTATATTAGAAAAAAAACACTTGGAAAAAATAAAATATTACCAATTACAAGGTACCAAAAAAATAAATTAATATAATAGTTAACAAACGATAGTGTGAAAGGAGATTGAAGTCAAATTAAGACAAATGTGGTTAAACAAAATATTTAAGAGTTTCAAATATTAATGTATGAAAGCGAAGCATGGACCTGCAAAAGATGGATGAAAGTAGAATAAATACAGTAGAAATGAGATCTCTTAGACGAATGTGTGGATACTCTGTGTATGATAATGTCGAATGAAAATATAAGAAGTGAATGATTGTGTTATGAACAAAATAATGAAAGGATCATTAAGATGATTAGGACATATGGAAATAATGAATGAAGAAAGAATGGTAAGAAAAGTATATATATAGCGATGTAAATGTAACTAGAAATAGAGGAAGACCGAAGAAAACGTGGCACGATCAAATGTTGAATATCGGCCACGTGAGGAGTCGGAGAAATCGACGCGGGTGCATGACACGATGTATGAATGTTCAGGAAGCGAGAGAAATATGTCAGGATAGAAAAGTGGGTCCATTCTCTTGCCTTCCCCTTCGGGAAGAGGGCGTTATGGTTAGTTAGTTAGTTTTTAAAATATTAATAATAATGGAATAAAAAGAAGAAAAAAAAAAGTTATGTAACATTATGGTCTCATCCACGCTGAAAGATTGCTCCGATCATTTTTCTGAAATTTCGCTCTTTTAGATGGAAAACATCCATGTCTCCAAAATGCTTCTTGTAGTTGTCGCGAATCCGATAAATTTCCGCGCTCTGAGCGTAGTGAGTGCCATAAACAGGAAGGTGGAAAACTTGGCTCGCGGTGTCTTGTCCGAGACATGGGGATATTGAGTGTCAATTTGCAAAGACGTTCAGAGTTATCAATTTTAGAGTGAATAATGTTATTAAGCAAAATTATATCATTGAGTTTGCACATTTTCAAGAGAGTCCAAGAATTGAAAAATTAGGGCAGACTTGTATTCCGAAAATGACTTGCACATTTTCAAATTAATGTGTTTAATAAATATTTTTCAATGTGTTGGATGTGTGCTGCATACTAAAAATTATAATGTGCTAACATTTAAAGCGCGTTTTTTGTAATGAATTCGCCTCAAGGGCGCATTAAGGCGTATTTTAAATCTAAATATGAACGCTGCATTTGATATTCGCGATCGGTAACAAAGTATAATAAAACAAAACATACAAGTTTTAAATTGTTATTGGAATCGAAATTTAAAAAATAGTTATTGGAAACAAGAACTTATCAATGAAAGCGAAAACAGCCGTTCACGATGGAGTTCTGGTCCCAACCCTAATGTACGGAAGCGAAGCATGGAACTGGCAGAAGATGAGGTCCCTAAGACGTATCTGTGGTAGAACGATATACGACAGAATCTTAAATGCTGATATAAGAAAGGAATGTAGAGCGGAAGAAGGTATTATGAACAAAATTATGGAAGGATCGGACATATGGAGCGCATGGATGGAGAAAGAATGGTTAAGAAAGTATACGTTAATTATGTAAATGGAGTACGGAGTCGAGGCAGACCGAGGAAAACATGGCATGACCAAATTAATCTAATTTTAAAGGTTGGTCATGTTAGAAGTCGGAAGAGTCGACGTGCTTGTATGACTCGCTGTATAAATGTGGAGGAAGCTAGAGAGGTGTGCCAGGATAGAGTAGTGTGGCGGTCCATTCTCTGCCTAACCCTACGGGGAAACGGTGTGATGGTTTGTTGTTGTTCAAATTGGGTATGAAATATGAAAAAGTTGGGCTTTCAGCTTAGATCTGAAATCTGTCAGATCATTTATGCATCTAAGGTATGAAGAGAGATTGTTCCAAGCTGAAGGGCCGGCTACAGCAAAGGCTCGATCCATAAAATTTGTACTAGGGCAACGCTTCGGCTCAACTAATCATCCAATTGCAGAGGAGTTCGCCGAGCGAAGTGTGGATTTTCTTGAATTAAGGCTGTCCGTTATACAGAGTTCGGATATATAACTTGGTGCCATTCCATGTAGCGCTTTGAAGACTGCCCAGCAGAGTTTATGATTCTTTCTGGACTTTTAAGGAGACAGGAAGCATCAGCAGTGGACGACGTACCAGCCATCCGTTAGAATGAGTAAAATAAATATTAAGTTATCAACCATAACTTTTATACGAAAAAAAAAGGTTTTTTACAGTTTATGTGTAAGATAACTCATAAAACAGTGATATTAAAAGAATATAAATATTTTAGTAGATATACCGTGTATATGATGCTTTCTAAATTGAATTTTTTATATACCACGAAAGCAGGTCTTTAAAAGATACGAAAAAAATGATAAAATAATATAAAAAATATATATACTAATATACTAAGAATATACTAATATACTGTTCTTGTGCCGACCCTTTTGTATGGAAGTGAAGCATGGAACTGGCAAAAGAAGGATGAAAGTAGAATAAATGCAGTAGAAATGAGATCTCTAAGACGAATGTGTGGCAAATCTGTTTATGATAGAGTGACAAATGCAAGTATAAGAAGTGAATGTGGTGCGAATGAAAGTGTTATGAACAAAATAAGGAAAGGGTCATTAAGATGGTTTGGACACATGGAAAGAATGAGTGAAGACAGAATGGTAAAGAAGGTATATGTAAACGGCGTGAACGGAGCTAGAAATAGAGGAAGGCCGAGGAAAACGTGGCACGATCAAATCAATCAAATATTGAATGTCGGTCACGTGAGGAGTCGGAAAAATCGACGTGCGTGCATGACAAGATGTATGAATGTAGAGGAATCAAGAGGCGTATGTCAGGACAGAACAGTGTGGCGTTCCATTCTTTCTGCCTACCCCTCCGGGGAGACGGCGTGATGGTAAGTTAGTTAGTTAGTTTACTAAGAAAATGCTGTGAAATATCGCAACAAATACACATTAAATAATTATGAAAAATTCAAATTCGGAAGTAAAACCTTTTTTTCATTTCTGGCAAACAAGATTTTTTTTCTGTATTAATTATTTCACAAATATAATTTCAAAACAACTCCCATGTGACGTTAGACCCGCGTTTTATAAAAACACTAATTTTGGTAATTAATAAAAAATAATAAAGACATTGAAGATAAATTTTCTCAGTCAGGGATTTATAAACTGAAATGTAATGATTGCTCATCTTTTTATATAGGTAAAACAAGGCGTAATTTTAAATTAAGAATAAAAGAGCACAAGGGATGTTTCTCTAATATTTTTTTTTCTGAATTTGCTAACCACCTCATTGAAAAAGATCATTCATTTAATTAAGATAATGGCGTCGAAATTTTGAGCAATCTCGAAATTTTAGAAATTAAAAATAAAGAAAATATTATAAATAATCAAATAAATTTAACGTCCAGTCCAATCTTTGATTTATTTCCTTTGTTGTAAGTAATTACCTGAATCCCAATGTACACTTTAAATTATCATTTTAAATTTTAAAATGATTCATAATATTTGTTATAACAAAAGCACAAACGTTCCAAAATAAATCTTTATAACATCTGTCAATATTGATCACATTTGTAAACAATTTTATAATATTTTAAATATGTATCTTCATAATATGTATCACTGAAGAAGGATTGATTGTCCGAAACATGTCTGATATGAAATTTAAAGTGTTGTACATACAAAGTACATAAAAAAAGAAAAAGACAAATAAAACATCTACAACACAAAGTATGGCGAACATAGAAGAAAGAAGAAATTGTGTTTGAAAGCGTAAAATCCTAAATTATGAAAATCTTATTCTGCTTTATATTAGGACTGTGTCCTGTTATTTCTCGGATCCTGTTAACCTGTGATATAGATGTCCAACTGTCTCGCCATCTTTTGGGTGGTCTTCCTGGAGGTCGATATCCTGTTGGTACTTTATTTGCGGCTATATTTATCACTCTTTCAGAACATGCTCTTTCCACATGGTCTCTCCAGTAGCGTCTTCTCAGTCTTCCCCATCGCACGACATCTTCCACATTGCAGATCTTTCTTATTTCAGAATTGCTTACTCTGTCTCGGAGTGTCGTTTCCGCAACGGATCGGAGAGTCTTCATTTCTGTGGTTCTTAGAAAACTTTTTTGTTCTGATGGTGACAGCTCTCGTTCTGGAATTCCGAAATACTTATTAATGTACTAAGTTGGCCGAAGGAGGATAAGGTTAGATAAATGCCGTAGAAATGAAATCCAAAAAAGCTTAGACGGCGGTGCACAACGGTGTTCTTGTGCCGACCCTAATGTTTGGAAGTTTAGCATGGAACTGGGAAAAGAAGGATGCAAGTAGAATAAATAAAATCTCACACCAAAATAGCGAAATGGTCATTAATATGTGTTGGACACATGGAGAGAATGAATGAAGACAGAGTGGTGAAGAAAATATGATATATAGGGTGTTTTTTTTAGAGGTTTGGTTTTTAAACTGGCATCATTGTTTCTACAGACTGTCAATTTGACAGTTGACAGGTGATTTGTAGTCAGTACGTTTTGCCATTTCACCGTGAATAGACTGACGCCAGAAAAGCGCTTACAAATTTTGCAAATTAATTTTGAAAATCGTGGTTAGATTCGCCAAACTTTTCGTGCACCACGTCCATTTTACGGTCGACATAATCGTCCATCCGAGCAAGTTATTCGGAAGACCATGGGTCGTTTTCGCAACACGTATACTCTAGTGGATAATACGCATCCACAAAGACGACAATTGTCCAAAATTGGATTCAAATATGAACTGCAAATGTAGTCTTCCACAGATACATGCATTTTTTTGGACTGTAAATATAGTCAGGCGCACTTTAGGGTTAAATAAAATTTACAATTTATTTACGTTCACTTGTAATGGAGAATCCTTTGAAGTAATTAGACAATTAAAAATAATAAATTGTTTTAACTAGAAGAAGATGACGTCACATCTCCCAGCCGGGCCTGCCCCGAACAGCTGTTGTTGGAACACATTTAAATGAAAGTGACATCTGCTGTCAAATTGAATTCGAAATTTAAATTCACGCCGACGCTCCTTTGTCTGATGACGTCGCGACAATTAAAACCTTGTAATTTGAATGCTTAAGCGTCTAGCGGAAAAGTGTACTAACCTCGCGTCCTAGGGTCACAGAGGTGGTTAAATCTCGAAAGATTAAATTCCTCTTGGGCATGCTGGGGACCAATGATTTGAAGATAAGACTGTATGGGTTCACACGAAAGATCCATTTACACTGGACAGTGACCGAATCGGCACCGACGTAGCCTCGAATCTCACGGACTCGTTATCTTAAATGTATACTGTATATTATACTCTATATTATGTGTAATTGTTCCTTCTAATTCTTCTTCTTCTTCTTTTTGTCCTGTCACACCTCCGTGGTGCATAGGGCCTCAAGGAACCTTCTCCACCCGACTCTATCGCATGCCTGATGCCTAACATCATCCCAAGTGAGGCCTGCTGCCTTAACCTCTTCTCCAGGTGGTTCTAGGTCTGCCTCGCTTCCTCTTTCCCCCCATAGGGGACCAGTCTAGTGCGCCTTGAGCGATGCAGGCTGGGTTCCGTCTCAGAGTGTGACCGATCCACTGCCATTTTGCGTCTAGCGACTTGTTTTATTATTATTTATTTTTTCCACCTTAAATGTGTTATCCCATAAATAGTAACTAACTGTTCTTTTAATTAACTTTAATTAGGTACCTAACACAACTCCAGCAAAAACTTATATCAAATTATATCCAAGTAATTATTGAAATTGACATAGGAACAAATACATATAAAGGTTCGAAAAATCACGAAAATTTAACAGTTGATATATAATTGTGGAAAGCAACGGGAAACTACCACATCAAAAAGGCCCAAGTGGGATCCCAAGAACCAGCAAAGATATTAATAAACTTTGCTGCAAACCAATCCCAGGATTGAAACATAAGAATAAGATATTATTGTAACACCTGATGATGTCGACATAGGTTGACGAAACAGCTGTCGCAAAAAATAAAAATACAATTGAAGACTACAGGGGAAAAACAAGGAATGTCAGTAGAAGGTTAATTTGAGTAAATTGAGAATAAAGCTAATCAAAGTCTATAAATTTCTTAGCAATTAGCAATCGATTATCTGGCCATAGTCGATGACACACATGATTTTTGAATATGAAAATTTTACGGTGGATAGATACGTACAAATGCCGCTAGATGGCATTATTACATTTATTTTGAATTTTAACTGACATTTCTTGTTTTTCCCCTGTAGTCTTCAATTGTGATACATAAAACAAAGTTTTTTTAATTAACAGTTTAAATGAAAAATAAATAAAATAATATTTGATACACCTCGGAAGGGCGAAACGTGTCATTTCATCTAAAATATAACAAAACTCCCAGAAGACTATTATTATTTAATATGGAGTTTTACATCGTTGTTCAACTAACTAAAACTAACTAACCATCACGCCATTTTATCGGAGGCGTAGGCAGAGAGGATGGATCGCCACAATGCTCTGTCCTGGCATACCTCTCGGGCTTTCTCTACATCCATACATCGTACCATGCACGCACGTCGATTATTCCGACTTCGAATGTGACCGCCTTTTAGTAATTGATTAATTTGGTCATGCCATGTTTTCCTCGGTCGTCCTCGGCTTCTTTTTCCACTCACGCTGCTTGTGTACAACTTTTTAACCATTCTACTCTCATCCATTCGATTCATTGTTCAAGATACAATAAATTAATAGATTGATGTTTTTTAACATCACAATCATCGACACGCTAGTCTGCCGATGCTAGCTAGCTTGGCGAAACCATGACTGTCGAAATAATGACAAAATTGCAAATAATTCTTAAAAAAACATCGCTTTATTTAATTACGTTTTTAGCTTTATAAAATCATTTAATTGTCCAAAAAAATTATTTGTTTTTTGAGCAAAGTTACGGGTTTTAAATAGAAGTAATGATTCTGTTTTATCTGCCTACTTATGCCGAGACCACGGATAAAGGTGTTTCTAAAATTACCACTTACAACGGGCACATACCCATTCTGCAGTCACTAACAGGATGGTTGTACCATTAATCTGAGATTATTTTTAGCAGGGTTATCGATTCTTATTTCAATCAAATATATTTAATATTCACACACATCTATCAAGAGACAACCTTCGTGGCCGAGTGGTTAGTGCATTGACTGCCATCGGTTCCGGGTTCGATTCCCGGCGAGGGCAGCGTGATTGTCACACTGTCTTTGGTCTGGTGTAAAATTTGTGTCGATAGATTAGCTACCTATCACATGTCACGAGAACCAATATGATAGCTATTCGCTACACATGGATGGCTCGCGCTGTAATGATGTGAAGAGCAAATCAAGAAAATAATAATTTAATGGTTAAAAAAATAATGGAAAATTGAGGATCGACGAGGTATTGGCAGGAGCCAAATCTCCTGGCTCCACAACATAAGGAACTGGACTGGTTTGAGGAGCGTCGAGGAGCTGACCTCCATCTTATTTACACCTGAAAAAGGAGATCTCGTCCGGAACATGTCGTGATTTTTAATATTTTATTGTTTTCCTTAGCATTATACATCATTTTAAAGCTTAAAACTCACTCTATTTTTGTACATAATCGCCGTTTCTGTCTAAACACTTTTGCAGACGATGCTCCAACTTTTGTATCCCCAAGTCATAAAATTCTGCCGCCATTCCTCTGAGAAATCGAATAATCTCTTCCTTGACTTCATCATCAGTATGGAAGCGCATTCCACCCAAATGTTCCTTTAATTTTGGGAATAAGTGGTAATCACTAGGGGCTAGGTCCGGACTATAGGATGGGTGGGGCAGAACAGTCCAGCCAAAGTCTGTCAGAAATTCTTAAGTTTGATTTGAGACATGAGATCGAGCGCTCAACACATTTCTGCTTGTGGTTTTCTGTGAGCATTCGTTTATTACCCTCGTACATTTGATAATGCCTTGGCAAAACGAAACATTTCATTTCCATAAAATACAATATAGCTTCCTGAAAACGGACTTTAAATTAATATTAATAATTGAAAATGGAGTTTTACATCGTTTTCAAGAGACAATAAATAACTTATGTGTTTGTTTTTATTTTTTTTAAACTTTTTTGGTATTTTGACAGTCCGCAACAAGCATTATTTAGGAAGTATGTTTAGAAAGGATGGGAGAGTTGAGAGGGTGCCCTTAAGCATAATGAAACCTTTGACAAAGCCTTAGCTCCGCGAAAAATGTCATTCCAATAAAATATAATAAAACTTCTAAAATTTGTATTAATCATAATATTATAGTATAAAATATTTATGAAATTCCCATTCCGAGAATCGATTACTGCCGAAAAATTGTTTTGTTATTATTCAAGACCTTTGCAACTCAAACATGGACTAATGGATGGAAAAACCAACAGGAGCGTCCAACCGATGAACCAAAATTATATAACATTCTATTTAAATTCAGTAATATTAAAAATAAATATATCAATTTGCAAACATTATATTGTATAAATATGTCAACCAAAAATTTAATTTAAATTCCAATGCATTGAAAACAGAATAGGTACTCTTAAACAACTTCAATACCTAACTAACTAACTAATCATCGCGCCGTCTCCCCGAAGGGGTAGGCAGAAAGAATGGACTGCCACACTTTAACCGAAGCGGCACTCCATTATTCTCTTTTGCGAACCTCATAGCCATCAATAGGCATCTCTCGAAACAGCAATATTATAATTTAAATTCAGTAACTTTTAAATTATTATTTTTGTATTGAAGCATGTTTACCACCCCTGATCATTATGAATCTAAAGGAGTAAGTTTATAACAGTGTCACCAGTCTGTCGATATCAGCGAGCCTGGCGAAACCAGTCGCTGTCGAAATAAAGACAATAGTGGAAGTAGTTAAAAAACATCGTTTCATATAATATTTATTATTTTAAATGCGTATAAAATAAATATTTTTAGCGTAGAATAAGGTAATGCGTAGCTACAACCCTGTTTGATCCCACAGTTCGGCAGTATCATGCATTTTTAAGGCAGCATTTCTAGACAATTAACCGCCCTCGATCCTCCCTCGCCCTCCATGCCCTCCTGCACTCCCCTGCTGCCCCCTGGTCCCACCCCATCTATATTTGATCACCCCCTACTGCTCTCACGGCTAGCCACTTTTATGCGGGATAGCACCGTTCACGATTACATCAAACATACAGGGATTGCTTCTTTTTACATAACTCGTTTTACACCTGACTAAGTAAACTACCTTCGTGGCAGACAGGTATGACGGCACACTGAAGGTAATGGGTTCGATTCTCGGAGATGACAGTGAGAAAAAAATCATACTGTTTTGGTTTGGTAGAATTCGCGTGACAATAAAAATGCAATAGACTAGCTATCGTTCACGAGACATGAGAATCAATAATAATAAAATGTATATAGTCATACTAAAGGTAATGGGTTCAAGTCCCGGATATTACAGTGTGAAAAAATTATACTATATTTGGTTTGGTAGAATTCGCGTGACAAGAAAAATGCAATAGACTAGCGATCGTTCACATGTCATGAGAATCAATTACTAAAAAAACGAATACAGTAATTGGGTACAGTAATTAATTTGACAGGTAATGGGTTCGATTCCCGGAGATGAGAGTGTGTAAAAAAATAATACTGTTAGTGGTTTGGTAGAATTCGCGTGACAATAAAAATGACGATGGACTACCTACCTATCACATGTCATGAGAATCAATTACTAATAAAATGTACACTAATTAATTTGATGACCTTCGTAGCAGATTGGCAACAGCTATGACTGCCACACCGTAGGTAATGGGTTCGATTCCTGGAGATGAGAGTGTGTAAAAAAATCACAATGTTTTTAGTTTGATAGAATTCACGTGACAATAAAAATGGCAATAGGCTAGCTACCTATCACATGTCATGAGAATCAATAACTAAAAAAATGTAAACAGTAATTGGGTACAGACATTAATTTGACGACCTACGTGGCATAGTGGCAACAGCTATGACTGCCACACCGGATTCCCGGTGATGACAGTGTGATCCTAACACTGTATTTGGTCTGGTGTAGAATTCATGTGCCAATTAAGTGGCGATAGATTAGCTACCTATCACGTGTCATGAAAATCAATATGATAGCTATACACTTTACATTGATTTGGCTCACGCTGTAATGATGAGAAGTGCTTTTGCACAATATAATAACAATAATAATAAATTAATAAAATATGTGGAAAGAACGGGAAGGGAATCCGTAGGATTTAAACTTAAAAAATAATAACGAATTTATTATTTCTTGAATAATGAAAATTCCCTATTAAATTATTGGTCTTTTTCTTTCAATTAAAAATAAAGAAAATAGTATATATCAAATAAATCAAATAATTTAACGTCAAGTCCAATCGTTGATTTATTTCCTTTTTTGTAAGTAATTACCTGAATCATAAGAACTTAAAATTATTATTTTAAAATTAAAATGATTCATAATATTTGTTATAAAAAAGTATAAACGTACCAAAAAAAATCTTTATAACATCTGTCAAATTGATCATATTTGTAAACAATTTTATAATATTTTAAATATGTACCATCTTTATAATATGTATTAGTGAAGAAGGATTGGTTGTACGAAACTTGTCTGATATGTCATTTTGATAGTGTTGTATGTACAAGTCGAGGTAG
This sequence comes from Lepidostoma basale, assembly GCA_022606425.2. Classification (NCBI taxonomy): domain Eukaryota; kingdom Metazoa; phylum Arthropoda; class Insecta; order Trichoptera; family Lepidostomatidae; genus Lepidostoma; species Lepidostoma basale. The sequence continues at coordinate 106,633 of JAHDVF020000614.1, read as the reverse complement.
ACCGAGGAAAACATGGCACGACCAAATTAATCAAATATTAAAGGTTGGTCATGTCAGAAGCCGGAAGAATCGACGTGCGTGTATGACTCGATGTATGAATGTGGAGGAAGCTAGATAGGTGTGCCAGGATAGAGTAGTGTGGCAGGTCCATTCTCTCTCTCTCTCTCTCTCTGGGAAACGGCGTGATGGTTTGTTGTTGTTGTTGTTGTTGTTGTATGTAAATACAAAGTACAAAGACAATTTGCAAGTCTTAATGGCAAGGATGTATGAGGCATGCAAAAAGAGTGACTTGGTGATGAATGTGTCTAAATCTAAAGTGATGGTTTTCGAGAAAGAAGAATGTATGACGATTTGTGATATAAGTGCGATGGGCGAGAAATTGGAGCAAGTTACTGAATTTACGTATCTGGGAAGCATGCATCATCATGAATAGATGACTGCATCATGAATAAAATTAAGAAAGGATCCCTGAGATGGTTCGGACATATGGAACGAATGGATGAGAGTAGAATGGTTAAAAAGTTGTACACAAGCAGTGTGAGTGGGAAAAGAAGCCGAGGACGACCGAGAAAAACATGGCATGACCAAATTAACCAATTACTAAAAGGCGGCCAAATTCGAAGTCGGAATAATCGACGTGCGTGCATGGTGCGATGTATGAATGTGGAGGAAGCCCGAGAGGTGTGCCAGGACAGGCCAGTGTGGCGATCCATCCTCTCTGCCTACCCCTCCGGGGAAATGGCGTGATGGTTAGTTAGTTAATTAGTTAGTTAGTACAAAGTATATAAAAAAAGAAAAAGACAAATAAAACATCTACAAAACACAAAGTATGGCGAACAAAGAAGAAATCCATATTAAATAATTAATACGAATGAAAACGTCTCTTTTATTCAAGTTTTGTTATTTTTGATATGAATGACATGTTTCGCCCACCTAGGCATAATCAAATATTATATTTGATAGATAAAACACCTCATCCACACAAAATATAATAACACTTCTAGATAACAGACGTTTTCATTCATATTAATTAATATTAATGAACATTCTCCTTCACCCCTGAGGATTCCATCAAGGTGAATCTCTGAACTTAATACTTCAGAAGAGTATCTACTGCCTAAGCTGACTTAATTTCATTTGACGAATTTTCACTATGAACCGGTTGGAAGCATTCGAGATGTGGTTGCACAGGAGAATGCTTCGCATACCGTGGACAGATTTCGTCAGCAATTGGGAGGTTTTGAGGAGAGCCAATTGTGTAGACAACTGCTAAAGGACGCTAAGGTCCGTAAGATTTCATATCTGGGTCACATTCTGCGGGGAGATAAATACAGTTTGCTCCAACTAATACTGATGGGAATAATAGAGGGGCAGCGTGGTCCTGGTAGAAGGCAAACGTCTTGGCTGTGCAACATAAGAGACTGAACCGTGATGAGATATGTGGGGGAGCTGTTCCGGGTTGCGCAAGATAGAGAAGCCTTCGCCGGAGTGATTGCCAACGTCAGGGGGACCTGATACGGCACGCGAAGAAGAAGAAGAACGGTGTGTACAATATGTTCTTAATTTAAACACTAACAAATGTAAAGTTATGAGATTTTTCCGAAAATATACTGCAATTGATTACCCATACAACATTGAATATATGCAGCTTTCAAATTAAACTTCCACCCATAATCTAGGAAATAGACTCGACTACAAATTATCTTTCACCACACACATTGAGATAGCTGTCAAAAAATCTTTTTCACTTCTCGGCTTTATCAATAGAATATCTGCATTCTACACCCAAAACAATTTGGAACAAATTCTCACAAATACAAAAGATTGAGAAATATATTTGATCAGAGTGGAATCTATCAAATTAATGTGATGTTCTTAAAAAAATTTGTTAAAGATGAAAACCCAAGCAGCAAGAGATTACCAGGAAGGCCGCCGAAGAGATGGAGAGATGGCTGGAAATCATCATTCCAGGACAGCCCACCGTCAAAAACAGGTCATACGACCTAAACTAAGAGGAAGAAGAAGTGATGCTTAAATAAAATTAACTCCAAAGACAACAAAATAAAATAATAAATTAGCATATAACATTGACTACCTTACCCCAACCATACAAGTTTACAGACAAACAAAACAAATGGACATATCAGACCTGACCAAATATGAGACCTTAAAAATTGTACACAGAGTGACCATAGAAAAGACAACAGACAGCACCTACAAATTAACTAAAAATTCAGACATACACAGACACTGGACCAGGAATTGTGACAGATATCACTTACCGAACGCACGAACTAAGACAGGACAATCAAGGATATTGAACAATGGACTGACTCTTTACAATGAACTACCAAAAGACACAAGGAATCGCACTACAACTCAATATAAAAAATATCTGAAACAATACATAATTAATAGTAAGATCTAAAAATGTAACCATATAACCCATTTGTGTTTTAAAAAAAATAAATTAAATAAAAAATAAAAAAACTGGCAGATAATTTTCAAAGAGGTTATATGAACATAAAATTTCATATAAAAATATAATCATATTCTATGAAATGGTAAACCATTGCATTAATTTTTACCATCATTTTGAAATCAAGAATACAATTTTTTACACTTAACAAATAATTAAAAAAAAATTGAAAATCTAGAAATTACAAAAGAAAAAAAGTGCGAAAAAATATCATTAACAATCAAATTCCTATATTTTCTCCTTTAGCATTTAATACATTAAAAACGTGTTCGTGTTATAATTGGTGTTCTTGTACCGACCCTTATGTATGGAAGCGAATAAACCATTAAATAAAATGTCGTTAATAGATCAATATACCATTTTTTCAATTTGTCTTAGTAATGTTTAGTATAAAAAAAATAGTTATATCCTTACAAACTTTGAACTTCAATTATCTCAGAAGTAGTAATTATGACTTAGTGGTTTTTCGCAGAATAACGATGATGTGTTATATTATTATATTTCATTCTACCTGTTCCATCATAATCAAATTCCTGTGTTTTTGTACATTGTCATGATTTCATTTACATATTCTAACTAACTGACTAACTAACCATCACGCCGTCTCCCCGAAAGGGTAGGCAGAAAGAATGGACTGTCACACTTTTACTGGTGCGGCACTCCATCCTTCTCTTTTCGCCCCGCGGGAGACGCGGTGTGATGGGTTGCGAACCTCATCGCCACCAATAGGCATCTCCCGCGCACACTTCGATCGCTCAACACCCACAAAATAAATCTAAAACAAATAATATAAAATACAACGATATAAAATAAAATAACAAAATAAAAATAATTTAACACAAAATGTTCTTTTTAGAAGGTGCACATTTTTTATTGTCTATTTAATTTATGTTCCACGTATCCATCGTTTTTTTTTTAAATTAGCACATAATGTTTTTTTCGATTTTGCACATGTTGACATGGACGATCCGTATCCAACGTTTTTTTTAAATTAGTTGTAATTAGGCACTTAACCTGCAAGAAATTGAAAAAATAATATTGAAGAAATTATTCAAATTGTCATTGGAAGAATTTATTCAAATTGTCATTGGAACAAATGAAAAATTTATTTTTACACCTGTCAAAATTCTTTATAAAAACGAAAAAACTAATATAATTATAACAACAAAACAGTACAAACATATTACGTGTCACAATTAACTATTATTAAGTGCGGCAACAGTTAAATTGACCAAAACAATTCACTTATACACGAAATATCTCCAAATTTACAGGAACACCACATGAACCAAACCAAATTTCCAAAATCAGAATATAATAATAATTTATGATAATTTATATATTCTCGTTGTCATAATTCCTTCTGCTTTTTTTTTATTCTTATGTGAATCATGTGAATAATATGTTATTACTTGAATTATATGTTATTGTACTTGATATATTGTATTGACTCGATTTAACAACGAAGCTAGAGAGGTATATCAGGATAGAGTAGTGTGGTGGTTCATTTTCTCTGCCTAGCATTCCAGGGAAACGGCGTTATGGTTTGTTTGTTTAGTAAGGGATTTGTGCGAGGACAGCATTTCGGCAGAAACGAGTCCAAAACAGAAGACATTGCCGATCGCAATATACGATACATTATAATCCCTTCCGTTCAGGCTCTTGGTTATGCATAGTTTGTTTATTTTGTTTTAGACGCAATTAATTCCATTGATTTTTTTGTGATACAGATCTAAATAAATCTAAAACTAACTAACTAACTAACCATCACGCCGTCTCCCCGAAGGGGTAGGCAGAAAGAATGGACTGCCACACTTTTCTTTCCTGACATATTTCTCAATTCGCTTCCTCAACATTCATACATCGTGTCATGCACGCGCGTCGATTTCTCTGACTCCTCACATGGCCGACATTCAATATTTGATTTATTTGATCGTGCCATGTTTTCCTCGGTCTTCCTCTACTTCTGGTTCCATTTAAATCGTTGACATATAATTTTTTTACAAAGAATGGACACCACCAGACTCCCCTATATTGCATTGCATGATCAACCTCTTGGGACTCGTCCTCGTGGAAGACCTCCTAAAAGATGGAAGGACAGCTGGGAATCTACCTCACAGGAGGAGCAACACTCTGGAGAACAGACCACATAGGTCTACAATAAGGAAGAAGAAGAAGAAGAATATTTTAAATAAATGTACATGTATCTTATATTTGGATTTAACACTCCATCATACACATATTTAACACACATTTTCTCTCCCGACCCCTCCGGGAGACGGCGTGATGGTTTTTTGTTGTATCGTCACTTTATTTTAGTCTTGTACACAAATTAGATCTCTAAACACATCTCATATAAACCCGGATATATCTATCTATTACTTTGAACTGTGTAACGTAAGTGAAATAGATTTTTAAGAAAACTATTAAAAATGTCACGTGCAGGCAACGAATCCGAGATAACACGAAAAGATTTGATAAATCTGGTCCGCTGCATTGGACATTACTAGAAGATAGCCTTATCTGAAATTGGAAATGGATTACAGAGAACTAGCCATTTTTTTCGCGTGATGAAAGATTTCAACTAAAGATCATTTTATTTAAAAATTAATGTCAGATAACATGATTTTATTAAACAGTAAACATTACTTAAAACCATGAACATTACAGATTATCCCAAATACAAATATGAATTCGTTTTTATTATTATTATTTCTTGGATAATGTCGTAAGAGTAGCAAGGAACGATTTACCTCAAGGAAGGAGAACCCAGAGACGTCCTCCAAAAATATGAAAAGACAGCTGGCAGTCAAAAAGGAATTTTCACAAGGAATAACAGACCAAAATGCCTAATTCGAGATGATGACGAAGAAGATTGTAATAAAACGTTTAGAAAACAGACGTTTTCATTTTTATTAATTATTTGACACAGAGTTTTACACGCGTAAGACCAATAATAACACATGGCATTGAAGCAAAGGCAGACACAGTCAGGATCAAACAAGTTCTGAGGACTTCCGAGATGAGACATCCAGGATAATAGCAGGCAATACATTAAGATATCGCATGAGGAACACCAGAAAAAAGATAGATATGTGAGGGTGATATTATAAGATGGAGTAGACAGCGATGAAGGGACTGGTACGATCAAGTCCAAACAATGGACACCACCAGATTCCGATATATTGTGCTACGTAATCAGCCTCACGGGACTCGTGGAAGACCTTCTAAAAGATGGAAGGACAGCTGGGAATCTACTTCACAGCAGAGACAACCCCCCGGAGAACATACCACATAGGTTTATAGCAAGGAATGAGGAGTTTTACATAATTGTTTTAAAAGAAATGATCAAATGCTATGTGTGGTCTCTTTTATTGTATGGATGTGAAACGTGAACCTTAAAAGTCAACTCAATGAACAGACTGGAAGCATTTGAAATGTGGCTCTATCGCCGAATGCTCAGAATTCCCTGGACAGACATGGCTACCAATACCGTAGTCTTGAGGCGAGCTAGAGTTGACAGGGAGCTGTTATCAACTAACAATGTTCGAAAGATTTCACATCTGGGTTATGTACTGCGTGGGGAAAACTAACACCTTCTCCAACTGATATTGGAGAAGAAAATTGAGGGACGCCGAGGGCCTGGTAGGAGACAGATGTCCTGGCTGCGAAACATGAGGGAGTGGACCGGCATCCGAAGCGGCGCAGGACAAGAACAGGTTCGTCGAGGTGATCGCCAACGTTGGGGGGAACCGACAGGGCACTTGAAGAAGAGGATGAAAAAGTTTAAGAAACAATAAATACATGTGACCCATTTTACAGCCGTTTGCGGCTGATAATTTCACACAGGCATTATAAAATCGACGAAATTAAAGTGGTGTTACTTCCCGTGTAAATATTTCAGATAATCACGATACATTTTACGATTTCTAATCAAGCGTAACGACCGATACACAGAGAAATCTAACCCGCTTGCGGAACACCCCTAGCGCTATCTACCTCATTAATTCGAAACTTATGCCGCTGCACGCTTCGTTATAATGAGGTGTCTTTTCAACGACTTCTAACTTAAAAACAGCGGAAAAATGGAACGAAATTAAAATTTTTAGATACCGATCATTAGGAATACAAGATTTAAAAAATATTCAGACAGAAGAGAAGTGGTATAATAAAACGTTATTAAGTTTGTGGTCGCATGCTGAGGATACCGTGGACTGCGAAAAGGACGAACGTCTCATTCTTCATCGTAACTCGACTCGACTATTGCAACGGCATTTACGCCAACATACCCAAGAAACAAACAAATAAACTTCAATCTGTATTCAATACCGCAGCACGGCTTATACAAAGTGTTCCAAAAAACTCGCATATTTCATAACATCTAAAAAACTGGCTCAAGTGTCATAAAAGAATCTAGTATAAACTATGCTGGACGGTTTTTAAAGCGCTTCACGGAATGGCACCAGCCTATATATCTGAACTTTGTTTTGCTGATAGCCCTAACTTGCGGCAATCTACGCTTCGATCAGCAAACTCCTCGGCAATAGGCAGATTAGTTGAGCCAAAGCGCAAACCCCGGACAAATGTCGGAGATCGGGCTTTCGCAGTGGCAGGTCCGTCCGCCTGGAATATGCTTCCTGCACGCCTCAGATGCATTGACAATCCGACGGATTTTAAATCTCACCTAAAACCTACCTTTTCAAAATATCGCATAAAATGTAAACAACGGTTATCTGATTGCTGGTGTCACATGCAGCTCTCATGACTAAAAACACTGCTAAAGCGCCCTTGAAGTGAGGTATTCACGAAAACGGCGCTATACAAATTAGCCTAATTATTATTATTATTCTTCTTCTTTAATAAACTCAAAATAATAGGAGACTATCTGTAATATGCAGTCGTTGAATATTGAGTTTCTTTGGTCACATTAGCAGGAGAGAGCTCGGTAACCCGAAAAAAGGATTCAAATCAAATCAAATCAAATCAGTTTATTTTCTCAAAAGACATTACAAACATTTTTTATAGTTTAAGGCATCTATTGAGAACAGGTAAAACATAAGGAATATATAATACCAGGAACGCATGAGAGATGGTTTGACATTAGGAATACAAAATACTCTCCAAAGTCAAGAGTATTTGTCTTCTGAATGTACTTTCACGAATATGAAAGACATCGATCTCCGAAGCGATCATGTTCAGCAGTTTGATTGCTCTCCCCACCGGCATCACCAGAGGCAGGTTGGTTCTGCATGCTGGGAGATAAAACAGTCTGTGCTGACGCTGTCGAAGATAGCCATCCGGAACATAAAGATGGATAGCCTCCAAGATGACGGAGTTCTCAAAGAATCCCCTGATAAGTCTGAAGAAATGGGTAAGTGTGCACCCATCCCTTCTTATCTGTAAACTATTGGTCCCCAGCATGCCCAAGAGGAATGCAGTGGGATAAAGCCACGGATAGCTACCAAACTCCCTCATGTAGAGATATCTTAGAAATCTTTTCTGAACCCTCTCTAACATGAGCGAGTATCTCGCCTCGTGGGGACTCCATATCACCGAGCCACACTCGAGCCGGCTCCGGACCAATGAGTTGTACAAAATTCGCAAAACATAGGGATTCTTGAAAACTCTACCAGTTCGGAGAATAAATCCCAACATTTTCAGTGCAACTCCACATATTCTCTCGATGTGAGCATGGAAAGTCAGCCTACTTTCATAAACGATACCAAGATCCTTTATCGTTGTCACTGGAAGCATTCCAGGCTAAAGAAGTAGATTCAAATCTTCCTCGCGGTGGTGTGACTAGATTAAGGAGATGACTTGGGGAGACCTCTACTCGTCGGTGCGGGCTGCGGAGAACAGAGAGGACTGGAGGCGTTTTGTTTTAACCACAAGCAGTTCCATAAATGAGCAAAGAGGAAACGAAGTAAAAAACTGTTTAATATACCCGATATTCAAGAACCTAAATAAAATTGATATAGCAAAAGAGGATCTGGGCTTGAAAATCAAATGGATGACTGCAATTGAATGGTGCGAATGTTGAAATGGTCGACCTATTTAAATACCTTGGCAGCATTATCACTAAAGCGCTTGACCCGGACATTGAAATAAAATGCAGAATTTAAGTTGCACGAGCTGCATTTAATAAAATTAGAACATTCTTTTACAACAATAATCTTCACTTGAAACTCCGACAAAGAATGATTACATGTTATATATGGCCTGTTCTACGATATGGCTGCGAAACCTGAACTCTGAAAATGGATGTAATGAACCGGTTGGAAGGGTTCGAGATGTGGATATACCGCAGAATGCTCCGTATACCGTTGACCGATAGGGTCAGTAATGGAGACGTACTACAGAGAGCCAGAACCAATAGAGAGTTGTTGTCGAGTGTGAAAATTAGAAAGGTCTCATATTTGAGTCATGTGCCAAGGGGAGAAAAATACCACCTCCTTCGACTGATATTAAAGGGTAAAGTGGAGGGACGTCGGGGAGTTGGTAGAAGGCAGCTGTCCTGGCTGGGGAACATCAAAGAGTGGACAGGAATAACAAGAGTTCAGACCTGTTCCAAGTGGCGCAGGATAGAGATGCCTTTACTGCAGTGATCGCCAACGTTGTGGGGACCTGACACGACACCGAAAGAAGAAGATTTGTAACATCATTTCACTAAGGATATACAAATTTATTTTCTATATTTTGTAATACGGCGTATAAGTATATTTTTCTGTAAATAATAAGTGAATGCTTCTAGATTTCGTATAAAAGGCTTCATTAATATAATGACCGTCCAAATTATAGACCAAGAGACATCAAAGTCGTATGATGTATATATTTTTCTCGTTCGTATCGTAAACAGGGTTGGATGAACCATACGCTGTGGTGTGTTCCTTTGTGTAAATTCTTATTTTTCTTCTTCCTTGTTGCAGACCTATGTGGTATGTTCTCCAGAGGGTTGCTCCTCCTGAGAGGTGGATTCCCAGCTGTCCCTCCACCTTTTAGGAGGTCTTCTACAAGGACGAGTCCCGTGAGGCTGATTATGAAGTGCAATAAAATATAGGAGATAGAGGATTCCCACCGCTTATTCGAAGCTGTTATAGGCGAACGGCACCTTCCGTCAGCTTCTGTCATTCATTCTTTTAATAGATCTGACGACCTGTGACACATAAATCATGTCTCGTCGGATGATGAGGTCCAGCTGTCCTTCCATCTCATAGCCGGTCTTCCAGGGGGGGCGGTGTCCGGAGGGGATTTCATAAGCGGCTGTATATGCAAGTCTGTCACTTCGGACTAGGACTAGGACTGCTAGCTATCCGTGGCTCTATCCCACGGAATTTCTTTTGGGAATGTTTGGAACAACTCTCTGCAGCTTCGAAGAGAAGGGCATCACATTACAAAAAAAAAATTATAACACTTTTGACAGCTTTCAAAATGCTGATCAACTCATCCAGCTAATCAAATCAATCAAATATTATACAGGACTATGAAATGTAGATTAATATAATAACCTTTATTTTACATCGACTAACTAACTAACTAACTAACCATCAGGCCGTTTCCCCGGAGGGGTAGGCAGAGAGGATGGATCGCCACATTTTTCTATCCTGGCACAATTCTCGCGCGTCTTCTACATTCACACATCGTGACATGCACGCTCGTCGATTGTTCCTACTTCGAACATGGCCGTCTTTCAGTAAATTTTGATCATGCCATGTCTTTCTTGGCCTTCCTCGACTTTTTTTTCCCATTTACACTACTTGCATATATATTTTTAACCATTCTTCCCTCATCCATTCGTTCCATATGTCCAAACCATCTTTTATTGATTTTATTTATCACACATTCATCCGCCTTACATTCCTTTCTTACTTCATCATTAGATATTCTATCACACAATGTTTTTTCCGCATATTCTTCTTAGCGCCCTCATTTCTACGGCATTTATCCTTCTTCTGCCAACTCCAAGCTTCACTTCCATACATAAGGGTCGGGACTAGAACTCCATTGTGCACTGCCATCTTTGCTTCAGTCTATATACTTCTATTTACGGTAATGACTTTGAGTGTACCATTAATTTTGTTTCCAGCTTCAACCCTTTTTCCGACATCTTCCTCCATTCTTCCATCTCTTGTAAACATGCTTCCCAGATAAACAAACAACCGTGCAAAAAGCGTACACCTTACATTATTAAATTATGCGAAATCCATGTAGCAGTTACGAAATTGGAATTCATGAAAAAATTACAATCTTCCTAATAAATTTTCCTAGAATACCATTTGATTCAATCCTACCCAGAACGTGATGTTTTAAATCCCTTCCTTTTATGCATAAAGAACATTGATTCCAAATTCAAATCGTCGTTTAAAATTCCCCCAATCATAATTCCTGGCGGATCATTCCATTTTTAAAATTAGGCGATTAGTATTCAATATGGCGCCCGAACATCTATATCTTCCGTTAGACCGTTTCAGAATGACACTCTGTTAACTGCCGGCGGCCATCTTAGATTTACTTTTCAGGTGCAGGAATTGATTTCATTCCAAATTTAAACTACTTCTCGAGAAACGAGATGTTATTTCATTTAATTTAATTTATTTATTTAAAAATATCCTAAGCATTACGGAATTATTTTCCAATACACTAAGCGTAAAGGATTAATTGTATCTCAATAGAGACGAAGATGTAAATTGTTTTCTGGGAACAGAATATGATGGCCGAGGCGCTTACAGGACTTATGACCTGTCATTCGCGAAAATTGGAATTATGTCAAGATAAATGAAAAGTATAAAATCTTCTTCTTCTGACCCTTATGTATGGAAGCGAAGCATGGAACTGGCAAAAGAAGGATGAAAGTAGAATAAATGCAGTTGAAATGAGATTTATTAGACGAATGTGTGGATACTCTGTGTATGATAGAGTGTCGAATGAAAATATAAGAAGTGAATGCGGTGCGAATGATGGTGTCATGAACAAAATAATGAAAGGATCATTAAGATGGTTTGGACATATGGAAAGAATGAATGAAGAAAGAATGGTAAAAAAATTATATGTTAATGATGTAAAAGGAACCAGAAATAGAGGAAGACCGAGGAAAACGTGGCACGATCAAATAAATCAAATATTGAATGTCGGCCATGTGAGGAGTCAGAGAAATCGACGCGCGTGCATGATACGATGTATGAATGTTGAGGAAGCGAGAGAAATATGTCAGGAAAGAAAAGTGTGGCAGTCCATTATTTCTGCCTACCCCTTCGTGGAGACGGCGTGATGGTTAGTAAGTTAGTTAAAATCTTATTTTATTCACATAAAATTACCAGTGTCAGCTGGGTATCAAGGCAAGTCTCAGAGAGTGCTGAAATATTTTGGACAGGCCGAAGAGCAGGGCAACCTTGAAAAGCTCAACATGATGGGCAAAGTGGAGGGAAGGCGACCACAAGGACGACCACCGAGCCGCTGGTCCGATCAAATCAGGGATCTGACTCTGGTCTCTCATTAGCTGCAGCCTGGAGACTGACCGGGTGACAGGAGCGCATGGCGTGCCATGGTCAATAGTTTACAGGATGGACACGACCCTCAATCATGAGGAATACGACATTAAAAAAATAACACATAAATCGCAGTCTGACATTAAAAGGTTGGCAATTAACACGAGAGTGATGACGTCACAGAATATTTAAAATGTTAATTACTTCGTTGGTATTATAGTTACATTACAAAGTTTGAACATGTGTCAAAATTGATCACACTCCTGAAATATATTTTTTAAATATTTATCCAAACAAACAAACCATCACGCCGTTTCTCCGCAGGGGTAGGCAGAGAGAATGGACCGCCACACTACTCTATCCTGGCACACCTATTTAGCTTCCTCCACATTCATACAGCGAGTCATACACGCACGTTGATTCTTCCGACTTCTAACATGACCAACCTTTAAAATTTGATTAATTTGGTCATGCCATGTTTTCCTCGGTCTGCCTCGACTCCGTACTCCATTTACATTATTAACGTATACTTTCTTAACCATTTTTTTCTCCATCCATGCCCTCCATATGTCCGAACTAACTTTCATAATTTTGTTCATAATACCTTCTTCCGTTCTACATTCCTTTCTTATATCATCATTTGAGATTCTGACGTATATCGTTCTACCACACATACGTCTTAGGGACCTCATCGCTACCGCATTTTTTCTTCTCTCATCCTTCTTCTGCCAGTTCCATGCTTCGCTTCCATACATTAAGGTTGGGACCAGAACTCCATTGTGAACGGACGTTTTCGCTTTCATTGATAAAATATTTATAATATATGCAATACAATGAAGAAGGGCTTTTGTGTTCGAAACATTTTTGTGTGTATTGTTATTCAATTTTTAAATAAAGTAATGTATAGGTACTGTTCGACGCGTTTTTTTTTCAATGTTACAAAGCCGAAGGGTTAAATAAAATAAAAATGTCAGTCAATAATCAGTCGTATTACTTTTCACTCACCCGGATGTCGGAGTGAGTCTTGTGAGTTAACGGTCGGGCTGTGAGTGTGTTTGACCATTAGAAAAGGGTGTGTCTAATTAGGTCACTGACTGGCCCTAACCATTCCGCAGTAATCCCATTCCCCACTGCTCTAAGGAATCGCACTTTTGCAATAGTTTTTCTGTCTTCCGTGGGTGGTTCAATATCAAACTGGAAAATAAAATAAAGCATTATTTAACAAAATCACAGAATACTTATATACTCCTTATATTGAGGTAATTGCTTTAAAGCAGAGGTTCCCGAACTTTTTTTGTTCGGTTTGGAACTTGGAGGCATAAGGTCAACCAAGAAATCCGTACCATGACCCACCAGCCCCTTATAACGAGCACCGTGAGAGCCGGTCGCCTATTAGCATGGATTGGGTAGTGTGCCGATCCGAAGAGACCATAGCAATCAAGACCCTGTACGAGTCTAGACCGACTGGAGTAAGACCTCTAGGAAGGCCTAGACAGCGCCTAATGGACAATGTTCTGGCTGATCTGGCTGATCTGGCTAGGTTGGGCGAATCGAAAAGGTGCAGGATCGAGGAGCTTGGCGGAAAATCATCAAGGAGGCTAAAACTCTTCAAGAATTGTATGGCCATAGGAAGTAAGTAAATAATTATTATTTGGTTCATAACACCATCATTCGCACCAAATAATAATAAGACAGAGGAAAACGTGGTTTGATGTAATCAAATTTATTAATCACATTATAAACACAATGGGAAGCAAAAACATAGACATAATATGCCATGCAGATAATGCGGTGCTAATAGCCAACTCTGAAGATGATCTACAAAGGCTACTGTGCAAATTCCACATATCATCTCAAAGATTCAACATGAAAATCTTCATAGACAAGACAAAGAGCATGGTTACATCAAGGCAACCAGTACGATGCAAGCTTGCATTAGATAATAAAATAATAGAACAAGTGATGCATTTCAAGTACTTAGGTATTGATGTATCAAGCAGCAGTGACCTCTACGGAGAAGTAAGTGAACTAACAAACAGGGCCGCCGTTGTGGCTGGCTGCTTGACGATTGCTTTTTTGGAAAATAAAAATATGATAAAGGAGATCAAAATTCGAATCTACAAGACATGCGTACGTCCTATAATGACATATGGAATAGAAACGAGAGCTGACACCATCAGAACAAAAAGTCTCCTAAGAACCACAGAAATGAAGACTCAACGATCCGTCGCGGGAATGACACTCCGAGACTGAATAAGAAATTCTGAAATAAGAAAGATCTGCAATGTAGAAGATGTCGTGCGATGGGGAAGACTGAGAAGACGCTACTGGAGAGATCACGTGGAAAGAGCATGTTCTGAAAGAGTGATCAATATAGCCGCAAATAAAGTACCAACACGAAATCGACCTGCAGGAAGACAACCTAAAAGATGGTGAGACAGTTGGACATCTACATCCCAGGAACAGGCTCCGAGAAATAACAGAACACAGTCAGTCAATTGCAGAATAAGGCAGAAGAAGAAATTTATTAAATGTCGGCTGAGTTGGAGAAATCTATATCCGTTCATGACACGATGTAAATATGGAGAAAGCGAAGAACTATATCAGAGAAGAACATTGTGGTAGTTGGACACGATGGATGGTTAGTCAGTTAATTAGGAATAGTTTTATGTTTGTATGTACAGTTTGAAATACCCTGTGAGTGCAGATTTTTGTAGCACTTAAGTTGGTAATACAATTAAGGCCGTCATGGCCTAGCCCCCTCTCCACTGCATCCTTTCCTTCCGTCACAGGGTTAACAGAAAATAGATATTTTTTCACCAAGATACACATGATAAAGAAAATCTCTATATTCCTGATTTACTTTATTTCGAGTTTTAGAGAAATACAAGCCCAAGTCAATAATGCAGCAAGATCGCAAGATCTACTGTGACTATGCAGACATAGTGAGATGGAGTAGGCAGAGAAGACGATTCTGGAGAAACCCCATCGAGAGGATGGATCCAGCGAGGAACACACGATTGTGATGCATGAGACTCCAAATGTCTGTCGACCACCAAAGTGATGGAGAAATAGCTGGACATCTTCATCACAGGACGACATTTGATAACAGATCGCAAGATCTACATTAAGGAGAAAGAAAAAAAAGTGACCTATATGACGAGGTGCGAGCACAAACCAACAAACGATAGCCGTGGCTGGCTGCTTGCCCGACACCATATGGAGTAACGAATACATGCTAACCGAAAGTATAGTCAAGATATACAAGCAATGCGTTCACTCCATCATGACGTATGGAATAGAGGTCAGAGCCGACACCAATAGAATTAAGAACCTTCTTAAAGTAGCAGAAATGCGAACCCTGCGCTCCATCGCAGGCTAAAACCCTCAGAGATCGGATCAGAAATGAAACGATAAGGTCTGTCTGTGGTGTGGAGGACATGAAAGAAGGAAAAGGCGCTTTTGGAGAGATCACGTGGACCGCATGGAGAATACAAAAATTGCAAAAATTGTTAAAGATGAAAACCCAAGCAGCAAGAGATTACCAGGAAGGCTGCCAAAGGGATGGAGAGATCAAATCAAATAAAATCAAATCAGTTCATTTTCTCAAAAGATATTACAAACAACATTTATAGTTTAAAGAATCTATTGAGAACAGGTAAAACATAAAAAAAATATAATACCAGGAACGCATGAGAGATGGTTCGACATTAGGAGTACAAGATACTCTCCAAAGTCAAGAGTATTTGTCTTCTGAACGTACTTTCACGAATATGAAGCGACGCGACCATGTTCAGCAGTTTGATTGCTCTCCCCACCGGCAACACTAGAGGCAGGTTGATTCTGCATGCTGGGAGATAAAACAGTCTGTGCTGACGCTGTCGAAGATAACCATCTGGAACATAAAGATGGATAGCCTCCAAGATAACGAAGTTCTCAAAGAATTCCCTGATAAGTCTGAAGAAATGGGAAGAACAACAGGATATATATTAGAATAACAGGAAGAATGAGACGGCTGGACATCATCATCACAGGACAGCCCACCGTCGCAAACAGGTCATACAACCTAAACTAAGAAGAAATAAAAGTAAAATTAGAACCGTGTACGATTTCAAATAGACGTTCCACGGTACTCATAGGTAGCTCCGAGTAGCCAATCACGGAGCGATTCCAAACAAATGAATATAGTCGCAGTCAACAATGGGTGGCGGAACAAAGCGCGAGCTTCAGTAGACAATGCAGGGGATGCATCGCGAAGCAGAAAAATAGCAACCCTTGCATTCTACTACGCATTGTTTGCGCGAACCGCGCAGGGGCTGTTTCGAGGGAGCCTGGCTTGCTAGCGAGACTTCTTGCGCGACACTTGTGTCTGAGATAATGTAAAATTTTCAGCACACAGTAAAATATAATTAACCTTTTCCTTACAGCTCGGTCAAATACGAATCGTACCGTCAATACGGCACGAATTTTATTTATTTATTTAAAGCGTTGATATGATGTTGCTTCATAAAATAATTCATTTAAAAATTGACAATTCTGAACTTCTCAGCAAATTTTCACTCAATAACCCCATGTCTCGCACGAGACACACCGCGAGCCAAGTTTTCCATCTTCCTGTTTATCGCACTAACTACGCTCAGAGCGCGGCATTGTATCGAATCTGTGATAACTACGACTGAATTCTTGCTAGGTATGCTAAGCTACCAATCATTGGAGAGAAGGAGGAACATTCACTTGGGAGTTCACTTCTTTCAGCTGATTGGCGGCCGTATACAGAACTCGGATGTCCTGAGTGATCACTGTCTTATTTATTTGGGTTTTCAATGAGAGATCTGCTTCGAAGTTGACTCCAAGAAGTTTTATGGAGTTATTAGGGATGATGTCAATTCCGAATGTTGATATCGGAGCATGATCGACTAAGTGCTGGCGCTTCATTGAGGCGGTCCAGAGAAATTCCGTTTTGGAAGGGTTTAATTTTAATTTATTTGAGGCCATCCAATTCGATATAGCTTCAATGCACTTTAAAGTTATAGATTTTAGATGGCTGATGTTATGAGGGTCACAAAAGAAATAAATTTGCTGGTCGTCAGCATAGCAATGAGACAGCAGACCAAATGAATCAATTATTTTGACAATGTCATTAGTGAACATTATAAATAATATCGGGCCTAGCACTGAACCTTGTGGAACACCAGATTTGAGGGTGAAAAAAGACGATATTTTCCCTGCGACCTGAACTGCTTGTGAGCGATCCGACAGATATGACTCTATTGTAGACTCTATTGTATTGCCTGTGAAACCGTAAGTAGTCTCGAGCCGTTTAATGAGGTAAGAATGATCGATGGTATCAAAAGCAGCACTCATATCTAGTAAAGAAAGCAGTGCTAACTTGCCCGATTCATTAGCTAATACCAGATCCGACATGATACGAAGAAGTCCTGTTTCCGTTGAATGATTAGATCTGTATGCAGACTGGAATTTTGATAATAGATCATTTGCTGTGAGGTGGGAATTGATTTGGCTGGCTACAATTTTTTCTAATAATTTGGAAATGAAAGCCAAATTTGATAAAGTCTTTTTGTTGAGGAATGGAAGACCAGTTAGGGTTGGGATTGTATTTATAAAAAAAGTCTGTTCCCGAGGAAAAGATAAGAGGAGCAGTGCCTGGATGGAGTTGTGGTAGGAGATAGCATCCTGCGTGAGACCATTTTGTTTGGCGGACAGGTAGTGGGCTATCGGGGAGGATTTTTTTTATCCGCATTGATTGCGGGAGGGGTTCAGAACTGAATGATGGTGGATATCTTGGTGGTAAAGGGTCATTATTTGTTAAAAACTTATATTTTAATGATAAATGTGCTTACTGGGGCTATTTTTGCATATTATATGGTATTTGTTCGCTTATCCTTTAACTATCAGACGATGAACAAAAAAGTACTTTAAATATTAACACTCATTCACAATTCACAATATTTTAATAGAAATTGATTTAAAAGTTCACGAAGAAGTTATTTCTTCGAAGAAAAATAATAAAATGTTGTTTACACAGAAATAAACGTTGTTCAATGTTATTAATACGTCATTTTACAATACAATGTGGAAATGCTATTCCCTTCTTCTTCTCTCTTGCTCTACACTCTACAGTCCTGGGTGGACCTCGGCCGACCTTTCTTCATGCGTCCCTATCCTTTGATCTGCACCTCCATTCCTTTATCTTACTTCCTACATTTGAAAGTATTGCACAACACTTACCAATCTACGAAACTGCAGTCTTCCCAAAGTAATCAAAACTTTAAAATTGGTTTATACGAGTATATATCAAATTTTGTTTTCTAGCATCTGTTGGCTGAGATGACACGATTGTTTAAATGTCAACCCACAAAATAAAACAAAACTTTTAGAAAACAGACATTTTCACAGACGTTTTAAGAACGATATAATATTTACAATTGTCAGCAAGGAGACTGTTTTATCGACTGCGAACGATTTAGACGCCATCTGTTGAAATTTATAATAAACATTTTATGTTAAATAGTCGCATCTTAGTTCTGTCAGTTAAGTGAAGTAGTGTTCTTAATTAATACGAATGAAAACATCTGTTCTCTAAAACAATTTATAAATTACGGAAATAACATGTTTCGTCTTTCTAAGGCATTATCAAATGTAGCGAAAATCGTTTAGCGTTTTTTATACACGAGTTAAAGAAGCAAAATACGGTAATTAAGGTAATTGATATGGCTTAATACTTATGGGATAACCCCCAAAATACTGGAATGTATTTATTGGAATTAGTCAAAGTTAATTGTTAAGAAAATATAAAAGCAGTGTTATTTAAAAAAAAAAAAATATTTAATTCTTTTTCTTCTTCTTCCTTGTTGTAGACCTATGTGGTATGTTGTCCAGAGTGTTGCTCCTACTGTGAGGTAGACTCCCAGCTGTCCTTCCATCTTTTAGGAGGTCTTTCACGAGGACGAGTCCCATGAGGCTGATATGCAATGCAATATAGGGGAGTCTGGTGGTGTCCATTCTTTGAACATAACCGTATCAGTCCCTTTTTTTTTGCTGTCTGCTCCATCTTATAATATCCGATATTAATAAGACACTGAAGACGATAGCAGGCAAGACACTGAGAGATCGCGTGAGGAACACCAGAATAAGAGAGATATGTGAGGTTGAGGATATTATATTATTTACGCGTAGACAGAAATTGTGATTTTAAATCGTTTTTCATATTTTTCTAACTCTCTTTTACATGCCGTAAGATCGTGGTGGTCTAGGGGGTAGAACGCTTGGCTCCTGATCCAGGGGACTTGGATTCAAGCCTGGACACGACCAGATTCCTTCTTCATAATAATGAGCTATTTTGTGCGTACATTGAAGATTTTAAAATTACATTCTAATATCATTGATTTAAATCCTTGGTCTGTCTTTAAAAAAAAAAATCACCATTACAATTTCTATCAATAATATCTAATTGTAGTAATTGTTCCTTGAAAAATTACGTAAATCTCTTTATTAAATACGAACGAACATGTCTGTTTTACAGAAGTTAAATTAAAATTTTTAATAATATTTCTATTTTGTTGAATAGTTCTTTACATTTTTTTCTGTACACGCTTTTATTTTGTATTGGACTTTATTTCACTTTTCGCAAATATGTTTTTCGAAAATGGTTGTGGCACAACCAAATTAAATATTTTTTTTATGTAAGAAGTCGAAAGAATCGACGAGTGTATGACTCGCTCTATGAATTTCATGGAAGCTAGAGAAGTTTGACAGGAACGAGGAGTGTGGCGGTCCATTATCTCTGCCTACCTCTACGGGGAAACGACATGATGTTTGTTGATATTATATTATTCTTATTCTCATTTTAATAGATTTGACGATCTATGACACAGAATCATGTCTCGTCGGATGATGAGGACCAGCTGTCTACCCAACTCTTAAGTGGTCTTACAGGTGGACGGTGTCCTGAGGGGATTTCATAAGCGGTTGTATGCGAGTCTGTCACTATCCATTCTGGCTACATGGTCCCTCCAGTATCTTCTTCTGGATCTACTCCACTGAACGATATCCTCTATATCGCAAGTTTAGGTCTCCGTCAAGTGACAGCATAGATTGTTTTACCTACCGGCCGCCAGAACCAATCTGCCTTTGGTGACACCGGTGGGAAGAGCAATTAATCTGCTGAACGCGGTCTCCTCGGAGATCGACGTCTTTCATATTAGTGAAAGTACGTTCAGAAGACAAATACTCTTTAGATTAGAGAGTATTTTGTCTTCCACATGTCGAACCATCTCTTAGGCGTTCCTGGTATTATGTTGTATATATAAAATATTTTAAACTAACTAACTAACTTACCATCACGCCGTCTCCCCGGAGGGGTAGGCAGAAAGAATGGAACGCCACACTGTCTTTCATGTTAGTGAAAGTACGTTCAGAAGGCAAATACTCTTAATTCTGGAGAGTATCCTGCCTTCCTAATGTTGAACCATCTCTTATGCGTTTCTGGTAGTATACTATATTTAATATATTATTTTACCTGTTCTCAATAGATGCCTTAAAAATAAATTTTGTAATGTCTGTTGATGAAATAAACTGATTTGATTTGATTTAGTTTGATTTGATTTGTTCTGTCCTGACATACGTCTCTCGCTTCCTCTACATTCATATATCTTGTCATGCACGCACGTCGATTTTTCCGACTCCTCACGTGACCGACATTGATCGTGCCACGTTTTCCTCGGCCTTCCTCTATTTCTAGCTCCGTTCACACCGTTTACATATACCTTCTTTACCATTCTGTCTTCACTCACTCATCAAACCATCTTAATGACCCTTTCCTTATTTTGTTCATAACACTTCCTGTACTCAATAGATGCCTTAAACATTTATGTTGTTTGTAACGTCTGTTGAGTTAAAAAACTGATTTGATTTGTTTTATTGTTTAAGATTTTTTAGTGTATCGATATTTATCTCAAGTATCACGAGCAACCCCCCACTGGGTGTTCGCCATACACTATTTGTCTGATGATATGCGAAACTTTGGGTTTAAAAATGAAAAATCTGATACAAGCATTTAGTTCTATTGAAAGAAAGTTTTCTCTCGTATGGATTATTAAAATTGCGATTTAAACTATTTTTTTGAATGTCTATTCAAACTCGGTAGAACTACAAGTAATATTCGTATTAAAAACCACAGATTCTCAACATTAAAAAAAATATCCTCTTATGTAGTTTTTATATGACAAAAAACATTCTTGGACTTGGAGTGACATGCTTCCTATTGCTAGGGAATTATAAAATCTCCGCTTCATTTGATAATGAACTTAAAGATTTGAAACACTGTTATTTACGTATCACAATTTTTTTTTTTAAATTGTCGCGACATTTGTTTGTCGTGACAATTGTAGATTATGATGGGATCAATCTTATGATTTTAGAAAGGAAGCTATTTCCGAGGGGAAGAAACAGGAGCAGTGCCTGGATGAAGATAGCATCCTGCATGATACCATTTTTGTTTGGCAGAGCACGTGGTTGGCCATCAGGGAGAAATTGCCTTAATCGGCAAGTCCTTTATAAAATATTTTCATTTAATTTATTATTTTATAGTTAATTATAGCTCGATTCGTTACAAAAGTATTAACAAAACAACCGCCGGAGTAAAATTAATGAATATAGAAAGTTTCACCCCGGTCTAATAAATATTTCCAGAGTTATCGGGATACACAATTACGCACATTGAATTTTATTTATATAGATTGTATAATATGAAAAATATCTTAAAACATTTATACAATTTGTTTTTAATGTTAAAGAAAATAGAGAAGTGTGTCAGAAAACAACAGTGTGCCAGTCTATTATTTCTGCCTACCCCTTCGAGGAGACGGTGTGATGATTAGTTAGTTAGTTATTAAAAAAAATTAATTAAAGTTACATGACGACCTTCGTGGCAAAGTGGCAAGTGCCATGACACCGGTGGGAAGAGCAATTAGTCTGCTGAATGCGGTCTCCTCGGAGATCGACGTTTTTCATATTAGTGAAGGTACGTTCAGGAGACGAATACTCTTGAATTTAGAAAATATATTATATTTTCTTCCTAATGTCGAACCATCTCTAATGCGTTCCTGGTACTATATAGTATTTTTATAATATTTTATCTGTACTCAATAGATGCCTTAAACATTTTTCTGTTCGTAATGTCTTTTGAGTGAATAAACTGATTTGATTTGATTTTATGACTGTTACACCGAAGATTCCGGGTCTATTCCCGGAAATGGCAGTGTGATTGTCACATTGTCTTTGTTCTGATGTAGAATTCACTTTTTCTTCTTCTTCTTCTTCTCCTTACAGACCTTTGGTCTGTTCCTGAAATCAGGCTGACCTTTACGTGACAATAAAATGGCGATAGATAATCTATCTATCACATGTCATGGGAATCAAAATGCTTACACTTTACATTGATTTGGCTCGCGCTGTAATAATGTAAAGAGCGATTCATAAAAAAAATAATGTTGGATTTACATATTGGGAAGCGCTGGTTTAGGATTTAAGGATCTTACTTTTGGAGTAGTGATAATCCAGTGATATTAAAACTTTCCCTGCCGGGCCATCCGGAGCAAACAGCGCCCAGACGAGTGCAGTCGGTATTAGTGGAAACTTCTGCATTATTTGTAAAGCACCCAACTCGTATATCCGCCGTAATATAATGCCAACGTATACGTTGTAGCCTTAAGCATTTATTAAGAGGAGCTTTCTGTATAATACGTTAAGAATTATTCGTGCTTATTGTGAAATAAGTTTGTAACAAAATACTGTATTTATGATTTAATTGTATCTCAATAGAGGGTAAAAATCCAGCATTTGTCTACAAGTATTTGTATACAAAAAAAAACAAATTCTAGAAAGAAAATTTGTTTAATGTGGAGTTTTAGAACATTGTTCAAGAAATAACAAATATAAATACAGTATTTTTTTTTAATGTGCACACTTTATGTAATGACAACATTCCCCATTCCACCTTTAAAAAAAGATTAACCCGCAATAGGTAAAAATCCAGTATTTGTCTACAAGTATTTTTATACAAAAAACAAATTCTATAAAACGGGTACAAGTTAAAAGCATAAAAAATGGAGTTTCATTCCAGGCGTTAGCTAACAATGTGATAATTGCGTAAAAAGCCTTTCACATTGCATTAATAAAGATGTTCTGCTTAATGCTTACAAATTATCTTAATAGATGGCGCTAGTGTATAACAATGTGAAGTTATTAAAAATAGTAGCATATATACAAGTTCCAAAAATTTGTCAAATGTGGTGTCGTAAGAAGGGCGGAATGGGGAATGTTTTTAACATAAAGCGATCGCTTAACCCAACCAATGACAGGTTATAAGTCCTGTAAACGCCTCGACTACCATATTCTGTTTCCAAATAATTTACATCTTCGTCTCTATTGAGATACAATTAATCCTTAAAAAAAATCTTTCTTCTTCTTCAGCTTATCGCCGTCCACTCTTGAACGAAAGCCTCCTCCATGTCGATCTCTCCTGCGTAGTCTGCATCCATAGCACCCCGGCGTATAGTTCCAGGTCATCCCTCTACTTTATTTGTGGTCTTCCTACTCTTCTTCTCGTGTCTCTCGGTCTCCAATTCAGCAGTATTTTGGTCCATCTTTCGTCTGCAGCTCTAGCGACATGCCCTGCCCATTTCCATTTTAAAGTCGTCACCCGGTGGATCACGTCTGTGACTCTTGTTTTATCCCTCACCGTTTCGTTCCTGACTCTATTTCTAAGGGACAGGCCTAGCATGGCTCTCTTCATCGCTCGCTGCATGACTCTTAGTCTCTCTGCACTGTGCTTTGTCAGAGTGGCAGTTTCAAGACCATATGTACTTACTGGCAGAAGACAAGCTTCATATACTTTCCTCTTCAAGTTGATGGGTGTTTTTATTTTATTTTTTAATATGTATCCCAGTTTCCTAAAGGCAGCCCATTAAATAAATAACACGAATAAATACGATTGTTTACTTTAATGTTTGAAATACAAGTTTTATTATATTTTATTTAAATGGCATGTTTCGCCTTTCTGAAGGACTTTAAAATTAATGGTTGAAGTAAAATAGGCACTAAGTACCAAAAAAAAATACAAAATTCTGACATTTGTTCTATCTGACATATAGAACGAAACTGTATACTTTTTTTTTTGTATTTTTTTTTGGTAGTTAGTGCCTATTTTACTGCAACCATTCAAATGTACATTTGATAATGCCTTAGACGGGCGAAAGATGTAATTCACATGAATTATAATAACAAGGCAAATATCTAGATTACAGATTTTTTTAATCGTATTAATTAATGTATTAATTATTTAATAATATAATTTGAATGAATAGAATTGCATTTCATATTTTTTTAACACTCCTTATTGGTGTTACCCGTTCCAGGGAGGCATATGATATTATGATATAGGTTTTATTTTAATTTAGAAATAATGATAATAATATGGTAATTTTTAAAGCGCCGTTTTTTGTGATGTAATCACCTCAAGGACGCATTAACACGTGTTTTAAATCTAAAACTTTAAATATTATATTATCGCCGCTTCTGATATTCGCGATCGGTTAGAAAGTATTCTTCTTCTTTTTGTGCCGTGTCAGGCAATGGCATCTCTGTCCTGCGCCACTTGGAACAGAATCTAAACTCTTGTAATTCCTGTTCCTGTTCTCTGCCTTCTACCAACTCCCCAACGTCCCTCCACTTTACCCATCAATATCAGTCGAAGGAGGTGGTATTTTTTTCCCCTTAGCACATGACCCAAATATGAGACCTTTCTAATTTTCACACTCGACAACAGCTCTCTGGCTCTCTGTAGTACGTCTGCATTACTGACCCTATCGGTCCACGGTATACGGAGCATTCTGCGGTATATCCACATCTCGAACGCCTCTAACCGGTTCATAATTATCACTTTTAGAGTCCAGCCATATAGTTGAACAGACCATATGTAACATTTAATCATTCTTTGTCGGAGTTTCAAGTTAAGACTATCGTTGCAAAAGAAGGTTAGAAAGTATAATAAAACAAAATATACATATTGGGTTTTAATTTAGGATTGAAATATGAAAATTATGGAATTTTAGCTTCGATCTGAAATCTGTCTTTTTACTTATTATTAGGGAACATTAGAAGAATAATAGAGTCTAAGGCTCGATATGGGTTGTATGGCCATCGTAGTAGAAAAATATCATTAGAAGCTTTGACAATCAATAAAATGGTGTTTTAAAATATCAGTATTTATTTGAATATTATATTAAATATGTTGCCGTTTGGATTTTCTACTCCGTACATTAAAACAAATCTCATAATGTTTTCAATATATTCATAAATTTAAGTTAGTAAATATCCTTATTTAATTATAATTCAAATTTGAAATCGATAAGGTGATTTACGTAATTGTGTGAATAATTTCCAGAACACAGGGTAGAAAATCCGGCTAATCGGTGTTTGGTCGTTTATATTTGGTAGCGAAATGCCGGGCTTTTGGTAGTTAATGTGTTAAAAATCAGCATTTTTAGATAAAATTATTATTTGAGGGATCATTTACAATTATACAACATATGTTTTATTACTAAATGTTGGCTTAAAAGGGCAAATGTGGTTTATTTCAAAATGCGTTTATACGGGTGGCGTCTAAATTCGTTGTGGACATAAGCTATTGCAGCTAGTGAAACACAATATTGACTCGTCATTAATTCGTAGACTTAATTATTGTCAAGTAAATACTAGCGACATCTATTGAATTTATAAGAAAACAGTTCACAATCTGATGTTATGCCAGTTTAATTGTATGAGATGTAATATAGTTCATCAATATTTTCATAGATGGCAGTACATTTATCAAATTTGAAATCCCAATTTGTTTTGGTTTTGTTTTTTTTTTTATTAAAAAGAGATATTGTATTGTGTTTTCGTTTAGCGGTAATATTTTTATAAGTAAAAAAGTTAATAAACAGGTACATAAACTACTACACACTATAAACTAAGGATTGCAAATAAAAACCATATCTAATATGTATTTTAAAATAATATAATTATTACCCGGTAACAATATTAATTTCACCTGTATTGAAACATACAATGACGCCATTATTTATGATGTGTTTTGTTAATTTTTATTCATTTATTGTTTTTAACAAATTTTTTTTTTTTTTTTTCTAATAATCTAATACTTCAAAATTTATCGAAAAAAATTAAGATGGCAGTGCACAATGATGTTCTTGTGTTGACCCTTGTGTATTGAAGCGAAGCACAGACCTGGCAAAAGTAGGATGAAAGTAAAATAAATGCAGTAAAAATGAGATATCTCATACGAATAACAACAATAAACCATCACGCCGTTTCTTCGCAGAGGTAGGCAGAGAAAATGGACCGCCACACTACTCTATCCTGACACACCTCTCTAGATTCCTTCACATTCATACAACGAATCATATACGCACGTCGATTCTTCCGACTTCTAACATTACCAACCTTTAATATTTCCAGCACTAACCCTTCTTTCGACGTCACTATCTGTTCGGTTTTGCGTAGCTGAGAAACTCAGAGTAGAGCTTGGCAGTTTTGACCCTAAGGGCGGCCGCTTTAGCCAGCTCATCTGCTCTTTCGTTCCCTTCAGCCCTTTGTGACCTCTGATCCACAAGAAGGTGCACTCTGTTCCTCGGTCTCTAAGAATTTTGGAACTCTTGGTTTGTTCTTCTTGCCGTCCAGGGTATACGCTTATGGCCTAGGTTCTCAAAGTGGGCGATAAAGCCCCCTTGTGGGCGTTTGAGACTTTCAAGGGAGCAGTAGAAGACCCAGAAAAAATAGAGAGCGTGGGCAGATAAAAAAATATAGTCTAAAAAGACAGAAAAAAAACTTAATCATTTCTTCCTTTTCTTCGTTCGGTATTCTACCATATGTCGTTTTCGGATGTATAAAAGATTTAATAATATTTTTAAATTCAAATATGTGTTTCTAAATATTTGGAATAACTTTTATGGGAGGGGGGCGTTGAACGTTTATTTTTCTTGTAAAGGGGGCGGTGGCCCAGAAAAGATTGGAAACCTATGGCTAATGGCATACGGTGTGCATGATGCGATGTATGAATGTTGAGAAAAAGAGAGAAAAATGTCAGGAAAGAACATGGCGCTGGTCCATTTTTCTTCCTATCCCTTCGGGGAGGCGGCGTGATGGTTAGTCAGTAAGTCAATATTAAGTTTGTGGGGTTTAAAATATTTACAGCTTATGCCACCCACTTCACTTGATCTGACACTGGATTCTATACAATTGAATACAACACAATTATACTGACAGTTTGATTCATAACACCTACTGATTCGTTGTTTATTACCCATAATACGGATGGCCATATGGATTAATCAACGGTTTGTGGCCTCCAACATATCGTGAAATGGTATTGTACCCAGTGTCGGATTAGATATTTAGCAAAAGTAAGCAAATAGTATTGAAGTTGCACGAGCTGCATTTAATGCAGCTCGTGCAATGCAGCTCGTATACTCGTATATGGTCTGTTCTACTATATGGCTGCGAAATCTGGACTATGAAAGTGAATGTAATGAACAGGTTGGAAGCGTTCGAGATGTGGATATACTGAAGATGCTCCGTATACCGTGGACCAATAGGGTCAGTAATGCAGACGTACTACGGAGAGCCAGAGAGCTGTTGTCGAGTGTGAAAATTAGAAAGGTATCATATTTGGGTCATGTGCTAAGGGGAGAAAAATAGCACCTCCTTCGACTGATATTAATGGGTAAAGTGGAGGGACGTCGCGAAGTTGGTAGAAAGCAGCTGTCCTGGCTGCGGAACATTAAAGAGTGGACAGGAAGTTTCATTTTTCCCAGGCCTTCTTGATAACATTTGCTAAAGGGTCCGAGCTGGCTAAATCCGGCACTGGTTGTACCACAATCTAATTACCTGGTTAATTTCACTGTTTGCTTATCGTCGTTGATTGGTGCATATAATCAATAAAACATCTGGTCACATCACTTTATTTACTTCCCACTTCCCATCTTCCCACTGAAAAAAATATAACTTATTATATTTCATTATAAACATACACAAATGAGGGTATTATTTGCAAACCCGGCAAACTCCACCAACAATCAAAAGTGAGATATGAATTGGGTCTTATTCATAATACATTTGCACACAATTTTTATTGATTTTCAGTTTCGAGTTCGGCTTCATTCTGAAGAATTTTGCTATTAAAATATAAGGTTTGTTGTAAACATGGCAACCTCCACTTGAGTGTTGCAAAGCTGGCAAACTCCAAAATGAAATTCATTATTTTACTTTAATTATCAACATAATGATGATTATTTCATGGCTGAATACTTTTAAAATACTAACTGGTTGAGATGAAAATAATAAATATCATCAAAAGCGCATTTTATTAGCGTATCAGTTTTTTGCCATTTACTCAAAACATTTAATGATGGAGTTTGCCAGGTTTGCAAATAATACCCTCAAATATGTGAACAAATTTATAACTAGTAACTAAGGCTTAAAAAGTTTAAAATATTATATTATTTAACTTATTGAAAGCCAAGACATTGACTACTTGACGAGAGGTCGTGATAGATTCCGACTCCGGAGACCTAGACATGAAAGTACAGAGAAAGGTGTTTTTTTTAATAGAGGATTTAAATCACATAACGAATTGTCAAATGAAGTAAGAGATGCCGGTTCTCTCGCGATCTTTCGTCGAAAATGCTTTTAACATGTTCTAAGTACCGATATTTAATGTTTTTGGTGTTTTTCTCATTTGAGTTTTTTATATTATTAAATAATTGTTAATAAAATATTGTTTTATAAGTTGTAAAATGGTCCTGTAATTTTTTATAACTTTATTAAATAAATAAATAATAAATAATAAAACATACTATTTTTTTTGAGATGGCTAACCATTGCATTGAATTTGACCATGGTTTAGATAAAATTGACACAATATTTTTACACGAAATTAACAATAGCAATAAATTAAACAAACTTGAAACTTTAGAAATCCCCATGTCCGTGAAATTGGGTGAAAACATATTTAATAATCAGATTCCTCCTTTTACTCCCCTCTCCTTAAATACTTTGTCTACTATTAGTCTCCCAAGCTCCCATTCCCAATCATATGCAAATTAATCATTTGTTAATTTCTATACAAATTATAACAACAACAACAACAAATCATCACGTGGTTTCCCAGAGAGATACAATGGTCCGCCATACTACTCTATCCTGGCACACCTCTCTAGATTCCTCCACATTCATACAGCGAGTCATACACGCACGTTGATTCTTCCGACTTCTAACATGACCAACCTTTAAAATTTTATTTATTTGGTCATGCCATTTTTTCTTCGGTCTGCTTCGACTCCGTACTCCATTTACATAATTAACGTATACTTTCTTAACCATTCTTTCTCCATCCATGCGCTCCATATGTCCGAACCAACGCAGCGATCTTTTCATAATTTTCTAGTTTATATCGTTCTCCCGATGATGAAAAATAAACTCAAAAGTGGAAAAAACAGTGTTTTAATTCATAATAATTCGTAAATATGGAATTCCACAGTGTTACCGCCTTAAGTTTACCTAAAATTTCATAATTTTGTTCATAATACCTTCTTCCGTTCTACATTCCTTTCTTATATCAGCATTTGAGATTCTGTCGTATATCGTTCTACCACACATACGTCTTAGGGACCTCATCTCTACCGCATTTATTCTGCTCTCACCCTTCTTCTGCCAGTTCCATGCTTCGCTTCAATACATTAGGGTTGGGACGAGAACTCCATTGTGAACGGCCGTTTTTGCTTTCATTGATAAATTCTTGTTTCCAATAACTATTTTTAAAGCTCCATTCACTTTGTTACCCGCACCAACCCTTCTTTCGACGTCACTATCCGTTCGGCTATCCGCTGTGAACATGCTACCTAAATACACAAATTCTTTAACTTTAACTTCCTATGGCCATACAACTCTTGAAGAGTTTTAGCCTCCTTGATGATTTTTCGCCAAGCTCCTCGATCCTGCGCCTTTTGCTCCCAGCAGTCCGATTCGCCCAACCTAGCCAGATCAGCCAGAACATTGTCCATTAGGCGCTGTCTAGGCCTTCCGTGAGGTCTTACTTCAGTCGGTCTAAACGCGTACAGGGTCTTGATTGTTCTGGTCTTTTCAGCTCGGCATACGTGCCCAATCCATGCTAGGCGACCGGCTCTCACGGTTTTCGTTATAAGGGGCTGCTGGGTCATCGTACGGATCTCTTGGTTGATCCTATGCCTCCAAGTTCCCACTGCAACACCGGGTCTGGGTTCCAGGATAATTCTAAGTATTCTATTCTCAAACCAGTAGATTCTTTGTTGTTCTTTTAGGGTAATTGTCCATGACTCAGAACCATATGTCACCACTGGCTTGATTCTTCTTCTTCTTAAAGTGCCCTGTTAGGTCCCCCCGACGTTGTCGATCACTCTGGTAAACTCTTCCCTATCCTGCGCTGTCCGGAATAGCTCCTCCACAGTTCCGATTCCCGTCCATTCCCTCACATTGCGCAGCCAAAAGATCTGCCTTCTTCCTGCCCCTCTGCGGTCCTCTATTTTTCCCTTCAATATTAGATGCAGCAGGCGATACTTCTCGTGACCCAGATATGAAATCTTGTGGAGTTTGATTAATGTCAGCAGCTCTCTATTTACTCCTGCACGATTCAAGACTTCTGTGTTCGTCACTCTGTCTGTCCATGGGATCCTGAACATTCTTCGGTGAAGCCACATTTCAAATGCCTCTAACCGGTTCATTGTATTTACTTTTAATGTCCATGTCTCACACCCATATAACAGAACATACCACATATAACACTTTAACATCCTCGTCTTATTTTGGCTGGCTTGATTATGGTGTTATAAATACGCAGCTTGGTGTTTCTGGATAGATGTTCGCAAGGAGGACTTTAGGAATGTTCGCAAGGAGGCTGCAGTTCGTAGGTCTTTTTGAACTCTGTGTTCTAACTCTGTGTTCTAACTCCGCGTGCATATCGTTGGCTTCCGTCATGACCGTACCGAGATAAGTGAACTCTCTGACTTGCTCAATTTTATCTACCTATGTAAATAAAGACAAAACAAGCTACTGACTGTAGGCCGAACGCAACATCAGATGAGAGTAGTGATGTCAGAAGTTCCACTAAAGAACACCAAGGAGTTTGTCTACCTCGGGAGCAAAATAACATGGGACGGTCGGTCTAGGAACGAGGTAGACAGCCGTATGCATCAGGCTAGACTTGCATTTAATAAAAGGTCGAAAATAATAGAATCAAATAATATAGACTTAAACTGAGAATATTCCTCATCAAGAGTATGGAGTATCTTGATGTACGGCTGCGAGACATAGTGCATATCCGAAATAGATAAACGGAGACTAGAGGCTTTTGAAATGTGGTCCTATAGAAGACTATTAGGAATTTCCTGGAGAGACCACATCACGAATGAGGAGGTTCTTCAAAGAATCGAAGGAAGAAGGCACCTGCTCAGGAGCTTGTCCGAAAGGCGTGCAAGATGGATCGGCCATGTAATACGACAAGAAGGCCTCTTGCATGCTATAATGGAGGATATGACTGAGGGGACAAACTCTAGGGGAAGCCCACGCCGAGAGTACCTGGAGGACCTGTTGGTGGACGTGCGCTGCTCATCATATGCAGATTTCAAAAGAGCCGCATAAGACAGGGAAGAATGGAAGAGAAGAATAGAAGAAATTGCTGCAAACCAATCCCAGGATTGAAACTTTCTAACTAATTATTATACACAAATTCACTCACCTGTAATATATGTATATAATGGAATATTGGAAGTAAGCAGCAAATGCAACAGAGTAAGACAGGATGAATAATGACACGTTGTTTCTCTTCAGTAACTCCCCTATGGAGGGTGTAATGTACGGTGTCTTGGGGACGTTTCAATTAGGGCGGGAAAATTTTTACGTTCTACGAAAATAAAGTGATGAAAGATGAAAAATTAATTGGAGCAACGCCGGGAGAGACGCTGGTTCTACTTTCACACATTTACAGCATCATATAATGATCCTCCGGAGAGTAGAGTTGCTGTGAAAAAGCGAAAATACTTATAAATATAAATTTTTAACTGAATTTAAAATGGATATTGTTTTTATTTATAATAAAACGTTTATAGAATTTGTTTTTTTTTTATACAAAAAAAACAAATTCTATAAAAAACTGGTACAAGTTAATAGCATAAAAATTGGAGGTTCACTCCAGGCGTTATCTAACTAACTAACTAACTAACTTACCATCACGCCGTCTCCCCGGAGGGGTAGGCAGAAAGAATGGAACGCCACACTGTTCTGTCCTGACATACGTCTCTCGATTCCTCTACATTCATACATCTTGTCATGCACGCACGTCGATTTTTCCGACTCCTCACGTGACCGACATTCAATATTTGATTGATTTGATCGTGCCACGTTTTCCTCGGCCTTCCTCTATTTCTAGCTCCGTTCACGCCGTTTACATATACCTTCTTTACCATTCTGTCTTCACTCATTCTTTCCATGTGTCCAAACCATCTTAATGACCCTTTCCTTATTTTGTTCATAACACTTTCATTCGCACCACATTCACTTCTTATACTTGCATTTGTCACTCTATCATAAACAGATTTGCCACACATTCGTCTTAGAGATCTCATTTCTACTGCATTTATTCTACTTTCATCCTTCTTTTGCCAGTTCCATGGCGTTATCTAGCAATGTGATAATTGCGTAAAAGCCTTTCACATTGCATTCATAAAGATTTTCTGTTTAATGCTTACAAATTATCTTAATAGATGACGCTAGTGTAGATGAACCTACCAACAGTGAAGTTATTAAAAAATATTAACATATATACAAGTTCCAAAAATTTGTCAGACGTGGTGTCGTAAGAAGGGCGGAATGGTGAATGTTGTTAAACATAAAGTGATCGTTTAA
The DNA here is from genome assembly GCA_022606425.2 of Lepidostoma basale. Taxonomy (NCBI): domain Eukaryota; kingdom Metazoa; phylum Arthropoda; class Insecta; order Trichoptera; family Lepidostomatidae; genus Lepidostoma; species Lepidostoma basale. The sequence continues at coordinate 73,657 of JAHDVF020000614.1, read as the reverse complement.
CCCAACCAATGACAGTTCATAAGTCCTGTAAACGCCTCAACTACCATATTCTGTTTCCAAATAATTTACATCTTTGTCTCTATTGAGATACAATTAATCCTTAAAACGTTTATAATAATAAATAATAATAATAATATGCTAACTTTTAAAGCGCCGTTTTTATGATGTAATCACCTCAAGGGCGCATTAAGGCGTGTTTTAAATCTAAATGTGAACGCTGCATCTGATTGATATTCGCGATCGATTAGAAAGTATAATAGAACAAAATAGGGGTTCAAAAGGGTAGTAGGGCTATGACGGGGTATGTTTTGCTGGAAAGTAAGCCTCTACAAAATGTCGTAAGGCGCCATGTTGCATTTACAACAGCAACACTACTATCAAGTCCAACTATCTAGCGTCCACGAGAGGTCTTTTAAAGACCCCGCGAACCCCGGGCAATGTGGCACATATTACTTAGTGCCATAGCAGATAGAAAGAGGACGAATCCAGCGCCGAGCTTCCAGCGCCATAAAACTGGATACACCCAGCTAAGGGATGGTAACCCTGACCGAAAATCTTCCAAAGAAGGCAAGGGGATACTACTCTGGATATTTTTCCCCGGGTCATCACTTTAGGGTGATAGTCAACGCTAGGGAGACCTGACAGGACACAGAAAGAAGAATAGAACAAAATATGCAAGTTTTAAATTGAAGTCTGTCAGATCATTTATGCATCTGAGGTGTGAAGGAAGATTGTTCCAAGCTGATGGACCGGCTACCGCAAACGCTCGATCCCCAAAATTTGTATTAGGGCAACGCTTTGACTCAACTAATCTTTCTATTGCCGAGGAGTTCGCCGAGCGAATTGTGGATTTTCTTGTATTTAGTTTACAATATTCTTTAATAGTAAGATTCCCAGTGTCTGAAACGCAAAATGTATGATCAATGCGTACTTCCAGTACTGACATATGGAGCAGAAATGCTAACCCTCACCAAGTCGACCATAAGGAGACTCCGTTTAACACAGAGGAAACACGAAAGAGTCATGCTACACGTAAGAAAGATAAGAAATACTGAAATACGTAGAAGGTCGGGAGTAACAGATGTCGTCGCAAGGATAGCGAAGCTTAAATGGTCATTTGCGGGACATGTTGCCAGACGATAGATGGACCAGAAGAGTGGTAGAGTGGAGACCCCGCGGAGACAAACGAAACAGAAGGAGACCCCCCACACGATGGTCCGATGACATTAGAAGAATTGCAGGCGATTGGATGCAAAAGGCACAAGACAGGGATACGTGGAAAAGTATGGGGGAGGCCTATGTCCAGCAGTGGACGACAACGGCTGTCTAAGGTCAAGGAAGCTACCGATCTCTATGCCTAGGTAAGTGAATCGCTTTCTCAATACTCAATAGGTGTGTTATCGATGATCAGTTTACTTCTGAGCGGCTCTTTTGATATCGTTAAGTTAAAATATAATCTATTGTGAAAATACAATGATTTCAAAAAGTTATTCAAATGTGAATCCACAACGCAAAAAATGTCTAACATAAGAAAGTAATCATTTCAGCTAGTGTTTGCTTAGTGAGCTAATTTGTTTAGTTTGCTTTATCGTCACCAAACACTAACACAATAAGTGATGTGCACAGTGCATGCGAAATCACAATCTAATGAATCGCACAGGATTTGCAGTAATCCCATCCTTATCAATGAATGGAAAATCTTCCTCCGTAGCATGACGTTAGTTAAAAATAAACGTATTTACAAACACAGTTAACTGAACTGGATAGTATGTAGGTAGTCCTGAATCGAATAAATATACCAGCACAAAATAGTCGATATTTTAGGGTTCATTTTAGTCGATATTCGAGGTTCGCAACCCATCACACTGCGTCTCCCGCGGGGCGAAAAGAGAAGGCGATTCTTATGAGGCTCAGTATTCTCTCGTGTTGGAGAGGGTTCAAAAGAAATTCTTGAGAGCCCTCTACATGAGAGAGTACGGGGTATATCCTTGGCCTTATCCAACGGCATTTCTCTTGGGTATGCTGGGGTATAACTCCCTCGAACTGAGAAGGGAAGGATTACCATCAACACATTTTGTCAAACTGATTCGGGGCTCTATTGAGAACCCCTATGTTCTGGAGCAAATAGGTCTTTTTGTTCCTGATAACTACCTGCGACAACGCCGACATCAATTGTTCTTTACTCCGTCACGCAGAACCAACCTGCCTTTGGTGATGCCGGTAGGAAGAGCGATTCGGACGCTGAATCTAATCATCTCGGATTTGGACATTTTCAATGTCAGTGAGGCAGTATTCATAAAAAAATATTGCAAATTCTGGAAAGAGTACTGCCTCACTGACGTCGACATATTTGGATTCCTTCTGATATGTATGATTTTTTTGGTCTCATGTTGTTTTGTTTTATTTTATCTTTGTAATACTGTTTTGTGTCCAAATGAGTCGCCTAAATGTTTATCGTTTGTAATGTCTTATTTGTGTATCATGTATAAATAAATAAATAAATAAATAAATAATTCGTCTTCTTCAAGTGCCTTGTCGGGTCCCCCCAACGTTGACGATCACCTCAGCGAACCTGTCCTGCGTCGCTCGGAACAGCTCCTCCACACTTCGGATGCCGGTCCACTCCATCACGTTTCGCAGCCAGGATATTTGTCTCCTACCGGGCCCTCGGCGTCCCTCAATTTTCCCCTCCAATATCAGTTGGAGAAGGTGGTACTTTCCCCCACGCAGTATATGACCCAGATGTGCAATCTTTCGAACCTTGATAGTTGATAACAATTCCCTGTCAACTCTAGCTCGCCTCAGGACTTCGGTATTGGTAACCATGTCTGTCCAAGGAACTCTGAGCATTCGATGATGGAGCCATATTTCAAATGCTTCCAATCTGTTCATTGAGTTAACTTTCAAGGTCCACGTTTCACATCCGTACAATAAAACAGACCACACATAGCATTTGATCATTCTCTGGCGGAGTTTCAAATTTACGTTATCATTGCAGAAGAGTGATTTCATTTTATTAAACGTAGCTCTTGCTGCCTCAATTCTGCATTTTATATCTACATTTTTTATTATTACTGAATTTAAATATAATATGTTATATATCTTGGTCAATTAGATTGGCGTCGCCTTATTTGTTTTTTTCATCCATTAGAGCTGAAAAGGTCTGGAATCTAGAATCCTGTTTACCGCCTCTGATCTGAATGTATATTTAGGACTCAGTTTGCAATTGTGTCACCAGTCTGTCGATGCCAGCGAGCCTGGCGAAACAGGTCGCTGTCGAAATAAAGAAAAAATTGGAAGTAGTAAAAAAACATCGTTATATTTAATTATTATTTAAAATGAACTTTCATCAAGAAATTTCAGCAAAATCATTGGATTAAATATCTTATTACTGATAACAATTGTACAGTGAATCAAGTTTATAAGGGGTAGAATTTTTTTAATTCTGTGAATATTTTTCGGATTGCAAATAGTGACACGAATGATGTGCAAATGTATGATACGAGTATATCGAATCCAGTATGTTCTGAATTCTAATCTCGGTCATTTGGTATCTGTTTTTATCCCTTTTCCTATCCAAAATCATTCACTCGTGATCTGACGTCAAAATGACGAAATATCACAGAATTTGCATGTGGAAATATTCGTCATTCAATGCTTTATAGCTGTTGAGACAATTGAATGTTTCCTGTTCCGGGTAAATTAATTAGATAGATGGTTTTATTTATATCGATTACATAGAATTACATAGAAGTTTTGACGAACAGTAGGGGAGATGTAGGTAATGGGAGTCACTTAAGCGAGAATTGAAAAAAAAAAAAAACTATTAGTTAACTATTTATTGCTTAAGCCTTATTATAAACTTTAGTTATTAAACTATTAATTGAGATCACCTTTAATCACTTTGGCTTTTTACTTTTGGAACAATAATCATTTAAAAAAAAAACAGGTTTGACCACAATTGCCCACATCTGTTGGCAATGGTGATCAGTATGTTGGCAATGGGGGTCAACACAAATCGTACACATAATTGCAAGCTGAGTCCCACCCAGTGCAATCTGAATGAGCCCAAAGCCCACATGAAGTGCATCGGAACCACATCTCATTATCTTGCCCGAATTCGCCGCATACAAGACATTGGTTGTCAGAATCTTCTGCATCATCGTTTTTGTCGTCCTGGTACAAGTCATCAGTGTTCATATCTGACGCTGAAGTATTGTTCGATTCCTGCAGAATTTTCTTCTTTATCTATTTTCTTCGCGTACCTCTTCTGAAGACTCGAAAATGGGATGTTCATTGTTTTAGCGGCTTTTCTTATTGAATAACTTTGTTCATCGATGAGCTCCACGGCCTTTTTCAGGTTAGCTATAGACCAGTTAGCCTTATTTGTCTTTCTAGGACGAACGTTCGGTATCTACAAACCAAAAATAAGATTATTTTATCGAAGACAGGAAATCTTAACAATAAGGGTCACCTGACTCCGATTGCCTACATCGGTAAAAAAGAGAAAAAACCTACCTTGACATAAAAGTAAAAGTGATAGTGGTAAAATGAGTTTGAAATCACGATCTAAAATGCTTTAGTCATTACATATCACAAGCGCAAAAAGAAACACTCAGTAGTTTGATCCTTACCTTCGGATTTGTCCACTCGAAAAATTAGATCAGAAGGGCCCGAAAACTTGTTACGTCTACCACTCTCTAGCACGTGATGCGAACTGACTAAGCTGCATACCGCGGATGTTACCGGCAAACAGCTAGCATATGACGTCACTGAAACCGCCATCACGCGTATTGTTTTCGAATTAAAGGGGTGACTCCCATTGCCAACTGACTCCCATTGCCTACATCTCCCCTACTCCAAATTACTGCCATTCAATCACGTACGAATCACCAATGTATTAGAACACGCTCTAGCATTGCGTTTTTGGCACGCGTGTTAATTGGTGGAGATTTGTCATACCCATTTGATGTTGGACTTAAATATGATCCTTGATTTGACCGATTCACTGTTGATTAACGTTTTTTATATACTACCATATGTGGCGAAAAGAGAAGGATGGAGTGCCGCATCGATTCAAGTGTGGCAGTCCATTCTTTCTGCCTACCCTTTCGGGGAGACGGCGTGATGGTTAGTTAGTTAGTTAGTTACCAAATGTGAATAAGGACGAGGAAAATCGAGGACGACCGAGGAAAACATGGCATGACCAAATTAATCAATTACTAAAAGGCAGCCACATTCGAAGTCCGAATAATCGACGTGCGTGCATGGTACGATGTATGAATGTAGAAGAAGCCCGAGAGGTATTCCAATAACTTTGTTAACACCGAAACACGAATAATAAATAAATGTTCGTAAAGAAATCACATAATCTTTCTTTTCATAACATTTCTGCACATAACGTAAATGACAGATAACATTCTGACAATAGAAAAAGAAGTTCGTGACACACGAATAGTAACATACTTCAGAGTGATAAAGCCCGGTTTCAAATCCATACAAAAAAATATATGCACCTAGCTATATGGTTACAAGCTAAAAATACATTGTTACAAATGTTACATCGTTAACATATCATTTTTTTACCATTCTTTCGATGTGTTCAAACCATCTTAATGATCCTTTCATTGTTTTGTTCATAACACCATTATTCGAACCGCATTTACTTCTTATATTTTCATTCGACACTCTATCATACACAGAGTATCTACACATACGTCTAAGGGATCTCATTTCTACTGCATTTATTCTACTTTCATCCTTCTTTTGCCAGTTCCATGCTTCGCTTCCATACATATAGGTCGGTATAAGAACACCATTGTGCATTGTCATTTTAGCTTTTTTGGATATGTTTTTGTTTGCGATGAAAACTTAAAGTGCACCATTAAATTGTTGCCTGCCCTAACCCTTCTTTTTTTTAATATCCCTCTCCACTGTAAACATACTACCCAAATACACGAACTCATCTACTTGCTCCAAATTTTCACCATTCACGCTAATTCGCTAATCAATAGCTTAAAACAAAATATTTAATAAACGTTAAAATGGCGGCAAATTGGCGGGAAAGTATTTATTTTTCCACTACTAAGACCGGACATGGTTAGAAATAGAAGAACTTTAAAATTAGCAAAAGCCAAAAGCTTTTTTTAACCCAACCTTTACTACTTTTAAATAAAAGGCGTTTTTAAGTTTGCACGCTTTTATTTAATTTGTTCGACAAACCTGTAGCAATGCAATTAAAACTTGTATTTACTCTGACCATTTTATTTTAGCATCCGCCTTCCCAACTCGAGTCTTAGCGCGTTAAAAATATCCTAAAACAACAAAATATTATTATTATTATTATTTTGTTGAATCGCTATTTACACCATGACAGTATGAGCCAAATCGATGTAAAGGGTATTATATCTATCATAGTGATTCTCGTGACATGTGATAGGTAGCTAATCTATCGCTATTTTATTGTCACCACTCTACACCAGACCAAAGGCTGTGACAATCACACTGCCCTCGCCGGGAATCGAAGCCAGAACCTTCTGGGTGGCAGTCAATGCACTTACCACTCGGCCACGAAGGTCGTTATTATATATTCATAGACACTAACTAACTAGCTAACCATCACGCAGAAATTATGGAACGCCACACTGTTCTGTCCTGACATACTTCTCTCGATTTCTGTTATAAGTCATCCACGCACGTCGATTTCTCCGACTCCTCGCGTGACCGACATTTAATATTTGATTGATTTGATCGTGCCACGTTTTCCTCGGTCTTCCTTTATTTCTCCGTTCACTTTGTTTATATATAGTTATAGCAGGGCAAGGGGGCATATATTATTTTATGCCCCAAATTGACGCACAGAGGCCCTTCGAAGTTCTCATGTATTGAAAGCGATTCGTCTTTTAAATAAAGTTGCAAAAGAGATTGACCTCTTTGGATGCAATTATGGCGAATCCGTGAATACCCTTACGATAAAGGCAGCAAGTAAATAACTGTCATTTTCCTATTCATAAGGTTGTGTATATTTCCTTTGATATTCTTTTTTTTCACCCTTTACATCGATTTGGCTCGCTCTGTAATGGTGTAAGGAGTTTTTCAACAAAATAATAATAATAATAATAATAATAATATAGGTACCATCTTCACCATTCTGTTTTCATTTATCCTTTCCATGTGTCCAAACCATCTTAACATAACACTTTTAATTACACCGCTTTCACTTCTTATACTAGCATTTGACACTCATATACAGATTTAACACACATTCGTCTTAGAGATCTCATTTCTACTGCATTTATTCTATACCTTCTTTTGCCAGTTCCATAGGGTCAGCATAAGAACACCATTATGCACTGCCATCTTAGCTTTTTTGGATAGGCTTTTGTTTGCGATAAGAACTTTACCCTGTTGCCTGTCCCAACCCTTATTTCAATACCCTTCTCCACTCTCCCATCATTTGTAAACATACAGACACACTTCTCGTATTACGCTTTTGTCGAAAATACCAGATGAGAGTCCATCTTCATATTCTTCTTCTTGGAGTGCCATGTCAGTCCACGACGTCGGCTAACACTCTGGAGTAGGCCTATCGGTCCTGTGCCAGCCGGAATACTTTCCCCATTATCCGAATTCCGGTCCACTCCTTGATATTCTCAAGCCAGGACATCTGGGGTCTACCCACACCGCGCCTACCTTCAATCTTCCCTTTCATGATGAGGTGCAGCATATCGTATTTCTCGTTATGTAGAATGTGTCCCAAATATGCCATCTTTCTAGACTTCAACAACAACAGACAACAATTCTCTTCCTACTCCTACTCTATGTAGAACTTCCGTTGTGCTAACAGCTTGTGCTAACACTGTGGGATTCCATACTGACATAATGATTTTTTATAAATTAAACCCACACAACTTCATTATCGGGAGAACGATATGATTGTGAATTAACCAAAATTTATATTATACAAATTAAAACTTCCGTTTTCTAGAAGTTTTATTATATTTTATGTGAATTACGTGATTTGTCTTAGGCATTATTAAATGTAGCGAAAAACAAATGCGTTGCTGTTTACATACACGAGTTAAAGGAACAGAACACTGTAATTAAGGTAACTTTAGATTACTGTAATCAAAGTAAATTAGGTTAATCTATTTTTTTTTAAATCATAATGGTTGACCAATTAAATATCTTGGCAGAATTATTAGTAAAGCGCTTGATCCGGATATTGAACAAAATGCAGAATTGAAGTTGCACGAACTGTAGTTGCCTGTCTGGCATTCAGGTTCTCGTTGATGCAGAGTTCAGATATACAGGGGTCGGCACTCGAAGTGTTACCAATTAAAAATTCTGTAATTTTGTCAATTTTGATTTTTTTAATTTAAAAACTTCAGCATATCATAAAAAACATTTCAATTTTATTAAATAATATAATATTGTTCGATGTAGCCACCTTTAGCGCGAATAATAGCATCGAGTCTGTTCAAGAAGGCTTTACACGCTGCACGAATGTAGGCTGATGGTGTTTTGTCTCATTCTCGGCGAAGAGCAATCTTTAAGGCGTCGACCGTCTCATATTTTTTAGCTGATACTTTGGGCTCTAGAATGGACTACATGAAAAAGTCCATTGGGTTTAAGTCCGGGGAATATGGAGGCCACTGTTGTGATGAAATGAAGCTGGGAACTTTTTCTTGTAAAAAACGTTGGGTTTCACGGGCTTTATGGGATGGTGCCGAGTCTTGTTGAAACGTCCAATGGTTTCTACTAATTTTTTACGTGCCTAAAGTAACAACGCATCATTTAAAATCTTTTCACGGTAGATTTATTGATTTACCTTTACGCCCTGTTCAATGAAAAGTGGTGAGCGTCCTGTGGCAGTTACCGCGGCCCAAACCGTCACTAATGCAGGCGCTTGCTTTTGCAGAGCAATTCGAGGGTCTAAATTGTCTCTTGATTTACATTGTAACCATACACGATCGTTTTGTTTTTTTAAAGACCAAATTTTCTTGCTCGCCACCAACGTGCAAGTGTTCTAACACCTTTGCTCTTGCTAGGCGAACTGCCTTTTGTGCAGACGTTAAATCTTGCACTTTTTGTATGTTGTAGGGCTTTAATTGTTGTTCATTTTTATATATGCGCCCCATGCTACGAGCAGACACATTGAGATTTTTTCCAATTGAACTGCGCTTTGTCTTGAATTATGTTGAATTCTGGCCTTCACCTTTCAAACCATTTCTGTCGATGTTGCAGTTTTTGGATGTCCACCTCCATGGCGTTTTTTTATGCTACCAGTATCATTGTAACGTGAAATGGTCCGATACACAAATATTTTGTTCACATGTGTGGGGTGGGTGGTGGTGAGGGTTGAACACACGTGGACGTCGGTTGGCGGGAGCGAGGAGTCGTCGGAGGTTTCTCGTACGTAGACTGGGTAGTGGAGACTCGTGTCTCTTCGAGATCGCGGTACTGGCTGACGTTTCGAGTTGACTGACGTTTAGAGTGGACTGACTTAGCTTCGTAGCTCGGCGTCGGAGGGAGTCCGATATCCCTCGTGGCGTGGACTTATTACGTAGACTCGCGTCTGTTAGAAGTCGTAAGAGTAACTGATTCTATTGAGTGCTCGGAAGTACTGCTTTTAAATGCTTTGGTTTCGTCATCTGATGACCTGATCCGATGACCTGACCTAGTGACCAACTTGAAGAATTCAGGGTCCGCGAATCATCAAATTTGATAATTAGGTCTTGGGTCAGCGTTTTTGTGTTTATTCATGTCATATATTTCTTCATGAAATATGTTTATCTGGGTTATGCATTTACCCCCGACACATGTAAATGTCGTAGCTCATTTACAATGGCTGGTTGCAATTTTTCAGCCAAATACAGAGCAATAACACTGTTGAGTTTGAATTCCATTTCGATAACTTTTTTTAACTGTGACGTAAAACGATATGGTTCTGTAGAATTATTAACAAAATAACAGATTAACACGTGTCAAAACATGAGCGCACTGTCGTAAGCCGTTTGGTTACTACAGCAGCGTGAAGTTGGTAACACTTCGAGCGCCTACCCCTGTATAAGCTGGTGCCATTCCATGCAACGCCTTATAGACCGCCCAGCAGAGCTTGTATTGTATCGTTTCTGGACATTTCAGCCAGACCTCCTTAAGATGCTGTGTTATGTGACAACTCTTTGGCACACCCCATATATCAGTCTTGCTGCTGCATTGAATGCAGACTGGAGTTTATTTGTTTGCTGTTTGGGGATGTTGGCGTAGACTCCATTGCAGTAATCTAGTCGGGACACGACTAAGGAATTGATTAATGAACGTTTGAAATGTAGATATACTGCTGAATGCTCCGTATACCGTGAACTGATCGGGTTAGTAATGCAGACGTACTACTAAGATCCGGAGCGTTTTGTAATAGAGAGCTGTTTTCGAGTGTGATAGTTAGACAGGTCTCAAATTCGGATCATGTGCTAAGGGGAGAAATATACCACCACCTACGGCTGATAATCATGGGCAAAATATAGAGATGTCAGGAAGTTGGCAGAAGACAGTTACTCTGGCTCCGAAATATAAGAGGGTAGACAGGAATAAAGAACATCAAATCTAATCACATCAAATCAGTTTATTTTCTTAAAAGATATTACAAACAATTTTTATAGATTAATACATCTATTGAGAATAGGTAAAATATAATAAATATATATTACCAGGAACGCATTAGAGACGGTTCGACATTAGGAATACAAGATACAATCCAAAGTCAAGAGTATTTGTCTTCTGAACGTACTTTCACGAATATGAAAGACATCGATCTCCGAAGCAATCATGTTCAGCAGTTTAATTGCTCTCCCCACCGGTATCACCATAGGCAGGTTGGTTCTGCATAAAACAGTCTGTGCTAACGCTGTCGAAGATAACCATCCGGAACATAAAGATGGACAGTCTCCAAGATGACGGAATTCCCAAAGAATCCCCTGATAAATCTGAAGAAATGGTGTGCACCCATCTCTTCTTATCTGTAAGCTATTGGTCCCCAGCATACCCAAAAGGAATGCAGTGGGATAAAGCCACGGATAGCTACCAAAATCCCTCATGTAGAGATATCTCAGAAATCTTTTCTGAACCCTCTCTAACATGAGCGAGTATCTCGCCTCGTGAGGACTCCATATCACCGAGCCACACTCGAGCCGGCTCCGGACCAATGAGTTATACAAAATTCGAATGTTCCATTGGCGCAGGATATAAATGCTTTCGCTGTAGTGATTGTCGGCGTTAGGGGGACCTGACACGGCACCAGAAGTAGAAGATATAATATCTGTTAATATTTTTAAATTGTTGCTCGTGTAAATAAATTACCATCTCGATATTTTACAAATTTTATAATAATGAATACTATATTACGTAGAATTTTAAAAAGATTTCACGCGGGAATTCAAGTAAGTGATCATGTTTTCATAAAATGTCAATTTTCATTACACCAGTATTGTTTTATTGAACAAGAATACAGGTTTTAGCTAAATTAAATTATGTGTCACCATGCAAAATTTCATACTTTCAATACTATGGGTAACATGCCTAAAAGCTAAATTCCCAAGGACTAACAACGATCTTCTTCTTCTTCTTTTTCTTCTTCTTCTTCTTCTTCTTCAAGTGCCCTGTCGGGTCCCCCAACGTTGGCGATGTCCCTGTGCTGCGCCGCTCGGAACAGCTCCTCCACACTTCGAATGTCGGTCCACTCCATCACGTTTCGTAGCCAGGACATCTGTCTCCTACCGGGATTATTTAATTTTTAAATTATACACATTAAAAAGTTTTTTTTAATTTTTTTTAAAAGACTAATACCAAAGATTTCAATCAATGATATTAAAATTTATTTTACAATCTTCAATATGAGCAGAAAATGGCTCATTATTATGAAGAAGGAATCTGGTCGTGTCCAGGCTCGAACCCAAGTCCCCTGGATCCGAAGCCAAGCGTTCTATCCCCTAGACCACCACCTGTTAGGTTCCCTGTGTTCCTGTCCCTAGTTTCCATGACTGTTTTCTCTATTTACTTAAGATTTCTTTATTTCTTTCATCATTCCAAGATTTCTCTCCCATCCCACACTCTGTCACAATTTCATAATAGGCCATAAAATCATGTACCATATTTTGCTTTGTTTTGTTAGATTGGGACATAGAAGTGGATTGAAATATAACTGGATTAAATGTGGCCTAGATACCCTTTTGCCTTTTGATTTTTTTCTGGAATGGTGCAATCTCCAGCTAATAAAAGTCCTGCGTGGATGGGGGGCGGGCCTAGAGATTGTTTGAGCGAAGCTGACGAAGGGGCGCCGCTCCGTCCTATAACAGCTTCGGGTAAGCGGCGGGCAACCTTCTATGTCTCCTACCGGGCCCTCGGCGTCCCTCAATTTTCCCCTCCAATGTTGAAGAAGGTGGTAATTTTTCCCCACGAAGTATATGACCCAGATGTGAAATCTTCCGAACCTTGATAGTTGATAACAGCTCCCTGTCAACTCTAGCTTGCCTCAGGACTTGGGTACACAACGCGGTATAGGTAACCATGTCTGTCCAGGGAGAGAGAGAACATTTTATCCGTTCGTGAATAGATTTAAAACGGTATTTTCATGGTTTGAATATGTTTTTTGGCTTGTTTGACCGCAACATTACACGCGGGAATTGTAAATCGGGTTTGGTGAATGAAATTCGAACATTTATATCATTTCATACGAAATTTTATTACTGACATTTCACCTATTATTAACTTTATTCAAAACTTATTTTAGTACCATATAATGTGATTTATGAATCAGATCATCAAATTGTATCTAATTAACAAACTAACTAACCATCATGCCATTTCCCCGGAGGGGTAGGCAGAGAGGATGGATCGCCACAATGCTCTGTCCTAGCATACTTCTCGGGCCTCCTCTACATTCATACATCGTACCATGCACGCACGTCGATTATTCCGACTTCGAATGTGACCGCCTTTTAGTAATCAATTAATTTGGTCATGCCATGTTTTCCTCGGTCGTCCTCGGCTTCTTTTTCCACTCGAGCTGCTTGTGTACAACTTTTTAACCATTCTACTCTCATCCATTTGTTCCATATGTCCGAACCATCTCTGGGATCCTTTTTTAATTTTATCCATGTAGCAGTCATCTGCCTTACATTTCTTACTTATTTCATCGTTCGGTATTCTATCATACAACGTTTTCACGCACATTCTTCTTAGTGATCTCATTTCTACGGTGTTTATCCTGCTTTCGTCCTTCTTTAGGCAGCTCCAAGCTTCACTTCCATACATGAAGGTTGGCACTAGAACTCTATTGTGTACTGCCATCTTTGCTTCTGTGGATATATTTCTATTTGCAGTAATGACTTTGAGTGCGCCATTTATTTTATTCCCAGGACCAACCCTTCTTTCAATGTCTTTCTCCATTTCTCCATTGTATCTATTCGATAAAAATATGAACTTATTTATTATTTAGCTTGGAGCTGGCAAAATATGATTTATGTTTTCTATTTAAATTATTATTTTTTATTGATTTTGGAACAATGGTATAAAACTGTATATTAAATAATGAATACAAGTAAAAATTTCCATAACACAAACGTTTTCATTCGTATAAATGGAATTATTTGTTATATTTTGGAAAAAAACATATTTTAATGTATAATAATATAATATGTAGACGGCCGTTCACAGTGGAGTTCTGGTCCCGACCCTTACGTATGGACACGAAGCATAGACCTGGTAGAATAAGGATGTGGGCAGAATAAATGCGATATGAGGTTCTAAAGACGTATGTGTGTTAGAATAATATTCGGCAAAATCTCAAATACTGATATAATAAAGGAATTTAGAGCGGAAGAAGGTATTATGAACAAAATTATGAAAGGATCGCTTCGTTGGTTCGGACATATGGAGCGCATGGATGGAGAAAGAACGGTTAAGAAAGTATACGTTAATTATTTAAATTTAGTACAGAGTCGAGGTAGACAGAGGAAAACATGGCATGACCAAATTAATCAAATTTGAAAGGTTGGTCACGTTAGAAGTCGGAAGAATCGACGTTTGTGTATGACTCGTTGTATCAATGTGGAGGAAGCTAGAGAGGTGTGTCAGGATAGAGTAGTGTGGCGGTCCATTCTTTCTGCCTACCCCTGCAGGTGAAACGGCGTGATGGTTTTTTGTTATTATAATAATATAGTATATTCTATACAGAGCTCAAAAAAAGGTGCAAATGAAGTTTAGAAACAAGAAAAAAACTATCAACCGTACAAATAATATTTTATTATTTATGTATGGTAGGGAAGCTTGGAATTGGCAGAGGAAGGAAAGTAGGATAAATTCTGTAGAAGTTAGATCACTAAGAAGAATGTGCGGGAAAACGATATATGATTAAGTACCGAACGATGAAAAGTAGATGATTGCATCAGAAGAAAAATTAAAAATTATAACAGTGTTTATGATATCACAATTTTTAATAATTACTTTTTGATTGTCGCGACAGCTGTTTCGCCAGCCGAGGTTAGCGTCCTCAGGTGTTAATAAAAATGTCGTTTGTAACACCTAAGGATAACAACATTGTTAACGAAACAGTTGTCGCGACAGTCAAAAAGTGTTGGTTTTTTTGTCCCCGATAGCGACAGCACAGATTGTTTTACCTACCGGCCGTCAGAACCAATCTGCCTCTGGTGACACCGGTGGGAAAAGCAATTAGTCTGCTGAACGCGGCCTCCTCGGAGATCGGCGTCTTTCATATTAGTGAAAGTACGTTGAGGGGACAAATACTCTTGACTTTAGAAAGTATCCGTTCCTGGTATTATGTTGAATGTATATAATGTATCCAAAAAAGCCAAGATGGCAGTGTACAATGGTGTTCTTGTGCCGACCCTTATGTATGGAAGTTAAGCATGGAACTGGCAAAAGAAGGATGAAAGTAGAATAAATGCAGTAGAAATGAGATCGCTAAGACGAATGTGTGGCAAATCTGTATATGATAGAGTGACAAATGCAAGTATAAGAAGTGAATGTGGTGCGAATGAAAGTGTTATGAACCATCACGCCGTCTCCCCGGAGGGGTAGGCAGAAAGAATGGAACGCCACACTGTTCTATCCTGACATACGTCTCTCGCTTCCTCTACATTCATACATCTTGTCATGCACGCACGTCGATTTTTCCGACTCCTCACGTGACCGACATTCAAAATTTGATTGATTTGATCGTGCCACGTTTTCCTCGGCCTTCCTCTATTTCTAGCTCCGTTCACGCCGTTTACATATACCTTCTTTACCATTCTGTCTTCACTCATTCTTTCCATGTGTCCAAACCATCTTAATGACCCTTTCCTTATTTTGTTCATAACACTTTCATTCGCACCACATTCACTTCTTATACTTGCATTTGTCACTCTATCATAAACTGATTTGCCACACATTCGTCTTAGAGATCTCATTTCTACTGCATTTATTCTACTTTCATCCTTCTTTTGCCAGTTCCATGCTTCATTTTAACATTTTAACAGTTAATAATAACGTCATTTTGTTTAATTATTATTTTAAATTAACTCCCATCTAGAGATTTCAGTAAAATATTTGATTATCTTGGCAATTTAAGGTAGTAAAAAATACTGGTTCACATCTAATCAACGCCTCCGCAGGTGTCCGAGACGCCTCGGCCGCTACGACGCCCCCTCCAGCGGCGTCGAGACGCTTATAAGCCGACGCTCGCTCCGTCCAACTCCATTTCAACTCAGCCGCGCTTACAGTTTCCACAGGCTCCCTTCTAACCCCAGAGAGCGGCGCGAATTTGTGTTTGGTTACAGTTTTATTTCACTTAAAAAAAACAACTGAAAATCGCGTTCGATTCTTTATAAACTTTTAAAACGTCCTATTTGATTTGCTGTTCGAAATTTTACTGGTAAGTTCGATTTAATTTATTTTTTAATTATAATCATAATATGCTAACTTTTAAAGTGCCGTTTTTGTTATGCAGTCACATTAAGGGCGCATTGAGACGTGTTTTAAATTTTAAAATGTAAATTTGAACGCTGCATCTGAGATCGGTTAGAAAATTTATTTATTTATTTAGGGTAGCATACAGCAATATCAATAACATGTATACATATATAATAAAACATTTAGTATAATTAAAATAAGGCCAATTACATGCTACCACAAATATAAAATAATAAACTTATTGAACGTTATGGCATTAACACTGTGGAATTCCATAGTAATCTACTTTGGGAATTAATTAAACATTGTTTAGACCACTTGTTTAATAAAAAAATATTTAAATACACGACATGTTTCAGAGGATACCTCCATCTTCAGGTGTAAAAAATATAACAAAAACTAACAAAGAAAGACTAATAAAAAAAACGCATTGAAAATTCGATACAAAAACTCAAAATTAAAAATTCAGTTGGGCTATTTGTTAATTTTAAATTTTAAATTTTTGTATCGAATTTTAAATGCGTTTTTTATAAGTCTTTCTTTGTTTAGTTTTTGTTATATTTTTTACTCCTGAAGATGGAGGTATCCTCTGAAACATGTAGTGTATTTTAATTTTTTTTATTAAAAAAGTGGTCTAAACAATGTTTAATTAATTCCCAAAGTAGATTATAAAATAATAGTTAACAATTAACAAATGATAGTGTGAAACGAGATTGAAGTTAAACTAAGACGAAATAAGGTATACATACAGGTATACAGGTAATATTAAGAGCTAAAATACTTATAGTACTGGAAATAAAATAAAAATAAAAAAAGTAATATACGAGTATTATAATATCAAGTAACATCGTGGTCACATCCACGCCGAAATGTTGCTCCGATCTTTTTCTTAAAATTTCGCTCGTTCAAATGAAAAACATCAATGTCTCCAAAATGCTTGTTGTATTTGTCAAAGATTCGATACAATGCCGCAATAATAATATATATATTAAAAAAAAAACAATTTACAAGTTATTTTTTAATTTGGGTATGAAATATGAAAAAAAGGGTGTTCAGCTTAGATATGAAATCTGTAGGAATTATTATCTAATATTATTAACAATTTGAATTTTCACATAACTTTTACAATAAAATTTTGTATTATTATCTTTATGTTAACTAACTAACTAACTAACCATCACGCCGTCTCTCCGAAAGGGTAGGCAGAAAGAGTGGACTGCCACACTTTAACCGTTGCGGCACTCCATTCTTCTCTTTTCGCCCCCGCGAGAGACGCGGTGTGATGGGTTGCGAACCTCATCGCCACCAATAGGCATGTCTATTCCACTATTTCTCTTATTCTAGTTCGACAGCTTAAAGCTTATAAAATAAACGCCGTCTCCCCGAAGGGGTAGGCAGAAAGAATGGACTGCCACACTTTTCTTTCCTGACATATTTCTCTCGCTTCCTCAACATTCATACATCGTGTCATGCACGCGCGTCGATTTCTCTGACTCCTCACATGGCCGACATTCAATATTTGATTTTTGATCGTGCCACGTTTTCCTCGGTCTTCCTCTATTTCTGGTTCCATTTACATCATTAATATATAATTTTTTTACCATTCTTTCTTCATTCATTCTTTCAATATGTCCAAACCATCTTAATGATCCTTTCATTATTTTGTTCATGACACCATCATTCGCACCGCATTCACTTCTTATATTTTCATTCTGCACTCTATCATACATAGAGTATCCACACATTTTTTTAAGAGATCTCATTTCAACTGCATTTATTCTACTTTCATCATAATAATTAAGAATATGATTAAAATTCATAATGATATTGTATAATTAATTTAATTGTTTCAAATATCCCGGCTAGCAGTGTCTAGAAATTTCTATTTGTTATTGGAAATTTAAAAACAAATCCACAAACAAAATCATGTCCTTCCACCATTAAAATTAATTTATTTTCTTAATATTGAGATAGTAGTGAATTTCTTATCACTGAGTATTTTAGAAACCAATATTTATTATCTTTAAGTTAATTATTAAAAAAATATTCACATATTTATTGTTTCTTGAATAATCATGTAAAATTTTTCTTTTTCTTTTTTATATACTTGGTATATCAACACTAACATTAAAAAAAATTAAAATGACATATAAGACATGTTTCGGACAACGAGTCATTCAGTGATACACATTTTAAAGATACATATTTTTTTGTATTTTAAATACGTATCTTAATAATACAATTTAATAATATTTTAAATATGTATCTTTATATTATGTATCACTGAAGAAGGACTGGTTGTCCGAAACATATCTGATATGTATTTTTTTTTAATGTTAGTGTTGTAAACAAAGTATATAAAAAAGAAAAAGAGAAATAAAGCATCTACCACACAAAGTAATGCGAACATAGAAGAAATGATGTAAAACTTCATATTAAATAACTAAATCGAATGAAAACGTCTGTTTTCTAGAAGAATTATTGTATTTTTTTGGAATGACATATTTCTCCTTGCTAAAGCATTATTAAATTATTAAATGTCTTAAATGCCTTAGAAAGGAAAAGAAAATCCTATAAAATATAATGTAACTTTTAGAAAACAGACGTTTTTATTAATTATAATGATTTAATGTGGAGTTTTACAACATTTATCAAGAAATAAATAAAAATACATTACTTGTATGACACCGAACACTCTATCGTGAAAGTGTAAATAAATAATCCAATAATTAATAAAAAATCTTATAATGTCATAAACTCTATGACGTTATAACGTAACGTATGACATAATGTTCTGGTATACTCAAGCACATTCTTGATGTTGGTTAGTGATTTATTTTATAGAATATCCTAATAATTAAATTAGAATTTATTTATGAAAATATTTAATTAACTGAACTAACTAACTAACTAACCAACACAGTCTCCCCGAAGGGGTAGGCAGAAATAATGGACTGCCACACTTTAACCGATGCGGCACTCCATCCTTCTGTTTTCGCCCCCGTTGGAGACGCGGTGTGATGGGTTGCGAACCTCATCGCCACCAATAGGCATGTCTATTCCACTGTTTCTCTTATTCTAGTTCGACAGTTTAAAGCTTATAAAATAAACATTTCATGCAAACAAATTAATAATTTTAGATAAACTTAAGGCGTAAACACTGAATTTTCATAATGACGAATTTTTATGAATAAAACACCATTTATTCCACTTTTGAGTTTATTTTTTTTCGACATGATGATGAAGGTGTAAGCCATCGAAACATGTCGAGAAAAATAAACTCAAAAGTGGAATAAACAGTGTTTTAATTTTTATTTTATAAAATAATAATTATTGGAATGCTAATGAAAACGTCGGTTTTCAAGAAGTATTATTAAATTTTATGGACATGTCTCGCCTGTCTAAGACATTATCAAATGTCATTCAACAAAAAATATAATATGCCATTTACATAAAATATAATAAAACTTCTAGAAATCAAACGTTTTCAATAGTATTAATGATTGAATATGGAATTGTACACCATTGTTCAAGAAATAATAAATAAATATATTTTTAACTTTCGTATAAAGCACTTAATTGGTGTGAAATTATAAAATAAAAAAATAATACACTTGTTATATTTTTATATATACCAATTTTATTCGTGAACACTAACCGGTTTCGCTCCCGCCGGAGCTTCGGTGAGAGAATATTAAAAAGATTTTAGCTCTAGTGTAATAATTTTTTATCACGCATAATTTTTTTTTATCAAATGCAGAATTATCATCAAACGTAATAAAAAATTCTATAAAACGGGCTTTTTCATTAAAAATGTAATTTATTTATATTTTTCATATATTTCAATTGCTTTTAAAAAACACTATATGTTCACAATTTTTTTGCACTTTTTGCAATCATGTTAGGGCAGTAGACGTTTTTTACTGTACATATTAAAAAATTTACACTGAGGAAGGAAGGATACCTAAATATCTTGATCATGATAGAATTCACGTGACAATAAAATGACGATGATTTGGTATCTCACACGTGTCACGTAATCAACAAACAAACAAACTATCACGCCGTTTCTCCGCAGGGGTAGGCAGAGAGAATGGACCGCCACACTACTCTATCCTGGCAAACCTCTCTAGCTTCATCCACATTCATACAACGAGTCATACACGCACGTCGATTCCACCGACTTCTAACATGACCAACCTTTAAAATTTGATTAATTTGATCATGCCATGTTTTCCTCAGTCTGCCTCGACTCCGTACCCCATTAACATCATTAACGTATACTTTCTTAACCATTCTTTCTCCATACGATGTTCCAGATGTCCGAACCAACGCTGCGATCCTTTCATAATTTTGTTCATAATACCTTCTTCCGCTCTACATTCCTTTCTTATATCAGCATTTGAGATTCTGTCGTATATCGTTCTACCAAACATGCGTCTTAGGGACCTCATCTCTACCGCATTTATTTTGCTCTCAGCCTTCTTCTGCCAGTTGCATGATTCACGTAATCAATCAATATCTAGAAAATTGTATACAAAGACTGGGTTCAAATAATTTGCTGTATTTAAATGTAGCCTTCAATGAGAAACTACTACAATAAAAAGGTGCAAGTGGCAGCCTTAAAACTAGCTAAAATGTTACACTTTATTGAACGTTAAAGCGTTAACAATTTGGAATTTTTTAGAATATTTTTATAAAATAAAAATAGTAGCTAAAACGGCAGTGCACAATGGTGTTCTTGTACCGACCCTTATGTATGGAAGCGAATCATTAAACGGGCAAAAGAATTATGAAAGCAGAATGAATGCAGAAGAAACGAGATCTCTTAGACGAATTTGTGCAGAATCTGTGTATGATAGAGTGTCGAATGAAAATATAAGAAGTGAATGCGGTGCAAATGATAGCGTTATAAACAAAATAATGAAAGGATCATTAAGATGGTTTAGACACATGGAAAGAATGAATGAATAAAAAATGCTAAAAAGTATATGTTAACGATGTAAATGGAACTAGAAATAGACGAAGACCGAGGAAAACGTGGCACGATCAAATAAATCAAATATTGAATGTCGGCCACGCGAGGAGTCGCCGCGCGTACATGACACGATGTATGAATGTTTCGGAGGTGACCTTCATCGTCATGTGTAAATACATAACAAAAATAAATAAACTAATTAACTAACTAACTAACCATCACACCGTCTCCCCGAAGGGGTAGGCAGAAAGAATGGACTGCCACACTTTTCTTTCCTGACATATTTCTCTCACTTCCTCAACATTTATACATCGTCTCATGCACACGCGTCGATTTCTCCTACTCCTCACATGGCTGACATTCAATATTTGATTTATTTGATCGTGCCACGTTTTCCTCGGTCTTCCTCTATTTCTGGTTCCATTTACATCATTAATATATAATTTTTTTACCATTCTTTCTTCATTCATTCTTTCCATATATCCAAACCATCTCAATGATCTTTTCATTATTTTGTTCATAACACCTTCATTCGCACCGCATTCACTTCTTATATTTTCATTCGACACTCTATCATACACAGAGTATCACACATTCGTCTAAGAATAAATAAACAAAGAAATATTTATTATATAAAGGAAATAATTATAAATAATTCTTAAAATTACAAGTTTCCATTTCAGTAGGGAAAACACACATTTACATATCAATACAATATACTGGAAAAATACATTTGAATTTAAATATTTACCTGGACTAATTGATTTTTAACAAATATTTATACAGTAATAATACGTGCATGACACGGTGTATGAATGTTGAGGAAGCGAGAGAAATATGTCAGGAAAGAAAGGTGTGGCAGTCCATTCTTTCTGCCGACCCCTTCGGGGAGACGGCGTGACGGTTAGTTAGTTAGTTAGTTAGTAATAATACATAATTATACTCGTAATTTGGACTGAAATAACGCCTACAGCTTGAAACATGATAACGAAAACTGCAAAATGTTTTGTGAACATACAGTGTTTTTCAAAAGCAATCGAAGGATGTGAAAATTCTAAATAAATATTAATTTTGAATTTGATTTAAAAATATTTTATGTCTTTTTACTACTTTGTGTAAAAACCACTTTGTGTATAAAATCCACCCTGAAGAAGCTCGCTACAGAGTGAATCCGGTTGGCGTTGCTTACTCTTAATGGTCCTGGTGAATGAACTCTTAACGAGTAGTTCATGCTCGTTGTCTGCAGACAGCGTCATCCGAAAACAATAGGCAGTTTACTGACACTCCGCTCATTTTGGCACCTACATCCAACCCTTTCAGCTCTTTCATACACTTGTCCAAATATATATTAAATAACCACGGAGACATTACGCAACCCTGTTTGACACCTTTATTGATATCAGACCAGGCTGTAAGATCTCCATTACTCTGACACTAGCAGTGCTTTCCGTGTATAGCGACTTAATGGCCGTGATCAGTTTTGTACTTATTCCATATTCAGACAATATTTTCCACAACTTTACTCTATTAACGTAATCATATGCTTTTTTGCAAATCGACAAACGCATAGAAAAGTTTACGTTTTTTTGGCCAGAAACTTCTCTGTCAATGGACGAGGTCCAAAAATTTGATCCATACATCCTCTGCCATTCATAAAGGCACTTAGACTTTACCAACGAATCTCAAAAGACTAATAGCTCTATGGTTTCCGTATTCCATACGTGATCCTTTTCCTTTGTACGAGGGCATAAAATATAATAAAAGTTAATTCGTATTAATTAATTTTAGATAAACTTAAGGCGTTAACACTGTGGAATTCCATAGTGACGAATCTTTATGAATTAAATTAAATCTTATAATTGTGTTTTTTAGCTATTTAGATACATTGAGGTACTTGCCCTATTATTTTACCAATATTTCTCTGTTTATAAAGATCTTCACCCATCACAAAATTAAAATTTATGTTTGTAACTGCTTTGGCCTACTGTTTTGTATAGGGGCACAAAGTTAATGTGTTACTTTTTAAGTAATATTGCATTTTTTTCGTACAATCATAAAACCGTGAAATGGATCTTTTGTAAAAATTCTTTTGTGTAAAAGTATTTTTTCAAATTGTGTCAATGTCCATTAGTTTTGTTTAAAATATAAACTGTCCCCTTACTCAATCAATAGCCTTAGAGCAATAAAACACCCTCAACTTAACACTTCCACCTAAAAGTCCTTTCAAAATTTAACCTATTGATATGTCTATTGTTATCTCCCTAGTACTAGCCAAGTTAACTATATAACACATCTTATATATAATTCTAGGTTCTTGCACTCAGTTTGTAATAATTTTGGTAAGCTTATATCGTTTGCCCGATGATAAAGGTGTAAGCCTTCGAAACATGTCGACAAAAACAAACTAAAATGTGGAAAAAACAGTGTTCATATAAAATTTGTATTAATTAATTAAAAACTAACTAACTAACCATCACGCCGTTTCCCCGAAAGGGTAGGCTGCCACACTTTAATCGATGCGGCACTTCATCCTTCTCTTTTCGCCATCGCGAGAGACGCGGTGTGATGGGTTGCGAACCTCATCGCAACCAATCAATCTCCCGCGCACGCTTCGATCGTTCAACGTCTACATAATAAATCTAAAACAAATTATATAAATATTATTATATAAATATAAAATAAAATAACACATAATGTTCTTTTAGATGGTGCACTTGTCGTCAGCTGGACGATCCGGACATTTGTGTTTTTTTTTATTTTTATTCCACTATTTTCTTTTTAATTAGGCACCTAAAGCAATCTTACACCAGCAAAGACTTGAAAATATTTTTGAAGAATTTATTCAAATTGTCATTGGAACAAATGAATTTTTTTTTAAACTTGTCAAAATTCTTTTTATAAACGAAAAAACTTATATTATTTTAATATCAGAACAGTAAAAACGTATTTTGTGTCACAAATAACTATCATAAAGTGCGGCAACAATCAGATTGACGAAAACAATTTTACAAGAAATATCTCCAAATTTACGGGAGCACCACATGAACCAAACCAATTTAAAAAAAATTAATTAATCAATTCATTAATTATTGTTTCTTCTCTACTCTTAAGACTCTATAGCATTTTTAAATCGTTTTGTTTGTGTTTAAACATAAATTCTTATAACGCAAAGATTTCTTTTGAACGTCATTTATAATATTTATTAAATATTTAAAAAAAATACGCAGATAGAGATTACAGGTAGCCGAGATGTAAATATATCCATTTGAAGTTTTTATTTGAAATTCCTTCTGTTTGCACAATTTATAGGGCTGATTCATTAACGATTATTTATTTCCCTCTGATTCCCGTAAAAGGTTACACAAACAAGCCAATGATAATTACATATTTTAATTGACTAAGATCATACAAACTTGTTTTCTTTAAACCCTAATAAATACATAGATATTTTTTTCACTACATATAACATTGAAATTAATAAAACTCCCACCATCATCGTAATCTTACATAAATAAGATAAAATGAAATACTTTCGTATGATCGGGTGGTGGTATAGGGGGATAGAAAGCTTGGCTCCTGATTCAGGGGACATGGGTTCAAGCCTGGACACGACCAGATTCCTTCTACATAATAATGAGCTAATTTCTGTTCATATTGAAGATTGTAAAATAAATTCTAATATCATTGACAAAGTCTTTAAAAAAAATTTAAGCAATTAATTTGTGGTGTAGTTTCTTCTTCTACTTCTTCTTCCTGGCGCTATCCCAACTCATTGTCTGTGTTGACTGTTGGGGTCGGCTCTTCTCGATCTCAGGCTGTACTTCTTACGTTAAAAAATATAATAATAATAATACCATATGTATATTTGCAACCAAGGGGGACCCAGACCACATTTAAGCTACGCTACACTCCACTGTACTCCACATTTTTTTTCTCATCCCGCATTTGTCTCCTCTGCCTCTCCTGTTCTTCGCACTGTATATTCCTATGGTGTATTATTCTTTTAATCTTTTATATAATGTTTCTGAAATGTTCATGTATTATATATTATGCTTATTTATTCAATAAAGTACAGCGGAGCATATAAGTAAGATGAGGTAGATTAAATGTGGTCTGGCACCCCCTTGTTGTTGCCGTCTTTAAATGTAAGTCCCGGATGTACCGGGGACAGGCCCAGGGAGTATACGAGCGAAGCTGACAAAAGGGCGACGCTACGCCCTATAACAGCCTCGGGTATGTGGCGGGAACTTTTACGCCCACTCCCTCAATGTCCCGCCGTACACACAGCTTCGTATAACAACTTCGGGTAAGCGTAATAATAGAATCGAATAATATAGACCTAAAACTGAGAATACTCCTCATCAAGACCTATGTATGGAGTATCTTGATGTACGGCTGCGAGACATGGTGCCTGTCCGAAAGAGATAAACGGAGACTAGAGACTTTTGAGATGTGGTCCTATAGAAGACTATCAGGAATTTCCTGGAGAGACCACATCACGAATGAGGAAGTTCTTCAAGCAATCGAAGGAGGAAGACACCTGCTCAGGACCTTGTCCGAAAGGCGTGCAAGATGGATCGGCCATGTTATACGACAAGAAGGCCTCTTGCATGCCATAATGGAGAGTATGACCAATGGGACAAACTCTAGGGGACGCCCACGCCGAGAGTACCTGGAGGACCTATTGGTGGACGTGCGCTGCTCAAGATAGGGAAGAATGGAACCAATCCTAGGATTGAAACCAGAGAGAGAGAAGCGGAAAGAGCCCTCTATGGCTTATATGTACTTCTTACAGATCTGAGTATCGCCTTCACTCAAGCCATTTCTCTGCAAAACGCTATTGCACTGAATCATTCACTTGTTCTCTGGATGGTTGACGAGGAAGATTCACAGACAAAGCTCTATTTACTGGGTGGTCTGGTAGTCTCCGTTTTATATGCCCGTACCTTCTCACCTGCCTTTCTTCAAGCTTACTAATTATATAACTAACTCCCAGACTACCCCAAATGTGTGAACTTTTAATTTTGTCCCCAGCGGACCACCTAAGCATTCGCTTTTCTGTCATTTTCAGTTGCTTTGAAGCCGCTGTACGTAGTCCAACACTAGAAGCCGTACATAATAGGTCTGACAATAGTCTGGTATACGTTTCCTTTTAGTTTTACAGGCATTTTGGGTCACATAACACTCCTGTGATAAATTAATTCGTAGCGTAGCATTATTTAAAATAATTTTAAAATACGGGAGCCCATTTTTTTTAATATCAATTAGAATTAACACGAATGAAAACGTCCGTTTTCTAGAAGTTTTATTATATTTTGTGGGAATGACATGTTTCGCCCTTCGAAGGCATTATCAAATGTGACGAAACTTCAACTCGTTGCAGTTAATATACACTAGTATACTTATTATGGTATATTTCCGATATATAATTAGATTCAAAGAACTCTTGATTCTTATCGTAAGGGTATTAACGAATTCGCTATAATTGCATCCAAAGAGGTCAATCTCCTTTGTCACCTCGTTTAAAAGAGGAATCGCATTAAATACATGAGATCTTCGAAGTGCCTCTGTGCGGCAATTTGGGGCATAAAATTAGATATGCCCTCTTGCTCTGCTATAGCTGTAGGGAACGTATCTTTTTAGTTCTTTCAGTATTCCTGGACCATTAATACCTCCGGATAATAGTTTTAAAAAAGGCTTACCTAAAAAGATTATTCGACGTGTTTCAAGAGTGTTGAAATCTAATGCGAATATGTTTATGCTTTGAAACAGGGGAGCACCTTATTCCATGTAATATTATGGGAAGGTGACGTGTTTTCGCGTTACCTTGTATTATATAATAAGCTACAAGGCGATCCGAAAGATTTGAGTCTTTGGATACTAAATAATTAATAGGAATGAAAACAATTTTTCCAGATTTTTTATTTATTCTGTTGGAATGACACGTCTCGCATTGCAAAGGCTCTATCAAATGTCGATTTTTTTATGAATTGAACACTCCTTATTTAAATAATTATTAAATAAAGCAATGCTTTTTAACTGCTTCCTATTTTTTTAATAAATATAATTATACTTTGTATTACAACACTTTTTATTTTCACTGAACTCAGACATGTTCCTAGGAAAAATATCGCGTAATTTTAACAAAAGCCATCTTATATACCATTCTAATAATATTTTTTTGGAGTTGGCTAACCATTTAATTGAAAATAATCATACATTTAATAAAGAAAACGGTACTGAAATTTTAGATATTAATAATAAAAACTTAACTTTAAACAATTTAGAAATTTTAGAAATTAAAAAAGGCATTTTTTTTTTTAAATATAATAAATAACCAATTAAATTAACGCTATTGCAAACTGAGTTTTTTTATATACACACTGATCAGGGGTGGTAAACATGATTCTAAAACAAACAAACAAACCATCACGCCGTATCCCCGCAGGGGTAGGCAGAGAAAATGGATCGCCACACTACTCTATCCTAGCAAACCTCTCTAGATTCCTCCACATTCATACAACGAGTCATACACGCACGCCGATTCCTCCGACTTCTAACATGACCAACTTTTAAAATTTGATTAATTTGGTCATGCCATGTTTTCCTCGGTCTGCCTCGACTTCGTACCCCATTTACATTAATAAGGTATATGCAATAATATCCAATAATGTTCAATGTTTCGAACATTTAACACTATTGAAAATAAAATTATTATTCGGTCATTTTAAAAAGATTTTAAACAACAAAAAAAAACTTTGTTTATTGTTTCTTGAACAATGATGTAAAACTCCATATTAAATATTCAATACGAATGAAAACGTCAGTTTTCTAGAAGTTTTATTATATTTTGTGGGAATGAAATGTTTCGCCCTTCTAAGGCATTATCGAATGATATTAACCACATTCTCTAACCACATTTGATAATGCCTTAGAAGGGCGAAACATGTCATTCCCATAAAATATAATAAAACTACTAGAAAACTGACGTTTTCATTCGTATTAATTATTAAATATTTACATTATTTAAATCAGTTTAAGATTACCTTTTTCTTTATCTTCCTCTTAGTTTAGGTCGTATAACCTGTTTGTGACGGTGAGTTGTCCTGGGATGATGATGTCCAGCCATCTCTCCATCTTTTTGGCGGCCTTCCTGGTAGTCTCTTGCTTCTTGGTTTTTATGTATGCATTACATCTCCCCTCTCATCAATCCTAATTATACCCCTTCCACTGGTCCACGTGGTCTCTCCAAAAGCACCTTCTGCTTCTTCCTCATCTTACTATGTCCTCAACACCACAGACAGACCTTATCGTTTTATTTGTTATCGTAGGGTTTACATTTCTGCTACTCTAAGAAGGTTCTTACTTCTATTGGTATCGGGTCTGACCTCTATTCCATACGTCTTGATGGGGCGGACGCATGCCTATGTGTATCTTGACTTCACTTAATTTACTCGGCTAGCATGTATTTGTTCCTCCATATGATGTCGTTTTGTTGGTTTGTGCTCGCACCTCGTCATATGGGTCACTGTAGCTACCGATCTCTATGCCTAGCTTAGTGAATCGCATGACTTATCGTGTGTGTTATCGATGATCAGTTTACATCTGAGCGGCTCTTTTGATGCATGCCTTGACTTTACTTTCGATTAGCATGAATTGTTTAAGATTACTGTACTTTCGAAATAGCCTGTAGAACTTAATGATATAAGCTCGCCCCAGTCAAAGGTTATTCTTGGGAATTATTTGTGGGTAGAGAGATACTGCAGGTGCATTTGTCTTCAAAACTGTACACGGAACTTTGCAAGTTTATCAAGATCATAGTTGCAATACGATGTACAATCTACAATGTCACAAGAATATATGTTTGTTGCATAATAAGCCATGTTTCTACGTGTGCACGTGTGAAGAAGTGTAAAAGGGAAGATGTGCATATAAATAGATACTTTTATTTCTTGACATTCTTCTTCTCAACATTACTACATCGTGTCATGCACGGACGTCGATTTCTCCGACTACTCACGTGACCGAAATTCAATATTTGATTTATTTGATCATGCCACGTTTTCGTTGGTCTTCTTCTATTTTTAGTTCCATTTACATCTTTAACATATAATTTTTTTTACTATTCTTTCTTCATTCATTCTTTCCATATGTACAAAACATCTTAATGATCCTTTCATTATTTTGTTCATAACACCATCATTCGCACCGCATTCACTTCTTATATTTATGGTAATCTATTATTTATTATTATTGTTTGAACCCAATAACTGTATACAAATTATTTTAGCTATTATATTGATTCTCATGACATGTAATAGGTAGCCAATCTATCGTGATTTTATTGTCACGTGAATTCTACACCAGACCAAAGACGGTGTGACAATCACACTGCCATCGCCGGGAATCGAACCCGGGACCTTCGGTATGGAATTCAGAGCTCTTACCACTGTGCCACGAAGGTCGACTATTAATATTTATTTTATAAATATTATATATTAGAAAAATATAGTAATGTTTTGACGAGTAAAAGAGAAAAATAGTAATAATAATAATTATGAATATTATAAGATGAAATAAAAATATACTCGTAATACAAAATGTAAAAAATAAATTAAAAGCAGAGTAACATAGTTTCATTCGCCCCGAAGGGTTACTCGAACCTTTTTTTTTAATTACTAAAGCACTTGTTGTAAATGTCAAATATACGGTATACTGCCGCGCTCTGAGCGTAGTTGTTGCGATGAGTAGAAAGGTGGAATATTAGGCTCTCAGTGTGTCTTGTGCGAAGCATGAGGGTATCCAGCGACAATTTGCTAAGAAGTTCGGAGTTTTCTATTTTGAAGTGTATAATTTTGTGAAGCAATATCATATCGTTAATTGTTAGATAAATTCGATTTTATGATCGATATTAAAAATTGAAATATTCAATTCATAAAACATGAATATTTCGAGTTTTATGTGTATTAAGAGACGTTGTCTTAAACCTTAATCATTTCGAGTGTTTTGAAACTAATCCAGGCAATAAAAATGGTAATTTTCGTACAGTACTCCGTTTTATTTAAACGAAAATATTCTTATAGGCACTTATATATTTACAATTTCAAAATGTTATATGAAAAATAAGTATATTGATCTTCTTCTTTTGCTATAAATAGATCTGACGATCTGTGACGCAGCAATTATGTTTCCTGGTCCAATTATCCATCCATCTCTTCAGTGGTCTTCTAGGTGGACAGTATTAAGAAGGGATTTCATAAGCTGCTGTACATGCGAGTCTGTCACCATTCTGGCTACATGATTCATCCAGTATCTTCTTCTGGATCTACTACACCGAACGATGTCCTCTATTTCGCAAGTTTTTATTATTTCTACTAATAAGTGATTCCGGGAATTTTTTGACCAAGATAATTAAGGAATATGGGGATCGCGTTTTTTTAAATATATTTTTTAATGTACATTTATTATTGTTTCTATAATTTTTAATTGAAAAATATAAAATAGTAACAAAGCGTTGCTATAGAGTCTTAAAAAAATTATCTCTCTACGAAAGGGGGTTATCTGAAAGAAAAAAATCAAAGTTATAATCTGTATAATTATAATAGTTATCGTTGTATTAAGCCGATTTTTTATCGATTTTTCAGAAACTGGCGAATGATTGAAAAATTTTCTAATTTATTTTGCCATTTTTTGTACTCAAGCAACCTTAAAAAATAGTAAAAATCGAAATTTTCAAAACGGCTTCCGTGAACCTTAGCTATTGCAAAAACGAATAAAACAAGTTGAAAATCGTTTGATAATTGCTCGAGTTATCGATGCGACGAGTTAAAAAAGTCGTTATGACAAAAAAGGCGTTTAAAGTTTTGAGTCCATTTTTCTAACTATAAAATGATGTACCTTCTAGAATACTAGTATTTATACTTACATCAAACTATGGAGTCCTGAACGATATGATGGTTCTTCCTCTAAAGATGTCTAAAGAGGAGAGAGAGATAAATCTCCAATGGTGTCTTTGAATGAATTTTTTTTTATTAACCCTTTCCATGCGATTCTCAGCAGCTTTCATTCGGTTAGCGTCGCGGTCGGCGCAAGGACAGTCGGTCTACCTACTCTCACTAAAATGACTGTAACTTAGTCTTAGTCTAGTATAAACTTCAAATTAAAAAAATAATTCACACAATCACAGCGGATATCTCCCTTAAGAGAACGATGTAAACTTGAGTTTAATATATCGCACGTTGAAAACAAAAGTGACACTATACAAAAATCTCAATTTTTCAGTACGGTCTTTTAAAGTTTTGCCTGCTTATTAACCTAATTAAAATCAACTAGATTCTGATGGAATAATATCTAAACTAATATATCAAACAACAACATTAGATATATTTCTACTCACAGTCAAGTTATTGACCTCACAAAAACTTTAAATGACCGTACTGAAAAATTGTGATTTTTGTATAGTGTCACTTTTGTTTTCAACGTGCGATATATCGTTATCCCGATATCACACCACCTGAACCACCTCCAAAAATGTCGAGAATTATAAACTCATAAGCGGAAAAAACAATGTTTTAATTTATACAAGATAAACTTAAGGCGTTAACGCTGTGGAATTCCATAAAGACGAATTTTCATGAATTAAAACAACGTTATTTCCACTTTTGAGTTTATTTATCTCGACATGTTTCGAAGGCTTACACCTTCATCAGTTTATTATTTTGTGGAATCGCTCTTTACATCACGACAGCATGAGCCAAATCGAAAGGTATTATTATAGCTATCATAGTGATTCTCGTGACATGTGATAGGTAGCAAATCTATTTTTTATCGTTCTCCCGATGATGAAGGTGTAGCCTTTGAAACATGTCGCCAAAAAAATATACTCAAAAGATGACAAAACAGTATTTTAATTCATAAAAAAATCATAAAAATGTTTTAATTCATAAAAAAATCTTTATTTTGGAATTCCACAGTTTTAAATCCTCAAGTTTATCAAAACTTATTATTAAAATTGATAATATTTTACGTATTTTACTAACGATTTTTTTCAGAACTAAAACACTGTTTTTGCCACTTTCGTGTTTATTAAAAAAACGGTTGATTTAGCTACGTAGAGATTCGATTTTATATATCTAACGTTATTTTTGGAATTGTACCAATTAAGGATACTTTTATTTTAAAACGAAAGCATCGAAATTTGAATGTAAACATTTTTTTTTCGAAATATAAACAAAATGCGCAGTGGAACATTTTAAAAATTTGCGTTGTTTTATTTAAAGTATAAAGCTAAAAAGAAAAACATTTGATAAACAGCACAATTAGTAGATTCTTGGTCTTCTATTTTGAAATACCCTTTGGCGGTTTTATCCTAAAGATTTTTGTTTTATTTCAAATTTGTAAATAATCTAGAATTTGAATTTTTGTACAGAAATACATTACTTGTATTTGAGTACTTACGTATTATAATGTAACTAAGTCTTGAGCCAT
This sequence comes from Lepidostoma basale, assembly GCA_022606425.2. NCBI lineage: Eukaryota > Metazoa > Arthropoda > Insecta > Trichoptera > Lepidostomatidae > Lepidostoma > Lepidostoma basale. Next base: position 41,223 of record JAHDVF020000614.1, on the reverse strand, counting down.
TATTTACCGATTTTTTTTTATCTTCTTCTTCCCCTTATTGTAGATCTTGCGATCTGTTTATGCAGGATATCAAAATTCTTCTCGTATTTAAATTTATATTTAATCTATACATTTATTTTAAATTTAACCATTTTAGTGTCATAAAATCATGTACCGTGTTTTGGTGTTTTGTGAGATTGGGACATAGAAGTGATTAGAAATTAAACTAGATTAAATGTAGCCTGGCATCCGTCGTCCTTTCGTCTGATTCATTCATATAATCCCTAGGCCCGTTCTCCGTCCATGCGGGACTTACGTGAACTGAGTAAAGCAACGTTAAAAAAATCAAAAGAATCTCTAGGCTACATTCTTTCTTCTTCTTCAAGTGCCCTGTCGGGTCCCCCCAACGTTGGCGATCACCTCGGCGAACCTGTCCCTGTCATGCGCCGCTCTAAACAGCTCCTCCACACTTCGGATGCCGGTCCACTCCCTCACGTTTCGCAGCCAAGCCATCTGTCTTCTACCGGGCCCTCGGCGTCCCTCAATTTTCTTCCTCCAACATCAGTTGGAGAAGGTGGTACTTTTTCCAACGCAGTACATGACCCAGATGTGAAATCTTCCGAACCCTGATAGTTGATAACAGCTCTCTGTCAACTCTAGCTCGCCTCAGGTCTTCGGTATTGGTAACTATATCTGTCCAGCGAATTCTGAGCATTCGGCGATAGAGACACATTTCAAATGGTTCTAGTCTGTTCATTGAGTTGACTTTTTAGGTCCATGTTTCACATCCATACAATAAAATAAAACACACATAGCATTTGATCATACTCTGGCGGAGTTTCAAATTTATGTTATCATTGCAGAAGATTGATTTCATTTTATTAAATATAGCTCTTATATATTATAATAGGTCGGATAACTGGAGGACCAGTTGATTCGAGTCCGGTTAAGAGGGGTTCTACTGTACAAAGGCTTTTACCTGGATGATCTGTGGATCGTTTCGTATAAAATATAATTTTACACCGCTGTGTCAGCCATTCCTTGTCTCAATTAGACCTTTCGTATAATATTCAGCATTATTAGGGTCGCAATAATTACACGAATACGTGACATAACCTCAGATATTACTAGCGCAAACCTGTCTTATGTTTAAGATCGAGCTAAACATAAACTAACTTCTTCTTCTTCTTAGTTTAGGTCGTATGACCTGTTTGTAACGGTGGGCTATCCTGGGATGATGATGTCCAGTCATCTCTCCATCTCTTCGGCGGCCTTCTTGGTAATCTCTTGCTGCTTGGGTTTTCATCTTGAACAATTATTGGAATTCTTGTATTCTCCATGCGGTCCACGTGGTCTCTTCAAAAGCGCCTTCTGCTTCTTCCCCATCTCACTATGCCCTCAACACCACAGACAGACCTTATCGTTTCATTTCTTATCCGATCTCTGAAGGTTTTGCCTGCAATGGAGAGTAGGGTTCGCATTTCTGCTACTTTAGAGTAAGTTACTACTTTAGAAGGTTCTTAGTTCTATTAGTATCGGCTCTGACCTCTATTCCATACGTTATGATGGAGCGGACGCATGCCTTGTATATCTTGACTTTACTTTCGGTTAGCATGTATTTGTTCCTCCATATGGTGTCGCACATACAGCCAGCCACGGCTGTCGCTTTGATGGTTTGTGCTCACACCTCGTCATATAGGTTTACTGTAGCTACCGATCTCTATGCCTAGGGAGGTGAATCGCACGCTCTATGTTTTAATATTATATTTAAACAGGTTTAAATTAAAACATTTTTCATTGTTCACCAACAATTTGAGGTTGCTGACATTGCCGTTTTTGTTTCTATACGCCTCAAATGTTGTTGTGAGAATGACAAACATGTGAACTTAAAGGCCGTACCACACTGTTTGTAACAAGCTTTCCACAGGGGTGACCTTGGTGGAGAGCTGGGGAGTCCACGGTGTAGCGTCCACACTTGGTTTAAAACAAGCTCTCCACAGGGGTCACCTTTGTGGAGCGATGTGGAGCTCACGGTTAGTGTGGCGTCCACACTATTTAAAACAAGGCTCCCACCTCAGTGTGTTGTCGACTAGGTGCCAAAGACAGGGTATGTCCACAGTTCAATAAATTCACTGATCACTTATTTTTCTCGCGTTGTCACCATTTTCGTTCATACATCCGCACTCCACCGATGCCGCTATGCCCGCTATGCAACTGAACTTGACTGGTGGAATGCGTGTTTACAACTGTGGATCCGCACGCATTTTATGCGCGTCCGTCCACAAATTTTGGTTTCAAACATGTGTCCACACAGTTTTAAACCACCGCCGGTGGAGACCGATGTGGAGAGCTTGTTTAAAACAGTGTGGCACGGCTTTTATTGACAGATGGTTTACGAAAAAAAATGGCCACCAGATTTGAACGCTTGAAGCAGCCAGAGTTGTAAAACGGACCGAAGTTTCCGAAACACCCGATATAAATTATTATATCGGGTGTTTCATAGATATTGATCTACTTCTAGAAAACAAACATTTTCATTCATATTTTTTTTAAAGGGGGTTTTCGAATCTCCAAAACTATTCAGTTTGCGCAGGCTACAGCATTAGGAAGACCGGATTGAAAAAGACGCAATTTGAGAACAATTCAGAAACTTTTCTATGTACTCATTGCATAATAATATCATTTGTCAGGGCGAGTTCCGGTGTTACTTAGTTATTTCGGTAATTTACCTGACAGACCCGTTCAGGTCCGACACAATTATTAAGTTCATAAATTAAATTTCGTAATACTAACAAGCTTTCGTAAACATGAGTACTTCTTCTTATTCTTCTTCAAACGCCGTAGAAATTAGATCACTAAGAAGAATGTGCGGGAAAACGTTGTATGATAGAATACCGAACGATGAAATAAGAAAGAAATGTAGGGCAGATGACTGCATCATGAATAAAATTAAAAAAGGATCCCTGAGATGGTTTGGACATATGGAACGAATGGATGAGAGTAGAATGGTTAAAAAGTTGTACACAAGCAGCGTGAGTGGGAAAAGAAGCCGTGGACGACCGAGGAAAACATGGCATGTCCAAATTAATCAATTACTAAAAGGCGGCCACATTCGAAGACGGAATAATCGACGTGCGTGCATGATACGATGTATGAATGTAGAGGAATCCCGAGAAGTATGCCAGGACAGGCTATTGTGGCGATCCATCCTCTCTGCCTACCCCTCCGGGGAAATGGCGTGATGGTTAGTTAGTAAGTTAGTTAGTTTCTTCTTCATCAGCCTATCCCCTTCCACTCCTGGACAAAGGTGACCCGCCCATCGCCATTTTAGAGTCGCCACCCGGTGGATGATGTCAGTGATCAAATCAGTTTATTTTATCAACAGACATGACAAAATTATTTTTTAAGGTATCTATTGAGAACAGATAAAATAATATATTGTGTATAAATACTACCAAAAACGCATGAGAGATGGTTCCACATTAGGAAGACATGATACTCTCCAGAATTAAGAGTATTTGCATTCTGAACGTACTTTCATTAATATGAAAGACGTCGATCTCCGAGAAGACCGCATTCAGCAGATTAATTGCTTTTCCCACCGGTGTCACCAGAGGCAGATTGGTTCTGACGGCCGATAGGTAAAACAATCTATGCTGTCGCTGTCGGAGATATCTATCAGGGACAAAAACCGAACACCCTCCAGCACGGCCGAGTTCTCGAAATATCCCCTGAATAATCTAAAGAAATGGGTTATGAGATGCCCATCTCTTTGAAGTTGCAGAGAGTTGGCCCCAAGCATTCCCAAAAGAAATGCCGTGGGATAGAGCCACGGATAACTACCATACTCTCTCATGTAGAGATACCTCAGAATTTTTTCTAAACCCTCTCCAGCATCACGGAATATCTCGCCTCGTGAGGACTCCATATCACAGAACCACTTTCGAGTCTGCTCCGAACCAATGTGCTGTATAGGACTCTGAGCACATGAGGATTCCTGAAAACTCTGCCGCTCCGGTCGATGAAGCCTAACATACTCAGTGCAATGCCACAAATCCTCTCGATATGTGCACGAAAAGTCAGCCTACTCTTATATACCTACGCCACCTACGCCATAGATGATTCCGAGATCTCTCATCGTAGATACATGTGCCAGTTGCTGGTTGTTCATTGTGTATCTATGATATACAGTTCTCAATGCTCTAGTAAAAGATAGCATAACGCATTTAGAGACATTGAATTGCATTTGATTACTGTGACTCCAGTTGGTTATGAGATGCCCATCTCTTCGAAGCTATGATAAAAGTCTTGATGTAATGATTAAAGCGGCTCGGGCTTGAAAGAGTTTATACGGCATTCAATTAAGAGTTGGTTAATATGCAAATTGCGAAATATTTATCATAATTCCACCGTTTATCAGTGGGATATATTAATAGACTGGAAACTAGGGTTATAAATTTATGTTTTATACGGAAAGTTGAGAAGTTCTGGCGATCAATTTTCCCTTCTGGGGCGGTATTTTTAGATTCATTCATTCATTCTCCATTATATTATATTATGTTATTATACGAATAAATCTCTGCTTTTCAGTTTGTTTCATTCCTACAATGTTAAATTGCGTAGCTAAATGAATGGAAGCTTATGTAATTAGGGTGGAGAATTATTAAAACTGTTTTGATCTCTTTGTTTATTAAATAATGTTTTTCCAAAACCAATCTTAATAGATGGCGCAAGTGTAGATTGAACTAAAAAAATGTGAAGTGTGGTGTTACATTGTTGCATATATACATCTTCCAAAAAATTGTCAGACATAGTGGTCTAAGAAGGGCGGAATGGGGAATGTTGTATTACATAAGTCCTGTAAACGCCTCGACCACCATATTCTGTTTCCAATTTGCATCTTCGTCTCTATTGAGATACAATTAATCCTTAAAATGATAACCCGCAATGGGTAAAATCCAGTATTCGTCTACAAGTATTTGTATACATTCAAAATGTAATAATGTTTTTATTGAAAGTTAAGGCATTAATACTGTGAAATTCCCTTGTAAGATACTTTGGAAATTGAAAAATAACGTTGTTTATTATCCACTTTAATATTAAATATCACGACATGTTTCGGAGTAGACTTCCATCTTCAGATGTAAATATATAACAAAAAACTAAACAAAGAATGACTTATTTAAACGCATTTAAGACCATGACCACGAAGGTCGTCGTTATTAAAAGGTTAAGGTGTTAACATTGTAGAATACGTTTTGCCATTTCATCCAGTTGCTCGATAAAGTTGTCGAAAATTGGACTTCACGATTGCGCTTCATTCGAGCTAGCCGTAACGTTTGTATGCCTGAAATTATATTTAACAATAATGGCATTAAATTATCTATTAAATTAAGCCAACACCATAGACATTAACATTATTTTTATGTATTTTTATTTATTTTGAATTTGTATACTTCTAAAAAAACACCCCTTTTATAACAATGTGTAAAACAGAGTTTTTTTTAGAGGTATACCAATTCGAAATAAAAAACAACATAATAAAATAATGTTAATGTCTATGATATTGGCTTAATTCAATAGATTAGCCATTATTGTTAAATATAATTTCGGGCATACGAACGCCACGGCTAGCTCGAATGAAGCGCAATCGTGAAGTCCAATTTTCCACAACTTTATCGAGCAACTGGGTAAAATGACAAAATGTACTGACTACAAATCAACAGTCAACTGTCAAATTGACAATCTGTAGAAACAACGTTGCCAGTTTAAAAACCAAAACTTAAAAAAAACACTTTATATAACTGTAAATATACAGCTGTCAGTTAAACATACATTTACACCTGAGGATGGAGGTCACCTCCGAAACGTGTCGTGGTTAATATTTTCATGTTTTAAAGATAATTATTATATTAAAGTGAAACATCAACAGTGTTAGTTTTTCACTTCCAAGGTTATTACAATGGAATTCCACAGTGTTACCGCCTTCAATAAAATGATGTCGAATTCCATATTCAATTTTACTTTGCTGCAAATCTATCCCTTAATTTACAAGTTAGAAATTAAGCAGGCTACATATTTAATGGAATAATGATGTGTGCTAATATTATCCATAATCAAGTTTAGACAATACTAAGATGTCTTCATAAGGGGCTAGGTATGAAAAATGAAGTATTTAAATTTTTGTCAGTAATAAAATTTATTTTATAAAACTAATATTATTAAATTATTATATAGGGTGTTTTTTTAGAGGTATGGTTTTTAAACTGGCAACATTGTTTCTACAGACTGTCAATTTGACAGTTGATAGTTGATTTGTAGTTAGTACATTTTGACATTTTACCATAAATAGACTGACGTTGGAACAGTGGTTGCAAATTGTGCAAATTTATTTAAAAAAAAACTTGGTTCGGTTCGTCAAAATTATCGGGCACTACGTCCATTTTACGGTCGACATAATCGTCCATCCGAGCAAGTTATTCGGAAGCCCATGGATCGTTTTCACACCACGTACACTTTAGTGGATAATACGCATCCACAAAGACGACAATTGTCGAAAATTGGATTTCACGATTGCGCTTCATTCGAGCTGGCCGTGGCGCTCATATGACCGAAATCATATTTATACAATAATAGCATAAAATTATCTATTAAATAAAGCCAATATCATAGACGTTACCATTACTTTAATGTGTTTTTTTTTCTTTCATTTTGAATATGTATTATATACCTCTAAAAAAACACTTAACTTAAATTGGCCAAAAATTCAAGAAAAAAATATATAAATTTTATTTGAAGTTATCGCTATATTTGTTGGACCCTGTTCCATAATTGGTGCTTTGCGGTGACCATTATAACTTCTTACAGGTTCATCTGAAATCATTAAAGAAAAAAACATTGTTTTAATTGTTAATCTAGTGCCTGATCGAAGCTATTATTTATTTTGAAAATAAATAAAATCCTTTAAAGTAGTATATTTTTTGTTTTGTAACAACAATAATAATAACAACAACAACAACAATAATAATAATAATAATAATAAACTAACTTACTAACTAACCATCACGCCGTCTCCCCGAAGGGGTAGGCAGAAATAATGAACTGCCATAATTTTTTTCCTGACGTATTTCTCTCGCTTCCTCAACATTCATACATCGTGACATGCACGCGCGTCGATTTCTCTGACTCCTCACATGGCCGACATTCAATATTTGATTTATTTTATCGTTCCACATTTCCTCGCTCTTCCTCTATTTCTTATTCCATTTACACCGTTAACATATATATTTTTTACCATTCTTTCTTCAGTCATTCTTTCCATATGTCCAAACCATCTTAAAGATCCTTTCATTATTTTGTTCATAACACCATCATTCGCACCACATTCACTTCTTATATTTTCATTCGACACTCTATCATACACAGAGTATCCACACATTCGTCTAAGAGATCTCATTTCCCCTGCATTTATTCTACTTTCATCCTTCTTTTGCCAGTTCCATAATAATAATAAAACAATAATAATAATAATAGCAATAATAATAATAACAATAATAATAATAATAATAATAATACTAATAATAATAATAATAATAATAATAATCGCACCACAGGGTAATGACGAATATAGTAGAAATTTTACAAAAATATTTAAGAAACAATACATAAAGAATCTTATAAAAATATTTTTATTAATGCTACACCACAAATTATTTAAGTGCTTCATAAGAATATATTTTTAAACAAATTTTAACACAATTAATATCCATATAAAACATCTCATCTTCACGTCTTCGAAACGCTGGTGTTGTCTTAGCCCTGTGCCCCCAAGAGACAAAACATTAAACTAGCGTAAAGTTATGCACCGTGTGGATAGGGTGGTATAACTTAACCCATTAGCCGCCCCCGTACGGGGTTTTTCCCCTTAGACACGTCGCCGGGGATGCGGATCTCGCGGTGTTTTGTTACCCTGACACAATAGGGGTAAGCCCGTAAGAGAGATCGTGCTTTAAGACATCCATGGACCACCGTCTGATGATAACCTCTATTGAGTATATTTTGGTATCAATACTTGTGCACTAAAAAATGAAGCTATTTTCATCTTGTTCATTAGGTAATTTAATGGAAAAGATTAAAAAAAAATCTATTATAACTAACTTACTTGAATAAATAAGATTATACCAACCCTCATGTATGGAAGTGAAGCTTGAAGTTGGCAAAAGAAGGATGAAAGCAGGATAAACGCCGTAGAAATGATATCACTAAGAAGAATGTGCGGGAAAACGTTGTATGATAGAATACCGAACGATGAAATAAGAAAGAAATGTAAGGCAGATGACTGCATCATGAATAAAATTAAAAAAGGATCCCTGAGATGGTTTGGACATATGGAACGAATGGATGAGAGTAGAATGGTCAAAAAGTTGTACACAAAGCAGCGTGAGTGGGAAAAGAAGCCGAGGACGACCGAGGAGAACATGGCATGACCAAATTAATCAATTACTAAAAAGCGGCCACATTCGAAGTCGGAATAATCGACGTGCGTACATGGAACGATGTATGAATATAGAGGAATCCCGAGAGGTATGCCAGGACAGGGCATTGTGGCGATACATCCTCTCTGCGATGGTTAGTTAGTTAGTTACAACACTTTTTATTTTCACTGAACTAAGACATATTTCGGTTACAAGTAACCTTTATCAGTGTATACAATTTTAACAATCAAATAAAACAGAGTGGTCACTTATATACTAAATGGAGATCGAATTATGTATAAAAGTGGAAGGGGTATAATTAGGATTGAGGAGAGGGGAGATGTAACGGGAACCCCTTCGGGGAAACTGCGAGTTGGTTTATTTGTTTATTTATTGTAAAACAAATATAATATCATCTTCTTCTTCAAATGCCCTGTCGGGTCCCTTCAACGTTGGCGATCACCTCGGCGTAACCTGTCTCTGACCTGCGCCGCTCGGAACAGCTCCTCCAGATGCCGGGCCACTCCCTCACGTTTCGCGGCGTCCCTCAATTTTCCCTTACTTTTCCCCATGCAGTACATGACCCAGATGTGAAATCTTCCGTACCTTGATAGTTCCCTGTCAACTGTAGCTCGCCTCAGGGCTTCGGTATTGGTAACCATGTCTGTCAAGGGAATTCTGAGTATTGGGCGATAGAGCCATATTTCAAATGCTTCCAGTCTGTTCATTAAGTTGACTTATGAGGTTCACTTATGACATCCATACAATAAAACAGACCAAACATAACATTTATAATATATCCGTACTTATTTGGCGAAATCACAATGAAACGAACGGAGCAAGAAATAGAGGAAGGCGGAGGAAAACGAGGCACGATCAAATCAATCAAATATTAAATGTCGGCCACGTGAGGTATCGGAGAAATCGACGTGCGTGCAAGATACGAAGTATGAATGAAGAGGAAACAAAATATGTCAGGACAGAACAGTATTTCAGTCCATTCTTTCTGCCTATCCCTCCGGAGCGACGGCGTGACCGTTAGTTATAATATAAAATTGTACAACTCGTATACAGATTAACCACACATTCGTCTAAAAGATCTCATTTCTACGGCATTTATTCTACTTTAATCCTTCTTTTGCCAGTTCCACGCTTCACTTTCATGCATAAAGTTCGGCGCAAGAACACCATTGTGCACTGCCATTTTTTTTATTGTGATTTGTTTGCGATGATAACTTTAAGTGCACCATTTACTCTGTTGCCTGCCCCAACCCTTATTTCAATATCCTTCTCCACTCTTTCCTTTGTGAACGTACTTCCTAAATAAACAAATTCATTCTTCTGCCTACCCCTTCGGGAAGACGGCGTGATGGTTAGTTTGTTTTATAATACGACGTATCCTCCTTGAAATTGTTCGTGCATACGCCAAGTAAAATCCGAAATAGACTCCAAAAGGGTCTGCTTATGTAATAATTGTCTCTAACGTGAAGGGAGCATTTCAAAATAAACGTGTTTCGTGTGACGTGATTTGAATTCGGAACGTTTTATAATGAGGTTCTAAATTAGAATCATAATGTATTCCAGGTTTAAACTCTATTATCCACGCTAACGGAATTAAAAACTCGCAAACAGGTGACATATTAAAACATACAGTATAAGTGTAAGTCTTATATCTTCTTCTTCTTCAGCCTTTTTCTCTCCATTGCTGGATTTACACTTCTTCTAGTCGTCCCAATCTTGTCAAATCAAATCAGTTTATAACTGTTAATTCAAAAACTTTGTTTTATATCACAAATTGTATTTATTTTACTTAACGATAGCTGTTTCATCAACCAATGTTGACATCATCAGGTGTTACAAAAATATATATCAAATGTCAAATTTTCGTAATTTTTCGAATCTTTGTGTATTTGTTCCTAAGTCAATTTGAATAATTTCTTTGATATAATTTTGAAGTTCTTGCTGAAATTGAGTTACGTACCTAAATATTTTAATTTAAAGAACGGTTAGTTACTGTTTATAGGAGAAAATCTCCGCCGTCCCTCCATGTTAGTATTAAGTACGAGGATGGTGACGTTAAATTAAAGAAACTTCTAAAGACTGCACTGTTCGGTCAGTCATTTCCTAGTGCGCCCTTGGAGTAATTGATTTTACAAAACGGCGCACTTAAAATACAAGTCATTAGAATAATAATAATAATAATGTGATAGGTAGCTAATCTATCGCCATTTTATTGTCACGTGAATTCTGCACCAGGCGAACGACAGTGTGATGCGACCAATGCCATCTTGAAATCTTTATTTACCAGGCCGTAAAGTTTAATTAAATGTGGGGCCTGTTTGATCTGACAGCTGTCAAACTTAAAACAATTGTTAAAAACATCGCGACCTTTTCAAAACAATTAATAAACATAAACTTTTTAACAATGTTATTTGGTTAAAATTGTTGGTACCTACTTTACAAGTGAGGAAGATTGAAAATGTTATGTTGAATATATAGGGTCAGTTGTTCAGACGTACTACAGAGAGCCGGAGCCAATAGAGAGCTTTTGTCGAGTGTGAAAGTTAGAAAGGTCCCATATTTGGGTCATGTGCTAAGGGGAGAAAAATATCACCGCCTTCGACTGATATTAATGGGTAAAGTGGAGAGACTTCGGGGAGTAGGTAGAAGGCAGCTGTTCTGGCTGTGGAACATTATAGAATGGACAGGAATCACAAAAATACAGAACCTGTTCAAAGTGGCGCAGGACAGAGGTGCCTTTGCTGCAGTGATCGCCAACGTTGGAGGAAACTGACATGGCATCGATGCAAATATTGTTTATGGTGCTTACGGCCTTGTTAATACTTTTAACACGGCATTGCAAACACACTGCCGTAGCCGGGAATCGAACCCGGGACTTTCGATGTGGCAGTCAAATCTCTTGTCACTCTGCCACGAAGGTCATCATTTTTTTAACTTTAAAAACAACGTTTAATCTATCTATGATCTTGTCTTTCGGGAGTATCAGCCCGAAGGCTATTGCTCCCCCACCTGTTGGAAGTGATGGGAGTGAGGATATGTTATGTAGGATGGGGTAATGAGGGAAGAATTAGGAGGGCATTAAATAGTTATAGTACTTTATTTATAATTTTTTTTACACTCTAAGGTGGATTTGGTTGGGAGCGGTTCTGGTGGGAAAGGGGGAAGTGACTGTGAGGTGTGGCCCGTGGGGTATCACTGAAGCAGAATGTGTTTTGAATGTCGGGGGTGTAGTTAGAGGTTTCTTGTATAGAGGGGTTTGGGTGTGTGGCGACCCCCTGAAAGAAACGCTCGGCCAGTGTGTGGATGTGTTCGTCTACAGTGGGAAGACCTGCCTCTAGGTGGAAAAGTGTAATCCTGGTCCAAAAGGGAGCACTTAGCGAAAACCGGATTACCTTGTTTTGCAGGAAACAGTTTTAATAATAATATAATAATAATAAATTTGATAATTTATAGAGCACCATTTTTATGAATTACTCATCTCAAGAGCGCTGTTAAAAATGCTCCGTTTTATGAACTAGTTAAAAATAAACATATTTATAATGAGGGCTGCACCCAACGCAGTCGATCAACCCTTCTTATCAGGAAATGATAATTTAAAAAGGTGCGTTTTGAGTCTCGATCTGAACTCTGACTGATTCTCAATGCACTTAAGGTTTGCTGGAAGATGGAGAATATGGTTGTTTCTATTATTTCAAAACGAGTTCTAAATCCAAACCGCGCCAAAACACGCTAATCCATAGATATTGGTAATCCAGGAAGATAGTTGACTGCCATCGCGATAGGCGATAAGATAAGGGTCAGGTACTTGCTCCCAGATAGAGGACCCGTCACACTAGGGATTTGTAGGTCGCTAATTATATTGTGTAAACATTAAATATCTGCTTTACAGCCACTGCAAGCTGATTGAAAGCGCTGGGAGGGCTTTATTTTGAGAATAATCGTAATTGGGTATGCAATCGCTTTAATCGTACGAGTTGTAAACTTTTAGATTGTTGGTTCCCTATAAAGCATGAAGGGTATTTTAATCTTTCTATTTAGTAACCTAACCTTCGTACCGATTCTCCAGAAGTAAAGACAGAAATAATGGACTGCCACAATGTTTTTATTTATAGTATTTTTTTTTCTTTAATTTTTCCGTGGGTCCGACCATCTGAATAATATTATCATTATTTTTTACTTAGGAAATTGAAAATAACTTTGTTTAATCCACAAAATATTTAAAAAATATTAAAAAAACACGACATGTGTTCAGGTGTAAAAATACAATAAAAACTAAACAATGAAAGACTAATATAAAAAACGCATTTAAAATTCGATACAATAAAAAAACTAACTAACTAACTAACCATCACGCCGTCTCCCCGAAAGGGTAGGCAGAAAGAATGGACTGTCACACTTCAACCGATGCGGCACTCCTTTCTTCTCTGGAGTGACGCGGTGTGATGGGTTGCGAACCTCATCGGCACCAATAGGCATCTCCCGCGCACACTTCGATCGTCCAACATCCAGAAAAAAATCTAAAACAAATTATATAAAATACAATGATATAAAATAAAATAACGAGATAAATACAATAATTTAAATTTTAAAATTAACTTGAGCTATTGTTATAAGTACTAATATTTTTTTTTTATCAGTAATAACTAATAAATAACATTAAATAATAATAATACATGATGATAATATAAAATTGTAATTTAGAAAAAACATACATTTGAAAAGACATAATTCATATAGAAATTAATAAATGATTAATTTGCATATGATTGGGGATGGGAGCTAGGGAGACTAAAAGTAGGCAATGTATTAAGAGAAATGAGGAAAAGGAGGAATCTGATTATTAATTATGTTTTCACCCAATTTCAATTAATTTTTTTTATTTTTTTATTATTTTTTGTTTAGTTTTTATTATATTTTTACACCTAAAGATGGAGGCACCTATCCTCCGACCATGTCGTGTTTTTTAATATTCTTTAAGAGTTCGTGGATCAAACAAAGTTATTTTCAATTTCCTAAGTATGTTGCTACGGAATTCCACAGTGTTAATGCCTTAGCGTTCAATAAGTTTATCATTATTTTGTTCAAATCCGTTTCGAATTCTCAAAACTTGTTTGGTCTTTACTGTGTCTGCCCTCGCTTCGACGCCATATGTTATTATTGGTCTTACGCATGCTTTATAGATTCTCATCTTACTCTTAATGGCCATGTCTTTGTTTTTCCATATTGTGGATTTTAGAGTGCCAGAGATTGCAGCTGCCTTGTTTACTTGGGCTTGTATTTCTTTCCGCAGATCAGCTCCTCCCACTAGGTCTATGCCTAGATACTTGAAGGTCCTGGCCTGTTCTATGGGTTAATTATTTATAACCAGGTTACATGTTTTGGGTATTTTTGAAAAGGTCATACATTTTGTTTTTTCAGTACAGGCGTGATGTAGTCTGTCTAGCATTTTTTGATTATGATTATAGCATCGTCTGCATAACATACCACATTGATAATTTGTTCTCCCATCCTATATCCCAGTTGTAGCGATTGGGTATCCTCTATAAGTTCGTCCATTATCAGATTGAACAGAAAAGGGCTTAGGCTTTGTTGTATACCTGTCAGTACGGGGATTGTTTTACTAAGTTCACAATCGCATCTAATTCTGGTGTTGCCTCTCATATTCAAATCTCTGATTGTATTAATAAATTTTGGAGGAACAGACTTTTGAGACGTAAGAAATATGTATAACTTAATAAATAAGTATAAATAATGCCGATAAACGACCTCTGTTGATTTAAACTAAGAATGAACTTTAATCTTCTTTTAGTTCGCAGGTTATTTGTATTGATAAAACAACATGTAATAATCTTGGCAATTAGAACAAGTATGTTTGTTTACACGCAGAGTTAGGTGACAGTTTTATCTTGAATGATAGATGACAATTTCTAGCAGCGAATGCCTATCTAGTGATTTGATAATGACGGCAATAATCTCACGTCGAGGGCCTTTGTCATTTATTCAAATAATTAGACTTCTGTTCAACGCAGATAAGGGCTGAGAGTCCGATGCATAATATAATATTTCTTCTTTCTCGCTAATTTTATTCCACTGCTGGGTATAGGCCATTTCTAAACTCTTGCAACATTTTCTATCTTGGTCTAAACTATAAAAATTGTTTGTAATATCTTTTGAGAAAATAAACTGATTTGATTTGATTTTGATTTGATTAGTTTGATTATTAATTAAGGGTAAATTATTGTTAAGAGTATTCTTAATTTCTAATGCTTCCAAATTATCTAATTTTAAATCGAGGGAATTTTTGTGAAGCATTTTCAGGTCAGAATCTTTAAGATATGTGCGGTTTGTCTCTAACACATTTGTTAGAGTTAGGAATCTGGTCGTGTCCAGACTTGAACCCAAGTCCCCTGGATCAGGAGCCAAGCGCTGTATCCCTTAGACCCTAGACTATTACCAGATTAATTTATCTTTTACAAATCTGTCGATATACAAGGTGTCTCAAAAGAGTGTTTATATCGTCCATTAATATGTTATGTGGAGATGTTAGACGACTTCTTGATGCCTGAAATAAATTTGGTAAAAGGAAAATTTTCATATTTGCGGTAGATCAAAAACACGTCGCGGGCCGTACTTTGGACAGCCCTGCCCTAGACCACCACCCGATTTCTTCTTCTTCTTCTTCTTCCTCAGCCTATTCCCGTCCACTCCTGGACAAAGGCCTCCTCCATTCGCTTCCATATCACTCTGTCCTGTGCAGACTGCATCCAGGTTATTCCGACGTGTCTGTTCAGATCATCCTTCCACCGTAGTTGCGGTCGCCCTGCACTTCTCTTCGCCGTCCACGGTCTCCAAGTCAGTAGTCTTCTTGTCCATTTTTATCTGAGCTTCTGGCTACATGACCTGCCTATTGCCATTTTAGAGTCGCCACCCGGTGGATGATGTCGGTGACCTTTGTTTTTTCTCTCGCCGTATCGTGTCTGACTCTGTCTCTTCGGGTTTTTCCAAACATGGCTTTTTTCATGGCTCTTTGGGTCACTCGTAGTTTCTCGGCACTTTGTTTGGACAATGTAACAGTTTCAAGACTATAAGTACCAACTGGCAGAACGCAGGCTTCATAGACTTTTCGTTTCAGATTGATCAGTATTTTCCGGTTTTTAAGGATGTAACTCATGTTTCCGAAAGCTGCCCAGCTTAGTACAATTCTTCTTTTTTTCTGGTATATTTGAAATTATTTATTTATTTACTAATTGAGTATTTTTTTTTTCTAGATTAAAATGTCCCGTTGCACGATGGCGTTCTTGTCCCTAAGCGTGTGCCTGTGGCTGTGCCTAAGCGTGCTGGGCAGGGCCGGCGCCACCCCCGAGGGCTCCATGCCGCCGCGCCCCACCCGCCCAGAGAAGTTCAACTCCCAGAAGGAAGTCAACGAATACGTGAAGAAGCTGCAAGAGTACTACTCCATCATTGGAAGAGGAAGGTAAGACGCTTACACGCTTAAAACACTCTTCAAATTAATTAAAAATACGCATTTAAAATGTAGGCGAAACATTTCACTCAAGAGAGCGTGTTTTTCATTGTATATTTTAAATGATCAAATTAATCAAATCAAATCAGATTACTTTCTCAAAGTATATTACAACATACAGAGTGTTTTTTTAAGAGGTTTGATTTTTAAACTGGCAACATTGTTTCTACAGACTGTCAATTTGACAGTTGATTTGTAGTCAGTTAATTGTCATTTTACCCAGTTGCTCGATAAAGTTGACTGACATCAGAACAGCGCTTGCATATTGTGCAAATTTATTTTGAAAATCATGGATAGGTTCGCGAAACTTATCGTCCATTTTACGGTCGACATAATCGTCCATCCGAGCAAGTTATTCGGAAGACCATGGATCGTTTTCGCACCACGTACACTCTAGTGCAGTGTTTCCTAACCTGTGGCCGAATATATGTATGGGGGTCCGCAGTCACATCCGTGGAACATTTAACAATAATAAATAAATGCCACCAAAAGTCTCGTAATCATTATCACGGTCTTCGTTTCGGGATTATTTTCCAGTACCCGACAAAAATAGAAATTGGATATCAAACCCCTTTAATTAACACAGATGTTCCTGATATTACTGGCTTGACAACGGCACAGGAAAACCAATTAATAGAAATTTCTTGTGATTCAGCATTGAAATGTTATTTTAAAGAATTCTCTTTATCAAGTTTTTGGGTGAATGTAAAGAAGCATTATAAGGAAATGTCAGAAGAAGCACTGAAATATTTAATGATTTTCTTAACCACATACCTCTGTGAAAAGGCATTCTCTGCTCTTGTTTATACTTAAAACAAATACAGAAACAGATTACAAGTGGAATCCGATCTGAGACTACAACTTAGTAGTAACATCAACCCAAACATCACTAATTTAGTTTCAAAAAAGCAACACCAACCTTCATATTAATTAGCCGTATTGGTGTTGCTGTTGTGCGTTAATTATTAACTTATTTTTTATTTAAAAAAAAATGTATTTGTAATACTAAAATAAATGGTCGAAAATTTATTTCTGTTTTTTTTACTAAGGGGGTCCTTGAAAATTGTGCTCGATTTCCTAGGGGGCCGCGACAGAAAAAGGTTAGGAAAAGCTGCTCTAGTGGATAGTACGCATCCACAAAGACGACAATTGTCGAAAATTGAACTTCACGATTGCGCTTCATTTCGATATGCCCGAAATCATATTTAAACAATAATGGCATAAAATTATCTATTAAATAAAGCCAATATCATAGACATTAACATTATTTTAATTTTTTGTATTTGTGTACCTCTAAAAAAATACCTTTTATATGACAATGTGTATAAGAGTGTTTTTTTAGAGGTATACAAATCCAAAATGAAAAAAAAAATCACATTAAAAGTAACCTTCGTGGCCGAGGGGTAAGTGCATCGACTGCCACCTCGAATGTTCCGGGTTCGATTCCCTGCGAGGGCAGTGTGATTGTCACACTGTCTTTGGTATGGCGTAGGATTCACGTGACAATAAAATGGCAATAGATTAGCTTATCACATGTCACGAGAATCCCTCTGATAGCTATAATATCCTTTACATCGATTTTGCTCATGCTGTCATGATGTAAAGAGCGATTTAACAAAAAAGTAATAATAATAATCTTCTTCTCCTTCTTCTGCTTTATTTAGAACTGTGTCCTGTTATTTCTCGGAGCCTGTTCCTGGGATACAGATCTCCAACTGTGTCGCCATCTTTTAGGTGGTCTTCCTGCCGGTCGATTTCCTGTTGGTACTTTATTTGCGGCTATATTGATCACTCTTTCAGAACATGCTCTTTCCACATGATCTCTCCAGTAGCGTCTTCTCAGTCTTCCCCATCGCACGACATCTTCCACATTGCAGATCTTTCTTATTTCAGAATTTCTTATTCTGTCTCGAAGTGCCGTTCCCGCAACGGATCGGAGAGTAGTAGCCTTTCACATTGCGTTAAAAAGATATTCTGCTTAATGCTTACAATACAATCTTCATAGATGGCGTTAGTGTGTAGATTGAATAAACTACCATGCAAAGGGTGGTGTTGCAGATTAGCATATATACAACTACCAAACATTTGTCAGACATGGTGGTCATAAGAAAAAATGTGGAATGGGGAATGTTGTATTATACAAAGCGTGCGCTTTACCCAACCAATGACAGGTCATAAGTCCTGTAAACACCTTGATCAACCATGTTCTGTTTCCAATTTGCATCTTCTTCTCTATTGAGATACAATTGATTCTTGGATTAGAGAGTCTTTATTTCTGTGGTTATTAGGAGACAATAATAATAATAATAAACATTTTATCGATAAAAGGCTTATTTTTTTAATCGATGCAGTAAATATAAACTTTCTTTTAGGAAACCTTTTATTTCAAAGTAAGCATTGATTTTACGCCTACATTTTGTTTCATATGATGCGCGAATCAAACAAAACATTGTTACAGCTTTTATATTATACGTGACATGCATACGCATTAGTTGTTTATGGCACCTTTGATAAATCATAATAATACCTTAGTAATATAATACCTTAGTCGTAAAACGTAATGAATAACAGGGAGATTAAAAACTATGTGTGCGAATATATTCCAACTTGATTACAATATTTTTATAATATTGATTCGATGCATAACAATGTTATTTCAGACCTATGTGATCTGTTCTCCAGAGTGTTGCTCCTCCTTTGAGGTAGATTCCCAGCTGTCCTTCCATCTTTTAGGAGGTCTTCCACGAGGACGAGTCATATGAGGCTGATTATGTAGTGCAATATAAGGGGTTCTGGTGGTGTCCATTCTTTGGACACGATCGTACTAGTCCCTTCTTCGCTGTCTACTCCATCTTATAATATCCTCAACATCACATATCTCTCTTATTCTGGTGTTTTTCACACGATCTCTCAGTGTCTTACCTGCTATCGTCCTCAGTGTCTTCATCTCGGAAGTCCTTGTTATGGTTGTTGGTTTGTTTGGTCTTTACTGTGTCTGCCCTTGATCCAAGTGTAGGAAATAACTTTTTTTAAGCCCTTTGATTTGCACTGAATTCACTACTCAGACGTAAGAGGAATAGCCACAAGAGCTCAACCTCTGTAAGTCAGAAGAGGTTTTGATTCAAAATTTCTTGCGCAAGCCGGACTTCTTGGCTTCTATGGGAGTACCTCCACTGAATTACGAACATTGCATTTTATTCACACACATACGAACATTGCATTTTATTCACACGCGTACGAACATTGCCTTTTATTCACACACGTACGAACATTGTTTTTTTTTACACACGTACGAACATTGCCTTTTATTCACACACGTACGAACATTGTCTTTTATTCACACACGTACGAACATTGCCTATTATTCACACATGTACGAACATTGCCTTTTATTCACACACGTATGAATATTGTCTTTTATTAATATAATATATAAAACAGATTTTTCTTTTGATTTCAGGTATGGAAAAAGGGGAGAACTGATGCAGGAGCTTCTCGATGGTCCATTCCTGCCTCCCTACAACGGTCTCTACAGAAGACCCATCTACTTACCCAAATATTTCGAAATTCTCACACAGTACAATTAAATAATCGGCCCAGTAACATTGTCTATGACACGCGTCCCCTCTATTATAAAACTTCATCATAATGTTAAAGCTATGTTACTTCAACCTAACACATCGTTCATAAAATTCAACGCAAATTGGTTAAAATAATCAAACCCCTAATTCAATTATTTTGTCGTATTTATTTCATTCGTTTTTCTAGTTACGATTGATCCGAAGTTATCTCGCTTCCATTTTTCTGATATTGACATTAAAGTTTCTTCAGCTTATATATGGAATGTTAATAGTAGGGGTAGACATTTTATTTATTAATTAATACGAAAGAAAACGTATATTTTCTAGTTTTATTATATGTTATAGGAACGAAATGTTTCACATTGCTAAAGAAAGTATTATCTGTTAAATCAATGATACTCAACCTTTTTTGTCTTCGGGCCACATACATCTATTTGTAAAGCTACGCGGGCCGCAACACTATATTGGTATGATGAAAAAATCATTTTGGCACAAGCTAAATTATTTGCGCGCATACTTGCCTGTCAAATGTTTGTTTTTTGGGAATAAATTTGGGAATTTGTAATTTATGTCCCTGATAATAAATGTGTTAAGGCCGCACAAAAAAGCTTGGCGGGCCGCAGGTTGAGTATGGTTGTGTTAAATCCTATCAGCGTTCGATATAAAACTATTTTTTTAACTAATAGGCAGGCAAAAAGAATAAACAGCCATACTGTTATTTTCTAACATTATACTATCGCTTCCTCAACATTCATAAATCGTGTCATCGATTGAATATCTGTATATTATATCGTGTCATCGATTGAATATCTGTATATTATATCTGTAGCCATCTTGAAATTTTAATTTAATAGGTTGTATTTTTTTACGACGATCTGACATATTGCAAGTTTATAGTTTCGTGTAATACCATTTTGAAATGCCAATTTTTACTGTGTCTTTGAACCATCTGGGTTATAATGGTAGAGTTCCCTGTCGTTGAAAAAATATCGCACCTAGCCATTTAATCTTTTTCTTACTTGCAATAGACGTAAATGGTCTGTTCTCCAGAGTGTTACTCTTCCTGATATGTGGATTCCCAGCTGTCTTTTCATCTTTTAAGAGATCATCCACGAGGACGAGTCGCGTTAGCCTGATTATTCTTCTTCTTCAAGCGCCACGTCGGGTCCCCCAACGTTGGCAATCACCTCGGCGAACTTGTCCATGTCCTGCGCCGTTCGGAACAGCTCTTCCACACTTCGGATGCCGGTCCACTCCCTCACGTTTCGCAGCCAGGACATTTGTCTCCTACCGGGCCCTTGGCGTTCCTCAACTTTCCCCTCCAATATCAGTTTTGTTTGTACTTTTCCCCACGCAGTATATGACCCAGATGTGAAATTTTCCGAACCTTGATAGTTGATAGTTGATAACAGTTCCCTGTCAACTCTAGCTCGTCTCAGGACTTCGGTATTGGTAACCATGTCTGTCCAGGGAATTCTGAGCATTCGGTGATGGAGCCACATTTCAAATGCTTCCAGTCTGTTCATTGAGTTGACTTTCAAGGTTCACGTTTCACATCCATACAATAAAAGAGAACACACATAGCATTTGATCATTCTCTGGCGGAGTTTCAAGTTTATGTTATCATTGCAGAAGAGTGATTTCATTTTTTTAAACGTAGCTCTTGCTGCCTCAATTCTGCATTTTATCTCTACATCGCCTTATTATGTAGTGCAATATAGAGGAGTCTAGTGGTGTCCATTCTTTGGATATAACCGTACAAGTCCCTCTTTCGCTTTCTACTCCATCTTAAAATATCCTCAGCCTCATATGTAACTATATTATTCCTATATTCCTCACGTGATCTCTCACTGTCTTGCCTGCTATCATCCTCGGTATCTTCATCTCGGAATTCTTCAGAACTTGGTCCTGATTGTTTTATCCACATCCATCCCGGAAAATCGGGAGTATACTGTATTTAAAAAAAATAACAATATAAAAAGTTGGTAAAAATTGCAAAAGTCTTGCAATTTGGAAGCGAGAGTTTATTTTATAATAAATATATGTTTTAGTTTTTAATATTCTTGCTATTTGAACTTATTTAAGTTTACCTTTGTATGGCCATCACGAAACGTTTTTATAAATATTTATTTATTTATTGTACTTAAATAAAAGATACCTTCTTAATCTCTTGGCTGGGAAGAAGGTCTCTATAATTTACAAGTATTTTTTTTTATAATTTAGAACTAAGTCTTAACACAAACAAGTTTTATTTACAATTAAAATAATTAAATAAAAATACCAACACAATAAATGTAACAAAAAATGTATTTTACGTTATTGAATATATATGTAGAACATTTATAATAAATTAAATTACTTGTATTTTTTAAAAGTAAAAATATATTAAAATAGAAATTTTAAAAATGTATGTAATGCTAGTTTTATTCCTTTGTGGCTGAAGGAATTTCATTGGTATATTAAAAAATATGTATTAGGAATCCCAGTAATTAATGATTTTAAAATGAAATATGTCTCTATATATGTATTTAAAATTAAATTCAAGTAAAAATAATCCATACATCAATGTAATAAAGGTTTGTTGAAGTGAGTAATATTTCATTATTATACGCTTAATAAAGCGTAATGAGCGATGTGTAAAACTCATGTTCAGACGCCTTGGGGTAAAACTCATATTCAGACGCATTGAGGTTAAACTCATGTTGAGAAGCTTTGTTGACGTTTGACGTTTGACGTTAAATATCATTATTATTTAATTTTGAAAAACGCAAATATCTTCAAATTAAATCCTTTTTATTACGAGTTTTACTAGAATTCCTTTAATGCATTTAAAAACCTTTTAAAACAAATATAATGTTATGTTTTGTTTGTAAAAAGATATTCGAATAAACATATTTTCTTGATTCAATAAAATTATAAGATTGCAATTTATAAGGAAGGCATTTTGTAAATATATTCACCTCTGTTTCTATTACAAATCTATTTTAATTCATCTGTTTTTTCCTTTCCCTGACATTCCCTTATGCTTTAACAATCTGTTAACCAAACAACCTAATTCCAAGACTATGATCCTTGAGAGATATTATTATTATTATTATTTTATAAAGTTATAAAAAAATACATTTGGATGGCATTTGGCAGAGCGGATTACTCCGCTCTAACATTACGACTCGGTGGTGAACCATTGGAGAGGGCGGAACACTTGTTCATTCAACAAAATGAGATCAATATTCTGCAATGACAACTTGAACTTGAAACTAAGGCAGAGACTGTTGAAGTGCCATGTCTGGTCTGTATTACTCTATGGCTCGGAGACTTGGACCCTGAAAGTGCACACTATGAACCGGTTGGAAGCATTCGAGATGTGGTTGCACAGGAGAATGCTTCGCATACCGTGGACAGATTTCGTCAGAAATTTGGAGGTTTTTAGGATAGCAAATTGTAGTAGACAACTGCTAAAGGACGTTAAGGTCCGTAAGATTTTATATCTGGGTCACATTCTGTGGGGAGATAAATACAGTTTGCTCCAACTAATACTGACGGGAAAAAATGAGGGGCAGCGTGGTCGTGGTAGAAGGCAAACGTCTTGGCTGTGCAACATAAGAAACTGGACCGGGATGAGACATGTGGGGGAGCTGTTCGGGGTTGCGCAAGATAGAGAAGCCTTCGCCGGAGTGATTACCAACGTCGGGGGGACCTGATACGGCACACGAAGAAGAAGATAAAAAAATACAAAAATATTTGATAACTTACAATACAACCTTAGCAAAACAATTAATTAACAATATAAAAAGCGCAAATGAGAGCAACAAAAATATTAAATATGTATCACGGCCCAAAATATTATAATGGCCCATTTTACAATTTATAAATTATAAAACTATTTTTAAAGACTACGAAATATAATTCAATTTAAATTTAATTCTGAAAAAATGCTATAAAACGAATAGAAAATTCAAAAACAATACATTGGATTATGGCGCGAAAGGGGTTACATAAATGAAATCATAGAGTAATTGTTTTATTATACAGAAGAGTAATCCAAATTATAAAATTAAAATATTAACGTTTTCTTAAGAATCTGGCAACATTAATAAAGAGAAAAATATTATAATTTGAATAATGGGGATGTCATAATTACTGTACTTATTATTATAAATCCTCCAGCCACATCAAATGAAGATACATTTATCAAATTCAGAATTATCATAATTGTCTTCCAATTGTTTTCATTTTTAATAGCTTTATGATTAATGTCCTGACAATATCGGATGTAATAGAAAAAATACGTTTTTTTTATGGAGTTAGAGATTTCATAACAAGGTCAAGTAATAAATGATTTATTCATACAATTCAAGAACGCCGAATTAATTAATTTAATTTTACACAGAATATGTAGATTTTTTTAAATATTACAATACAAAAGAGTCATTAGTATGTTCCCACTCAAGGACCATCCCTGTCACCATCCCTCGGTCACTGCCTAAGATCCCCGACTCCTCCACACTCCTCCCTATCCGTGTAGTAAGGTCCAAGTGTCAGAACTCAACCCACAACAACCTCCATGAAATCCTCCTCTCACCATCCAATAATTAATATCCTAACTTGAAACCCAAGTAATAATTTTTCAACATGTAGTTAAGCCATATTCTCCTATGAAGATAATATCGAAGTAAAGAGTTTCAGTATTAAAAAATAATCGAAATACGTTATTTTAAATGAGAAGTTAGAAAATGTATAATAAAAAAAAGCAGGCATAAAAAGACTATTGATTTAAATTGTTTTTAGAAGATTCCAAAACTACCCCATAATCGAACTTTACCGATGAACATATTTTTTTACGGAGAATATTTTTATTGAATGGCAACACCAAGTGGAAAATTTTTCAATTCTGACACCTGTCAGAAATTTTCCGCCGTCTGGCGAGTTTGAGTCGTGAAAAAATTATAAAATATACAAATATCTATTGAAATAATTGTCAAAATGGAGCTAGTGTACGCCTATGGGGCGCAGTTGATAGAAAGCCTTCAAAAAACGTAAGTACCTCTTTAAATACAGATATAAATGCTTAATTACAGTGGATCATGGAAGAAAAAAAGAACGATTTTTTTTTAATTTTGCCATGTTCTTATTTTAAATGCTAACTTTTGAAATTATATATAAGTGATTCATGTTTAATCATAAATTTGCATCAAATAAATATGTTAATATACAAATAAATCATGTAAATAATGTTTTGTTAACTCATGTTGCATTATTTTATGTATACTATTCGTATTTATGAATTATTTTTTATTGTAATTAATAGACATGATACGCCAATGCTCTGGCGTTATCAGAAATTTACGAGGGTTATGTATTTGTTTTAAATAACTGTCTTTGGTAATGAATCAAAACATTCATTTTACATATGTCGCTTTAGCAGTAGACGTTAATAATAAAAATTAAAATATGCAATTTGAACACTCGTTATTTAAATACACGTCATATTTTTTCACAAAACAGCTGTTTCAGAAAATGATGTTTGGTGAGATGATACAATAGCTTGAAATAATTCAATAACTTTGATTTTCGATATTTCATTTTATTTATTATGTACATGTAATAAAAACGTTAACAGGGATCGCATCTTCAGAAAATAAATGTACTGAATTTTTGTAGGTTACAATTTTTTATTTAAACAAAAAACTTACATGGTTACCGTAGTACATATGTAAGCTATTTTTCGACATAGTCGCTATTCCTCTAAATGCAGGTGGTGAAGCGGGGTATCAACTTTTTGATGCCTTCCTCGAAGTAGTTTCCCGCCAACCCCTTCGTCCACTTCTCCACCTCCTCATTTACCTCCTCGGCAGTTGAAAACCTTTTTCCACCCATGTGCAGCTTCAGGGAGGTAAAGAGATAGTAATCTGAAGGCGCTAGGTCAGGGGAATGCGTGGGATGGTTCAGGACATCCCATTTAAACGAGGCGAGCAGTTCCTTCTGGCATTGTCGTGCCGCAGGCAGACTCCCTTTGTCAGCATGCCTCGCCTCTTGTTCTGAATCACCCTCCGCAATTTTTTTAGGGTCTCACAGTATCTTACAGAGTTGATGGTCTCCCCTTGAGGCATATATTTAATTAAAATTATGCTGTGACGGTCCCAAAACACCGATACCATGATTTTCTTGGCTGAAATTGTAGTTTTGAACTTTTTGGCGGAGGGTGAAGAGGTGTGACGCCACTGTTGAGACTGCCTTTTGGTTTTAGCCATGTAGTGTGCAACCCAAGTTTCATCTCCAGTAACGATGGAGCGGAGAAATTCATCTCCATGGAGTTTGCAGCGCCTCAAAAACTCTTGCCCGGCGCCGCGTATTTCGCACTTGGCGGGAGATTGGATTGACATTTTTCACGAAACGTATTGTCGCGTCGACACTTCTCAACATACTGACCTTGAACCAGTATCGTTGCGGAGAAGAAAGGTCAGGCTACACGAAAAATGTAGCCAACATGTCGAAAATAAAATCTATCTGGTCGTGAGAGCCTCAGTACACTTACTTTCTGCCTCTTACACGTTCAATGGTTTTAATTTGGTTATATATTGACTTAATTCTATTCTGAATCTGTTCACATTCTTCTCACTTCTTATATCCTCCGGAATTCAAAATAGCGTTCATTAATATATTTTAAATGCGTTTTTTGCTTTCAGTTTCGTAGGCTACGATGATTTTTTTGAAGTGGTCAACATGATAGCGGACCCACATAACGCCATGACGCAAGTGTTTCCCATGGTTTGCATCTTTGATTCCGTATTCGGCACCGAATTTCTAATGGTCACCGCGTTCGGGGAATGGCTGAATGCCCTGCTTAAATGGTGAAGTATAATTTGTAACTAAATGCTGTAAATATAATATTATTCCTTATTAAAATGTCGTCTATCCAGCCACTCCATCTTGTTAACACGTCGACTGCTAATGACGCATATCTGCGTCAAAGTATAGTTTGTAGTCACGCTGAGTTCGCATCATGCTCCTAAACCGTGTGTATCAGCTAATTTTTGTGCAGTTTGGTACGATTTCCACCCATAACTACATGGATCACCATTATTTTACCTATCTCCTTAGGGGAAGAATAGAATGTCACATATCTGAACCAATCTTTCAAATTCCACACTAAATTTTTTCAGGAGTTGTACCGTAGTATACCCACCTTGTTCTAGGCAAATATATCTTCTTCTTCTTATTCGTAGTGTAGGCCTAGTGGCCTGTTTCTTAAGAGGAATTGGCCTCCTGCGAAGTCGACTCCCAGCTGTCGATCCATCTCTCTGGTGGTCTGCCCGGGGATTGTCTACCATGGGGCTGACCGTGCAAAACAATGAAGGGGAGTCTGGATGGATCCATTCTCCTCATCTGTTCATACCAGTATCATCTCCTTTGCCTTCCCCACCGTATATTCCTTATCCTCTCTTGCAGTATCTTGCCAGATATATATCTGAGCGTCTTCATTTCTGACACTCTGAGCGCGTTTTTGTGATTGTGGTGTCCGCCCTGCACTCGATCTCATATGTCATGATAGGTCGCACAGAAGTCTTATAGTTTCTCACTTTGCTGCTGATCTTCATGTCAGGGTTTTTCCAAATTGTATTCTTCAAGCATTCTGAAATGACCGCAGCCTTGTTTATTTTCCCCATCACTTCACACGGTAGATCCGTTTTCCCACACAAGTCCACACCCAGATATCTAAATTTTTCCATCTGTTCCACTGAAACACCCCCCACAGACACGCTACATCCCACCTGAGCTCGAGAGAATACCATACTCTTGGTCTTTGCTACTGATATGATCATATTGTATATTATATTTAAGCAAATATTTAAGATTCTTAATTGTTAGTTGATTCAATATGTTGCTGCAGTAATGTTTGAAAGTAGAATTAAATTGTGTTGATGATTTTCAGGATATTTGCTGAACACCGTCCTTACTGGTGGATCAAGGAGACGCAGTATTACGGGCCACTCCGTGCTAACAAGCCTCAGCTGCGCTGCGGGCCGCAGACTTGCGAGACGGGCCCCGGCTCCCCCAGCGGACACCTCATGTCCTCCACCTCCATCTTGGCTCTCTTTGCCTGCTGGGCCGTGATCATCAGGAAATCCAAACGAGGAGGGTATGTAGCAGCACACCCATTTTATTAATAAGGCACAGTAGGCATTGAACCTAGGATTTACGAACCTACAAAGGGAATACAAACCTATAAAGAACCGCTTTGTCAGCGTGTCTCCATTCAATGCTGGGCGTACTCTCCTGGCCTCTCCATCCCCACGCCATCTCTCTCGGTCACTTGCCAGTGTTCTCCTGGCCCTTCCTACGAAAGAACCTACGAACCTGCAAAGGGCCTATGAATCTACAAAGGGTTTATGAACCTACAAAGGGTTTACGAACCTACAAAGGGCTTACAAACCTGTAAAGGGCTTACAAACCTGTAAAGAACCCACCAACCCTCCAAGGGCCTATGAAGCTACAAAGGGTTTACAAACCTATAAAGAACCTACGAACCTACAAAAGGCCTATGAACCTACAAACGGTATATGAACCTACAAGGGCCTATAAACCTACAAAAGGCCTACAAACCTACAAAGGGCCTATGAAACTACAAAGGGCTTACAAACCTGTAAAGAACCTACGAACCTAAAAAAGGTCTATGAACCTACAAAGGGTTTACGAACCTACAAAGGGTCTATGAACCTACAAGGGCCTATAAACCTACAAAAGGTTAATGAACCTACGAAGGGCCTACAAACCTATAAAGACCCTACAAACCTACAAAGGGCCTATGAACCTACAAATGGTCTACGAACCTACAAAAGGCCTACGAAACTACAAAGAGCCTACTAGCCTACAAAAACCCTACGAACCTAAAAGGGGCCTATTAAAGTCTGAAAATATAATTATGATTATAAATTATTGAACACTCAATACGAATGAAAACGTCTGTTTTCAAGAAGTTTATTTATATTTTATGGGAATGACGTGTTTTGCCTTACTAAGGGATCCAATAATGTTTTAATTTTTTCATTCCTTGTTTTCAAACCATCTTAATGACCCTTTCATTGTTTTGTTCATAACCATTTCATATGCATTCATATTTGCATTTGACACTCTATCATCTACAGAATTACCATACATTTGTCTATGAGATTTCATTTCTACAGCCTTTATTCTATTGCAGACTGTCGTCATGATTGCATGTTGCAGAATTTTATACTGGAAACTATTATAATTGTGCTCAATTGTTTTAGGCAATGCGAACCGTCATTCAAAAGAATCCTGTGGACCATATCTACCGTATTAGTGATTCTGATAATGATGGCTAGGATGTACGTGGCAACACACTTCCCTCATCAGTGTATCCTGGGAATCGTTTTGGGTGAGTAATCGGTAATCTTTTGAAGAATTAAAAACTAACTAACTAACCATCACGCCGTCTCCCCGAAAGGCAGAAAGAATGGACTGTCACACTTTAACTGATGCGGCACTCCATCCTTCTCTTTTCGCCCCGCGGGAGACGCGGTGTGATGGGTTGCGAACCTCAACATAACTAACTAACTAACTAACCATCACACCGTCTCTCTGGAGGGGTAGACAGAAAGAATGGATCACCACACTGTTCTGTCCTGACATACTTCTCTCGTTCCTCTACATTCATACATGCAAGCATGTCGATTTCTCCGACTCCTCACGGTTTCAGAACGAACAGCGAACAAACGGTTGAGGTATAAGTCAAACCATCTCTAATGCGATCCTGGTATTATGTTTTATTTGTATAATATTTTACCTATACTAAATAGATTTCTTAAACATTTATGCTGTTTGTAATGTCTTAACTAAACTAACTAACTTACCATCACGCCGTCTCCCCGGAGGGGTAGGCAGAAAGAATGGAACGCCACACTGTTCTGTCCTGACATACGTCTCTCGCTTCCTCTACATTCATACATCTTGTCATGCACGCACGTCGATTTTTCCGACTCCTCACGTGACCGACATTCAATATTTGATTGATTTGATCGTGCCACGTTTTCCTCGGCCTTCCTCTATTTCTAGCTCCATTCACGCCGTTTATATATACCTTCTTTACCATTCTGTCTTCACTCATTCTTTCCATGTGTCCAAACCATCTTAGTGACCCTTTCCTTATTTTGTTCATAACACTTTCATTCGCACCACATTCACTTCTTATACTTGCATTTGTCACTCTATCATATACAGATTTGCCACACATTCGTCTTAGAGATCTCATTTCTACTGCATTAATTCTACTTTCATCCTTCTTTTGCCAGTTCCATGCTTCACTTCCATACATAAGGGTCAGCACAAGAACACCATTGTGCACTGCCATCTTAGTAATGTCTTTTGAGTAAATAAACTGATTTGATTTGATTTGATTTAAAGAAAGCCAAAGGTGACAAATAATCTAATTTCGAATGGTATGTTTTTTTAGGTCTCTTGACTACGTATTTCATCTGCAACCACGTGGTGGCCCCGTTCCTCAATCTGGATGAGGCCTACAAAGAGAAACACTCAAACAGGGAGGGTCAGCAGCCTTCTGGCAACACCAGGTGCACGTACATGGGAGTGCTGAGACGCCGCGTCCTACTGAACATCCTGTGCGCCGGCCTGCTGGTCCTCATGGCCTTTGGCCTTTACTGGGGACTGAAATTGATCGGGAACGATCCCTTGTGGAGTGTTAAGCTGGTAAGTCACAAAATTCATAATATAAGGTGTCTCAAAAGAATGTTTGTATCAAATCAAATCAGTTTATTTCATCAATAGACATTACAAAATAAATTTTCAAGACATCTTTTGAGAATAGGTAAAATAATATATTGTGTATAGTATACTACCAGAGAAATGCATGAGAGATGGTTCGACATTAGCAAGACAGGATACTCTCCAGAATTAAGAGTATTTGCCTTCTGAACTTACCTTCACTAATATGAAAGACGTCAATCTCCGAGGAGACCGCGTTCAGCAGATTAATTGCTCTTCCCACCGGTGTCACCAGAGGCAGGTCGGTTCTGGCGGCCGGTAGGTAAAACAATCTATGCTGTCGCTGTCGGAGATATCTACCAGGGACAAAAGCTGAACACCCTCCAGCACGGCCGAGTTCTTGAAATATCCCCTGAGTAATCTAAAGAAATGGGTTATGAGATGCCCATCTCTTCGAAGCTGCAGAGAGTTGGCCCCAAGCATTCCCGAAAGAAATGCCGTGGGATAGAACCTTCGACTGATATTAATGGGTAAAGTGGAGGGACGTCGGGGAATTGGTCGAAAGCAGCTGTCCTGGCTTCAGAACATAAAATAATGGACAGGAATTACAAGACTTCAGAACCTGTTCCAAGTGGCGCAAGACAGAGATTCGTTGTGGGGACCTGACACGGCACCGAAAGAAGAAGAAACATATATTGCTGCTTATTTTGTAAAATGGTACATGAGACACTCTTCCTTAGATGAAAAAGAGTGTTCGATATTTCCTAATTAAAATATTATTTTAGGCTTTTAAATGGTGTCCGTCTCCAGAGTTCCTCCACTACAACACCACACCTCTGTACTCCTTCGTAGAGGCCACGGGTTCAATCCTTGGAGCAGCGATTTGCGTCACACCCTCTGTAAAAAGGTAATAAAATATTTAATTTTTTAATGAATACAAATGAAAACGTCAGTTTTCTAGAATTTTTATTATATTTTATGGGAATGACATGTTTCACCCTTCTAAGGCAAATGTCACATTTGATAATGCCTTAGAAGGGCGAAACATGTCATTCCCATAAAATATAATAAAACTTCTAGAAAACTCACGTTTACATTCGTATTAATTATTTAATATGGAGTTTTACATCATTGTTCAAGAAACAATAATTTTTTTTTTAGATTTTACTGAAATCTCTCGATAGAAGTTCGTTTGAAATAATAATTAAATAAAATTACATTTTTTTAATAATTACTTTAAGTGGAAGTTGTTATTAAAAAAACATAATTTTATTTAATTATTATTACTTCATCTTCTTGGTGCTACATCCCGGTGTGGGACTTGACCTCCTCCAATTGTCTTTCTATAATATATAACGATCTCTCTCTTCTAAAGAAAGAATAAAACTAACTAACTAACTAACCATCACGCCGTCTCCCGAAAGGGTAAGCAGAAAGAATGGACTGTCACACTTTAACCGATGCGACACTCCACCCTTCTCTTTTCGCTCCGCGGGAGATGCGGTGTGATGGGTTGCGAATCTCATCGCCACCAATAGGCATCTCCGAAAGAAAGAATAATGTATTATTAATTATTTTTTATAATGTTTGGTATTTGCTTTTTTTCAGCTTTAGATACAACTGCAAGCGTTCGGTAATCATCGGTACTTTGGCCTCCTTTTTCTTCCAGAAGATGTTTGAACAGTGGGAGAGTTCCATTGACAGAGAGAGCGCGCCGCACTTCTATCTGATGAGCTTCTTCCACTATACTCTGAGGCCCATGTTCTTCATTAGGATCCTTCCAGTGCTGGCAACCTGCAAGAACAAATGGAGGGAAGCCAGGGAGCAGAAATTCGCCGCGGAGAAGATTGCCGCAGAGAGAATTGCCGCAGAGAGGAATGCAACAGAGACAATTGCCATAGAGAGGAATACTGCAGAGAGGAATGCAACAGTGAGGAATGTGACAGAAGTTAATTCTGCAGAAAGAAATGTTACGGATGTAAATGTACAAAACAAAAAACATAACTAATTATATCAATATTTGTAACTGAGAATTTGTGAAAGAAATGCTGCAGAGGGAATCTTATCAACAGGAAAGAATACGTTGAAAAAAGGACTGTTGATGGCCGAATTATTTCCACAATGTATTTATTAAAGCGTGTTTCAGAAAAATTTCTAAGGATTAAGCGCAAAGAAAAAAATTACCAGTCGTTTTATACTTATTAAAATGTCGGTACAAGAGAGAGAAACATTAATTTTCATATAATACTTTCATAATAAGTTGATGTTAGTTGCTGGTTCTTAATTAAACATATTTTAAAATGTTAATTTAGACACACGCAGGTGAAGAAACGCAAAAAAGTTAGGTTAGGTTATAATGACATTTGTAACATATCGATCTGAAGAATTTTTCGATCATCGATGCTTCTAATTATGATTAATATTAAGAAAAGAGATGATAATACTCGAATGTGTTATTCAACGCGTGATTATTCAGATTTTTCTGATAAAAAAATGGCAAAAAATGACATTTAAAAAATCTTTTTACAAGATTCAAATAAAAATAGTAATAGTTACTTTTTTTGCATGTAGATGTCTCATTGTATTATCATCAATAAACAAGAGAAGGTTTAAATGTACCTTTTTTATTCAGGAAGAATTAAAAGTATTAAAAATTGCTTGTCTTATAAAAATTGTTATTTAGATTATTAGCTGCAGTCTCATATGTCATAACATAAATTATGTTTTGACGAGGAATAGGAATTTTCATAGACTTGTTTACTTGTAATCAAGCATAATTTGATTCTCATTAAATGTGTAGATAATTATACTTTAAGTGTATGAAAATTAGTGTTTATGTATCGAGCAGCAGAGACTTCTATGAAGAAGCAAGAGAACTAACAAACAATGCCACCGTTGTGGTTGAATGCTTGAAAAATGCTGTTTGAAAAAACAAAAATATGTTGAAAGAGAATGCAAAATACGAATCTATAAAACCTGCATTTGAACTATAATATCATGAAATTGAGATGAAGGCTGACACCGTCAGAACAAAGTCACCTAAGAACCATAAAAATGACAGCGGAAACAATGCTTCGAGACAGGATGAGAAATTCTATAGAAGATCTGTGATGTTGAAGAGGTTGTGCGACGGGGAAGACTGAGAAGACGTTACTAGAAATATCACGTGGGGAGAGGAAAGATTGGTAAGTAAAGGGGAAATAAAGACCTCCAGGAAGACCACCCAAATGATGGTGAGACAGTTGAACATCTAGATGCCAGAAGCAGGTTTCGAGAAATTACAGGACACAGTCCTAAATATAGCAGAAGATGAGAATGTAGTTATAAGCAAACAATTTGATAAAAGTGATGGGGATATTAATATCTGTCTAAAGATAGAGGCCTTCTTGAACTGGTGGTAATTGCCCTACACAAATTACATTCTTTAAATTATAGTTCAAGGATATTTATGTGTTATTTGGTATTATACTTTTGTTTTGCGGCTGTGTTAAAACTGTTTTTTATTAACATAACCTCAATTTTAATAGATTTACAGATAATAAAATAAGATATGATTTGCTAGTCTATGTTGTTATGACAAGTATTTTATTTTGTGATGCTTCAAAAGCAACTGTGTTATGTTTTTTTTTTACTTTTAACAATGTTATCAAAATAATGCTTGCAAAACAGATAAATTCTGATTGCTAGAGAGTTTTATTTCTTGTTTTTTTTAACAATGAACTCTGTACTAAATATTTTTAATATAAATGAAAACATTAGTTTTTAAGATGTTTTATTAATCCATTGTTTTGGTGGTGTGCACTATGATATTTCAACATTATTTACTGTTTAATTTGGAACACTGTTATAAAAAAACATAATTTATTTCATTTCTATGAAATTGTCACAACAGCTGTTTTGCCAACCAATGATATCAACTGTGGATTTTTGTAAATTTTCACCTTTTCGACTACTGGTTATTAGATAATCCATTGTTATGACAGATACACGATACTTTAACATTATTAACTGTGTAATTTGAAACACTGTTGTAATATTATCACTATTTATTATATTTCTATGAAATTGTCACGATAGCTGTTTTGTCACAATCGACCTCGCCTTTTCAACAATACTGGTATTGATTAGATAATCCATTGTTTTTGTGGAAACACTATGATACTTCAACATTATTTACTGTTTTATTTGGAACACTGATATAATATCACAATTTACTTATTTACTTTCCATAATATTTTAAAGTTGATTTTAACACCTGCCAACTTTGGTTGGCAAAGCAGCTGTCACGACAATTGAATAGAAATTAAATAAATAAATCTAGATATTATCAATTAATCAGTTTCATATTTCGGTTTGCAAATGCATATTCAAATGTCGATTGAGTTTCATAAAACTTTAAAATCTTCTATAAAATGTTTTCATCAATATTAACCCTAGAAAGATAATCATATTGTGTAGTACGGAAAAGATAGTCATGCGTAAAATTGACGCATGTGTTTTAATTAGCTGCAGGTCGAGGTTTATTAATTTATTTCAATAATTTTTTTGTGATTATTTATTTACGCATATACAATAATAATAATATTACAGATAATTTACTTATACTCCTTTATTTATTTAAAAAAAAACAAAAACTTTAAACTTCTTCTATAAATCAATGAAATTCTTTAACACTTACTCTTTCATACGAAAACTTATTTTTTACTACAATAATCAGCCTTTTTTTAGTACAAAAGCAACAATTAGCATTAGGAACACATAGTTATATAAAAATCAGTTACAAACAGCTTTGGCACATATCAACGTTATGTTCACAACATATATTTTTTTTACATTTTTTGCAGGACGCATTTGCCTTTCGCCTTATTTTAGAAGGGCAAAACGAACAATAAATACGTTTTTTTGCTACTGGCTCATCGGTATTGTTTTCCGATGTACCAGGTACTTTATTTGGCAACATATTAAAGATATTATCTCGCAAATATCTCCTCAAAGTAGGTGCTTCTAAACGTCTACGCATAAACGAAGAAGACAGACCCAAGCTAAGATTTTTCACAATTTTTTTGCGACTTAGAGGCTTTTCTCCTTTTTTGTTAACATTGTGGCTGTAAATTATATATATGCGTTTATACAGGCAATGTTTATCATTCCATAGAAGAAAGCCATTGGCCATCTATTCGTCTTCCTACTCTTTTGTTTGATTATAATATATAATTGCCCGTCTAAGATTACACTTCCACTTGGCGTTGGCTGTTCTCCTTGTACCTCATCAATAAAAGCTTCTTCTGTGTCGCTCTGGGCGTCATCTTCACTTTCGTGGTCCGCTACTTCACTATCGGTATCCTCACCGGGAAGCTCGTCATCATTTTTCATAAGAGTGGCCAGGATATGGTCTTCGTCCAAGTTCCTACTCCCCATTCAATTATATTTTTACCTAAATATCTATAAAAAGAAAATTATAATATAAGTTATGGGATAAAATACTTACAGATACATAAAATAATAAAACTATCATTATAAGTCAAAATCATCAAAGTCACGTAAAAGATAATCATGCGTAATTTTGACTCACGCGTTCGTTATATTTCAAAATCGGTGACACTTACCTTATCGACATGTACCCCACACGGCAGCTCTCAGCGACAAATGAGATGTCTTAAACGCACAGCTATGGATTCACGCTATTTAGAAAGAGAGAGCAATATTTCGCAAACGCATGCGTAAATTTTACGCAGACTATCTTTCTAGGGTTAAATAGATAATTAACAAAATTATAAAAGGATTGAAGTTTAAAACGTGTGGAACATGTGATCGAGTAGTAAAAAAATTGTCCATTATCAAGTCCATGCTTGACAAGTAAGTCAAGACAGAAGAGTGCGGTCTCTTGCCCATCAATCCAAAGAATTATACAAGTTATTTTTATTCCTATGCGTACAAAAGAATGTTTTGCATTGTTTTCAAAACTCATTTAGCTAAGTAATTTTATTTCGTGATTATTTTTACCAAAACATTGAATAATTCCATAGATTTAAGCTGTGTGTATAACATACAAATCAATAAAAATATTTAAATAAAATTCTGTAGTTTTTCTTTTGTTTCATTTCATCCAAAAATGACACTTGAAGTAAGTATGAAATGTGAAAAATTATATGATGATAATATTATATTATTATATGATGGCAAAAGAAGGATGAAAGTAGAATAAATGCAGTAGAAATGAGATCTCTTAGACGAATGTGTGCATACTCTGTGTATGCTAGAGTGTCGAATGAAAATATAAGAAGTGAATGCGGTGCGAATGATGGTGTTATGAACAAAATAACGAAAGGATCATTAAGATGGTTTGGACATATAGAAAGAATGACTGAAGAAAGAATGGTAAAAAAATTATATGTTAACGATGTAAATGGAGGAAAACCAGAAATAGAGGAAGACCGAGGAAAACGTGGCACGATTAAATAAATCAAATATTGAATGTCGGCCATGTGAGGAGTCAGAGAAATCAACGCGCGTGCATGACACGATGTATGAATGTTGAGGAAGCGAGAGAAATATGTCAGGAAAGAAAAGTGTGGCAGTCCATTCTTTCTGCCTACCCCTTCGGGAAGACGGCGTGATGGTTAGTTAGTTAAATATTTTCTTTAACCTTAATTTGTCTTAGTTTAACTTCAATCTCGTTTCATACTGTCGTCTGTTTACTATTTTATTAATTCATATAAGTGTTTTCCTAATATTTGCTATTAATATCGTTCTATGCCATCATCATCATCAGCCTTTAGTCACCCAGTACTGAACATAGGCCTCCCTTCCCGACTTCCATAGCTCTCTATCTCTCGCCGTTCTGTGCCATTGACATCCTGCCACTCTCTTGATATCATCAGACCATCTGGCTTGTAGCCTGCCAGGACTTCTATGGCCGGTTCTCGGTCGCCACTCCAGGGTGCGTCTTGTCCACCGATCATCCATTGTCCTCGCTATACGGCCGGCCCAATTCCACTTCAACGAGGCTATTTTGCACACTACGTCTGCAATTTTGGTCCTTTCTCTGATCCATTCATTTCGCTTCCTGTCTCGCAGACTGATGTTTAACATCCTTCTCTCCATTGTCCGCTGGGTCACTTGGAGTTTCTGTATTGTTCTTCTTGTGAACGTAACTATCACTGTATGTACTCTTAATAAATAAATAAATAAAAATAAAGATGGTTTGTCAACATTATCTTCAGCTTACAACTTTCGGTGGGTTTTAGCTTCTTTCAAGAAACGTCTCCACCTTCACTGTCTCTGGCCGCCACCTCCCAGTCTTGCTCCCCCCGGGGTTCAACAGTCTGCCTCAACACAATCCAAACATCGCAGTCTCTTCGTTACTCGGTTGTAAAACCGCACTCTTAGATTTTGATAATGATACTTACATTCTCATTAAAAAATTAAATATATCATAAATAAAACAATAGATGCTCTTAGCATTATCTAGATGCATATTTTTATTACAAATTCTATTCATTGTTATCCATGAAATTGTATTTCACAATTGTATTACAATATTTTACACCCGTCTTAACCACTTTACATCCGTCTTAACCGCTTTACATCCGTCTTAACCGCTTTACATCCGTCTTAACCATTTAACAAGTGGTTAAATTGTAGCCCATATTTAAGGTACTTATTTTAATACTATAAATACATTTAATACATAATATTTACACGATTTTTTCGTAATGATAAAAACCTCTTAGAAATTAGCACAGTATCAAATCTTAGTTTAACCTCTTCAGACCCTAGATATGCCATAAGGACATCTTATCTCCTATCTGCTACTTAACATAAACAATAAAACAAAAAATAACCTTTGTTTGAAAATTAAGAACAAGCTACTTTTTGTACCAATTTAATATTATTTTCCTTATATTTTTAATTGCATTTTTATATTTGAAAATGTGGTAAAAAAAAAACAAAGTTAGAAATATTAAATATGTGCGCAGATTATCATATTTCTTTGCAACATTAGTTGCTATTATTGCTCTTGGGGGTCTGAAGAGACAAATATATTAATAACACGTCAAGCGTTAGGCGTTTCTTGACAATCGCTCCGTTTAAGTCACGCTTACGATGAGGAAATCACAAGATAATCTTTAATTTATCACAAAAATCCTGTCAATAAGAGTATTCCCCGAACGGAATAACTTCTGTCGACCGCCAAAGAGCTTAACGTGTTAAAAAATTACATATTACGAAATGTGACTGAAATACTTACGATATAAAGATGAAAATCGGTATGAACGTGTAAAAAATAGAGATTAATTATGGCATACGTTAGATTTATTGCTTCCAGAGATTTCAGGATTGCCAAGTTCTTCGTAATTTTGTACAAGATGTCTAAAAAGAAAGTTTATATCGTTCATTAATATGTTATGTGGAGATGTTAGAAGATTTCTTCGTGCCTGAATTGCAAAACTTTCCTGGCTATAACCAAAGAATATAGTTCCAGGACTGAGCAACATTACACGCGTCCCTGCCACGAGTTTGTGAAATTTTCCCTGGCAAATTGATCTCCAGGACTGGTGACTTGACCTCCGCGCAGTTTTGATTTAACCCTTATGGAATTTTTCTTGTGGGGTTATCTCAAATCTAAAGTTTTAGTAAATCAAAGCAAATATTCATCACGAAATGGCAGCTATCACAGAGTCTAC
Organism: Lepidostoma basale; assembly: GCA_022606425.2. Classification (NCBI taxonomy): domain Eukaryota; kingdom Metazoa; phylum Arthropoda; class Insecta; order Trichoptera; family Lepidostomatidae; genus Lepidostoma; species Lepidostoma basale. The sequence goes on along the minus strand of JAHDVF020000614.1, from coordinate 2,216 downwards.
CTGCCGAGCCGTCATAATAAATTTTACTGTTTGATTAAATGAGTGCCGCGAACGCGAGGGTTTACATTTTAACAATATTATTTTTAAGACATAATTTCCCAAATTTGTGTATTTTAACAATAAATAAACATTATTTTGATAAATGGCCTAATTTTTTTTAATCGATCCATTAACCCTTTCCAGTCGTATGTCGAATGACATTCGATATTGACTTTATTCCAGTGAGTCTTATGTCGAATTTCATTCGACATTTTTCTTCTTTATCAGTTTAGTGTCAAAATACAAGCAAACATATTTTTTCTCATTGTATTTACTGTATCGTTATACTGGGACGAGGATTCAATGTTTTTATGAACATTGTAATGTGTAACTTTCTATCTGAGAATGATACAAAAGTTTTGTTTTAGGGGCTGGCTCGGTATGTGTCACTCAGATGCCCGGCCGCCGGCATCAGTTACACTCGACCCATGCGCGTGCAAACAACTTGATAATTATTATTACCGATACTTAATATTATTCTAAAAATTCGAACCCCTCAAAATGCCCAGATTTACAAAAAAAAACGCGTTGACAACGAGTTTGAAAGTAGTGTTGAAGAATATTTGAAGGAAGTGAACAGTGAATTTGAACAATTTGTGTATAAAATGTAATAATTAGAGCATTATTCCATACATTCAAAATAAACAAAAAATTTTAACATAAATAAAGTTTTATTAAAAAAAACTTGGATGTATTTTTAACCGTAATTCTGTAAATCTATTGTGGACCTGGGGAAAATTTATTTTATTTTTTGTGGACCGAAAAAGGTTAATACTAAATAAACATTTTTACGATAAACGGCCATTTTTTTTAATCGATTGAATATAAACTTTCTTTTGGGACACCTTGTATTATTAGACGAGTCTTGAACTAGTTATAGAAGATTTGAGTAAACCTGTACTCAATGCATATTTCATATTTATATACAAATATATATTTAAGTCGCTACACGGTGTTGAATACCAGATGCTCAGTGACGCACAGGTTCATTCCCGTCACGACTATACATTATATACTATTCAAAGCTTAATTCATGAAAAAGCTGCGGAAAATTATTGCTAAATATATATTTCACTCGCCTTATAGTGCTGGATATCAGGTATCCGGTGACGCACAGGTTCATTCCTGTCAAGACTACATATTATATACTATTCAAAGTTTAATTCATGATAAGTCACGACAAATTATTGCAAAATATCCCCTTTCCTATATTCGCACATTTTGCTAGAAAAAACGATAAATTGAAAACTTATCCAAATATTTCGATAAAATTAAAAATACATACACTTAAGAACATCTCAAACCTTTTAAATGACCAATATACAAATTTTTTAATATTATTTTTAGAAAGGGCACGGCATTCTTTTTATGCACAAAAATTGAGATTTAACTTTTATAAAGAAATAATAATTCATTAAATACTTAGGCACATAACTTTGAAACATAAAATATTAACAAATAAAGACAGGGGTATCCAACTTTTTTAAATGAATCTAATTTATTTTTGCTTGTAATTAGTTGTACTTTGTTATGTAGCAAAAAAGCGCCTTATTTATAATTGACAGCTATACCTCAACAAAAAAAAGGTGTCTATATGTGTATAGATAGCTACCGAATTAACCGCCCTACGCTCAGATAAGAGTAGTGATGTTCAGATGAGAGTAGTGATGTCAGGAGTTGCACTAAAGAACACCAAGGAGTTTGTCTATCTCGGGAGCAAAATAACATGGGACGGCCGGTCTAAGAGCGAGGTCGACAGCCGTATACATCAGGCTAGGCTTGCATTTAATAAAAGGTCGAAAATAATAGAATCAAATAATATAGACCTAAAACTGAGAATACTCCTCATCAAGACCTATGTATGGAGTGTCTTGATGTACGACTGCGAGACATGGTGCCTATCCGAAAGGGATAAGCGGAGACTAGAGGCTTTTGAGATGTGGTCCTATAGAAGACTCTTTGGAATTTCCTGGAGAGACCATATCACGAATGAGGAAGTTCTTCAAGGAATCGAAGGAGGAAGGCACCTGCTCAGGACCTTGTCCGAAAGGCGTGCAAGATGGATCGGCCATGTAATACGTCAAGAAGGTCTTTTGCATGCCATAATGGAGGGTATGACCGAGGGGGAAATGTCTAGGGGACGCCCATGCCGAGAGTACCCGAAGGACCTGTTGGTG